>JAVJGI010000003.1:22174736-22257258 GCA_035590275.1 Ibycter americanus | reverse complement strand
CTGCCGGGGGCTGGTGTGACCCGCGGGCAGGGCCCGGCACGGAGCCTTGGTGACCCTCGTGCCATTGGCCTCGGCCCCTCGGCCCAGCCTGCCCAGACCCCCTTGCAGAGCCTCCCACCCTCCAGCAGATCAACACTCCCCTGCATTCATGATGGTTACAGAAACAGAGCACCTGCACTCCAGGTACCTGTTTGAATTCATGGCACAGATGAGGATTCCTCGCAGGTCCCAGGTGGCTGTTCATCACCTGCTCCATTATCAGGAGGATTTCCTCGGCTGTTTCCGTGTAGAACCTGAACCTACTGAATGGCTGGGATGTGTGATGTTCACCTAAGGGCTGTCAGGGGTTTAGGCAGGGGGTCAGATTATTTTGTTTTACTAATTGATTTCTATTCTTCTCCCTACCCTTTACTTAGTACTTAAAGTATTTCTCTTATGTTTACATTTATTGACTAATGGTGAGTCACTGGCTTGTGTTGTCCTACCACACCTGTTAAAAATTACACCTGTTTCTTGTAGATAAGGCAAGAAACAAATTACTCTGGGGTGCCTTTCTCTGACATTTCATTTGTCTTCCAGATTGTGCAAGGGTAGTTACCTTCATGCCAAAATTAATTATGGACAACTTTGGAATTGCTTAATCTGTCAGAAGCAACAGGAAAAGAAAACATCCATATTCAGTGCCAGAGGACTGGGTGAATAAGGAATAGATGGGAGGTATCCAGGCATAGATAGGAGTTTTCTCACTCCTACATTCAGCTGATTTTCAGATTCTCGCTGAAGTTGTTTTAATTTCTACTTTCATCAAAATTGCTTCACTGCATCTTAGATTAGCAGGGTCACACTATAGCAGATGGTTGAAGAGTTAAACTGTTTTTCCTTTTTTCTGTAGTAAATTTATTCATAATGAATACAACACAGTAAAACTATACCCTCCTTGGGTTACTCTGTTTCAAGAAGGAAGTGCCATTTAAAAGAATAAATCTTGTGTTGGCTGGATATCATCTTATAAGCTAAAGAATGTAACTAGTAACTACATAAATTACCATTATATTCTCAGCAGAGTTTCAAATGAATGACTTTATTCCTCTTAAAACCATTACTGTGTGTCTTTTTCACCCGTAGCAGTGTATGAGGGACTTCTCGCTGTTTCCTTACACTGCTATGCCAAATACTCCCTTCAGTGTAAGTGCAGACAGTAACTTTAAACTGTATTTATTTGTTTGGAATGAGTCAAAATCCTTACGTGGGGTTGTGGCTTTCCTTGTTCTTTCCACTGTGAGTGCCACACAATGTGCCCTTGATCTGGTGGCAGGATTACAGTGGAAAAGGAAAGGATTAGGAATATATTTACAGGAAGAAGTAAAAGCCTTTCACTGGCTGTTGATTTAATAAGGTAATATCTCTGCAGTCAGAAATTAAATTGTTAGCCTGGGGTTTTTCCAGAATAGGCTTCTTGTTGTTTAGAATAGTTTTCTTTGTATTATAGCAAGCGAGTGGGGCTTATACATGTCTTATTATGTCCTTTTCCTCTCATCAGTGTAAATTAAAGTGGGATTTGGCTCAGTGTTTGCAGTACTCCAGACCCCTTTGTTTTTTTCCATCTCTTTACCAAAACATAGATCCTGTGGTGTGGCATGTGGCAGCTATCCAGCGAGCACGAGGTGGAGGGTATTTGTTTGCCATATACTGCTTTTATTTATTTTAACTGTGATTGCATGCCTAGATTAGAGGAGTGCAGCCATTCCCGGCAGCATCCAAAACCCCATGTGTATTAAATATCTTCTAGTGGATCAGTGCTTGCCGAATCAGCTGAGCTGCCACCAGGCTCCTGCAAGAGAAGGTACCCCAAAGGCAGCACAGCTGGCCAGCAGTAAGTGACATTTCTCTTGGAGCCTTGCTGTGGTGGCCCCAAACCTGCCCTGTGTTGGCAGTGCGGGGAAGATTGGGTCACACTGCTGCAGCTTGCTATCCCATCAAGTCATAGAATCATAGAATTATTTAGGTTGGAAAAGACCTTTGAGATCATCGGGTCCAACAGATTAATCAGCAAATGAGTCATATTACACCTGAATGTAAAGATTAAAAAAATCATTTATCAGCTGGCCAAATTTATTTGACCAAATTTTACGTGCACAAGGATTAAAACTGCATTTGGGTTTACCTTTTAACTGTTGAGGCATCATTTTCAGTTTAGTTTGATTTCATTTGTTCAACATGCAAAATGTCTGCCTTATCCAGACAGGTCTCATGTCACTATTTAATCTGGTAGTTGCTCTCATCACAGGAAACAAGGCTCCACGTTCCCATATTGCATTTGTGATAAAAATTGTATTTGTGAAGTAAGAGAGGTCAGCACACATAGAAGAGCTTAATCGTTCAAACTCTACAAACTTTTAGAAAGTGTGGGACCGCTGTCCCTCTGTGCAAATGTCTTGCTACCTTAATTTCTTTTAATATCACATAAAGAAGAATTGTTGGCACTGCATGGCAAAGTGATTCATCTTTTCTCTCTTGTTACTTGCTCAAGCAATGTAAATAATTACATTAAATAGGAATACTTTTTTTAGTTTGTTATCTGAGTGCTGCGTGTTCTTGGGTCATTCTGTTACATTCTCCTTTGTAATCCTAAGAGCTAGAATATTTTTAATAAAAGCTGAAAATCTGACATCGTCACAGTATTCCAGGAGCTAGGACTTGAGATAAATGCAAAACAGTTTTGCATGGCTAGAAACATTTTATTTGTGGTTGTAGGCGTTTCTATAGGAATTTCAGAATAAAGCTAGGGGGAAAGGCTCCACTATAAACCATGCATGACACTTCAAGTGCTATTTGCTTGTCTCAGGAATAGCAATTTTATTCTGTAAAAATCTTGCGGATAGTTTGTCAGGTTACAGTGATGTGCCTAAAATAGGAGTTGTTAATAGACAATGGTATCTTGGCAGCTTGTTGTGTCTCGTGCTTTTGTTCTTCCACTCCACTTTGTGTTTATGAAATTGCTTTAAGCTGCCTTTTATATGTTTGAAGCATTGTCTGGACCTTTTCTGGGGATGTGCCAAACATATTCTGGGTATTCAGAGTAATAATAACATTGATATAGTCAAGAATCCCCAAAGCGCTTCCTGATTTTTTCAGTTACCACTTCTTCCTCAGTGTGCCTGTGTTAGGAGATTGAAAAAATTACAACGTTAAAATTCAGGTGTTATTGATAGTCTCCCTCTCAAATATAACTCACTACGTATTGTCTCCTTATGATCATGTGTAGGATGCTATATTTATTATGCATTCTTCAGCTGACAACTGCAACCATTAATTTTAATAATGTTTCTAATGCCGTGCTTAGCAGGAATTATTTGATAATCCGAGCTGTAATAATTGGAAATACTTGCTTGGAGGTGGGTAATCAGATTATGTTCATCTATCTGTCTATTTCAGGCTTTTTAAAGCTATTTATGTAAGTGATTTGTATGGTTTTGGGTGTATATTTTTTATGTTTTCAGTTATATAGGGAAGATGTATAAAATTTCAGTAGTTATATACCGAGGGAGGCTATTAGAAGAAAATATTTTGTATATCATCAATCCACTGGTTTTTGGAGAGTGGGTAAAATGCTGTTTTTTTGGCTTAATAGAATTCTGTACAATAATGGTTCAGATATGTATTTTCTGATAGAAATAGGTGTCTCTGAATTGAGCACTTGCTAGGAGTGGCGCAAGAGAGAGCTACAATTGTTTTTGGCATTAGAAGATTTTTGAAGCATACTGCAAATAATGCTTTTTTTAAGTGCTGACGTTTGATAAGTTTTTGTAATGTGAGTGTGTTTGCCACGTTGTGGGACTGATGAATGTGAAGATAGTACGTAGTAAGTCTCTGATTAATTTACACTTTACCCTTTTTGTGGTACCACAACTTTCTGGGCTTGAATACAGGGGCACAGCTTTGCTCTGTAATTAACCCAAGTAGACAGAGTTCAGTGTATGCGAGGTGATCCTGTAATTTCTGCATCTTAGGAGCCGATATTAAATTTTTGACCTTGTTGGATACTGGTGGTGATGTTTTTGTTGTTTTGTTTTGTGGTTGGTGGTTTTGGTTTTTTGGTTGGTTTGTGGTGTTTTTTTTGTTTGTTTGTTTGCTTGGTTTTTTTTCTTCTCTGAAAATGCTCCTGTAATCGTTTTATTTCCAAAAGATACTAAGGAGACATAAACTACTATCAGTAGTCTTGGTAGTTCCTCTGTGTCTTGGAAAATAGAAGTCTTCAGTGTGATAAAATCCAAATATTTAAGAAAGAAGAATCTTTGCAAATGGGAAAAACAGGTGTTGCTTCTGTTTACTTAAACTTTTTAGTTAGCAACAAAATGTCTATTTTTCACCCTTTCAATCTTCTTATGTTTTTGGCAGCTGTGACCCTGCAGAGTTAAAGGGGCATTTTACAAAGAAAGGCAGAGAAACAGGTGAATATGTTTACCCAGCAGGACAGCCTAATGTGTGTTTTTCACTCTTCAAAATGGGAACTAACAGCAGCTGAAAACTGTTGTGGGGCTTTCTCCCAGGCTTTGGTGAATGATGCTGCCTGGTGGAAGGAGCAGCCCATTGTAGCTAGGTCTCCTGGGGCTCATGCTTCATCTGGCAGGAGACAAGTTGAACTGGATCTAGAAGTGTCCAAGGGTAGAGAAAGCAGGTTGTGTTCCAAACATCTTGTTCGCTTGCTGTCATCAGGAGGTGCATTCAGATCTTCTGGTGTTTCTGCAGTCAGCCTTAAATTGGAAAATAACAGCTGCACATTAAGCAGTTGCAGGCTTCTTCCAGTCACAGCAGTTTAGGCTGCGTGCACGTGTGCAAACACTCGCTTTCACACACGTGTGTGTGACTTAGCAGTTATGCCTATAGGTTTATATATATTCTATATCTCTCTCTGACTTTTGAACAATTAAAATGCAATTATTAAAATTTGCTTTAAAATTACATGGTTTTGTTAGAGACCTGCAATTTTGCAGGAAGAAAAGTAGGTATTTTCCTCTTACAGTTAATCTGGTTTGGGGTTTATCCTTAATTTGGCAGCATGTGGAGACCTGTATATTAACAATCATCATCTCAGGCATCACTGTTCTGGAAATAGGAACGAATAGAAACAATGTGCCTTTGAATGCCTTCGACTACACCTTTTTCTATTCATTGACCAATGCAGGTGTATCTTTGTGCTGTAAAAGCATACGTCAAGTTATTGAAAGCTGCTTTAGTTGTAGGAGATAGTCTACTTTGTTAAGCGGAGACCACTTGGTCTCATTTCATGTCATCTCCTGGCTACTTACTGAGTTTTTAACCTAGTTGCTGAAGTCCTGCAGTTTGTTTTATCTTATTAATAGCACACCTTTAAAAAGGTCAGGCCCATTCAGCTAGAACATTTTGATGTTGTGATTTCATTTCAGGAGACAGAATAAGCTGGTGCGTACTGTGGGTGCTAGAGAAATGCTGGAAGTGGACTTGTGTTGGACAGTGGCATGTTAAAGGATTATAATCAGTCTTACGGAGAGGACTTGCTGAACAAAAAGTATTTTGGTAGCTAGTTTATGAGCTGGATTAACAATATATAGTGTTTAAAATGTATAAATAAACCCAGCCTATTTTGTTTGAGGTGGATTCATTGTTCCATCAACACGGCTAAATAAACAGTAATTTTCAGGTGGAAGGCAAAGGGGTTGCGGAGGGCATGGGACAATAATCCCTTTAGAGGGAACAGCTGCGGCTGGAGATGTAGGAGTCTGTTGGGTGAATTTCCGGCACTGATAAGGTAGCAACATATTTGAAGGCAGAGCATCATCTCAAGAGCAGTGTATTGAGACTTGGGGCTGAGGCCTGACTGGGTAGAAGAGGATAAACCGTTTGGGTACTGAGTGGTGCAACATGCCTCGCCCTTAGAAACGCACGATGCTGCGGACTTGCCAGTCTTCTGTGGGAAAATCTTATAACCAAGGAGGAAATAGTCTTCTAAACTGGCTACTTAACTCTTTAGTAGAACCCCTTCATATGTGACCTAATTTTCATTGCTCATCATTTTTAATTCAAGATTTTATTTATTTATATATCTAAATTTGGATCTGAGATTCTAATGCTAACCATCCATTAAAAAAAAAAAAAAAGAAAAAAAGATTTCTTGGCTGTGGGTAATTTGATTGATTCAGTTTTTCCAAGTGCTGATAGGTATATTACATACATAGCTAGAGAGGGTAATTTTGTTGATGATTTAAGAAATGCATCCTAGCAACGTAGTATATAGTAAGCTATAAAGCTATTGTTGTCATCACATAAATGTGTCATTAAGCCACCTAATATAGTGGCCAAGGTGAAGGGAAGATAAGATAATGCACAGGAAGATTGTTCTCATTTCCCATTTGTCAACTGTATATGTTCACATCTGCCTCTGGATAACAGTTATACAAACCCTTTTTTTTTTCTTCCAAAAACCCCCTTAAATAGGCTGTTCTGTTGTTCCTAAAAAAAAAAAAAAAAAAAAAAAAAAGTGCCATATTAGTCATGAAGGCTGAGTAATATTGTTAAATGAAATTTAGAGCCTAATTATCAAAGTGAAAAAAATTTCACCCATTTTTAGAAGAATTTGTCCCTTTTGCTAGCCTAGAGAGCAAATTTGTGGGCACAGACTCCCAGGTCACCTCTGATGACATCACTTTTATCTAAAATTTATCTAAAATATCTGAGTACAAGGCTGGAAAACACTTTAGGCAGCTAGGCTGTTCCTCTCCCTACTCACTATCTGGATATTGTGTAAATTATTTTTAAAAGCACATATTTCTAGAGTCTTTCTCTTGTGATGTGTAGAATGAAGGGCTGGGGGAGGCTTATGTGGTCCAGCTCCCCTGTCTGGCTGAATTATTTTTTTCTTTCTCCACTCAAGGTGTATTTGCCTCATTTGTTTATCTGGTCCCAAGGCTGAAATAAATTATAGTATTTGTTGGCTGATCCTGTCAGCTTAGTACTTAGAGTAACATGTTATGGTGGAATAGTGGGACAGAGTTGACAAGGGATGTTTCAGGGATGAAATGTGGTAAAGGAAGAGGGCAGATGTGAAGCCGTCAGAGACTGACATTACCAAAGGACAGTTCGTAGTGGGAAGAGGATTATGGTGAGTGAGGAGAGGTGGTGGAAAAACTCCAACATAGAATGGTAAAAAAAGTATGAGATGTGAAGCAACCCCCCTCCACCTCCACCCCCAACACAAAGCAAATGTCAAAACCTCGGAAAGAAGAGGAGGTATAGGCAGGATTTGACACTTTTGACAGTACAGAGTTCATCGAGAAGTAGAAGCAAAGAGTTTTTTCTTTAAAATAATAATTTTTAAGGACTTTACCTTAATTCACAGTGACTGGCACGTACTTGAGTGACTCTAGCCTTTTTGCGCTCTCTGTGAATACCCATACTCTTCATTTATATATCATTATTGCTGTTAGCTAAGGAAATTTGCTGTTCGCAACATTATATAGAAAAGATGCTCCCACATGCAATTCAAAATAGAAGCTTAAGTCTTTTTGCTTTCCTAAATCCTGTAGGCACTTTGGAAGAAACTGCTTACATAAATATAACACCTAATATTGTATTTTGTTGACAAAACTATTAACTTCACTGAAAATATGCTTAACATCTTCCCTTGTGTTGTGTGTTACAATGATTTCAGATAAAGTGAATTTCAAAGCTTAACCACACGTGATATTTATTTTAATTGGTGATCAGATTGAATAAAATTCACAATTTGTTTGACTCAATATTGCATGCGTTTCAGGATCATTATTTTCTTCAGTAGCAAGGCTCACAGCAGTGTAGTTTTCTTACTCCTTTTTGTCTTCTAACATGCCCCGAATTGCTCTGGTCTCATAATAATTGTTGCTGGTACTTAAAGGGAAGTTTTAATTAAAAGTAACTTGATTGAGCATCTAAACCAAACTCAGAAGCCCATAAATGCTTTCCTAGTTGTCTTTGTCTCTGCCTGGGAAGAAATTGAAAGAGTTTATCTAAATTTAGGTGTACATATTTTGGTTTAAAAGGAGCTTACTTGGGTATAGTTTTAAGTGGGGTTGGGGGAGAGCTTGCAGTTTGCGCTGGAGTGACGTGTTACTGCTTTGTGGCAGTGGAGTTGTGGAAAGTGCTTGTGGGCGTGCTTTCAGCTGGCAGAAAATGCAGAGAAGTAAAAGCCTCCAATGATTTCTCATTAAACAGAACAACTACTTTAAAATAATGTCTACATATGGATTTGCACTTGTGTAATTTAAATCAGTTCATTAAAATAGATGCATGCAAAATTCGTAATTTGCTATTGTAATGTGTTGCTCTGAGGAATAAATGCACATGAATTGTTGAGTCTTTCGCTGTTGTGTTTTTCTCTTTTTGGCAGAATTCTGTTTGCAGTGAAAGCATCAGTGAATACGCAGCAATATGGGCCATTAATCTCAACCATTTGGGGGTGGGTGGAGGAAGAAGTTGAAGAATGGATACAATACACCTTAGACTGCAGTGAAACTGTTGCTGTGTTCCTACATTTACTAAGTAAGGTAGATTTGTTTTGTGAAGAAATCCAGTAAAACTCAACTCAATTTCTCTTTAGTTTCCCCAAAACACCGACTTTACAGATACCTGTGTTTTAGTGGCTATTGCTTCAGGTATAGTGACAATCGTCAATTTTTACTTTTTTGTCTGTTTATATGTTTTTGACTGTAGCTGCACTGGTAAAGCTGTGGTTTTACTTTTTCTTTCTCACTGATTAAAAAATCTGAAGCTGCTCAGTATGGTTCAGCTTGATTAAATATGTTCAGACTTCCAACCCCTTACTAGTTTTTCCATTCCGTTATTTATCTTTTTTATGTGTCAGTGAATGTGTCATACGTGTTAATGTCACAGATTTTTAAGAAACTTGAGATGAAATGTTGTGTCTGCATAATCCACGTAGGTAGTTTGTTACCAAGAATACGAGTATCCATGTCATGTTAATAACAAATAGACCATCTGCCTTCCAGAATTACTCTAGCTAGTAGATACTTTAATAGATGACTTTGTCTTCATAGTAGATGTAAGAAGCAGTGCAGGATGACTTTGCCAATATTTTTATTTTCTGCAGTGTAGATAACATGACCATGTTCTGTATGTGCATACCCAGTAAAAACCTGCTCCGCTGCTGAATTTGAGTCCTGTTTCATGCCCTCATGTCTCTCTGGAGCTTCCTTAACACCACATTAAGAGCAAACTCAGAATCATAATATCCTTGCAGGAAGAGAGACATGAAAATGTACCAAAATATACCATTGATATGTACTGCTTCTGCTTTCTGCCCCCCCCCCCCCCAAGATTTAATTGATAATGCAGCTTTGGAATAGAGCACTTTCCTCTTTACTGCCTAGCAACAGCCACCCCCCTCTGGCCTTTCAGGTTGAAACATCGCTGTACTACAATAGCTCATTTATACTTGCATTAAGCAATTCAGGGGACTGCACATTAAAGTATGTTGAATACTAGGGGGCATTTTAATTCTTCAGCCTTGATTTCAATTCCTAAACATCTGCATGTTGGTGTTGGTTTTGTCTTTTAGTTATGCTTCATTTGCTTAAAAATGGGCTTTGAAATTTTAGTTAGATCATAATAGAGGCTGAAAATGATTTAGACCATTTATGTATTACTCCATGAAACCGCCACCCACTGTTCCTGGGACACTTTGTGTGCTTCATTTTATTTTTGGATAAAGAAGGTCCAGAAATCTGAGGGAAGTCTAGAATAGGCAAGAAAATATAGGTGAATAGATTGCTTTGGCGGGAGCAAGTTACACTTTTGGGTGTGCACAGTGAAAGGAGGGCACGTTTAATGTGTAATAGAAGTGCCCCTTGAAGGCGCACTGTACTGGAGATGTGTGGACTTAATAGAGCAACTAGTTTGGGGTTTGTGGTACAGAGTCCTAAGAGGAGATGAAGTGGGTAAATCTGCCTTAGAAGTGACAGAAAGAAGGATTTTTCTTTTTTTTTTTTTTCTTTTTTTTTTTTTTTTTTTTTATGGACCTGAAGTGGACTGTAGAGGTGGTTGCAATAGAGAAAGAGAGACTGCAAATTTGCTGGACTAAGGTCAAACCCAAAGAATTCTTATTGCAAACAGTGATGACTTGTGAAGCCAAATCTCAAAGCAGCTCCAGACGTGAGATTGGTAGAGGCTTAGAACTGAGCAAGCGGATACTTTTAATTTTGCCTACTTCAAAAAGTTTATCGTTGTAGTTTAAATCCTTGTAAAATTTACTTTTTGAGTCAGAGCCCACTTGATGTTTTGGGAGGACTCACTTCAATGCAAATAAACTGCTGGGGCCAGGCCAGGTTACTCTCTGCATACACCGGTGTATGATGAAGTCTGGCGTGAGGCAGATGGCACAATAACTCTGGAAGTCTTGCACTTGAGCTTAGTTATTTAGGTGGGAGCTGTTTGAGTGGGTTTGGTTGTGTTGGGGGTTTTTGCGTTCTTTGCAGGGCGGAGGGAATCCATTCTTAACAGTGGGTTCTCAGCACTTTGGAAATCTGATCTATTTTATACAGCACGTAAAGATGTGTTCAGGACCATTTTTCTCGCAGGACATGAGTGATGAAATGAGGAGCCTTTTTGAGGTCAGTAGAGCTAAAGGGCTCTGTGAACTTACTGGAGAAGGTATGAAGTGAAATTGAATAAAGGACAGCAGAGGAATAATAATTGACTTTTATGGAGGCAAACGATAATTGGATACTAACCATTCATTTTCAGTGCAAGTGGCATATTCACAGTGTCCATTTGTTGGAACTGAGTTTCAGGAGGGAGTGGGCACATGCTGGAAGAGGGACCAGAAGATATAAGGGAGGACAATCAGAGATTTCAGGAGCAGGAGCTCTGAGGAACTGGATGACAAGACTGACAACTTTTGGTTTAAGACGGGGTTAGATGAGGGATGGCTGTAAGAGCAATCCTTAAGTATGCAAAAATAGTGTTGCAAAGAGAACAAAGATTAGTCTGTTCTCAACATGGGTGGTGGAAAGGAGAAAATAGTGTGCTCAAATGCAGCGGTATGTAGGGTGATTATTTAGGATGGACAAGGAGTTTCTATATTTGGAACAGGGCAGGAAAGCATCTGTGTGGAGTGGCAGCTGGGTGAGCTGAGCCTGCCTTCAACCAAATGATTTCCTATGGTCTCTTCCCAAGCCTGTCTTTGTAAGATTTTATGCTTGCTCCTTTAAGGAGAGCTTTTTGTATATCTACAAGCAATTTGATTTACGGTACAGCATAAATAACTTCAGGACACTCTTTTGGTTATCAGTGTTGATTTCCTCAGTTGTATATTAGAACTGAAGGGTCAGTTCAAAGATGTCAGTATTTTCACATAAAAACAAATCCAGCTGATACGCAGTTCAGCTGGTGAGATGGAGATTATCTGAACTAAGCCATGTGGTATGCCATTCACGATAATACTTTCATTCCATAAATACGTAGAAATGGTATTGTATCCTTTCTCTCTCTCTCTCTTTTTTTTTTTTTTTTTTTTTTTTTTTATTTAATCTGCAGTTTTCATTTTAACTAATAGACCTGACTGAACTTTTAAATATTTCCGTAAAACATCCAAGCTGGCATATCAGCTAGAATTCTCTCCAGGTCCCTTAAATCTGCACTGGCAAGGTAACATATGCTGATAAGAAAATGAGACTGGTAACAGAAAGGTTACACGGCGTCGTCTTGTGGCTATTGTATGCTTTTCTATATATGACGTTAAGTTCTCTAGTCATGAAATAAAATTAAGGTTTTACCCTTTTTTTAATTTTATAAATTAAATATTTATTTGGGGATTTATCTAATTCCAAATAATCCCAAACTTTCAAATAATAGGTAGCTTTTTCTAAGCAATCCTAAGTTTTTCTAGGATTTTGAGTTAGCATGCCCTCATAATCCCTCATTGTTCTTTTGGAACTGGGGTATTATTCAAAAGTTAAATTGTACAGTTCAAATAAAGATGTCCATTGCTGTCAGAATAACACCCAGCATTCAAGCTAATTGCTTTTCAGTTCACAGTGTAACCTAATGATTGGCAATTGAAAGGAATAAAATCCTGCCAGTTGGGCAGGACTTAGTGTTTTGGGGTTTTTTTAGGTGTTTTTTTTTGTTGTTGTTGTTTTGTTTTTTTGGTTTTTTTTTTTTTACATCAGCAGATTCGCTATATAGAAATCAAGGTTTCAGGGGTTTATTTTTTGATCAATAGGTTTTCTATATAAAAGAGCGAAACATCCACTGCTATTCACTTACATACAGAAATGGTTTCTGGCTGTAAGTAAATGCAATTGTCTCCAACAGTAAAAGGTACCGCTTGGACTTGATTATGCAGCTGGTCACATTTTATTGAGGCACTGACATGTTCCCTGTGGTCTAGGAAGAAAAGAAGATTATATCATTGTGAAGTTTTGCTGGGTCAGTGCTCTGCTGGGTCGGTGCTCTGCTGGGTTATATGCAAACACTTTCAAGGGTGGGGGATTGTCTTTTTGCTGTTCTCCTTCAGCTGCAGCGTGCATTGTCCTCAACACCGTAATCTGTCAGAAAATGCAGGGTACAGTTGTTTGGAGCTTGGGATCTGGTTCTTTTCTTGCATTAGGAGAAAACAGTAGCAAATTCCTTTGTTAAGTAATTAGACCTATAAACTTTGAAGAATATAATATATTTTTATCATGCAAATGAAATATAATAAATACATTATTATATTTGCAGTATTTAAAACAGAGGCAAAGCTCTCCTTGATGTCCAAAATAAAGGTTTGGATGAAGTCATAGAGTGTGCTATTATTTCTTTGGACATAGTTATTTAATATGCTTTAGATGGAATTGTGTAAAGATATAGATGCTGAGGAAAACATGTCTCCTTGTGACTGAAACTTAGCAGCTATTGAAGTTAATAAGAAAAAAGTAGTTGCAATCTTACTGATTTTGAAAGAAAATGGCATCATTTTAAGGGATACTCTTGCAAATGAGATTTCGGGTGGGGTGAGGAAGATGTTATGTAGATGTCTCCATTCTATATATAATTTGGAAGAACTGTTTTTTACAGACAGTTCATCTATTGAAAACAGTTTGCTGTATTAAAAACAAGAAATGTATGAAGGAGTAGTGAGTCCTGTTTCTGGTATGTGAAGACTGAGAGGTCAGTGTTAGGAAGAAGCAAGATTTGCTTGCTTTCCTGGAAGGACAGCCCTTCACCTAAACCCTCTTGTAACCAAAACGAACAAAGAATCTTGGCAATGACATCTTTTGTGCTGAAGTATACATTGTAAAAGGTATCTCCTCTCTCTTCTCCATCTGGAATTAACAGTCCTTGGGATTTTGAAAAATAGCCCATTTGAGGGTCTGGAGCTGTCATTCTCCATATTAAGGTTTCTGTGGTTCATTAACTATTTGGAAAATGGATGGTGATTACCATCCTTTTTTTATGTGTCTCCAGAATGATGGGGGGGAATTGCTAAATGACATTCTCATCTGTCTCTACACTGGATAATTAAGCAAAATGTGTGTCACAGAAAAGTGAATTCTTTAAAAAAAATAGTAAAAAATAAGAATGATTTTAAATCAAGTATAAGGTGTTCTAATAACTGAAACCCACAAGTGTGAATTGGGCAATCTGGTTTCTGTTCCTAGCTCTGTCATTGCCTACCTGTCTGCCCTTGAGTGATTTGCTTATACTGAATATTTCCAAAAACTTCCACAGGTTTGTGGTTTTCATTTCTTGGGCATCTGGTTTAATATCAAAGTCAAGTGCCATTCAGATTTTGCCTACACGATTGTAAGTGATAAAAAAGCAGCAATTTAACAAGTTATTGCACAACAGCAGAACTTCAACTGATTACACATGCTCATAGTCCATTGCAAATTAACATGTATAGATAACCTTCACTTTGGCCAATGCATTTTACTGTACTTTTGCGCTCTGTTGATAAGTCAATTCATTCATAAAGTACTGTGATAATGTTAATCTTTTGCCATCTCTTTTCCATATTGCAAATAAAAATTGTATTAAGGAAGTCTTTATTTTTGAAAATCTGATGTATTCAAAACAGTTTCTATCACATTTACAATGCAGATAACATATTTTGCATATGTTCAAATTCTTGTTGGCTGACTTGCAAAGGATCTGAATTAACTAAACTGTTCAGTTCTTTGCACAGCGATTTCTGGACTCAAACGCTAGTGCCCATATGCAATATTTTTTGGCCCTTAGATGAGGAATTTTTATGACTGGCACTTGCAGATGCTTCTGAATCATGAAATACTGAGTGTTCACTGTGGCTCTTTAGAAGACCATACACAGAATGCAACGAGAACCTTCCTTGTGCTGGGATGCAATTTATACCTACACTTGCTTCTGAAATTGTGACTTATGATATCAGGAATTATTGAAAATCAGAGCAAAAGGATTCAGAACAGATATAAACTCTCATACTTTCTACATGGGGAACACGTACTGAACGTTTTTTTGAATGTAATGCATTTGCAGATGGCTTGCTTGTTGACAGATATTTACCTTTCCAAACTTGGATGCTTTGGATTCATTGAGGTGATTTCTACAAATGTCAGTTGAGGATTTGTTGGTGGATCTGGCCACGTACTCTGTTTTGTGACAGAGTTTAACTCATTAGATTAACTCAAAAGTCATATGACTGCTTCAGTTGTTGCACTTACATCACTCAACAACAGTTTTCAGAAATTTTCCTTCTCCATCAATAATAACATCTAATCAGTAGTTTTCCATTAATGGACCACTAAAATGCGATGGGCTCTTGAACTCTGAGTGAACATGTAGAGCATACTGTTACATTACCGCTATTTTAAAATAATATGTTGTTTCTGTGTCTGATACTAGAATAGGCAAGTCATTGGGTTTTACCATGGGTGTTTGTTTCCAGAATAAAATATCACTTAACTGGAAGAATTGTTGTTTCTTAAACAAATAGCCCTGAATGAGCCCTTTTCAGTTCAGAATGGCATGTTATTGCTGAAAAGTAAGATGAATACTCTCTAAGTAGTTACGTATATTCAGAGTTATAGCTTTTTTTTAATTTTTTTGTTTTTAATCTTCTAAGCTTGAAGTAGACTAGAAGAGTAGTTGCAGGGTTTTGTGTGCACTTGCCCTGTCTTCACCCTCCTTTGGGCAATCAGTTGATAGACCCCTGTCCCTGTTGGAACTCATTGATACTCTGATGTTCTGAAGCATTTGGAGGATTTGCATTCTGGCTAGATGCCACAATAACGGACATCCAGATCTCTTAGAAAGGTTTGGACAGCTCGCCTATGGCCAATTTATGACTTTGCAACGTTTAGTGTAGAGGAACAATGAATTGCTTGTGTTCCAATAAACTGTGGAATCACAGAATGAGAGGTTCAGTCATTTTTCAGTGCCTTCCACCATCTGCTTTGAATGCAAGTTTGGCTTGTATCCTGAGGTTGGCAAGTGAGATTTGAACTATCCCCATTAGTTTTATTTTAAATATATAAAAGGCATTTGACTCTCCGATGTGGTGGGTAGTAGCAATATGCTTGGTAGTCCTGTAGTACGGGGTGGGGGGTGGGGGGGAAATGTACAAAATAGCTAAGCTTGGGAGCCAGCATGGGCTGAATTCTGAGGGTGTTCTTCAATCTCGTGTCAAAGGACTTCTCAGGAAAATGAGAGGTTTGGTCTGAAGCTATTGCACATGTAATTATGTTATGATAGAAGAGGGTACGTATGGTCTGGTATCCCTGCGAGAGTCTAATATCCAAGTGGACCTAAGCATGTTACAAAAACGCAGTGAAGTTTTGTTTCAAAGTGTTTTTGTGCTTGCTCATGGTATAATTTTCTGAATAGATGACTCAAGTCCCTTTTTATCGAAAATACCCAAAAGCTATAGGGCAAATAGCTCTCCCCCCTCCCCCCCCAAAAAAAAAAAAAAAAAAAAAAAAAGCCTTTGTCTGTTAGAGAAGTGCACAACCAAATCTAGAGCTGGTGTGCTGTTATCTGATGTTACTTTTTTATTATAAATTGCATTTATTCTCTGTCTGCAGAAAGTAAAAACTGTCATAAGTCATGCTTTTTTATGTTAATAGCATGATATCTGTATTTTAGGCACTGTGTAGCACTCAGATACACAGGCGGATATGTGTAAATTCTCCCTTTGATAGCAAAAGTGATATGTTGTTACCCAAGAATGAATGGGGTTTTAGCTATCCTGTGATTAGGACAGGCCATGCACTCTGTGTTCTAATGAGTCATGTATAAATTTTTCTATCAGGCAGAGCTGGATGACAGCGCAGGGCGCAGGGCTGTCAGAAAGCCCTGCCTCCCTTGGGAGGTCCGTCTCTAATAGTGAGGGTGCTGCGGGTGATGAAACTGGGCAGCCAAAAACCAGGCAAACAGAAGAAGCGGCATCATGTCACATAGTGGTTAGCCCATTTCTGGTGTCCAAATGTTATGTTTAACCATAGCTTTCAGTTGTTTTTGTGCTGTAGGCCAGTATTATTTTGTTTGTTTATGTTTTATGAAGCGTATTTGAATAGACTTACCTGTTTGTTTTGGTCTTTACTAGGGTCATCATGTGACAAGAATGAACACAGTACCAGATTCTTTGTGCCCCATGACTGCCACAAAATTAATATTAATATCAGTGCTGAAATTATGCCCAGAATATCCCGAATGTATATGATGGCAGACGTGACAAAGGACATCACGGATCTGCTTTCTGCAGCGCTTGCTGGAGGCCTTGCTATGTAACCTGAAGAGCCTGAAGTGGTTCTAGGTCCTATCCTGCTCTAGGCTACATATTTACACCATGAGAATGTTTCTTTTACATATTCTAATCTCCTGGTAAATGTTTATCCTCTCTTGGACTTGGATTGTTAAAATTTATTTTGGAATCAGCAGATTTGTGGCAGTCAGTTCAGACCATGGGAAATCTAATCCAGCAGGTTGGAGACGAGCCAGCTGAGCACCCTAATTAACAGGAATATGTAATTAAAACTTAAGCAGATGTGGCTTGGGCAGGTGGTATTTCTTGAATGCATTTAGTTTGCTGTATGTACACACTATATGTGGTGGATACAAATAAATACTCTATCTGCAGCTGTGAAAAATACTGTGCATATGCTAAGCAGTTGGTCGGTGCAAGTGTTGTGCACTCGCCCGGCACTGCTGAAACTGCCACATCTCCGCTCTTAATGGACTGAAACGAGTTCTGAAATCATGAACATATGTAAACATTTTTAAAATTCAGCCTGGACAAAGTTTGCGGGTAGGAAAATAGACATATGCATGCAAGTCTATAAATAAAATAACCCCATATGATGCATTGCTTGCTTTTTATTTATTATCTTCTACCAGCTACTATTGGAAACAGCGTATTAGGCGAGATAACACTTTGATCTGACGTAGCTTTACAAAAAATGTTGTCTGGTGAATTAATTTTGACTCCTAAAATATGAAAACAACTACTCAGTTGAAAAATCCTCCCACAAAAATTCCAAAATTATATTTGTTCTTAGTTCTTACCTAAATTTCCAGTAATTGCTCTATCAACAATTTCACTTAATTGGAAAAAAAATAAAGAGTGAAAATTTACAGTCAAAATTTGGAATTAAGGAGATAAACTTCTAACTTGGCAAAACTGGAATTCAGATTATCTTTTGTAATAGACCATGAAGCGTAGGCCATTCCCTGCTCTCATTGCAGTACAGACATTACACCTTTAATGAAAACAAACAAACAAACAATAACCCCAAACCACAGTTGAAGCTCTTCATATTTGAGGGAAAATTTGGTTCCTGTAGATTTTTAAGATTATAGCTGTAGAATCCTACTGCAGTTTTAGATTTGTTTGGGGGTGGGGGTGTGCGGTAGCGGTGTAATAGGATTGTCTGATAAGGAATAGCGTCATACAATTACATTATTCTATCTTCTGCTTGTTCGAGTGGCCTTTTTTAATTTTCCAGTATCCTTTGAGCGGTGTTTCGCAGTTTCCCAGTATCACCAGCAATGAGCCAGGTAGCTTGCTTATTTGCAATACCTTGCTCTCTTCTTTAGCAGGCTGTGTCGAAAGAAGTGTTGTTCTAGCAGATGACTTTCCATTAAGCTGCTGCAGCTCCGTGTGCCCTGTGGTTGCTAATTTGAAAATGAAGTGTTGGAATTTTGTGTGTGTGTTCATTTACCTTTCATAATTATCTGTTAAAAGACTTGTCTTTTGACACTGCAGAGGGTGCAGAAAACCTGGCTTTATTACAGATGTATTTTGCTCTTATTTCAAGGTATTTTCCTAGCTTTAGAACTTTGAACCGTCAACAGTCATGGTCTGCTGCTCTTTGCTGGTCAGGTCATTCAGCTGCTCAGGCAGTACAACATGACTTACAGTTCTTGTTTTCACAGGAAATCTAAGACCATGTCTTCATAAGCATTTTCTTGATGTACTCATCATAGCAGAGTGGGAAAACTTTACCTTATTCAAGTGATGTAGGGTGTGCTTTTTGAGTTTAAAGTGCAATTTTACCTGGTTTTGTTTTGTTTTGGTTTTTTTCAGTTCAGGAACTGAGCATATTTGAGATGGGGCAGAATACTCTTGAAACAAGTTTACGTCCTGTTCTGATGTATGTTAGTTTGTTATCTGATCTATATTAGAACGTAAAGGCAAGTAACTTGTGGAAATCTCTTTGAGAGCATCTGATAAAGGCACAGTATTATTCAGGCTGTTATATTTATAAATGTTGATTCTAACTTGAGACCAAATCTTAAGACTTTGGTGGCTCCACTTCAATAAATTATGCAGATTTACAGCAACTGAGATGTGCCCATTAACTTTGTGGGTTTTCCCATTGAATGAACCCAAACAAGTAGCTGAGCGAAGTATCTTTTTATCTGAGTAGGGGAATCAAAAATTTGGCTGACGATATTAAAGGCAGCACTGGAAATGGAAATTGGCAATCACATTGCTATTGATTCCTACTGAGTATGCAGCCGCTTGCAAAACTCAGAAACATAAGTATCCCAAGGGCCTGTTTCTTTCCACTGCTTCAGTCTTACTACTATGATTCTCAGTGCCCTGGAAGTTTTAGGAAACAATTTAATTGACAGTTTGTAGAGAAGGACTATCAAGTGCACATGAAGTATTGGGATTTTTCCAGGTTGAACTGCCAAACTTTGTATTTCTCTGAATTTGGTTGGGTTTAGGAAATACTATGTTTACACGTTATAGTTGTTATCCAACTAGTATGTAATAAAAATGAGATAAATTACCTCTGAATTTAAGTCTATGCAGTCAGCAGAATTATATCCAAGACAAGTGCAAGTCACTTGTAAGATTGTATGAAATCTGGGGAAAAAAATTATCTTGCTGGTAGTGTTCATAAGATTTTTTTGAAATAGTCTAATATGTGCTGATTTATTGTAATATAACATGTGCTCGTAATTTGCAATTTGATTTTAACATGCTATAAAGACATTAAGGAGTAAATAGTGAGCATGCTTATTTCTTTAACTTAATCAGATATGTTGTCACAAAATCAAAGAATGTATATTTAATTATGAAGTAGAAAGTAACTTTACTTTTGTTACTAAGGGAGCAATTTGTTTAGTATATCTTCTTCTTTTAATGCTTAATTCCTTTTACTGAAACTTAATATTTCTTGTTGCAATGTGCCATAACCTTATTGGCTTGGGATAAGTTTCTTCAATTATTTATTCTATTAATGTTTCTATCACCTGGGGGAAATGCAGATATCCTGTTAATGATTGTGTTAATCAAACCACTTTCTGTATTTCTGCACTGCCCAATTTTATGTCATTACATTAGTAGGCACAGGAGATGAAACTGGAAACTTGTAATATACTACAGATTGGATTAACTCATCTGTTTTGTGTAGACTGCTTGAAGATCTATTTTAGATAATTTAAAAAGATTAAATCTGCCAAGACAGTTATTCCTCCTGACAGGATCTCTGAAGTCTTCAACATAAGTCTAGTGTTCTTGTAAAGTTTTTGAACTTTGTACACAAATAACCCTGCGGTTGCCATGGGGTCTGGGATACAACACATTTCTTTAAACAGGGAATTTTTGTGTCTTTTTGTAAGTCCTTTGAATATTGGAATAATTATTTCACCCATATAATGTAATGACGGACATTAGGCATTTCAATGTAATGTACCATTTTTGAGCCATTTCTAGGCTATAATAGGTGTTATAACTTCACTTTCTGCCGTTTCAAAGTTTTGATGTTATCTTTTTTAAAGGTCCGTTGAACCACAAGGTATTTTTGTTGGGGTGGAGAAGGGAGTCTTTGTGCTTGCTTTCTGTCATAAGCTTTCCTTGGCAGACTTCTCCCTGGGGTGTGTGCAGATCCCGATGGAAGCACTGCCGGTACTTTCAGCTGGGAGCACCCTGCCTGTGGCATCACAGCTGGGTTCTCAGTAGCACCAGGGTGCCTGTAAGGCACTCGGTGGGATCCTCAGATACCTATTGCTTGCAATAATGGTTTTAAAAAGACTATGCGTTATTCAGCCATTGCTTTTGATGTGTGCAAGACAGCCAGGGTGTTTTTTAAGGGTCTGTTAAAGACCCTAAAGCATCTAAATATAATTGGCCTTTTTGCGAAGAGAAGGTTGTGAGCAAGAGTTTCAGGCAGTGTCAGTATCTCTCTGTGTGCTTGGAAATCAATAGCTCTGTGATCCTTAGTCTGTTTCTCAGTCCTGAGAGCCTCGCAACCAAGAAAAAACCAAAACAAAACACCAACCAAAAAAACCCAACAAAACAAACAAAAAAACCACAACCAAAACCCCAAACCAACACCACAAACCAAAAAACCACATCCCACCACACAAAAAAACCCCAATTCCACAAAAAACCCAGAAACAAAAAATCCTCCCAAAATTCAGCAAACATTCTAAAATCTTTTTCTAGTGCATTTGGATAGTGCTTTTTATTTCTGCCCTGCTTTGCTTACGTGAGTGCCTGTCTACATAAGCAGGGAAAGCCTTTAGTTGTCCCTTTACCATCTGTCCTCTAAAGTTGTGTTTGAAATGCTCCCTACATCTTGTGTCTTTTGGCATTTGCTGGGGAGGAGGGTGGTCCTTCAGTGCTGGCATCATTTTCATCCTATGGCCCATCCAGTAGCAGGTGTTGAACAGTGATAGAGCCTGGTGATACAAGCCCCGAGTAACCCATCTGAAGTCTCAGTTGGCCCATTTGGTAGATACTGCCAGAATAATTTCCAGGTTCATGTTGTATGCTTGCCAAGCTGTTGGCTCAGGTAGTCCTTCAGTGCAGGTAAGAAATCTGAGGAAAACTTTCTGACAGCTAGCACAATTTTGGGGGGAACGCTTCCATTCTCTTTAGCAAATTTACTTTACTTGATGAATTTAAGTCAAACATGACATTACAACTAATTTTCAGCATCATGTCCTCCCTGAAGTCCCTGAAATTTTCCTTCAGATTGTGTTCTTCATATTTAATGGTTGTTTAAATTGATGCTGTATCAGAAACTTGATCAGCGCCAGAGAGATGAAATGTGAAACAATTACTGTGATAATTTCTGTAAGATTCTTTGTTTCCATTGGATATGTTTCCACTAAATATTTCTTCTAATTTTTATTTCCCAAAAAGTGGTTACTATTGTCCCGTAATTCTAAGAAATTATGTGCAGAAAGCCATGAGAGTTGATTTTTTAATATATATATATTTTTAATGTTTGATGATATGTTGTGAATACAATAATGGACTGATGCATACTGAGGTAAAAATCTCTTAGTGGGAAGTAAACTAAAACTGTGTTTACTTGTGTGTTTTTTCCAGAGATTTGTTACAGTTCCCTGGAGAAGATGATGTAGACGTTGCAATGAAAATTCTGGTTCAGTGGAGTTCCCAAGGCCTTGAAGATGCCCGGCTGGTAAATTACTCTGTTTTGCTTGACCTACCAGGCCCTTCTTCAAACACAGTAACTCTGAAAAACAGCGGTGAATGCTTTTATCCTAGTGGACAACAGTGCAACACAGAGACCAAAACGCTTCATAACCAAGACCTCCTGTACTCGTATGCAGCTTACTCTGCTAAAGGAACTCTTCAGGTAATATAACCATTTGTCTCTGTCATTTGTGGTGAAATAGAGTTAGAAAACATCAGCTTTTGTTGAACTTGGCTGGCAAAGTACACATGGTGAAATGCCCAGCCTTAAAATAAACAGGTAAAATACGATGTGGCCAGTTTCAATTCAAACTTAAAAATTAGTCAGACCTGAACGCTTCATATGATGTATATGTTTGGGTTTGGTGGTGGTTTTTTTTTTTTTTTTTTTTTTTTAAGCATTTGAGTTTATGAATTGGCATCTTTTGCTTGGGTGTAAACATCTGAAAGCTGTGTCTAGGGCTACATTTTATCCGTGTTGATATATAAGTGCTACTGTTTTGAGGGATGCCTGTAGGAAGAGTAAGGTGAAGTTTTCTGTAGTGAGACCAGTGGGAGCGCTGGGCTAATAACTGGAGCTCCTGAATTATGGTTGAGGATCTTGCATAATTTCTTCTATGGCAACTCAGCTGACACATCTGCTCTATTCCCTCTTGAAAACCCTGATTTGTACTTTTATCTTACTGTAGCTTTTGTTAGGAAATTTTGTCAGCGAAAAGATCCTGCCTGTTGGGATTTGTTACTTGCCAAGTGGAATAAGATCTTGGATTATCTTGTTTTATCCTCTTTACTGTCTTCACTGGCTGCCTTCCTATATTTGCTTTCCAAATATATTCGGGGTGCACAAAAGGGTCATTATTTCTGTTTACTTTCCTAGCTGAGATAACATAAATCTCAGTAAATATTTCTGAAATATAAAAATTGCAATTTCACTGCTAACTGTATTACTGTTGTCTTTCTCCTTTTTAAAATATTTTATGTTATTCCAATGATGCAGGACTTTTTCCATCTTGGTTACTTTCCATCTTGTTTAAAAGACGATTGTTTTCGTGACTTAGAACACTAATAGACTATATTGGAACAGATTGTGAATGGCATTGGGTTTGGAGGATACCTCTTCCAAAACACCTTTATACATTGTGAATACCTTAATATTTATAGCATATCAGTTACTGAATTTCTAACAGTAAAATGCAACTCTTGTGTATTTTCCTTCTGTTTGTGACACTTTTTGCCCATAATGTTTATTGATAACATGTAGTGCACTGTGGAAATCTTGTAATGAGTCAAAATGGGGAAAGTCACATGATGCTAACTAACCCATTTTATGAACTAGTAACATAATTTTGAATTTTGGACTCTAGGAAATATGAGGGATGATAGAAATTCATATCCATAAGTTTCTCATCCTTAAGTCCACAAGCTTCAGTTTCTCTTTCTTAAAAGCATTGTAACTTTTCAGTCCAAGGGATTTATTCCAGAGGAAGAATAGAGTTCTTGTTCTCCTTTGGGAGAGAGACATCTCTCCATCTCCTGTTTTTGTGTACCTTACCTACCTACTTTCCATATTGAGTCTCATGGTTGTTATCTCCGTGCAGCTTCTGTTCTGGGGCTCTGTCAACCCAACAACTTCAACTTAAAGTTTGTTCTTAAGAAGTGAAATGAGATAGACAAGGGGTAGGTCCTAACCTGCATGATGTATGCTTTAACTTTTCCATGGGCAAGCAAAAAGTAGTAATGAATGGGTTTGGCTTCTCACATTTATCACTTAGAAACTCAATATGTGATATTATTTTCTGATTGTAAATAAGAGTAACTGTAATGAGATAAAAGTACAGTTGTGACCTTTAAGATTTTCTTTCATGAAAATCAATGTGTTGCTAACAAATTCATCAGATTAAAGGAAATCCAATGTTCCAGGAAAAATCATTGATGTTATTACCAGCAACACATGTACTTTCAGTTTTATTTCGGGGCAGTTTTCTCTGAGTTTTGACAAAATGAGGACCACACACATGGCATTGTACTCCTCACTAGGGGTTGGACCTTGACTTTGGCAAAACTTGAAGCTTGTACTTGAGCCACAGAATGACTCTCTGTGGAGAATTTTACAGTCATTTCTTTGAGAAACCTAGCACTGTCACAAAACCTCAGTTATTTTCTTTTATTCTTCAGAAAGTCTGCCCAGTGTCCTTAGCTCTGGAGTTTTGCCTAAAAGGGAAATGTCTCAATTTGTTTAGGCTACAGATAAGTTGGTAGTGATCTAATCTTTTTGACTTTCAATCCTACACAGTAATATCTACTATTTAAACTAATGGAAGAAGAAAAGCTTTAAATAAGAACCAGCAGGTGGTGGCTGTAACTGGGTTCAGCCATCAGAGCATGACTTGATTGCTTGCAGTGGAACAAGTCACATATTTTGAATATCTTGCAGTGGGTTGTGATTACAAAATCATGAGGGTTTTCCTGTGAAAAGGTATTCTTGTAACAGCTACTCATAACTTGAATAATTTTCTTTCAAATGTGACGCATACTCTAGTAGAAAATTTGTATTGTGTGTCATGTATTCAGGTTGGATTGCTAATATTATTGCTTCTATGCTGCTGCTTCATTGTATCTCATTTGTATATTTGGTTTGCATGAAGTTCAAGCAAATAAAACCATTAAGTTATTGCAGCCCGGCTACCAGCAGAGCTACAACTCTACTTTCATGTTGACAAGGTTATTTGTAGAATAGCAAGACTCATTTTCTTTGACCACCTGTCATGTCCATTCATCATACGGCCATTGTATATGAGCCATCCAATTTGTGCTTTCTGGTAACAGTCTAAACAGCATTTGTGAGTAAAAATGTGAGTATTTGTGATCTGAAATCTACTTCAAAAACCTACTTAGTGCCATTGTGATGGATGGTGCACTTTACTACTACTCTATATTTCATTGGGCCCTGAAAAGGTGACACTGTTTACCCATCATGGTGACAGGCAGGGCAGTCTGCAGTTCTGGAGAGGGCTGACTAGTTGGTTTTGAAATAGATATTGCAGCAGTTATGTAAATAATACATCATAGGCTAGGTCAGTCTAAGGAAAGAATGACATACAGGAAATATATTTTTATTAGAACTTAAATATGAGCCACCTTTTATAGAGTTTAAACCTTTTGTCTGCTGGAGGAAAACAGGAAAGCTACTCTGGCCAACAGAGTACATATCATAAAGGAAATTACATTGTATCAAAGTTATGCATTAAAGCAAAGTGCATTGTCAAACAGTATCTAGCCAGTCTGTGAGTGTAGTGTGGTGAATTTGAATGTGCTGCTGCCCGCCTTTACAGGTAGGTGGTGATCTGAGGGCTGTGGTCACATGCGCTCTCACCGGCAGTGCTGGAGGGACGAGCTGGGAGCTGTCGGTGAGAGCCGAGGAGACCTGTGTGTGAACCCCCAAAGACCGAGCATCTTACTTTCAGTACCACATTGGTCGGTAGCGTCAGCGTAGGTGCATATTGCTGCCCATCTGTTAACACTCATGGCGGTGATCCCCTGAGTGCTGTGAAGTGTAAGCAAGGATAAGTGCTGGCTGGCAGCGCAGCAGAAGGCTGGGTGATGCTCGGGTCAGCTGGGTGGTTGCTTTGCAGCGGGCCCACCGGGTACAGCGAACTGCAGGAAGAAACAAGTGTTCAGTTCTGGTGTTGCAATGTTCATCTGCTCTGTTCCCTGTTTCTTCAGGAACTGTAAAGATAAAATCTTAGCAGGTTTGATGGTTGGTGTGTTGGGAGAACATTCAAGGACAGACTAAATAAAGCAAAATGAAGATTGTATTTGTTTTGTATTCTCTGATTTTCTGAAACTGTGTTTGTGTGACTTGAAGTTTTCCTCACCTTTCACCTGAATTTATTCACACTTTGCTTTATGGAAGTGTCAAGGAACTTTTGACAATCCTACCTCTGCTTTAATACTTTAAACAGGGATACTTCGTGCTCTCTGTTATATGGCATTGCCTCATGCTACACTACACTCCTCTGCCTCTTTGGGAGTAACTGGCTGCTGAATGCATCAAATCCCTTTTGGTTCTTTTGCTGGTCCTCTGTCCTTTCTTTTTTCTTTCTTTTTTTTCTTTTGTTCTGGATGCTCTCAGCAAGCCCAGCAAAACATCTTTTTTTTTTTTTTTCTGGACCTCGTACACTGAAAGGACTATGTGGGTTGAGAAACCAGGAGAGGAAGCAAGAAAGGCGCAAGTACTATCATGTTCTTGAAATGGGAATGCATGGGCAGGCAGGGTTTTAATGTTATCGTGGGCAGAAATGAATTGTGCCCATCTCCAAGGCACTTCTCCCAATGCCCAACTGTGTCTCCTTTGTACTTTGACCCCTCCTCTGTCCTGTTTCCCGAGTGCTTGGACTCCTCTGCGACATCATCTCCCTTCCCTGCCATCATCCGCGTTCCCTGACTGATTCTACCTATTTTTCTGTTTGAAATGTCTGCTGATTTTAGGCATTTACACTCCCAACTCAGCCAGTGATACCTTTGATTAGTTTTGGAGGGGCTGCAGGGAGCAGACAAGTGGGAACACTGACTGTTTGCTTCTATGACAATATGCAGAAGAGATTCTCTGCATCTGTTGATAGCATATCAGCCTGCTCTGGTTCATTTGTTTTGGTGACATTTTCACAGCTAAATGAGAACCCGCTGCAGAGATTAATGCAACCTGAAGCAATATGAGAAGTGCAAACCCATCTGTTAAGCTCACTCAGTGATCTTCCCACCATTCTTCAATCTCGGCAAGATGAGAATAAGGGAAGCAGGACTCGGATTGCTGTCAGAGCCTCTTTCACAAGGAGCAGAGCTTGCTTACTTCTTATCAAATACCCCGTTTTCTTACGTCTATGCTGAGATGCCGCCTCTCCCCATCCATCCCATTATTTCCCAGGTCCTTGACTCTGCAGGAAGATGAGAGCCTTCCTTTCCTCTACTGCCTGCTGTTCCTCTAGTCTTTCCCACTCGTTGCAGGCTCCTCCTGTGTGCCCTGCAGTCCCCTCCCCTTTCTGATAGGTCTTTACAGTACTGCAGCACTGTTCCCTTGCAGTACTTGCAGGTCCCCATATTTCTGCCTCTGCACCAAAAGGTGATGAGTTCCTCTGGAGGGACAATGCTTCAGGAGGTTCTTGACCCAACAGCTTGCTTTCGTTTGATTTGGTTTCCTTGTGGTTGAAATGTGATTAGTGCACCCTTAGTATCTTTTATCTTCCCTCTAGCTAATCACTGGTAATTTCCTCAGCAATATTTCTGAATTAAGATTGGTGTCAGCAGGCTGAGTTTAGAAAATTTTAAAATCTTCCCAGGTTATTTTTATCCCCAGGCAAAATTTCCAAATGAGCCTTCTGCAGCATGTTCACTTGCGCATCTTGAATTCCAAATGCAGATAGTGCTTATAATTTAGATTAAATAATCACAGCATCTCACCCTAAGTCTTTTAGTCATTTTTGATGGCACATTGGTGCAAAATATCAAGCTAGAGGGGATCTCGATAAATGTGTGCTTTTAATTCTTTTAGGCACGCCAATTATTATCTTTATTAACATTTTCTAAAATTCCTTCTCTGAAGAGACATCTACTAGCTAAAATGAATCCCTAGCAACTGAAATCGGTTTGCAGATGGTTAGGGCTATAGGTTGAATAACACGTACACACAAATGAGAAGAATCATGCGATTTTCGTAACATTTAGATGTTTTAGAAGAGCTTTATTTATCTTTTATTTATAGAAGAATTTCTCAGAAACCTTTTCCACAAATAATCATAATTTGGACCACTGCTCTGCATACCAAGTAGGCACAGTAAATTTTCAAGACAATCTCAGTAAGACTATGGATTTTAGAATAGACTTGACCTTTAAACAGAAAACAACATTCAACGTTAACTACAGCATAGCTGCCACTCCATTATAATTACATATAGAAAGCTGTGAAACGCAATGTGAAGGTTATATAATTTAAAATTGCAGTCAAGGACTGAAAAAAAGATCTTTGAAGAGATGTCCTGCAGAACATCCTGTCAGTTTTCTGGCATATATCACATAACCATTAATAAATAAAGTTGTACAGTTCCCTAAAAATAATAGTAGTTCATCCTGCACGAAAGCCCAGTTAATACTGCTGCAAGATTTTTCTATCACTGAAGGGCAGGGTTTCAAAGATGCAAATGGCTACTGCTGCAAAACCTTTTGCTGTTTTATAATTGTGAATCAATACTATAGTAATGTTTCACTAATAAAATATTAGTAGTGACATTTTAGTAATAATGTCATTAATAATGAATGAGGGTGTGGTTTTTTTAAATGAAAAAAAAGCGAAAGGTGAGGCATCTTGATATCTACAGATATAACAGGTCACTGAGCACTTCCATGCCATTACACATGATCAGCTAAAGGCATTTTTCCGTAAGGCATCTGTACAATATTCGAGAGGGAGCAGTGCTAAGCCATAAACATTATTTATATTCCAGTTGCATGGTAAAAACTAAAGGGTGCAAACACTGAGGACTTGGGAAATGGATTTGGTGCTTTATTCAGTTTTTAGTGCAAGTCAAATTCCTATTGAAATCAATGGGAATTACACAATTTTTTAACAGAGTTGAATTTTTTCTGTTAGTAGTCACTGTGAGAGAATACAAGTGGAAGTAACTTCTGTAAATCCATGGGCCTCAGAAATATTTTTCTCTTTAATTATTTTATTCTATATAATTTAGACCTGGTAAGTTGCAATCACCTATGCAGTTTAGTAGATACCTGGGTTGATAACTACCCTGTCAGTCTTCTTTCATGCCCGCTTTTTGTTAATGATGTTTGTTGCAAAGCTGAATACAAAGGTACTCCAAGTTAAGTGGAAATCATTCTGCCAAATCACAAGGCACATTTTGCTTAAGTAGTGCTATCTTACTGGCTCCCTGTCATTTCTTTTACTTCTAAGTAAATATGAACCTACTAACAACATACCTGTGTTTTTTCTTTTTAAGTTTGCAAAGGCAATATCCTCCTCAGAGGAGGAATTCCAAGTAAAAAGCTGCTACTGCAGTGAACTGTTTGGTTTGGGTATGAGGGATCTTTTTCTTTTAAATTTCTCCAGTATTTTGAAGGTTTAAAACTGCCTTAAGAGGATCTTGCTTACACTAAAACCAAAAGCAAACCTCTTCTCCAACAGAGAGACTGTGAAGCAAGTATTATCAGCTTTTAAAAAATTGCTTGGATGATAAGAACAACATAAGAAACAACTAGAACTGATAAAATGAGAACAATAACAAAACTTTTTCATATTTATATAATACTCAATCCTTGTCCCTAAACCTACTTACATAACCTCATTGGTTTAAAAAAAAAAAATAAAAAAAAGTTTCATACATAAACAATAAAGAACTGTTCAAAATGCTACTCAGCTTTGTGATAATTAGGAGTAACTGGAAAATACAGTATTGATTAAACTCTTGCTTGTTCTCTTTTTTTTTTTTTTGTGGGGGTGGGTGGGTGTTATTTTTTTTTTTAATTATTAATTTTGAGGCAGAGAAGAAAGTCCCAACATCTTTTAAGGAACATTAGCTATACAAAAGCATCTGTAGTTGGAGGCAGATTACATCTCATCCTGTCTATACATCCTGTACCTGGAAACCTTGTCCTAAAATCCTGACCCTGACAGTCACAGGCATCAGTCATCAATAAGAATATGGGTTAGAATCACTGTAATAAAATAAGTTTTTTAAAAAGAATAAATCACTTTTCTGACATACTGCACTTGATTATTGTTTTCTGAAAATAGAGAAAAAGTCTAAATAATGGTGTTGTCTCTTGTGAATTAAAGCTGGCAGCTGAAAAGAATCAGGAGCAACTATTTAAAGCTTCGATGCAGTGTGATAAATCTTATCAGTTGAAGCCTTAGCAATGCGTTTTATCTTAGGAGTTATCTCTGCCTACCAGTATAACTTTTACAGTCAATATTGGGCAACATTTTGTAAAAATCTTAAAAATGTATTTCTTCTAATGTAATAATACCAGCTTATTGAATATTTTTCTGTGGGACATATTTTTCTTTCTCATTATGAAAATCTTTTTAATATCTTGAAATGAAAGTAGCATTCAGAGTCCAAAACAAGTCTGAAGATTTCCTATCTCTGTGTTAGGATGTGGTGATATGAAGTCCAAATATAATCTTCTAAGATGACTGCTAGAACGAGTGGAAATAAGTTCTTACTTGAAAAAAAAAAAAAAAAAAAACGAAAAGAAAAGCATATGTAAAAGGTTTTAAATTTAATATCAACTAGTTGGGGATAAAGCTGCCATTATATAAATAATTTGGCAAGGACAGATTTTAGCAGCTTGTCTTTCATCGTTGAAGAATTTTGGTATAAAAGAGCGAAGGATGTACCTCTCTAGAGGCTGCTTTGAGGAATGCTATAAACCTGGTCACAGAGCGTTAATAGTAAGAAAGACCAAAAAGTGAAGACGACCTCTCTCAGAGAAAACCCTTTGAAGCAAATGTCTTTTGAAACCTTTCAGAGCAGGATGAAAAAAAAATGTGCAGCTGTGATACAGCTGGTTGAAAAAAATATATAAAAACTGATTGCTTAAAAATGTAAAAAATAATAAAAAAAAATATTTCAAAAAAAGACCCAGTTACTAACCTTAGGCAAATCTAAGTTTGGTATCCAGGTGCAACTGGGAGAACCGCATTGGTGTGTATGTGAACTGTCAAAATGCTAGAGCCTGTTCGCTGGCTGGACTAAAATGTCCTGAGAAGAAACTTTTGTTCAGAATTTCACGTCTAAACTGGTTGGAAATACAGCACTTCTGACTGTGCCCACCAGCTGCAATCCCGGGAGAGACATATCCACTTATAAGTAATAAAAAAATCTGTGTCAACTAAACATTGCTGAAAATACATTGGTCTTTCCTTTTTATTTAGAATTAGGCATTCTTAGTTTTCTTCTGTCTGATACACTGTGTCTTCCATTACATACAAATAAACCTCACGTCTAACACCTCATGTAATGAATGTTACTTATTGTGTTTCTGTCATTCATTAAGAGAGCCTTAATGTGAATTAATCGTGAGATATATCAGTTCTATTCTCATAATTATTTATGTTCCTGTGCTCTGCAGTTCAAAGAGAAGGTGACTAATCAATCACCATCTTGTGACTGACCCAAGAGTAGGTGTGTATGAGAAAGAAGATGCTTCAAGGAATTTATCTTCCTTCCACTGAATTATGTTACCATACAGAGTTAGTCTTGTCTCCGGTAAAATTCACTGCTTCGCACTGATGTCTTCGAGGGGCAGACAGAGGTGAATAAGGATAGAAGAGGTCTGGCGATGGCTTCAACTACTAGAGAGCAAAGCTGCTGAAGTATGCAAGAAAGCTCCTGCTGCTGCATTGTCATCAGGAGAGATGTTCCTCCTACTGCAGGTCAATGCTTGCCAAGCACAGTCTTTATTCGGGGAGTATTTTAAAGGATGAAGTAGTGTGAAAAGCTAGGAATTACGTTACTGGCAAAAGAATTACTGCATCATTCATCTAACTGAAATTTTTATTCCAAAACATTTTCTCGTGTCTTAGTCCATATTGTCCTTTCACCTACAAAACTCTTACCTCTTAAGGCTGTTAAAAAGAAATAATAATGCTACAATCACGTAATGACGCAAAGTAAAAATCAAGAATGAGAAATTGTATCAGTACAGACAGTGTTAGGCTCAGGATCTGATGGAAAAGACTGACTCTTTCAGTTTGGCTCTTTCCCTGGTGATCTTATTGCTGTTGTCTTAATGTCTGTGGATTTGCTCTGCCTGAATTAAACTTTCATAATTTTTCAGTTTTCTCTGCAGAATGTGAAGATAGGTTCTTCAGAATGCATAGTCTTTGTAAAGTGTGTACCAAAAATATAAAAGCAAATGAAGAAATACAGAGGGAACCTCTTCAGTAGATGATACAACTAGTGAATATTTTAAACGATGACTGTTGTGCTTCCTTTGTCTCATCTGTTGAATTTAGTCTCTTGTGCTTGCTAAAATTTGGGAAAGGGTCCACTTAATGTGGGAAGAGAGACCATTAGGGAAATTTGTGGTTGAATCAGAATTTATGAGAGTGCATGCTGAGCTCCCTGTTTCTGATTTTTGTTGGTTGTTCAACATCCTGGGCAGGAGGGATCGCTAACAGATGAAGAACAGAGTACAGATTTCTGTAGTAACAAATAGTTCTGGAAGAATGCCCCTAACTTCATTGAAAACTGTACCGTGACGTACTATTGCTAGAATAATACTGAGCACTTCGCTACTGCTGTAAAAGAGGCTGACATGGATTCCAGGCTGTGTGGAAGATGAGGTAAGCTCTGTTCAGATCCAGCTGCAGAGCTCTGGACTGGCTGCAGCGATGGCAAAGATTTTGTGTTAACCAGTGAAATCGGTTACGTGATGGCGGGTCAGGTTATTCCTTCCTCCCATCAAGTTGTCCAGATTCCAGAATCTCTTCAGACCTTCCCATATGTTTTAGATAATCTCAGCATTTTTCCAGCTTTTCTTTTGAGATGCAGTTTATTGGGAAACCATTGTACAAGGTGAATCGTTTACTGGGCCCTTTCCTAAAAAGAAGGAGTTCTGTCCTTTGCATGGGATTTCCTCTTTTTCTCCAGGATTTTGCATCCCTGCTGAGAGCACAGGAACCAAGTTCACAAGCTCTTTGTGGTGTTTCTGCCAACACTTAGCAGAGATGAATGCTCAAAGTGTCTGTGTGAAATATGGCACAATTCAGGAAAACCTTCGCCCTAACCTTTGTAAAGACTTGGGATAATGCTATAGCAAGGATACCGGGAAGGGACCTATCCTGAGCTCCCATTTAATCTTTGCTGTTAATAATTAAAATAAAACATTTTAAGAATGGTTAGCTATTTCTGAAAGAAAAGATAAATGGTGCTGCCATATAAAAACCTTTAGATGACTAAGCAGTGCAGAATACAGTATCATGCGTAATGACCAAATGGCAATTCCAAAATAGTGAGTGCATTAAAAAAAATAAAATAAAATTGAAAGCCTGAAACAACCAAGAACTTGGTTTTCTTCCTGGTACGATTTTATTAGGTGTGAAACCTGAATCACACACTACATGTCTCTTGTAAGATGTCTGCTTTCCAAAATGTTAGGTGATCAAAAATTGGAAATATATACTTGTTTAATCACAGAAAGCTGTGCTGTTTTCACATACAGCCATCTTTATATTTGTCTTGGTCAGTCATTTGTGCCACTTGAATTTGCTATCACTCAAGTATATTCCTTGTTTTCATTGGAGTTCTTTTCTGTCATCTGAATGTATTTCTAATTTTAGAACATATTTTTTCCCCAGTCCTTTTTCTGCAGATGTAATTTAGAGACCTGTACCTCTGTGTAATGACTCAAAAGAGAAAAATTCATATGATATAGGAAAGATGTCATTTTCTTTTTCACAACTGCATGTTTGGTGCTGCACGTTTGATAAAATGCTGCTTTAATGCTCGGATTTGTGTTTCCAGCACTACGTGGTTGGGCATCTCTATGATTATGTTCAAGTGCATGATGTTTGGCCAAGCAAGGGCTATAAGTACTCTGCGAAACAGCATTTATTATACTCTGGAAAATAGAGTTTTCACTGACATTTCTGAAAGTTCAAATGGTCTCTTGATGCAGTGAATGACCTCCTCTTGTACATACGTGTGATTATCTGCATCTTTGAGGTAGATATCTATTTTATCTTCACGTATCGATATACTTGCAGTAACAGCAACGTATGTTTTCTGTGTTTGTATGGCAAATATCCATAGAGATACAGCTAGCCTGTGTATTTCAGTACACTGTGCTTGCTCTAGTATGGAAGTTGGTTGGGAAACAGGCTTCTGATCCTATGAAAACAGTGCTGTTTCAAAATGTGTTCCAAATCATGGCAAAAATAGGAAACCTAAAAATTGTAGGGCTATTTTCTAGATATTTTTGTTTTGACATAGTGAGACTAACTCTAAACGTGAAACAATTAAAGTTGAAACACTACTGTCTAGGAAATTAGAGAATCAAATGTATTATAGTCAGAACATGAAATATTTAAATGTTACTTAGATTCAAAAGCACTTCCATGTAACAGTTCACTGCAGTTGACGCACAGTCTTTGATAGACAGTGTTTGCATTCACAGGACATCATTCTTATGACCTGTCGTTGAGGCAGGAGATTACTTTCCTTCTCTGGATGTGTAGGTGCAAACTCATATTTCACTGTTTTTCACATAGAGCCTACGAACAGGTTGAGGGGAGTGCGCCCAGGGCCATTCAGAAGCCTCTTCTGCCCCGCTGAAGTGGATCCTTCCCCACGGTAGCTGTCTAGCTGACAGTTTCTGCTGCCGCCTGCAGGGCCTATTTGTATATAAAGCGTTTCTAGGTGCCTCCTGTAAGGTGCAAGCATCTTCTCTAAAGACTTAATGGTTTTAGCTGCTATAGGAGTGACTGCCTATTTTTTGTTTGATCTATGATAAAAAGGTCATTGAAAGAGGATGATCTGCAGCCTCTGGATGTTTTGCTATCATCCTTTGTGCTTGAGAGTAGCCAATAAAACCTCCGCCTCACTGCAGTCCGGCCTTGGGAATTTTTTGAGTTCTTTCATAGTGGAACTGGATTCTGACATGGAGCCATTTCACTGAAAATTTTAAAGCCGGGTTTGAATCATACCATTATAATTAACTCTATACATATGTATCTTATGATTTATTTTTTAAGACGTCACATCACAGCTGAACAATTCTGTTTTGTTTAGTTTATCTTTAGTCTATATAATTTGTCAATTTATATTTGCATGAATAATTACCCCTGAATAATCTAAACCGAGTAGGCTGGTAAATACAGATTACTGTTTCTTCTTAGGAAACTATGATCATGGTGACTTTATGCTTTAGGGACTAGTGCTACTAAGTATCTTCGCAGTGAAGTCTTATAAAGAGGGGGATATAAATAATATTAAACACTTATAAGAAAGAATGATTAGAATTTAAAATGTCACTAGTGAGTTGACAAATAATCATAGTTGTTTAATGAAAGTTTGAATTAATAACATTTTTAATAGGGTTTGGGCATCAAATGGTATTGTATCCTTCAATGTTTTATAACCAAAGCAATGTTCTTAGAGATTTAAAAAAAATAATAAAAAAAAAAAATATGACTGAAAATAATAATGTTTTATTTTAGAATACTTGAAAAACTAGATCTTCATTGAAATCTAATTAGGAGAGATGAAGAAAAAAGATTTGTTGTTTGGATATCTTGCTGGCTATCATGAATTAAAAAGTTAATATTCAGGTATTAGTTTTGCCTTTTGCTAAAGGGAAACTCGAAGAATGTGATTTGGGACAGAGGGTGGGAGGGAAGCATGAATGAATTGACAGGAGGAGTCTAGAGGATGAGCAGTACCAACAGGGAACTGAGTTATGTCATCTCAGATTTATCTGGGGCTCTGTAACCATAAAACACAGAAGAGTTCTTTTCTGTAGGCTATAAAAAGGCTTCGATCTTAATTCAGTCTCCCTGGGAGTTGGTAGGCAAAAAAACCTGATATAAGCTGTAAAAAGCAAGCAAGCAAACAAGTTAAGCCTCAGTGTCTTTTTAAAAATGACACTGGAACAGCAAAAACATCCTGTAGGAGAAGCTTCAGCAGATCCTTGCCCGGAATGGAGCTGCGTTAGCTGGGCAGATAGGGCGAGGGGGCAGAGCAAGCGTGTACAACGTGCCTGTGACTGAATTCGGTCTGCAAGGCCAAGCTCAGTCAAACTGAGGTTAAAGGACATCTTTTTTTCTTCCTGTTTTGGTACAAAGTACATTTTTAGCTGCCATTGTATTGCAGTGTGCAATTTTATGTAATAAAAAGGAGGCACAGAGAATAGTTTTTGACTGTGAACTGACACTGTGAGGCATATTGAATTACTCTGGGATCCTATTGTATGAATAGGAATATTGAAGTAAAGAAAGAAAACTTCTATAGAGTAAGGTGCTGACAACCATGAAGACAAAATGTCATGAATCTGAAGAGAAGTGTTTATAGGTAAAACCCACTAGTTATGTAGCGACACACACACACACACACACACACACACACAAACATATCTTGCTATGTGGAGCAGCATTGAAGTTCTGTGATTTAAATCTGCCCAGACGCTGCTGGTCAGGTGCATCTCCTTAGTACTGTAACAGAGCAAAATCAGCTTCAGCTAATCCAGAAATATATAATGATTTGCTTTTTTTTTTGGATCAGGCAGTGTGTTCAAATTCTGTGTGCAGAAATCAACTCTTTTTGACTTGCCTCATACAGTTGCCTAGAACTACATTTGGTTATTATTTTTCAAGGCATACAATTATTTTTCTTGTTCCAGTTTTCTAATACGACATGAGAAGAAGGTCAAGGATAGGGAATCCTGTGCTACTAGAAATAGAGTCTGGGTAAGCAGTGTCCAAATTTGGCCAAGAATGTAGGGGGATTTACTTTCAAATATACAGTTTAGTCATTTGCAGGATATCACAGAGACATTTCTGTGTAATTACCCCAAATTTATCTACAAGATTTCTAAGATAGTTTGGGAATGGCAGGTATCATAGGACACACAAAACACTGTAAGTAACATTTGCTACCAAAGACGACATGCTTGGGTTGTGAAGCCCGATACCAGATTTTTCATAAAGTAAACAGAGAGTAGAAAGCTCACCAAGGGATTCCAAAGGTAGCGTTATTTTGAAATTATTGTAAACACTGGAGTATGGTGTTTGCGCGAAAACTGAGTTCTAAAGAAAGGAATTTTTGTTTTATAGCAAAGGCAGCTCTATGAGAAACTACTCTTTCATATGACACCCCACCTCACCCAAGGGCTCTCCTCTTAAGAATCTGTCATCTGCCTCAGATTCTTTCCTGATTTGTTTCTATCTTGTCTTGGACTTGTATTTATTTTACTAAATGTTGAATTACACCCTTGGTCATGCTTCCTCAGATCTTTTCCCCTCTTGATAATGCTAAGGCTAGCAACGTAAAACAGAAAATAAAACTTACTGCGCTTGCACTTGGCTTCAGTGAATCCCAAGCATGAAGGAACAGAGTGACGAACCCTACTCATACCCAGTGCCATTACTGTTAAAGAAGTCAGTGGTTAGGCACACCGCAAATACAGAGGGTCTCTCTCTGTCCCTCTTTTTACCTAGAACCAAGTGAAGGACAAGGTTTGAAAGATATCTTTGAATATTAATGTTTTTGTGGAAAAACCATGTATAAAAGGTGGCTATGGTTTATTTTGTCTGTGGCGTGCATGCCTAATAGGATGGTGAAGGAAGCTTGGGTGGTAGCAATCACAGGGAAACAGCTGCGGCTCTCTGATTATCGGAGGGATGCTTTTGGCTGAAATAGGAGCAGCAGCTCCTGTCAGAAAGTATAGCATATTTTATACCAACAAATGATTTGGCATACTTGGGCACAACTCCGTTATCTTCCCTTTTCTTTCTTCCTTTTCTCTAATTTTAGAGAAGACCTAGTTTTATGTTTGCAGCTTTCTTTGCATTTGTTGATGTCCAGCTTTGATCTACAACCAGCTTGAGTTTACTTTTATGCTCTGCTGAATGCTGCCTTCAGCCTCAATTTCAGAGCTGTGCAAATAAATTATAGTGAAGTGTTTAATTAAAGTTAGCCTCATGTCCTGATTGCAGACTGCCGTCTTCTCAGATGCAATTTGCAAATATATTTTGGAGTTTTTACTTCAGGCAGGATGACTAGTTGAAGGTTATTTGCTTGTGATTGATCATGCAGTGGATGTTTCTGTTACCTTTCTTTTGTGAACAACCTGAAAATAGTAGCTGGATGTTGAAGGGCAAATAAAAGGCATTGACTTGAATGGAAGAAGGGGATGTAGTAAGCCTGAACTGAACAGTAAGCCTGAAGATTTGCCCCTGGCAAATCAGCCACAATCTGCCTCTTAGCCAGTCACAGAACTGAGGAGTTGATAATCCTAGAATTACATATGTGCTTTTTGGAGAAATTGTCTTAATTCTGAGGGATAAGTAATCCTAAATAAATGGTGTGCATAGTCTTTAATATTTAGTTTTCTTCAGTACTTGAGGTTTCTTTAGGTCATCCATTTCTGACACTCTTTTGGTGGGTAGGTCAGAACTGGCAGGAATATGAGCTCGACTGTGCTACTGAGCATCAGCCGTTTTCATAGCTGCAGCTACTACGGTCCCGACCTCCCAAATAGTCTGTGTGGAAGCTGTTCATTAATGTGAGTTAATAGATTGGTATTTGATAAATTTCATTCATAATTGGAGGTTACTGAACTATGGCAATGACAACAGGTAACATGAAGAAGAGATTTTTCACCATAGCCAATCTATATGCTACTTTGGTTTTGTTTTCCCCATAAGTTTACACCATTCAGATAAGATTTGAGGTTACTCAGTACTGACCTTTAATGTATTCTCTTAAAAAATAATAGTAAAACTGTTTGCTTAGGTGTGGTGCTCTTCTGCCCTGGGATTCTCAGCCTTGATAGCTAGAGCAGATGTGTTGAAGAGCTACATTCTTATCTGCACTGACTCCATCTGCATTTTGGTGGCTGTGGGAAACATCCCTTCCTGGGTGTACTAGCTTTGAATTTGTTTTGTGGGTTTTTTTCTGTGGGTTTTTCCCATAGTCTTTTTCTTGTCCTGTGTGCCCCTGGCAAATCAGCCACAATCTGCCTCTTAGCCAGTGTATCGGATGCAGATATATAATGCTGTTATTAAATTTCTTTCCTCGTTCAAGTGGACTAAATGATAACAATGGGATATGACAAACATATTTCCATTATTATTTTGACCTATTAACATTTAAAAAAAAAAAAAATCGCCTCAGCATTTGCGAAGAAAGCAAAGTTTTAAAATAGTATCCAACAACTTCAAGACCCCAGCTGCCACCTGCTTCATACAGTTATTCATACTTTTCCTTTCCAAGACCTGCCCTACCCTTTTTCATTTATGACTGGATGAAGTATGTTATTTTATTCTCTTGCATTTTGGAAATAAGTAGAAGAAATTGAGAAAAGCTCCTTGACTGTCTTGATTGTGGCATTTTCAGAGTACTTGTCTTTTCTGTTTTGGGGGGATTTTATCATAGGTTTTAAGATAGAACGTTTACAACTCATTGAGCATCATCGTGGGACTTAGAAACTAATAATAAGCCTAACATAAAATAATTACTTTTTCTAAAAATGCTTGTTTTATTACCTACCCCTACTTCATTTCATGCATGGGGGAATACTACTGAACTCCATATTGCACATTGCAATTTGTTCCTAAATAGTCATATCTTTCAAACAGCATAGCATGAAACAATTTGAAGAGTAAGTACCTCATTCAAATGGATAAAACAACTCATTCTTTAGCAGTTTCCCAGGTTTAGGGTAAGAGGATTTACCCTTGCATGTCTAAACCAAGTACACAAGTGCTCTTTTTCAGCACCTGATAAAAAGGATGAGTTCTCTTTTGTTTTTGAAAATAATTATCCTATCAAAGGAAAGCAGTTTATCAAATATGGGTAGTTAAGGGTGAGGTATTTTGCTTTTTAAAATCTGGAATGTGTAAAATGAGGATTATGTCATGTTGTAAGCATTTCTAAAAAAAGAAGAAAGAATAGAAGATTTAATCTTTATTCATTTTTGGAGGTGTTATTCATGTTACAACTAAAAAAGGACTTTGTGCAACATATACGGCCTGTTAATTTCTTGGTGGATAATTGAGAGGGTAGCACTCTTTGGATTCAATAGGATTCTTGGACGTTATTTTAAAGGTGTATTTTTCAATAGTTCATTTTATGGTAGAAGTAAAAAGGCCAATTAGTTAAGCCCCAGTCTATTAAATAAAACCAAAATAAACTACTCTGCACTAGTGTTACTGTACTGTATTTGATGAGATGTTGTTATTAAGCAGTGCAAAATATTTTTCTTTCAATTAAAAATTTTCCTCAAGTATTCAAGTGTAGAAGAAAGGAACAGGTATGAATATTTTTAAGAACTGTTTTCATAATTTAATGTTTACCTATTAGTTTCTGGACTGGACTGCGCTGCCAAAATGTTATGACTTTGTTCTGAACTATTGTAGTGAATTATTGACTTCATTTGGCAGAGGATGAGCCATGTGTACTTTTACTCGAGAGAAGGTATTATTCTGGTTTTTTGGTCATTTTAACTGAAGTTAGATCAGAGATTACCTGTGCAAACCTCCAGCTGCTAGGCTATATGTGATGTTACCAGTATTGATAACTAACTTTGGTAGACACGTGCAATATTTTTACCCACGGTTCCCTCAAAGGTAAATTACAGGTGAAAGGTTTGTGATGAGAAGAAGAACCATTTCGAAGTTACAGTGAGATAGAAGTGTGCAAGTACCCCTAAATTTGGACAGTAGCAAGAGACTTAGGACATACTTATTTTTGGCCAAGTGCAAAATAAAGATATATTGAGCTTTCACATATTCTTCATGTGGAAGATCTGTAATGAAAGCACATGCAATTCTTTGTTATATTCTACCCAGCTGCTTTTTCATTATGTAATGACTTCTTACATGTACTCTCGATGTAGGAATGTATTTGATAGCTTTGGCATTGGGGCTTGCTTTTAACATTTAGAGCAAAGAACATGGTTTGCAGAGTGTTTGGGGCAGCAGGGAGTCAAGTTCTGGTTCTCACATAATTAAAAAATGAGCTGTGCTTTTGTAGGACCTTTTATTCAGCCTGCTCTTGTTGAGCTCATATGGGAAAGACTGGTGAGCAGCTCTTGAAGATGCAGTCTGCATCCATAAATTAACTAAGGGCAGTTACTAAATGCATTAATAATTGTACAAACATGTAGTTTTGTTGTTTACAGAGCGGTGGATAGCACCCTGGAGAAGCAGCTAGTGAAAATGATGTGAAGAGAAGAAGCACATGAATGTAGATGGGCAGGGATCTCATTTTCACAGAGGCATACTGTAGGAGCAAATGGTTTGATACTTCATTATGTTATATCTTTGTGTATTGATTTTGCCTCAGGAAAATTCAGTGTAGTTTCTCTCATACGAATGATGAAAGCTCTGATTTGTGCTTTGCTTGAGGGTAAGTGGGAAAAGCATTGGGTCCAAAGGAATTAGATTTGAGGTCTCCCTGAGAAATCAGCCTATATATAACCTCTCAAGTCGTAAGACTTTTGAGACACTCATAGTTATTGCACTGAAGTGTGTCTATTGACACATCTGTATGTACAAATTAAAATGAGGCTGAAATCTACAACATTTGTGTAAACTTCAAGGAAGTACACTAGCTAATACCCTTTCCTCATCTGAGGTGAACTCTTTATAACCAGAGACACGAGATTATGTAAAATATAAATGAGCCCCAGCTAGTATAAAAACATCTTTACTTGATTTCATCATACTTTTCAAATACGATGGTCACACAGGAAAAAATTTGTATTTGATTTCAGCATGTAGTCACCATTTGAATTTTCTTATGAAATAGCTTTCAAGTTCTTTAGATATTAAAACCCACATATATTTCAGAAGAAACTGTATGAAGTGCAGGATTCTCTGTTCGTACATTTCAGTATTTGGTGTTAAATCTGATGTTTGTCTTTTCCAGATGTGTTTCATAACTTTGGCTGACCTTTCTAAACACTTGGTCTGTACAGCACTGATGACGTGTTGTGGACTTAATAACTTGTTAACTTGAAAATTTAAAAGAATACATTTAAGACGAGAACCTTGGCAAGATTTTTGTATGATTTCAACTTAAATGTTGAGTTGCGAACTCAGACAAAATGTTCAGATACAGTTTTATAAGGGTAAATACTTTCCCAAAATACCCGTGTTCAGGAATCTAGTAAAGTTTCACACATCCTACATATCCAGAACAACTGATGCTAGAATTCAAACAGTTTGTGTAGAGATGCCCAAAATCAGAACTGTTGCCTTTGGCAATGAATCCATACTTAAGTTACCAAAACTGAACTGAAAAAGAAACTTTTCCATCTTGTACTGCCTCTCTTATTTTAATTTTTAAACACTCATATAATATTCTTGTGTCTTCTTGTATTTCTGTTTTAAGTGAACATTGTCTAGGGATTTAGAGGTTCCAGAATGTCCTTGATGGTGTTATGAGAGCTCCATAACATTCTAAAATAATAAAAGACTGATTATCCTCATACTTGGTCTTCACCAGAATATATTGCTAGAAATGCGTGAGAAAAATGCCCTTGGTCATTCTTTAATTATACATACATATATTTTTTTTAAAAAAATAATCCTTGAAAATATGTCTTGAAGTATTTTTCCATCCCTGCCAATGCTTGACATTTAGTAATAACTTTGACCTTTACTACATATTCTTGTAGTGTCCTAACTGAAAAGTGAACATCTTCATGCTCTAAACACTTTTAATTTAGTTGGAAGTGACTCAGAGTAATTTATATATATATCTTATTCAAAAAAGTTTACATGTCAGAGTGGTGTAGTCTGTTATTACTATGGTTATCTGAGTATGTTGTGTGGATAACTGAGGGATTATAAGAAAATACTTCAGTAGTTAAGATAAGGCTGCTCAGGAATCATATGAGACCACATAATAAAACTGTATATTGGTAGAGTATGTATTATCTATATATTTACATGAGTGACCAGGATAATGATTCACTCATTTTCTGAAATGCTTTATAAGACTCTGATTCCTTTTAAGAAAATTAACAGAAGTGAGTTATTATCCATTATGTGGTTTTAAATACATTCCTGTAGCTAACAAGGGGCTATTCTTATGAGAATCAGCACCACTTATTGTAACTACTGGCAAAAAAACATTGTTGGTTTTTTTTTATCACAGCTGATGAGTTGTGAATGAAAACTACAAAGATACAAATCTGTTTGTCAGGTTGAATTCTCAAGCTCTTTGTTATTACAGGTATTCCTGATTAGGAGGTGGGGGTAAGGTAATTGCAGAACTCTGCTCAGGTGCTTGTACTTCCGAAACAACTTTGTTTTTGTGGAAGGAGCACCCCCAGTGATGCATGGTTATAGGTATAGCCTGAACTTTGTCTTCTCTTTGCAGGCAGAACTTGTTGATATACAGTACGGGACCATGGAAGACCTGATGCGGATTCAAGCCATTACAAACGTGACCAAAAAAATCGCACTTTTGAAGCTAGGACAATCACCTTTGCTTTATAAGGTTAGTCAAATGCTTGTTGCACTTTTGCTGAATTACTTGGTTTTTTTTCAGTTTCAAAATACAGGAACAAAGACTTTCCCCTTTTATCCCAGTAAGTCATTATGATTCTTACTTAATGCTAGCTACTTCAGCCTGCGGTGCCTTTTATGTGTTACAGTTATTTATTTTGCTGCATATCTTACAGTGCCCCAGTAGTATGCCATATTTTCTCTGTGTGTACTATAAGACTTTTTGCAAACAAAGAAATCCCTAGAAGAAATAATAAAGCATGGGACGGGGGAGGGGGAGACAACCGAGATCAGGAATGGTTGGATCTCTCTGCAAAAAATGTACGTATAACAGTGTGCTGAAATTTTTTGTCTCTGCATAATGGTAGGTAGGTCTGCTGGCTGCCATCTGAACGTGCTGTGAGCAGAGGCAGAGCACAGCACATGCTGGCCTGACCTCAGCCTTCCGCGAGTCTCTCCCATCCCACTGGGCTGTGTCTAAAGCCCAGTGCTTTGGGGCTTGCCGTGGATGTGCTGCTGCCAGCACTGAGATTGCGAGGCCGTAAGCAGTACCTACACTATAGGAGGACTAACACTGTTGTTCATGCATTTCTTTAAGAAATGATACCGTAACTTGAGATCATCATGGCATAATGTGGAGACATAATGGTCTGTGAAGAGTTTGCCTTTCTGCCATCCTTGCCCACCTCGGAGGGAAGAAAGAGACTGAGAGCTGGAAAAGAACGTTTACTTCTGTGGTGTTTTCTGATGTGTAAAACGTGTAAGCAGACTACCCTGAGATAGGCAGAGAGGCATTTATCCCCCCTGCCGTTAATGGTCAGTCCCTTTTGTAAAATCACGAGGATTTGCTGGGCTGTGGATGGGTTACCAGCAGTTCAGAACACGTGTTTTTCTTCCACTCTTTCCTCCTCCTTTGGTTACAGTTATGTGTGGGGAGGGGAGTACATGATATGTCTATCCCTGTTCTTTCTCCTCCAACTCCAGCACTGGCAGAGAGCGCAGAGATGGAGCTCACTAGTCCACTTACACGTTAGACATAATAGACTCAACATATAAACTACATTTAAACTCTTTATGTCCAGGAACTGCCTTCTGTTGCAAATGTTTTATAAACAAAAATGTTGTTTTGCCTTTCAGAAAATACACTAGCCAAATAAATATTTAAACAATTCATTCCCAATTCACAAAAGCAATTATAAAAGAACAGTGACTCCAGATCTTATAATTAAGAGAATCAGGATCTGCTCTGTTGGTCAGAGAAAGCACAATTTGGAACCACAACACAGGTTCAGAAAATAACCACTAAATATTTTTTCTATAGGAATAATTCTTGTCTCAGTCAATATACCATTTTCAAGTGAGTAGATTTAGCTGTTTATTTAAATTATTTAGATGCAATTTAATTACATCTGTGAAAGGTCAGTTATCATTGTTGGAACTTGTCTGTTGGTGCATCATTTCCACCAATAAATCTTATACTGCATTTCACCACTAACTGACAAAAAAAAAAGAAATAGCAGTTGGGGCTGATAAAGTAGGAATTTGATAAAGATGGAAAATTTGCTGTAATAGTGCTGTCTACAGGGTCTGTGAGATGGACGTTTTACCAATTGAAGTTGTGTTCCTCTAAGCACTTACTATGTCTAAATTAGCAAGTAGTGCAGCCTGAGGGAGTAGGAAAAACAGTTGGTGCTGAAGATAGGGCACATCTCAGGAGCTTTTATTTTGGGTTGGTGTAGTCTCTTCCCAAGAACTAAATGCTAATTGGCAGCTGAGGTGTATTAGCCACACTTTTGGTACTCATCCACTGTTCCAGAAGAATCCATTTTGCACATTCTGAGTACGTTACACAATATGAACCGAAGCATGTTATGATCAGGAGATTGACTTCAAATGCACGCTTCGGATCTCAGCTAAAAATATAACTCCTGAAACCTACTGTTTGGGTTCTGCTCACGCAGGTAGGAAGTTTGCCCTTTATATGTTATTTCTGCTTTTTGAAGTTGTAAACTCTCTTTTTTTAGAAAATAAATTGTGTCTCTGAGAGATAATTGTAAGCTTTACTTTTCTCATAAGTATGAGAAAATATGTGGGAAGATATGAGAAATATATTCTTCTTTTGAAGGAATATGTGAAGTGAAAGAGAAAAATGGCCTTAAACAGCAAGTCCTGTTGGTTTAAATGGGCCCAGTATCTTATTACTGAATCCACTTTTTTGTATCTTTTTTCCCCTAATGTTTATGTTACTGTACTTACTGAGTCTCGCATTTCTGTTTCAGCAGATACTTCCCTCTGCCTATATTTTCCTTATCTCTGTCTTCCACGTGCTTGGTTTTACATCACATTAAAACAGAAGTCTAGTTCATAACAGAGCTGTCGCTATATATTTTCTTTCTTAACTGGTTTTCTTTCTAATTTCTATATTTAACTTGTACTTTTCACATTTTAATGTTCTTTAATTTCTCATTATTATTACCTTTTATTATACAAATATCTTACTCTGGATTTGGGTCTTATTTTTATAGATCCTGCACCAAGGTTTCATCTTCACAGCAGAGTTTCTAATCATGTCTCTGGTTTTCAGCTTTGCATTTTCCCTTGCATGGGTATGCTTTTTGCCTCTCTCTCTTTTACTGCCATCATCAACTGCTGTTTTTCTCGTGTTGTTCCTATTTTCTCCTTTTGTGTTTTTTAATTTGCCTCCCCCCCCCCCCCTTTATTTTTTTTAGATCTAGAATGTTCTTTCTCTTCACATTAAGTCCATTGGAAAAAGCCTGAAAGAAATAATAAAATGCTGCTGGCAGAAAACTCACCATGAAAACTGAACAACATTTCTTTAGTCTTTACATCACGTTAACGGAAAGAAGTAGATGCTGGTAAAAAACCAGCATGTACTTGATGTACGAGGTGATAAGTTGTAGAAATAAGCCCAAGTGATGGAAATCTGAATATTTTGAAAAATAATTTTATTACTGACAATATTTTTGCAGTTGACGTTTAGTTTGGTATTTTATGTAGACTGGATAGGGTACAAAATTTGGAGGAGGATCAAGGCTGGAAATAATTTGAAGCTTATACCTTCAGTCTTTCAAACTGGGCCCATCTCTCATATCTTCAGACACATTGAAAACAACAGACAGGGTCCAGAGCTTGGAGTAGCTTGGAATTGGAATGTACAGGGAATCTGGAGTATGCAGAAAAACCTAAAGTTAAAGTGCTGGTAGAATATGCAGTTGAATCCTCAACATGAATAATTCTGATTAAATGTTGTAAGGTTCGTAAATTTAAGCTGCTTTGTGAGAACAAGATTTATAGAAATCTGACCTGAAGTTATTTTTGTAATTTTGTAATTGAATATGATTTTTCAGATGTTACTGGGAGTGTTGAAGTTCTGTTCTGCTGAAACAGAACATACTATCTGATCGGGGCAAGAGGGGCAGCAGCTTTGGCAGTGGGTGCATTTCCTAGAGTACTGGCAGAGCCACATGACACATCTCGATCCCTTAAGCTGAACCTTTTCAAATAGGGAATGTGGTACTACAGCCACATGATAAATTATACATATAAAAAGAAAGATAATGGACCCTACCTTTATAGCAGGGTAAGGTATCAAAAAGAGCATTGACTCGGGGGTGGGGGGTGGAAGGTAGAGCTTAAATTGTTGTGATAGAAAGAATAGACAAAAAAGGGGTATGTATTAACAGATATATATAAATCAGAGTGGAGTGGGGGTTTAGAAAGGGGATTTACCATTGATAGAGCACTATTAAGATCAGTGAGGGAGCCAGTCTGTACTCTTTTATAAATTTAATGTATAAAATGGGAGAAAAGCATGGTAGAAAAAATACTGCAAGGGCTGGAGCAAGTTACAATATGGCAAAGGCATTTTCAAATGCCACTGAAAGGTTTGGGAATTTACTACTCCCAGCACCTGGAGTGACAATTTCCTATAGCAACACAAACGAAGCCAGCGGACTGAGCAGTGAAGCATACAGGGAGTACTCATATGATGCATTAACTTGGCATAGCCATGATGCTAGTAATTCTGTCTCTTTAGCCGGAATAATTCACAGTGCTGAATAAGTGACAGAAGGAAAATTCAATCTGCTATGCCTACTCCTAAAGGGATCTGGTGACTAATCTGAGACACTTGTAAGATCTGGATTGTTTCTGAATGAAGAGGGGGAGGTGATTAAGGAAGACCAACTTTGTTAAGGAGAAAGCTGAAATGAGACAAATGTAGCACAGAAGTGAAACACAACTGGAATTAACTACCGTAAAATAGGTAGAATATTTGCTTCCTCACACCTTGTGGTTAAAAGTGACTACCTCCTAGTGTTCTGGCTATAAGGAAAATTTGTGTTTTGGTGGAACTGAGGTTATCGGGATCACTGGTGAACTTCAGAAGCCAGTTACATGCAGGAGGTCAAAACAGACCCCCTTATGTCCTTGAATCAGGAGGATCTATTAATTTGGGGAAAGATGATGAAATTTATTACTAGTGATTAATCAAATCACTTCAGTCATGTAGAACACCTTCTTGAGAAAGAGCAACCTGAGTTGCCTGCTGTGTTTGTAGACAAGAAACATATGCTAATAGTTTAAAATATGTTGTGACAGATTGCTGAAACCACCTCACTAGCACCCAGCCCCTCTGCCCTACAGCTTGTCTGAGTATATGTCACCACTTCGAACACATAAAAGAAGCCAGAGATTTTTTTCCAGGGAGAACTGCACAATAGTTTCAATATCCAGCCTCTGGAAATACCATCACCAGATTCATTTTTTTGAAAAATGCTGTGAGTCTTGATCATAATTTAATCTTTTGGGGTTAGGATTCAAGAAGAAGCCATAATTTCTGTCCTAAATTAACTTTTAATAGAGTAAGAAAAGCCCTGAAGGCCAAACCACTTCATCTTTAAAATGTTCACATATTAACATTTTTTCCGCATCCATTAAATGAAGATGCTGTTCTACTGTGTAAATATCTATATTTATTTTAATAATTTACTGCCTTCATAAATATTCATAAAATTGCTTTTTAACTGTCATAAAGTTTAGAAATGTGGATGCTTGCATGTTTATGCAGAGGTTATTGGCAGGCACTTACGAATAAGGATTTACTAAATGGAAATTATTAAAGATTCCCAGAATAAAGGCAATTTGCAAAAAGGCTTCTGTTTAATAACTGTGTTAGTTTTAAATAAGTTTACTTTGGAAAAAGTCATTTCACTTTTCTACTGTCTACGTTGTTTCTGTCTTTCCCTCTGGCACTTTTGATGGCTAGTGAATATAACTGTGAATATTACATTTTAAATTTCCATTTAACTAGGACTTTCTCCTTGCATCCCTTCCTCCCTCCCTATATATATATAGATAGATATGTATGTGTGTGTGTATATGTGTATACATATGAAAAAATATATATATATAGTGTATGCACATAACTGTATATATAAAAAACGATCTTGAAAAAAAATTTTAGGGAACTTCAACACCTTATATACGTTTTGTTATTAAGGACACTGTTGGTGGGATTTCTTGGTTCTTTTTTTGTTTGAGTTTTGTTGGGTTTGTTTTGTTGGGGTTTTCTTTTGGTAGGATGGAAATTTTTCCAAGGCACCTAAAATCTTTATATGCCCATTTCCCATGTGAGTGCTATGGGATTTTATTATTATATACCAAAGCCCTTGAAAATTTGAGCCATAGGTATATATGTAGTATGGACAAAGTTACAGAACCATAGAAACTAGACCTGGAGATCTGGATCTGAAGGGGTCCGCTAGTAACATCCACTTGAATAACATCCTGTTTCTCCGGTTTTCTCTGATTTATCATAATTTAAAATCTTGTCTCAATTCCCAAAATCCTGAGAGTTCCTCTTGAATATTCCAAGTTGAGTTCAAATTGATTAATAACTATAAGATTTGTTGATGTCGAGTTTGCTATTTAGCCAAATTATAGTCCTACAAAATACGCTAATTATTACTTTGTCTTCAAGGAACTGCTAGTTACTTCGTGGTCCTTTGTCCTTAGCCTTTGTCTCCCCTGAGTTTATGAGAGATTTCCTCCTTCCAGACAGTTGCTTTTATTGCTATTCTTTATCTTCCTCCCCACCACCATCCCCAAGATTAGATTTAGCGTACTCATTTTCTTAACCTTCCCCCTTCTCAAACAGCTTCTTTAATCTGTTAGATATAATCCAGTCTAAAGAAGGCTCCCTTTTATATCTCTGCTTCCTATGTAAAAAAAAATAATCTGTACTAAGGCCTTCAAAAAACTTACTGGACAGTAGTCTATGCCAAAAATCTGTTTATGTAATTGAGGTTGCACACTGCCATCAATACTGTGTTTGGACTGATTCTTTTAGCCACCTATTTACCTCTTCCTGATTTCATGATTTGTGGAATGATGCAGAAGCTATTTTGCTCTTTAGCGCTTACAGAGAAAACTATGTTTGTTTTGAAGAAAGATGATGGGTCTGCAAAAGCGTATCAAATTTAAGAGGTTGGTATACGTAATTCTCAGTTATATTCCTGCTGCTTTGACTGATAACAAAGTTTTCTTGTCCTGTTGAACAGGAGGAACGAGCCATAATAGGAATTAAAGAGGCCTGGAGACACCCTGCCTTGATATCATAAATCTGTTCTGTGTTGAGGTGACTAAGAAATCCACCCCCAGCCCACTGAATACACATACCTGAGATAATAAAAAAAACCCCAAGTCTCTGTGCACAGATTTACCACATAATGCTTCATCCTGAAGTCATATATCAAATTTTTATTGGTAAACTTAGTTTAAAATATAGCTTAAAAACAAGATGAAGTACTGATTGTGATACACCTTTTTCCCCTCTGTGTGAGCTAATATGGGAAACAATATTGAGAAATGGTACTGACTAGAGAAATCTGTAGTTGATGACTTACAAAACTACACTTTTGACTTTCTTTTTATTGCTGATTGGAACCAAATCATGCTGAGCTCTATTGTTTAGTTCCTAGAAGGCTGTTATTACCCAGAATAATTTAAAGTGAGCATGTCAATTTACCTCGTGCTTAATCCAGCATTTGAAGGATGATGTACTGTGACCTGTACCACCTAAAAGTGAAACAATGCCAGTGTGCTTATAAATCCAATCCATATCTGTCCAGATGAGTATGAAATAGTTGACAAAATTTGCTCTCTTATCACTTCAGACAAGTCTGCTGCAGTAAATAAAAGGAGTGTTAGAATTCCTTCTCTATACAGTGTAAATGGGAGAAAGTAATTTGCTCTTGTAAGGCAGTAAGAGTACTATGTAAGGGGTGGGGTAGGAGAAAAGCAATTGGTGTCTGGAAGGAAGCATAATTGTAGCACAACTTGTCAATATTCTCAAGTAATTAACATTTTGGTTGCATCATTAAAAGGACTTTTGGTTATTACTCATTTCCTTTTTGATTACAAATGCTTGAATTTGAATGGAAGAAGAAATGTGCTATTAGCAGAGTAAACAAGGGGACATGTAAGTTAATGAGCAAAAGTAGATATTGATTCTTTTGCATTTCTGATGCCACAGCGTTTTCCCTGAATATTCTGAGAAGTCATGGTCGTTTTGCAGAAATACTTGCGTTCCCAGCTGTAGTTCCTATTCCCTCTTTGTCTTCTGGATTGATACAGAAAGATATCGATTCTTTTGCATTTCTGATGCCACAGTGTTTTCCCTGAATATTCTGAGAAGTCATGGTTGTTTTGCAGAAATACTTGCATTCCCAGCTGTAGTTCCTATTCCCTCTTTGTCTTCTGGATTGATACAGAAATTCCTGAAGTCCTACTGCTGAATCAAACGCTGAATTCTTAGCCATTCAACTGGGTACATAGTCCTGTTATCATCAATAACACTGAACACTTAATTTTCTCTTGGGAAAATAATTCTAAATATTCATATACTCAATTGGGTGTTTAATTGCATATTCACTATGTATATTAAGTGCATCCTTTGAAAAACTAGTCCAGCTCCCATTATGAATCGGTCTTTTCCTGAGAAAAAGGGCTGACCATTTTATAGCCGATCTCCTCCTTTTAGTACAATAGGCTTAAATTGAGTGAGACAGTAAGTGGCTTCCATTCAAAAATGGAGGATGGCTGACTCATAAAAATTTCATTCTGAGGCCTTTTGAAGCTCTTGTCAGATTTTAGAGGTGTGAAACCCAAGCATAATTTTCTATTTTATCAAGCTCTTAAAAAGGGAGTAGTAAATGTAATCATCCAATTTACTGTCTGAGTGCTATGTCCTGATAAATGGTGCGAAGTCAAGTGAAATGGCTTTGCTATGAGGCAATTGTTCTGAAGCAGAACCGAGCAAAGAAATCCATTGCCTCAATTTGTACCTCAGAGCCCTAAATCCACACGGCTGATCAGCTACTTGTGTGCAGGGCAACAGGAAAGGCTCACGCACTTTGTCTTTCCGTCATAAAATCTAAACCTTTTAAATTTGCTCTTTCTGCAGATGCACTAGATGTACTTTTGCAAGTGGTCTTGGCACTTTTTCTACTGCTTATATAGGGAACTACAGGCATATTTTTCTACCCGAGTTGCTAATTGAGCTGGCCCTTCAGATTAGTTGAGCTTGGACTTCATGAAAGAGCCATTGACAGACAAATTATCTGGGCCTTTTTTCATCTCATGTGTTTCCAGCACATACTGTTTGATTTCAACAGTAGTTGAGAAAGTGAAAAAGAAAATGGAAGATACAGGAGCCTTGAGCAGAAATGAGAAGTGAATATATAAAAAGTCATCCTGCCAGAACAGATCTACCTGCCTTTTGGTTTGAAAGTGGCAGCCACTGCACTAGGTGAAGCAATGCAACCCATGCTACTAATTTTCAGAACTGCCCACTTGAACAACTCTGCAAGGATAATTATGAACCAGTACTGCACAGGCTGGTTGTTTTATATTTTCTGCAATAGTGACCAGAGGAAAAGGTCTTTCTTCAGGCAACGAGTGTTTTATAAGTACTCTCCTTATTTTGTAGTAGGGTTGAATTATATGGCATGTTCTGTAGTAGTTACTGGTTTATTATTTTATGATTAAGAGGGTTTTTGGCCTTTTTATGCGCTTTTAGGTATTTTTTCCTTGTTTCACAGTAATTCTTAATAATTGCTTTATTTACATGTCTGTGAACTGATTTGAAAGGTATCAAAAGTCATTATTGTTGAACAATTTATGTAAAACTTTATCGAAGAGATTACAGAAGTAAATAGTTCTGTTCCTAGAAGCAAGGGTTTATTTGATAAACCAGGATGTCACAGATTACTCAACTGACAAATGATTTTTGTGCCTTGTGGCTTTTTTTTTTGCGTGTCATCTCTCCTTTAAAATGCAGCTGTTAACACAGTGAAGGAAAAAAAAAAAAACCAAAATGTTCAGCCACCCGGTGAGTTCTCTGAATAGAAGTAGCTTTGAAGCTGGTCCTACAGTTTAGGAAATATAGCTAGATCCACAGCTTGGTTTGATTTGCATTTGTTCCATGTGGCTTTAGAGACTCGTCTGTGAGAACTGGTTCACAAAATCAGCGCTTGTGATTTATGTATGAAAATGTGAATTCTGCACTTTCAAATACACCTGTAGTTTGCATTGTGATCAGAACTTTGAGCAGAAATGTGGTCTTGCTGAATGCCAATAGCCAGCCTTTTCATTGACATCAGTGGAACTAGGTTTTTATACTTTACATTGTATAGCCTATGGAGGTTTTTTATTATTTTCCCTATTGTTTGATGCACTCTTTTCAAATCTTCTGTAGCTGCATTTTGTGGAACATAGGTGGATGAAATATATAACTGCTTATCCTCAGGATTTTGGGAGGTTTTTGTTTGTGGGGAAGGGGATGGCTTTTAGCATTATATTTTTTCTAATTTTCTCTTTCTTTACATAATGGTGAAGAAGCTGTAGAACACCAAAGTCAAAATTTCACTCAGCCATTTGGGCCTCTTGATGCCTGTGCATGAATTTGAAAGAAAAACACCAAGTCCATCATTACAAATATAATTGGCAATCTATTTGCAAGTATGGCAATAGCCACTTGGAATATTTTGTTTCAATTGCCAAAACATTAAACTAACTATCTGTGCAGAAGGCAATTCTTCCCCTGTGAACAAATTTTCACTTAACAGGAAATGATTGTGCATTTCAATATGAGAACTCAGGCATTTCAATTTTATCTTTAGGTCTGAGTGAATAATTCACAGGCAGCAACATGCACAACAAAGTTAAACTTACCATGTTTTCTGTAGATCTAGCTCTTAAGCAAATGGCAGTTTGCTTTAATTTATATGTTATCCCACTATATTATCATGTTTTTAAGTAGGTTTGGGCTTTCTGTGGGGTGTTTGGTTGAGTTTTACTATTGAATTTAATCTAAGATATTTTCTGAGGGTTGTTTTTGCTTTACTATTGAATTTATTCTAAGCAATTTTCTCAGAGCAATTAATTTCCCGTATTTGAGGTTGCAGTTGCGATCATTCATGGTGATTGATTTTTTTTTTTTCTTAAAGCGTTGGTTTTCATGCTTTTTGAAACAAATGGTCAATCAAGGATGTTGCATACAAAAAGATTCCTGAGCTTCCTGATTTTTACTGGGAGAGAACACAAAAATCACCTAATTGCAGTCACTTGAATCTTAAGTTAAAATTGGTGGGGGCTTCTTTCCTAAATTGGCATATGGTGCCACATGATAACTAGTAATGTTTTTCATTAATAGTTCAAAATTTCACATCACTTGTACACTTCAAATTTCTCTAAAAATCAGGTTCTTCATCAGATTAAAAAATAAACAAACCAAAAACCTCACATTGTTGCTGATGGTAGCCTTGTAATTGTAAATAATTATAGTATGCGCATTGGCTGAGACTTGCCAGCACAGCACACGGTTATGTCTAGATACAGGTAATATTTTTAGGTAGAGGACAGACTATTTGCATTTTGTGAGGGTTGGAGGAGTGCCTGCACTGACAGTAGAACCTGTTATTTATGTTTTTCCACTCTTAAGTTATTATGCAGGCATCATAAGAACTCTTACCACGAAGCCTCAGAAGTGACCTTGAGGTGACCTAGAGACACCACCCTTTCAACAAGAAGGAAGCATATTTTTTACTTCTCAGTCAATCTTGGTTTTCCCTAGAGTGGGAATTGACTATATTCCCTTTTATATCAGTATTCAGTTATATGTGATGGTTTTATGATATAAAATGTCCGTTGGGGAGCTGACCTGACAGCTCATTTCAGTCAGCCCTCCTACCGTAATCTCAGAGGAAATACGAAAACATTTAATCCACTTAACCACCTGACCATGTCCCATTCCTGTTTATCATATTATCGAGTATAAGGAAAAAAAGGCAAGTCCAAATCTGCTATTTCAGGCCATTCTTGGATTCCAGGTTTAAGAAATCCTTATGACAGATTACAAATTAATTAGTCCTGTGCATCTGACTGCTATAGAAATTACTCTCTCTCAATAACCATGTATGCCGTTTTAATTTTAAATTCCCTCCTAGCAATGCAGTTGATCATGTAAATGTGTGATACGCTGGATCTGCTGTTTCCAGTTGCAGATAAATGTTGAGGATTTCTCAGGCTTTATGGGCTCTTGCTGTGCCTGGCAATGTAATTGCCTCCATGGTAAGTTGCTGTACATGTACCTTAAAAAATGAGATACAAGGAAGATGTTTGGAATGCATTAGGAGAATTGTGACCTAGCCTCCTTTTTCTGCCTAAGAATGGTGTGTAGCAAGAATCCCATTCGAAACAATGTGTGTTTATCTATCTTTTTTTGAAAGATCTAAGAATAGTGTAAGTATCCTATTTGCACAGTACTTCACACTTGGCATTAGGGGGAGCATCTTTAAAAGATGGATTTTTCCCTAGCCAACAAAATGGGGGTTGCAAGGGGGTGTGATAAAAGTACAGAAATTTTCACTACAGAGTATTAAATTTACATTTTGTTCCTTTTCAGTTTAATGCAATTCATTCAGAAATTAGCTGATTAGGAGAGGCTGAGATCTTAGCCATGATAAAAAATGCATGTGAGGCTATCATACACAGAAATCTATGTTGACGCAACATTATGTATGCAACATAATCTGTTTCAAAATGTCTCTAGTGTTTCGTCTTCATCTGTGCATTTTTGCATGCACTTTTTTCTGCAAAAGTTGTTCTTTTTGCAAATGTAATATGGCTCTCACATATTTTTAAAAATTTTGAAGAGATTTTTTATTTAAATGATAATTTATTAATTTATATTGTTTACAAGTAGACCGAACCGGGATGAATTTTTATGTGAATGCTGTACAGATTCACTGAATGTTGCAAGGACAAAAACTGACGTTGCCACTCAAAGTGCTTTATTTTCACTAAAGATCAAGTCATTTCAAGGCATACAGATTCCAAAAACAAGGTTTGCTTCTGACCTACCAAGAGTGCAGAATTGTTCAATGCTTTGGTGATAGCAGTTGTAACAGGGGAAGTGTAGCTTCAATGTCCTATTTTTCCCTTCTTCTGTTCAGCAAGCAAACAGAATAAAACTTAAAGTACATTATTTAGTTTTGGGAAAGCCTATATTTTAATGTCAAAATTATTTTGATTGTTAATATGATAAAGTTTATTTCTCCGCGGAGAGATGAGTTTGATACAGTGAGGTTTCTAGCGTTCTGCTCTTGCTCCAGAAGGATATAGAAAAACAGTCTTATCTTTAAGCACATTAAAACTCACTTTATTTAATATAAAGAACATACTTAAGTGTGTTGCTTAGTATGTTTTACGGGAGCAATTCCCCTTTAGCAAAAGAAGTCATGTCTGGTGTTTATTCAGGTAAAACTCTGGTATGATGATAATGTCATGGCCATCACATAGTACTGTTATTGTTGAAATATTGTTATCATAAACTGTCATGGTAAAATGCACAGACAATCGCTCATTTAGAATGATTGGCTGCTTAGTCCTTTGCCGGGAAGTTCTTATTGACCAGAAAAAAAGCTCTTCATCTTTTGCTATGAGAACATAACATAAGAAATGTCCTCTGTCAGCCTGATATCCTTACCTGACATGGCTCATCCTTAGGGGAAGAGTATGAGTTACAGAGCAAGTGCAAAGTGATATAGTCCCCCCCCCCCCCCCACCCCCCCTTTGGTATATCTCTCCCCAAAATAGCAATCATTGCTGTTGTGACTTCTTGAAGTGGAGAATGTGTCTGGGCCAATTTGATTATCGTCATTGATATTCCATGAATTCGTACATTCCAGTTCAGAGCCTGTTTATACTTACCTCTACAATACCTTGTGGTGATGAGTTCCACAATATACTTATGATTTCTTGATATAGAACTACACATTTGGGAAAGCGTGTATTTAAAACTCTGGTAATGCTTTACCACTTATTAAAAAAAAAAAAAAAAAAAAAAAACAGATATAACAACCTACCCATAAAATACTCCAGCTGCAGTCTACATATGAACAGACCAGAGTAAATGATACAATTCTGAGGGTACCAGCTGCATGCCAAACAGTAGTCTTCCTGCCTTTAGGGGTCTTGGAAAGAGGTAAGATTTTTGTCTTGGCCTCAAGATTAATAGACAGCGTAATAAGAACTAGTGTTTCAGAAGTCTGTTCTCCTTAAATATCACCCAAGCAGATTGTAATTTTCTGAAATTAAACTGGTGTCTCATAGTCAAGGTGTGTAACAATGATTTGGTTTGCCTCTGAAGATGTTTATAAATACTAGGAAAATAAAATACATCTATACATCTTTAAAATTGCTATTACATCCTCTAAACTACACTCCAAGATGCGGGGGGGTGGGCGGGGCAGGGAGCCAAACCAAAATCCAACACTCCTCAAAAAAACCCCAACCAACCCTCAGAAAACAAACCAAACACATTTGAAGGCAGATAGATGTGTGTGATGTCCTTAAAGAGGAAGCAACACTTCCATTTGTATCTTCTGGTGTTGACTTAAGTCTTTGGAATGGTACATTTTAATATTTCAATCAATTTGATTACAAATGATATGCCCTCATTTTGGAAATCAGTTTACTAATAATTATTTTTGGACAAAGCTATGTATCTTCTGTCTTGAAATCCACGTATGTTAATTTCCTACCGTCTGGGATTTTTATGCTGATGGATAATACATGATGTTTATTGCTTTATGAAATTTAGAGGAAGAAGGATGATCTGAATTGATAATGTCAGTAATACCAGTGAGATAATATAAGGCTTTGAATTTTACTACCGAGTATTACTCTTGTACTTATTAGTAAATTTATGTATTATAAAGGAGTTGAACAACACAAGCTGCATATACACCTAGAAAGTGTATGGCTGTGGAAATTAACCATTGAATAAAGAAGCAATATACCATAATTTCAACAATATTTAAGAATAGAAATTCATGGAGGAAATGTATAGGCAAAACATTTTTTAAGTAAAACTAAGTATATTCTCTGAATTCTCTCTCATAATATCTAATTCATCTGCTGCTTCTGGAGGCAAATAAAACAGCGTTTATCCTATTATTGATGAGGCCTTTATATATTGCTCCAAGTATCCACTTACTAGCATTGCATCAGTACGGTTTAGATCCACCTTCTGCACAGTTATCCATGTGACCCTAGAAAGGTTCATATCTACTTTTCACATCTGTGTCAAAAGCGGGGCTGAGTGAGAGCATTTGTAGTGAACTACGTCCGTCACAGATTTGTAAATTCAGAACTGTGAGTGTAATTGAGCTAAAGGCTTGAGAGGATTTCTCACACTTTGTATTGTCACCTGGTCTCTGATCTGAAGTGTGTACCTCTGCTGCCTTTCTGTTGCTAGGAGATCAGTGATTCAAAATACCTTTCTCAAAACATTGTGTTTCAGAATCTAAACATTTCAAAGAAGGATACAAAATTTAAATGCCCTTTTTTTCCCTCCTGAAAAATATCAACCCTCCCCAGATTAATGCTGTCTGTAACAGAGAAATGAAAATAACTTGATTGACCATTTTGTTGTTGAAGGGCCAGCTGAGTAAATAGGTTAATCCAAGAAGATTGATCATTAATTAACAGTGTCTTCTGGAAAATTACAGCTGGTTTTGCTCCCTCTCAAAATTACTCTGGTCTTCAGGAAAAAAACCAACAGTAAGTGTTTTAAAAGATGCCAAGACTCAAAAATAGAAAAATTCAGGTTTACTGTTGGAAAGCAGACCTCTTCGCTGCTTTTTCTCAAGCCTTTCTGCCCTCATTTTGAAGTCATAAAACTTCTTTCTCCAGCTGGGGTAAAATAACAGCCCATTCTAATAGGTTGCACTTATCCCCTTTTCTAGAAACCACTAAGAACCTCTTGACTTAGTTCCTTCTTTTGCAATGTGTTTGTCCATCACCAACTTGCTGATACGACTTCTGAAAGAAGGTTTATACAAAGATGGGAATACTCAGAAGTTACAGAAATGCTTGTACTCAAATCCAGAGAAGATCTTAGATGGTAAGCCTGGAACTTAACATCAGTGACTGTGAGCTGAAACTGATATAAAAGTTTCTAAGGCAGACTTCCACATCTTAAGTTATTTTCTAGTAATCAAAGATTATCTTATCAGGTGCAAGGAGCTGAGCTGTGTTAGAGAATGTTTTTAGTGTCAGAGTGGCCTAAACTCACTATCTTCATGGAACGTCACATGAACCAGATCATTCTCTTCAAAAATCTTGTCTGAGAGGACAGGTTAGTAGATGCTGGAAAGAAACTTAAAAAGCTAAGCTACATTTTAAACCCCTCGTCATCCTGCTTCAAGGCTCTTACAGAACTACCTAGCTATTCAGTGTCTCCTGTTGTCAAATAGGCTCTTGTTGGAAATGTGTGCATTAATTTGTTTCTCTGTTGGTCTAAGTTGTCTCTACTTCTGCAGTTAACTATTCTTTCTGTGTTTTGTCTGTTTTAGGGTTGGTATTTAGCATTTACTATCAAAAATAATCATAACAGTTCTATGTATATTATGTCTATAAATATCTGTTTTTCCATCTCCTGAGAGAATTAGATTCACTACACATAGAATCATAAAATAATTTAGGTTGGAGAAGACCTTTAAGAATATCAAGTCCAACCCTTAACCTAGAACTACCAAGTGCACCATTAAACCATGTCCCTAAGTGCCCACATCTCCACATCTTTTAAACACCGCTGGGGATGGTGACTCAACCATTTCCCTGGGCAGCCTGTGCCAATGCTTGACCGCCCTTTTGGTGAAGAAATATTTCCTAATATCCAACCTAAACCTCCCCTGGTGCAACTTGAGGCCATTTCCTCTTGTTCTATCACTTGTTACCTGAGGGAAGACACCGACACATAAGAGGTTACAAAGCCTGACTTTTAGTTTCTTACCAGTTTAAGTTTGCTTAAGTTGACTGTGTAAAGCTGGTGCAATTAAATGCAGACTTAGACACTGTTAATATTTTAAATTTAATGGTGTAGTTGCATTTTCTATTAATAAGTGATGCAAAAGTAAGCTTGCTCCGTAACCCTGTACTGGCTTTCTTTTCACCTTTTTGACCAGTTGCAAGCAATAGTACGTACAAAGATTAGTCATCACTTCCAATCTGTCATTAATGGGTGAGAACCGAAATTTCTGTTTATGCTGTTTTCACTCCTTGTCTCATTTGCAAATATGTTGCATAAGAAAATGCTTGTCTGAACTTGGAACTACTCCCTGATCTTCTGTAGAGTCCTATGCTGTGATAAACACCAGGACATATGAATGTTGTCTTCATTTCTGGGTCAGACTGTTCATTCATTGCATGGCCTTGCAGCATAATACTGTTTTGTCTGAGGTTTTATTTGTGTTTTGGGGTGGGTTTTTTGGTGGTGGTTGTTGTTGCGGATTTTGTTTCAGTTTAGTTTTTCCCAGAGTAAAGTTGTGTATGTTTTAAAGAGTTTTACTGGAAGCTCTGTCTCAAAAGAAAACAGTGGTGTAACAGAAATTGATTGATCATGAGTTTCATTGTATTTCTTTTTCATTCATCTTCTGACAACGGTATTCTGTGTTTGGCATTTAGAAGTCAGTTCTGTGGAGTTCTAGCAGCTGTAAGTGGTGCTAAATCTTTTCAGTGGGCCCATTAGAGGGAACTGTATTTATTTCTAACATACAAGGTTTCAAAAGATATTTTCTTTGTCTTCCCTTGCCTTCCCCAAGAAACTGTCAGAGAAGGACAAAAATTACTTTACTGTGGGTGTTGTCATTGACCTAGTTGAGGAGAAAAGTGACAGCGAGCAATAGTGTTGCCAGCACATCTTTCTTAGCCACCCCTTGTATGACCTTGTTTTGATGTTGGGACCTTCCTTTCCTAATCGCTGCATTAAAAATCTTTATGACAATAAGTCAGACATATTTTTCACCTTTTATATTTTTCAGTCAGTTTCTTATGACAAGGCAAGGGCATAATTTTTGATTGATGTTCTGGAACTAATTGTATACTAGTGTTACTGAAGAAGAGCTGGGGATTGTTGTTTTGGGGGGTTTGTTTGTGGTGTTTGCTTGCTTTCTTTTTATTTAAAAAAAACCAAACAAATAAACCAACAAAAAAAACCCTGATGGTGAATCAGTGACTTTGTAGTGCTTTGTGACTGCCAAACTAATACAACTGCCATCCTGGTTCTCATCAAGTACTTCAACCTTGGACCTCCCTCATGTACCTCTTTCTGCTATTTCATTTTGGTGTAATGGGTTATTTACTAAGTCACAGGAGGAACCAAAGCTCTGTTTTACTGATGTGCTGAGTGGAAAGCAGTGGAAAAGAAAGGACCTAGGAAGAAATGAAAGCCCCAAATGTTGACTTTTTCAGCAGTTATATCTTTTGTGTAATTTCCTGCAGTTTTGCACTTACATTTTATTACATATTCTGCTATAGACTTTGATGTTCAATGTGAAAGATATGCTCATGATATGTTCTGTGTAGCACAGTTAATGAATAAGGTCTTGTGGAAAAAATTCTAGTTGCTGAAATGTCAGTCATGAAACAAAATGGAAACTAGCCAAATTTTTAATTTTGGGATTTCTAGGGGAGCTTAGGAGTGGAAATTAGTACTGATATATTATAAAATAACTTTTTATTGCTAAGGTTTTTAATAACTTCTTTAATATTTATAGTTTTTGAAATAACTTTATACGCTGGGGCACATTCTTTATGACCATTTCTTTTGTAATTCCTGGTGTGTGACTGTTTTTCTAATAAGGAAGATAAATAAGGTCATTCTGAGTATTGATTTACTTAAAGGCATGCTAACCAAGTAGTTAAACACAGCTCTTTTCCATAAATGAAAGTAAAATATTCATTAACTAATTAATAATAGGCAGTTTTTCTAGTTGATATATAGATATGACTGAGGCTTACATATGGCATACTCTATATCATTACATGTTCCACTTAGAAACATAAAATTAAACCAAATGTAAATTTAAAAATACATAAGTGTTATACAGTATCTAAAGAGACTGTTTATATTATGTTCAAGGCATTAATTTAAAAGCATGAAACCTGGATACAATGTAATACCCCAGAAAATAGTTGAGCAGAGAACATGTTTTGTACGTTAAAAGCAATAGACTAGCTTTTCATGGAGTCTTCCAAGATAATAATTGTGTGAATAGTAAAATAAGTGAGAAGGATATTTTTTTTTTGCACAGGACTAATGAAGGCAGTCATATTCTAACAATCCAACAGACATTCTAAGATGCAGTTACTTGAGGCAGCATATGTGCCTTAATTAAAAATCTATGACTGATTGTTTTGGGTTGTGAGAACGTCTGCTAACATCTTGGTAGATACCATAGAACATTTACACTTATGGAGCTAGCAAAGTCATAATCCTGCTTTTACCTTGGGGATGGTAGGATGACTTGGGCTGTTTGCATTTCAACATTACTAACTTTCAGGTTTGGTAGTGGAAAATATATACTCAGGGTACCCCAAGGATATCCGAAATACATGCTACATGTTAGTTGAGATTGTTGAGAGAATCAAAGATTTTGGGTTTACATTGCATATGATGCGTAATGAGGGGGGGTTATGCAAGTAGGTATTTCCTTTGTTCTCTCATTACCTATTTCCTTAATCTTGCTGATTATTTAACTGATAATTTTAGAAACAGCATATTTTTTTGCACCTTGTTGTCTCCTTTTTTTGTGTGTATTTTTGCTTTGGTTGCTGGTCTGGGGCCATTAAATGTCCAAAGCCTGCCTTGTTTGGAGAACTGTTTGTGGCAACCATTCATAAATGCAGGCAATTAGGTGGAATTAATGCAGGGGTTGAGTGAATAATGGTAATGACACCCAGAATCCCCAGGAGCAGTTGTAACAGGCAGCTAAGGTAAATCAAATGCACAAAAGAGAACACATTCCTGGCTTTTAGGTGCATGCAACACACAGACCTCTGCTGTTTGCTAACAGTGTCGTACATCTTGTATTAATTCTTCAGTCTTTCAGCCCACCTGACAATTCTCATGGCAGATATAGCATAAGAATTTGAGGATCCCTATCTTGAGTTTAACATTTGAGTTGCCGTGCTCTCCTCTACTGTCAGTAGATGACTTACACTACTACTTAGCCATAGGGGTTTCCCTTATGGGCAGAGGACAGTGGCTGTGGCAATCTGAATGACTTCAGGAGGCTGATGCTTGCAGCATAAACTGAGATGTAGTTGTTCCCTCGCTGTCAGAAGGGCTGCTTCCCCATCATATGAAAACATATACCTGTGTTACTGATATGTACTGCATATAACTGAGAAATAAAGAGTACTCAGCTCTATAGCTTGAAAGTGAAAAAAACCAAGCCTGATGTGTACTCACCAATGTTTGATTGCTGGCAACACTTAGGTAATACACTCTAGCTTTTTTTTTTATTATTATTATTATTTTTTCCTAAGGGTAATATGATGCTGCCTTAAGTTTTTGTTGTGAATATGGCCTTGAATTTAACAAAAAACTTCACTCATAAATGTCAGAGTATAACTCAGTTACTTAATCAGAGGCAAGCTTGCCAAAACAGATTTAGGTAAGTACCTGGTTTATTACTTCAGTTGAATGTACCTATGACCAATAAATAAATGACTTCAGTAAAACAAAAGGGTAATTTATCTGTTCTTAATCTTTAAATTTTCCTGTATGCTGTCAGCTTACCGGTTTTAACAGGACTGTTCTGTGGTGCAGATACTGATCCACTGGCAGTGGGTTACAGTCCCAATCTATACCGAACGCATAGTGCCTCACCACTAGAAGAAACAGCACCGTAAGCATATTCCCCCACGGCCACTCACAGTGGCTTCACTGCTGCTCCGTAGGTCAGTCTCAGTTTGAAAAGCTGGCAGTATATTTTGAAGGCAAAAAACGGAAATTGAGATCAAGATTTTTCTCCAAATCCCTATCCCTTAAAGACTAGGGAATTCTCCAAAATGAAAAATGCAAATTCATCTTGGGTGGAAAGTAAAGGTTAGATGCAGGCACGAATAATTTAAAATTGACTCATTATATATTTAATAGCTGTCACTGTAGTGACAGGTAAAATCCCTTTAATACAGCTATTTACACTTTATTTGTGGTACTATTTGCTGAGTAGAAAGTATTACCACTCATGAATGTAATCGCTTTTCTTTTGGATGACACTTCAGGGTTCAATTTGTAACTGAAGAGCTAAAAATAGGAGCTGCTACCACATCGGATGGGAGTTCCAGTCCTGTCCTCTGTGTTGACACAGGGTGGGAGCCTGCTCATCAGGTTGTTATAAGGTTTAGGGGACTGCAGGCTAACCTCTCCCTGTTGAACGGCATTGAGTTAGTGTGTCACTATTGCTATGGTTAGCAGAAAATGAGAGGAAACATATATTTTCCTAAACCAAGGAAAATGGCGTCTGTCGTCTGAGGGAGGCCCCACAGCCCCTGGCCCAGGCCGGGAGGAGCAGGAGCTGACGGGTCTGAGTGCACCAATCAGGGAACACTCCCCCCCCAGAACGAGCGGGATTGGCTGGGCCTTCCTGCACGTGCTGCCTCGGGTAATCCGCCTGGCAACCTGGAAGCTTCCAGAAGGGGAGGTGAGGGCCGTCAGGCGGTGTGGGGCGCTGGTTAGGGCGGGAAGCGCCACTGGCAGCGCGCTGCCTCATGGCACATCCGCAGGGCGGGGACTGCTCCTTTGGTGCAAAGCAAACCATATTGGCCACAGGCAGGTGCCACAGCACCCTGCAGAGCTGAAGGTGGCAGCGGGAAGGTTTATGTTTCTGAATGCGTTTGCCACCTTTATGGAAACCCGGTGTGGCAAAGCGCAAAGGAAGCAATGGTCTTCCTCATGTCCTGCTCTGGGTGCGAGGCCCTAAGTAGTTCCGCAGTGCTTGCAAGAGTTCCGAAGTAAAGCCAGGTACTGTAGTATGCAACCAAGCTGATACTGAATGTTGGTCTGCTGTAAGCTTTCATGGTTGGGGTGTCTCCTGGCTGGGAGCTTGCTGCAGGGTTCGAGAGCAGTGAGGAGACGTGGGCTGCAGGGTTTGAGAGCGGTGAGGAGACGTGGGCTGCTGGGTTCGAGAGCGGTGAGGAGACGTGGGCTGCTGGGTTCGAGAGGGGTGAGGAGACGTGGGCTGCTGGGTTCAAGGGCGGTGAGGAGACGTGGGCTGCTGGGTTCGAGAGCGGTGAGGAGACGTGGGCTGCAGAGATCCGAGACCTCCCTGAAGTTGAGACTAGGTGCCCTAAATGATTGCAGGGAACAGTATGGCTTCTGAAACAGTGAAATTGCAGCTTCCTCACCAGAGGAAACCTGCTGTGGTTTCTGTGCCCCGCATGAGGTGCAGAAAGGTGATGGTAAACCTGATGCCATGGCTTTCTGGAGAAGTGCCATGTGCTGGGAACAGTACAAACTGCATCTGCTGTCTTTACCTCATCTGTCTAGTGGTAGGAAAACGAAAAATAAATACATATTAAAAAAAAGGAAGGGGAAACTGGCAGATTTGACTCAGGCCTCTGACTGTATAGGCTGGTGGATTCTGGATTAAAAGTTCACTAGAATGCATAAATACAGCTAAGGGTCTAATCAGTTTATTCCTGATGATTTACCAAGATTATATTTTTGTGTAATTGTTTTTTGTATGACGGATCTTCAGCTCTATTCTCTCTATGATAGAGTCTAAACATAGACTGAAATAACCATAAACATAATCAGAAACAGTGGTTTCAGTATGAACAATGAAATGCTATTGGCTTTTTGGAGGTTGCTCATCTGGACATTCATCCAGTCTGTTTGTTTCTTCTTTTTAATGTTTACTGAATATTTAACACTTATTATACACACAATGCTCCTCTACGTGCTTATTTAAAAGTGAGTAGTATTTCCAGAAGATGTAGGAATCCAGTAGCAATATGAAAGGGTTTGTATTGTATACTCATCAAATAATGAAGCATTTTTTTCTGAACTGTAAGCAATTCAATTATTTTGTTTCTGAAATAAATTAAGTAAAGCTTATTGAGTCCAATCAGCCCTTGTTTCTAGGGAATTGTAGTTCAATTTCATTTTTAATTAGATTGAACATTGTGAATTTCTTAGCAGTGGTAAGCAAAATCTGGCAATAAAATATGCACTCAATTTGTATTAAAAGTTCCTAAAATCACATGTAGGGAACTGGCAGTATATCTGGCTTACGTTTAATTGTCCAAGTACCTTATTGTGAAAAACTCCATTTTTAAAAACTGCCAATGTGTAAGAAATTACTTTTCTTTGATAAAACTGTATAGATGATGAGCAGACAGCAAATAGGAAAAAAGTATGGGACAAAGCATTCAGTTCTTTGTAAGCTTAATAACACATTCAGGACCATGACGTTAAAAATTTTTCTGTGCAAGGATTACAGGATTAAACCAAACTGCTTTTTGGTTTAGAGATGCAGGGGGCCGGGACAAAGACTCAAGTGTTTTTTCCTCAGCTACTGTGGCAGTCCAGAGGCTAATGCCTAGATTTTCACTCAAACTAGTAGATGACAAGCTGAATTGTGATTCAGCATTACATGTGAGTGCTTGGAAACTCTTGATCCAGTTTGAGTTCTACCAGTTTATGGTAGCTGTAATTTATTCAGCAGTTTATTCCTTTTGTTGGTGTGAGTTTCTGTCAGCTTTGCACTGTAAAAGCTGCTGCTCTTTGCATGTGTGCTGTGATTCCCAGTGCTGATTGCCTCTCTTGCATTTTCTTTGCTTTCCTTTTTTTTTTTGTTTTGTTGCTATATGCCATCTTATTCATGTTCAGACAGTACTGCTGGGCTTCATTACAAAAGGCAGGTACTCTGGACAAGGTGGCCATTCTGCAGCTTTTGGATGTAGTTCATAGGAAATGACGTGGCTGTGTCACAGACAGCATCCCTAGCTATGGGGAATAATTTCCAGCAGGGATTCAGGCCAACGTCATTAGAACATGTGGGACATGTTAGATCATGTTTTGTTATGTTTGAGGGGTTTTGATTGTTTGCTTGTTTGCCTCATAGAATGAAAAGGGTCAGCTATACATATGGTAATGGATAATTGGTATTTGAGAGATGTCTGTGGGAAGGCTGGGTATGTACATTTCATTGCATGACAGCTTAGTTGCTCTCCTGCTGCAAGAGCAATTCTAGTGGGGCCAAAGGGTTTCAAGGACTCTCCATAGCACATCTAGCATGAAAAGGGGTTGAACTAGTATGGAGATTTAATACTCCTCCAAATTGATGGGCTAGGAGCATTGAAGCCTATCTTACTTCCCTCCAGTAGTTTCTTTTTAAGTTAGTCACACTAAGAATAAACAACTTACCTTATTTGCTTCTAAAAGCTGATACTCATGACCCTTCACAAACCAGTTTTATTGTGGTTAGTGCTAATTTACAAGTCTGCTGCCCTTGAATAGCACTTATCTGAAAGAAAGTAGTTAAAAATACAACTGATGGTATATTTCTGTACAAAGTGGCTCTTACTCCTCACTGCCATATAGCCCCATTGCTTATGCAGGCTTTTATGGTTAGTATTTTAAGGCTTCTTGTGCTTCCCTCCTGCTTTTTCTCCCGTATTCTATCAGACATCCAGGAAATACAAGGGGGAAATCTCCTCTCCTTATAAGTCATTTTTAGAAATAAAAATGACAAAATTTTGAGAATTTAGAATTTTGAAGGACAGTTTCAATTTGGAAACTGATTAGTAAAAATGCCTTGAAAAAAGCATAGGCATGCATGTCAGAGTCTTTCCTCACATAAATGCACTTCATGTTTCTCTGATAGTAAGTACATCAGAGTTTTAAGGTCTTGCCATGATGCAAACCAAGTATTTGATTTTCTACTGTTTATATGTATTGCACTGTATGTCAAGTGTAATTTGTTGAATTCCAATGGAGTACATTTTCTACCTTCTAAGACTTTTATGGGAATATCCTGTAATTTATCAGATCCCCATTGTCTGCATTTCTAGCTTTTTGAAGTTTTACTTAGCTTAATCCTTTTCCCCGTCCTGTTTCTTCAATATAGTAATAATGTCATTCCTTAGACAAGGACAGTGTTTGAGTTGAATAGGAAAGATGTATTTCCTTTCATCATCCCCATGTAGTCAGCCATTAAACCGGCTATTTCCTCCATCTCTTTTACTATCTTAACATAGCACCTTGAGGATTGATCAGCAAAAGCCAAAACTTCTTCAGATAGAGTTTTACCACAGAATTCTTTTGAATGCTGTCCCTACATCTCTGTGATGGGAAATATAGAAGCATGATTAAACATTAAATGCAGTATTAAAATATAAAGCTGAAGCCAAACCGGACCTTTGCCCACCTTACCTGTTAAAAATATGCAACTTGGATGAGTGATATAAAAATTAAGATATGTGGATCTAGGTGGGGTTTTTTCTTCCTTGAATCTTGTTTGTGTTACCACTGCATCTTCCAAGTAATCTGTCTTACAGTATGTAATTGAGAGGACAGTGGCATCTAATTAAATGTGCAGTATGCAAAGTCTTATTTTTCTACTCAAGCAATCTGTTTGAGAAATAAAAAGATGTTATGTCAGTGAAGTCTTCCAGCAGTTTAAATGGCCCTTTCCCCTTGCTTGGTAATTTTACGTACCGCCAATTAGTAAAATGAGACGGGAGATCCTTTCAGAGAGTCATGATTTTAATTGGAACTTCAGTAGAAAAGAGTAATTAATAACTTGTAACCTGTCCAGCTAGTAAAGTTGTATCTCAGCTTACTGAACCATGGGTTTTGCACGTCCCACTATGAATTGAAAATGCAGTAGTTAAAAACTAGCTACTGTTATTTGTCAATTAATTCTGATCATTGCATTGAAGTGTAATGACAATGAGAGATAGAGCTTCTGTAATTTATGAATGTTGGATCTTGAACAGAGCAATATGTAATAGGTATATGTATGTATTTTTCATATGTTTGACATATTTTACTTTTTCCTCTGAAATATTATTGTTTTGTATTGTTTGAATAATTAGTAGTTGTTGGGTTTTTTTGTTTGTTTTTGGGTTTTTTTTCAGTTTCAATGGTCCGTATGTATTACGACTTTGAATATAAAATACTGCATGCATTTTTGTGTGGAAGAGGTGGAGAAAAGGGGATGACAATTACATACAGGCAATCAACATGTAAGTGGGAATATCCATGAAGTTTTTGTTTAATGCATTATGTCCAGGTTTTACTGTGTTAACACCTGGATGGACTTGTAGTAAACAGTGCTATTGTGAATCTGGCATTAGGAAGAGGAATACTTTGGCCTGAAGTGATATGGAAGAGGTTGTATGCTAGATTAACAACATAATCCAGTATGAATTGTACTGTACTGTCAGTACCTGACAGTTAAAGGCCTTTGTAGTCTAATGAACTGTGATGTCTTTACACTAACACAGACGTTGTGTAAAATATCATTTGTTTAATTTGGGATGTGTATTTAAGGAGTGCAAACTGCCCTATTAAGCTTAAAAATCTCCTGTGCTTAAACCTTTTATATGTGGCTGTAGCTAAAGCATGTTTAATCTCTTCATTTAGGGTTCTGTTACTTTGCCAGACATAGACACATATATATATATATATATACACACACACACAGTAAAACGGGTAATAAAAGTTAAGAAAGAGGATAAATGCTTGCTTAATTTACCACTTAAAGTTTTGGTGCCTTGGTATACCTCTCTCCAGAGTGTCTTGGTTCCTTTTTATTGTTACTTTCAGTAGTGACTGGAATTTCCAGGTTTTTATATAAATAAATTCACAGAGATTTGATATCTAATCTTCATGGAACTGACATCAGTCAGAAGCTGCTGGTGTATGGCATAATTGCTTTGATTCTGATTTACACAAGAGCCTCTTTCTGCCGTGTTGTAGTAAGACAGTAGAAGGGCCTTCAGAAACATGTACATAGTTTCAACGAACAGCCTAATACTATCTATTAATGTATGTATCTATGTACAGGAGTGAGGATACAGCCAAGGCACACACTTTCAACAAGGTGAAATACATGCACATGAATACCTTCTGAAGATGACAACTATGTTTTGAGGCACTTTTGACTTGAGACAGCATAGTGGGCTACAGGTATTTTTGGAACGTAGACTTTTAAATTATACTAGGATAGTATTGAAAATACGTGATTATGAAGTAAGAAAAGAAATCTTTAATACCGTTGTTCAGCTACTTTGTATTGTTATTTTTACTGATACATTTTTAACCACTATGTAACAATTGAAAGTCTGAATGCTTATGTAATGTAGTTGAAAGCAGAAACAGATCTAATATGAAAATGCCACTAGATTTCTATTGAACCTGGTATTGAGAAGTAAAATGTAACAGAAGGGAACCTATAATAAAATGAAGAGATCTGGTTCATTTTATTCCCCCCACCCCCCCAGCACTAGAGTTTGATTTATCACATGCTGAAAAACTCTTGTAGATGTATATACAAATGGTGAAATGCATTTGGACGTTGCTGTCATTTAAATTAACTTTTCCAGACAGTGTTGGTGCTACTTGTTTTGTGTAAGGATAGAACCTTTCATGACAACACTCACTTAATATATAGAATTGTAAACCAATATGTCCTGTACTGAACTGCATTATCTCTTATAACGTATCATTTGATAAACAAACAACTTGTTCCGTGGGTTAGTGAACAGGCTTTTCACAGCTTTGTTTCTGAGGTTGGATTTTTTGATGTCTAAATCACAGTCGAAGTTTCTGTATCCTTTTCAATCTGTCACACTCTCTCTTGTGATTTCTTACCTGGTTTTCCCCCCTTCCATTAAGGGGTAAGCTCTCCAGATTTTATTAATGCCTTTGCAGTGTGGTGCATTAGCAGGATCTGCCTCTTGTCTACTCAATATCCCATTTTCATTAAACTTGCAGAAATATACTGAGATATTTCCTCCTGTCATGTAAGTCTTCTGTGCCAGTGGTTCAATCATTACTGTGGATCAAGACACATAAATAGACAAGCATAGAAAGCAGGCTAAAGAAGTGTTAAAGAGGTGATATTTATCAGTTATGGGGCTGGTATCATGCCTTATAAAGCATAGCCTTTACAACTGTAGGGGAGGGATAAAGGGAAGAGAGAAGAGATGGCTTTCCGCAGGAGAGAGAGGAAGACAAACAGCAATGCTGATACCGTAGCTGTTTGCACATTTAACAGCATGACTGATTGCAAAGAAGTTTCACAAAGATGAAGAACTGTCTAGACAGTGGCACAGCAAGGTTGTCTGAATGTTTGGCCATATTGTGGGACTTTTTGCAAATATAGTGGGAAGAACTGCTAGTAATGAGAAGCTATTTTAATATGTAATTGATAGGTTGATGGAATCCACAGTTACTGCATCATGTGTTTTTTTTTTTTTTCCTGATGTATTGCTAATCATCGTTAGTCCTCACTTTTAGGAGTATACTGTGTTGTGGTGCTCCTCATCTGTTGATCATGCATTACTACTTTGTAAAGTGTTTGTAAACAGACTATTACTGGAAATCGGCTAAAGGGAGAGAAAAGATACTGTGGTCATTTAATTGTCTTTAAGCCACTAGGGTCTTTCTGGATCAGAGAAGGTAGGGTGTTTGATTGCATTGAGTGAATAGGTTAGGAAGCCCTTTCTTAGCTATCTCTGCACTATTACTTGCTGTAATCCAGATGAGACCGAAGTGTGATGTGCTTTTCTGCTCTCTGCCTGGGAGATGGCAGCTGAAGCTCAACCCCAGATGTGGCTCCCATGAACAGAACATCAGAACAGTGCTGATGCAATCAGGCTTTATTTTCAGCTAAAAAGCCAGAGTACTTCTTAAACAGCTACATGCCTCAATGTGCATGTTTTTAATCCTTCTGAGGCTTCATGGTTAGCAGGAAATCTGTCCAATGTGCTCTCTGGACAGGGATGATGCCTGATTACCCAATTGTTCTTCTGCTTTTTGATGCTTGGGAGGTGCAAGGGTGGTCTCAGCTGGAAAGAGGAGACCAGGGGAAAAGATCTTCAGCAAGGTAGACTTTGCTCTCCGCTGAAAGATAACAATACAGCTTGAGGCCAGTACCTGCTGCTTTGCTTCCCTGTTTATGACCAGTCATTTAAGGGCAGCTCTTACACTTTATGCTGGAGTTTCATACAGAGAGGCTGTAGTCTCTTCTCTTTTGTAGGTTTGTTCGTGCATTCAGATCACTAACATAACCCCCCGAAGAAGCTTTCGTTCAGGCACACACTAGGCTCAGATGAGATACAACACATTAAAGTCAGGTGTGAGAGGTAGTGGCCCCCTGTTTTCCAGCAAAGAGTCGTGCTCATCTTCCTTATTTTTAACCTAATGCCTATTTGTCAGTAGGTTTGTGGCCAAAGCCAAACAATAAAGCTTGGCTCATACGTGCAGTGCAGACCTGGTCTCTGTTACCTATGTGCCAATACAAAAGATAAATGTTTTCTCTGCAACATTCAGAGGTGGTGCGGTTAAATGGTGAAGTACCTTTGAGTTTTCCTGTTAGAGCAAAACCCAGTTCTTTAGACCATTGGAGTCTGCCTGTATAAAGAATTGGTTTTGTTTACTCTTCCAGATCAGTTATCTTGTTCATATGTCCAGAAACTTGAATGTGTTATTAGTGTGCCCTCCTAATGTATCTAAAGCTATTGATGTTATAGTTACTGCACTTCCTATTCAAGCAGTATACCTTATTGTATAAGAAGATCTCTGAGTTAAAATGAAGGCTTCCAAAATCACTAGTCACTACTTAAAGATGTGTCTTTTCACTGCTTCAGCCTCATCATCTTTAAAGGGTAATTTGATAGTGCCTTACGGTGTGTAGAGTTTACAAGGCTCATCTGTCCCCATGTACGTGACAGAGCTTTTGATAAAGCAGCAAGTGTCTCACATGAGGTTAAACTGAGTTGGGAATGCTTTATGGGGCAATTTCATGTACTGGATTGAAAGAGTTACTGGTTTTAAGTGAGTCTAGAAACTGAAGATTTAAGCAGCCATAAACAACAAAAGGGTTAACAATAGGCATCAGCATCTCTTTTCTTGTCAAGGGTTCTGTTGTTTCCCTCTTATTCTGAGATGTCTGTGGCTTTGGGAGAGAGAGGAGGCATACACCTAGAACCATAAGGAGCAGATTCTGCTGTTGGTTGGTTCTATAATCTAAAATAATCCATTGGTTTGAATAGATGTGTACCAGTTTACCTGAAGGGACGTAATCTACGATCTTTAGCCATGTTAAAAAATTCTTCCTGAGATTCTTTGAGCTAGGGCTTTTTATGGCTGTTAAGGTGTTGACTTATTTAAGATGAAAATAGAAACAACAAAACTAATTTATTGTTGGCATAGTTGTGATGTCACTGTTGCAAAGTTGAAAAGGAGCAATTATAGCTGAAATCTGAAAGCTGTTCTATAACTTCACATACACAACACAACTCCTTACTAGAGATTGTAGCCATGGCAGCAGTGGTTGCTGCACTTTGTGAATAACAACCGTGTAGTTACCTTTTCTCAGTGAAACAGGAATTTAATAGTGATTAAGTACAAAGTTTTTAAAACTCTTTTTAAAAAAACCCAAAAACACTGCATCTGTGTTTCCTATCCTCTATGCTATTAAATAAGCCTAGAGATGAATAAAAAGGTACTGGATATGGATGCAGGTAAAGACAATTGTTATTTTAAATTCTTGCTGTTGCATCATTTAGCTGTGATGCATCCTGCTTTTGCTATAGCCTCCCCACCACTTGAATTGTGCAATCAAATCCTGGCTAAATATATGAATATGAACATGATTTGGAAACAGAACAATACAATAATAAATGAACCTACCATTTTGGAAATGTTTATGCCTTTGTTACGTTTAAGGACTGTACTACATTTTTATCCTTTTACATTTTTAACAGTCACGTTCTGACTCTGCACACTCATCTGAATAGAGTTGTTTCAAAGACACTATCCCTTTTCATCTAGGGTTTGCTTGTTTGAGTAAGAGATGTAAGATTACACAGGTGATTGATTCATAGGTTCGCTTGCATGTGTTTATCTGAATTCAGACTACAGTGTTAAAATCTTGGTGAATCACATAATTAGATATGTTTACTTATAGAAGTGGCAAATAGTATGCTGCTGTTTTTATCCATATTTTCTTCTGTCTTAACTTTCAAGAAAAGCAGAACTAAACATCAGATGCTTTTGAGGCTTAAACCAAATGCCGTATATTCATGTAATTTACATACTTGTAAAGCCACAAAGAACTATGCATAAACATTCCTTAAAACCAACAGCTAGGAAATAAATATATATATATATATGTATACAAACAGGTGTAGAGAGATTTGTAGAAGGCTAATCAGTACTGATTGTATACAGTTGCTTCTGGGGTGGTAGGTCGGCTGATGTGGATAATGTACAGCTGTGGCTTGTTTGGGCTAAGCAGCTAAATGGCTCTGAGGACTGTGGGAAGATGGAGCTGGTTGGAGGAGTAGTGTGGACTTGCTCCCGAAGAGACGGGTTGCAGTACGAGCAGTGAGGGCTGGCTATCGCCTACTAACCTGCTCATACCTGCAACAAACAGGAAAAAAAATTAAGGGTCTAAAATACAGAAGAAGGACAACTGGCCTGAGAAATGGAGGTATAATAACAAGTTCTTGGGTTCCTAAAGAATCAGAGCTGTGTAGTCCAGAAACATAATGTACTTGCAAGCATTCCTCAGACCACTTGGAGCCATTTGGAAAGCCATCAGTAGAGCATACTGAATCGGAAGATAATCCTTAAATACCAGAATTACTACTGTCTGAAAAATTAATATAGTTTTGTGTCACTTTTGTAGTCTTCAGTCAATTCCAAATATGCAGAGCATGACACAGAAAGGTCATCTCATTTCATGGGAGTATTTGTGATGTTACAATTTGATTTCATGTGCTTTGGAATAAAATTCCTTTATTTTTCCGTTCTCTGTGAAAGAGAAAACCTGAGTTTTTTTCAGACAAAAGTGATCTATAGGCTGCTGCAATTTATGGTGCTCGGATTCTCTTGTCTTTGACTTTGGGGAAGTTGCTGGATTTGCTGCCCCAGATATCTAGATTTTTGGAAAGGCTAATTACCATTACCAACTCAAGCTGTGATGTTCTAATGAGACAGAATAAAAACTGTCTGTCTGACAGGAGGCAGACTCCAAGGTTTGAGCAAGCCAGACTGTGCCTTTTTTTTTTTTTTTTTTTTTAAATTCTGTAAACACCTTTTGTTTTCTTTCTTGACTGAAGAGTAACTGTGTCCAGAAATCCTGTGCCAGACTGCACTTATGCATGTCCTTGAAGAGGTAAATTAACCGGGAATGTCATACTGCTAATAATATGGAAAATATGGAAGATCTACTCAAGACATTTTAATGAGACTAGTTTCAAAACTAAGGCATTTTCAAGGTGTTATGTATATCACATGAAAATACGTTAGGGTTGTATGTCTAGCAAGTGTCCAATGAGTTGGGATAAAGGTGGCTCCACTTTTATCTCTTTGTGTACGTTACTGAATGCCAGTACCTCATCTGAATATAGTCTCCAACACACCAGCCTTGTCTGACTGTCACAATGAAAGAGTTGAAGATGGAACAGTTGCAAATCTCAAATGCAATTGTAGTGTTAGCACTGTGTTTCCTCAACATGCTACATGTCAATTAAAAGTAAGAATTATTTTTGTCGTTAGGCTTTGAGTGTGGCTTTTGACATGAATTTGGGAAACATGACTTGAATTAGTGTTTTAGGGGTTTGATTTTGTCTTTTCAAAGCATAACTGCTGGTTTTATATTACAAGCAGTTTGGAGCTGCACCTGTCTTTATTTGGTTTGTGCATAGCATAGTTGATGAGAGTCTGATACATGACAAAGCCTCTATCTCAACAGTAATTAAAATAAATAATGTGTTCTGACATAGTTTTTGTTAATTGTCACCTATGTTGTTTTGTTCCCTCAGCTTTCTCTGTTAGAAAATGCAGGATTTGGTGGTGTTCTTCTTTACATCGATCCTTGTGACTTACCAAAGACTACAGATCTTGATGATAAAGCTTTTATGGTTTCCTTGAATAGTGGAGGAGATCCATCAACACCTGGTTATGCCAGCATTGGTAAGTACTGTTCAAGGTGCATTCAGTTAATGGTCATTTTAATTCTTTGTAGATTCTAAGTATGGGATTTAAAACACTCAACAAAATCCTGCCTGAAAGAGAAACTGTCAGTAAGGGAACACTGTGTAATGCTCAAAGGATGGCATTCAATCTCAAAAGTGCTTTACACTAAACTCTTAGTACAAAGCCTGTACTCTGAATAATTTATTTTGTTGCTTTTTCTATTTGTGTATACACACACTGAACCATTATTCCGGCCTGCTTATTCTTAACCCATGACAAAAAAAGCTGTGAAATACTAATCCAGTGGTTTTTGAGCAGCTTCCACAGGCTCTGTCCCAACTGAAAGGAGTATTCTTCCCTTCCTTCTGTCTTCCAGTTTCATGGTCTTGGTAATGGAAACTCTGGTGCATAGGTGCAAGTGCAATGCAATCAGAAGTTTAGATCTGAAAAGATTTAAGAAAAAATGATGTTCATAGTATCTATGTGCTGTTACCACTTGAATAGAATGTGTTCATTTAGCCTTGTCTCAGTTCTGCCTGGGTAGACTTGGTTATCAGTTTATGCTTCTCTAAAGACATGTGTTGTCGAAGTATGGGAAATAAAGAATTGATTTTAAGGAACTACATAGGCTTTTACAAGTTTAAGGTGTTTTTTTTTAAAAGCAATGCTAACAATAAATAGAAGCAGCAGCATATTTGACTTGTATGTGCTACCTAAATCTCTGTTCTGACAGTTCAGTGAATGTGTGTTCTGCTTCCCTGCTGCCTTTTCAGCTTTACAACCTTTTTTACTATCTAACTATTTGGAAATGTATTAAGCAGCAGTCTATGAGTTTGTGACAAGGCTTCATCAAGAATATTTGGTCCGGTTACTAGCACAGACATCTAAAGTCTGACTTGAATTGGCACTAAATCAACTGAGGCAACGCTGAGATACTTCATGACTAGAATGGCAGAAAATAGAAATATTTGCCTGGTTGTCAAAGAAGGGTGTTAGCTATTCACAGCATGAATGCCTTGACAGCTCAGTGGGAAAGAAATTGCACATTTTCTCAGTGTCTCAGTGTACCTGACCCAGTGTTCTTAAAAGTGCCCTGGGAGCTACAGAGGTAAATGTAACACTCTTCAAGCTTTATTCTTGCTCATTTTGTGGAGCTATTCGAAAAACAGTTTGTTGCTTATCTGTCTGGCTGACTCCTTGATGTTTTATTTACCCTACATGAAAAGTAAAGCTAATTAAAACAGATACATCAACATGAAGATGCCACTTCAGTGTCTAAACCTTATGTGTTGGTTTTCAGTCAGTAAATGATCTCATTGGCAGTATGCATTCCAATCTCCAGTTTGAGAAAAGAAGCTTAATTATATGGAAAATGGTGATGTAAGTACATTGATCGTTTCTGCTATAACCCTTAGTGTGGCTTGTCTGTGGTTTTAAATCTGTGAGCAACATTCATAAGAAGAGGCTATCATGTTCCTAAAATCATTTATATTTTGATCTTTGAATGCCATAATGAGCTGGAAAGAGTTCAAAGGAACATGTGAGGAAACTCTTTGTGATGGTTATGTCACTGGAAGATAGATCAGATGGAAGTAATTTCTGTGTTTCTGACAATTATTTTCTCCTCTGGAAACTATGAATCAATTTGGTTAGAGGTAACTTATGCCTGGGACGAATATAAATACGTCTGGAGCCCAGACTTTTGCCTGAGGGATGCGCTTGCGTATAAGGTAGTTAAACTGACTACATGTAGAACGTAAGTGCCAGATACCCAGGGTTGTCCCATCTCTGTGATTCACGGAGCGTAACATGCACTACAAGAGATTTTGTTGGAGACTCCTGCTTAAGTTATTGGCATATCTTTGATACCATCTGTACTTCACAGATTGCCAAAAGAACTGTTACTATTACGGTCTCAGAGACCGCTCCTACCACCATTCTCCCTTTTACTAAGAAATTCCAGCTAAGATGAGTGATCCGAAGTTAGGCTTGTATTAGATGAATGAAAGGTAGGAAACTTGTATATTCATGCTGCTGCCTGTGTTTCTTGCATTCTTTTAGTCTGAAAACAAATTTTTCTGTGGCATCAGAGTATTGGACTGCTTCAGTTTTCTTCTTAGAAAAAAAACTTCAGGAAATGATAGCATTTACAGATCTCTTTGCAAAGTTGACAGCATTTTCAAATGGAGTTTATGTAATAGTTCAGAGAGAACTTTGGAGTTCTCATGAGATTTTAGCTCCAATTTCCTATTTCATGAAGATTAAATGCTGCACCTCTGCATATGAATTATTTTAGAATGTACAGAAATAGCTTGAGGATGGGTTTGAGATGCCTGCTACCTATCAGTGGAACGTTTTTTTTTTGTTCACTGTTTAATAAAGGGAAAAAAAAAAAAATATGTGGAAAGGGAAGTGAACAGCACTTATGTAAAAGTTTCTGCAGCTTTGATAATTCTTCTGTTCTTAAGACTCTTCCAATCCTATGTCATATCGGTCCTGAAACAATGATATGAGCCTTTGTGAGCATCCGTTCTGTCTTCCTGATACTGATTGCCGAAGACTGGTATCCTCCATTTTTAGAAATCTTTCTTCCCTCTTCCTGCTTTTGAAATGAAACAGATCCAGTAGGTGGGACTCAAGGAATTAAACATAAGGGATTAAGAAGTTTGAGAGCGAGATGAGACACTTATGTGGCAAAAATTATCCTGAAAACGGAAGAATAGCATAAAACTTGAGTGAATTCCCCCACCTACTTTTTTTTTTCTTTTATTTTGACTTTCTGGATGCTGCACTTCTTTCACCTACCTTTACATGGCAGACACGTATTAGAGTTCTCCATTGCTAGACTTCAGAGCCATTTTAAACCAAATTTGCTTCCACACAGGAAATGGCTCAGTAAACAAAAATATGGATAGAACCTATTTGTCAATCCTAGTATGTAAATAGAAAAGTGGCATTGTGATAAGCATTAAAAACCCTGCCTCTGAGATAAGGTACCTCATAACAGAATTCCTGTCTGTGCAGTAGTGGAATAGAATTTCATGGAGAATTCAGACAGCATCATAGAAAACACTGTGAGCCTAAAAATGCTGAAATATAACACCTGTAAAATACAATCTTATGCTATCGGCTGGAGTTTCAAGTGTAATGTTGTTTTAGAGAATTGTTAAGCAGAGGTTATAATACCAAGGCAAAGTGGTATATTTGGAAGTAGTCCGTGCTTCAGGTCATTGTTAACAGCTAGCTGGTCATGTAAGCCGTATTACAGGGATTTGGGTGAAAAATCAGTAACACAGGGGAAATGCACAGTGTCCCTAGAATTCTGAATAGTGAACATTATTCAGGTAGAGGAATTGACATTACTCCTCAAACATTGCTAATAGGATTTTTTTCAGAGGTAGCGGCAAGGAAGACGAGGAATTGGTGAGGTGTTGGTCCGCTGCAGCCACGGCTGAGCCTATCAGCAAAGTTGGTGGTGCCTTTGAAAACATATTTAAGAAAGGACAAGAATTCTGAACAGGCAGGGGAATGGACCTGAGCCTAGAAAAAGGCAGGGCGAAGGTGCTGTTTTAATCTTTTTTGGTTTGTTTCTTATTATCCAAATCTGTTTTAATTGGCAGCAGTTGACACTGTTTTGCCTGTGGTAGTAATTGATGAGTGGTCTCCCTGTCTGTCTTGGCCAATAAGCTTTTCCATCTTATTTTCTCCCCCTATCCTGTTAGGCAATGGGAGTGAGACTGTGGCAGGGGATATGTCAGGAAGCAGGCCAAGGTTAACCCACCACACCATGTTCTTCATGTTTTGATAAATTACAGTAAAAGTTAAAGAACACTGAATATGATTCATAAAAAGCTCATGGCATTTACCTCTTTAGTCATGTATCATTCTTTAGTTGAGCTTAGCCAGTTCTTCTGCCGTGAATACAGGGAACTACTGCAACTACTTGGAATATTGGTAAGTACATGCTGTGATGGAAATCTATGCCTGTTTTATTTGTAGTCAGCGTTTTTGATTCTGTATGTTTATGTGTTTCCTGCCTCATATCTGGGTTTGTCCTTACTGTCCTTTACTTCATGATATTTTACTCCTCTGAAACAGCCAGCTGAGCAGAAGTTAACGGGAAAATAGAATGTTGTATAAAAGTTTTAAGCATGCATATGCAGTATGTTCTAAAATGTTTTGTTATAAATCATCATGACTTTTTACAAGATGTCCTCAGCTCTGGTTTGTTTTTTTAAAGAACAAAATGCACAGTTACAAGGATAGTTCCATGCTTGTCTTTGCAGCTGCGGAAATGATCCTGGGAATATTATTTTTAATATTTTTTTCACAAGTTGTTTACTTTCTGCTAATAACATCAGATAAATGAACTACAGAGATAACTTGGTGTAAAATGACTGTCTACGTTCAGACTTCCAGGTTTTTTGTTTCATTTTATTTAAGTTCATATTAAGACTGAAGCTGGGGAGAAAGAAAAGCTTACGGTGCCGTATTTTAATTTGGAGTTGGGGCGTTTATGTTTACATATACACTTGATCATTTTATTTTTTACTTATGATGTAATTGTAGTGTTTGCCATAAAACAACGCACACACTTCATCATTACCAGCTGCACTGCTTTATCAGCTATACTGTCTTATTTTCTGTATGAAAAAAAAAAATAAAAAAAAAAATCTGTGTTAATGCAATAGAGATGTAAATCTTGGGAAAATACTGGCTTTTGAATAGTAAGCACAGTAAGTAATAATTTCAGCAGATTTTCAGTAATACTTCTAGCGCTAAGGGTACAAAAGGTATCTGAATCCATGATCTGCCTCTTCAGATTTCTCAGGATACAATAAAGCAGCTAAATTTGTATTTAAGTACCAAATTACATGCTCTTGAGTTTTTTGGGGGTTTGTGGGTTTTAGTTTTTCCTCCTGTCTGGTTTTCAATTGGTGTTGCATGTATTTAAAACTAAGAAAATCAGTTGGACATCAAGATATTTTAGGCTCACAGGTTTGAGTGTGTGGACTTCTGTATAGTATATCAGAGACAATTTAATCTTCTGTTAAGATGCCTATAATTTCATCTTGCAGGGAGGAAACTAATTTGAATTGAAAATGCAGTGATTTTATCAACTGAAGTATTAGAAGATGAGGGGAGGAATTACTGCCGATGGTACTGCAATAGTTTGCTAGCAACAATTGTATCATTTTACTCTTGCAAATGCCATGATGAACCATATGGTCAAAACTTTTCTTAATTTCAAACAGAAAATTATTATTAAAAAAAAGTGAATTTAAAATTCACTATTAGTTGTGCCTTTGCCTAATTTATTTTGTATGTACAAAGCAAGTACCTGTTTTAGAGATGACTGTGTTTTACTCTAGCTAATATGACACCTCAGAGTAAAAGGCAGGCATTTGTGGTAGGTGGTACTAGTTATTAATGCTGCTGTAATTGCCAGAAACGCACCAGTCTTAAAGTACAAATTCTGGTCAGATTCAACCAATAATTTTGGCCATGTAGAAGCTAAAGGGAAAAATGTCAGAACCAGAATGACTGTAAAGCAGTTTAGGTACCCCTCACAGGAAGATAAAGCAGATAGTATAGCTTTATAGATATGTATTAGTAAAAGAATTCTAATCACTAATAAAGGTTGGTTAACTTTCACATATATTTGTGTGGGTGTGTAATACAGTGGAATTTTTTCCTCTTAGCACTCCAGTGCACAAGTTGGGATACTACAATGTAACTCTTATATATTGCAGAATTAACACCTGCAAGTGCACCTGCATAGTATCAAAAGCACCATAAAGTCAGCTGGGTGATTGTTTAAGCAATTAAAGTTGTAATTAGTTTTATAATTATTTTTTTTCTAGTGCGGTTCGAATACTGCAAGCCAGAATAAACCAAACCATCTCTAATTCGACTTGATCTCTGTTCCAGCCCACTGCTTACCATATAGAGCAGCTGCATAAAAAAGATAATAGTACCTCTTCCCACTTTCAGACAGGTAGAAACTCCCTTAGATGAAAACCTAATCATCTTAAAATGGAGATGTGGAAAATACTTTTTCATTACATAAATATATACTATCATATTATTTAGCACTGTTCTGCAGAACACTACAAGTAATTCATCACAGTTTGCTTTTGGCCAATTTTCAGAAGCATTTTGCTTGTACTTTTCATTTTCAGATTTTTTTTTCAGATTTTCACTCTTTTCCTTCCCTTCAGAAACAGAAGAATGCTCTACCCAGGGTGACTGAGAAGGGGCGGGGGTGGGGGCTAGGGGGGAGGAGGAGAAGCTGTTGTATTATGATGGTTTAGTTGATTAGCTAAGGACAACATGAGTGATGCAGGAAGCTTATGAAACAAGAGGGTAAACAGTGTATATGTATCAAATTTAGTCAAAACCATCTAAACATATTGGGGGAGTGATTTCAGTGACAGTGTGCTCCAGAGCATTGTGTATCATGGAGTGGTTGGGATGTCTCTGATATTGATGTCAGGAAAGGGATCACAGCCCTTCTCCCAGGAGAAAAAAAAAATCCCATATAGTTGATCTTGGAAGGGACCTGTGGCGATCATTGAAGTACAAGCTGTCTGCTCAAAGCAGGGTCAACTAGACCAGGTTGCCCAGAACATTGTACTATGCTGGGATTTGAGCATCTACAGGCACATGCCAAAACCTCTCTGGGCAACCTCTTTCAATGCTTGACCACCCTCACCATAGAATACCTTTCCTTATG
>JAVJGI010000003.1:22148684-22173880 GCA_035590275.1 Ibycter americanus | reverse complement strand
TTTCCCTTTCTTGAACTTAATGAGATTTCTGGCAGCCCATTCGTCCAGGTTATTGAGGTCCCTCTGAATGACAGCACTTCCATCTGGTCTATCAGCCACTCCTCCCTGTTTTGTATCTTCCTCAAACTTGCCAGTCATCTCGTTGTAGAGGGCTATCAGGTTGCTCAGACATTATTTTCCCTTTGTAAATCCATTCATACTACTCCAGATGTTGTTCTTTCATATTTTTGGAAATGATTTCCAAGATTATTTGCTCCATCACCTTCCCAGGGACTAATGTATGGCTGATCTTGGCTCCTCCTTCTTGAAGGTGGTAGGAATGATACTTGCTTTTGTCATGTCCTCATGAACCTCTTCGCATTGCTATGAAATTTCTGAGCTTTTTATGGCCTTGCAATGACATCCATGAGCTCCCTCATCGCCCAGCGTTCCCAGCCCATCAGGGCTTGCCCTGATGGGTTAATTTACATCTTCCTCTGACTAGTGCTCTCTTAAGCTATTTCTTCCCTCTGTCATTCCTCTCAGTATCACAAGCTACACTTGTAACTGCAGTTTGGATGCTGAAGGATAGTGGTAGATAAGGTTTCTTAGGTTATGGCAGAATGTGGCCTTATAATATGCGTTTGGAGCAGGCAAGAAGTAAGACATGGTGTCCAGTGGTGTTCCATGGATAAGAGGATCTTCCTCTGCCTGGTTAACCTCCACTGAATGGTCTTTAGGTGTGATGTCATGAACCACTGTAGACATATTGCCTAAATACACTCAATATGACTGTAGGCTTGGTGACTCCTTTCTATTAAGGGTTGTTAGATTCATGTACAAAGTTGCAAGACTCTTTTATATAAGAGCCTGCATTAGTTTTGATGCAAAGCTGTTCTCTCCTCTAGTAAAACAATTTAAAATGCTCTGGTGTTTGTTCTGTGAAAGCATGGAGCTTAATTTTGGGAAGGGATAGTACTGGAAAAAGTATTTGTGGGTAGAGATGGCCAGGGGCCAGTCATGCAATACAAAAGAATTTCATAAATGCGGGAGAATCTGTGTAACGAGGAGGCAGTCACAGCTTACAAAGCTTCTTTCTTCAGCACTTCTGGAGTAGTCTTGTATGCTGTGATGCCAGTCAATATTTGCTCTGTGATGGGTGCAGTGCCGCAAAGAAACAGTTTGTTGCCAGATGTTTTTGTTATCTGACATTTTTTTCATGTGCAAAACTAGGCTATGAGAATGATTTGAATAACCCTTTGAAACTTTGATAACTGTTTCAATTTCAATTAGGACAAATATATGCACAAAATGCGTGTAAGTTCTAATACCCCTTATATGCTAATTTTACATAGCTGACAGGTGGGTCTGTTGAGTTAGTGGGGAAAAAAAGAGTGAAACCTCTTGGGTTATTTAAAAACTCATCGAAGCCATAGATCTTTTAGAGTAGTGATATAATGATTTACATATTTATTTAAAATATTGTGCCATAGGGACCACCCCTTACAAATCATGTAATGAACAAATGCTTGCGCTGCCTACTTGGGAGTTTTTGGGGTTTTTTATAGCAGATGTCAGCTAAAGCTGACACGTGGTTACAATCTATTCCTTTCTGGTATAATGCTTGTAATAAGGGGACTAATCTTAGAACAGCTGGCCTACTCATGTTTTAAAATGCCTAGGGTTTGCGGGTTTTTTGCTTGATTTCCAAGCATCAGCAGTCCTTCAGCTAGTCCACTGTGTGATTTCTGCCAAGCCTGGTTTAATCTGGGACTGCAAGGGATTTTCAGCAATATTTTGTACACTCAGAGAACTGAACCACACACTGCCAAAGGCTTCAGCAGTTAAAACTTGGGCAGTAGTAATTTTTGCATAGTATAAAATCTGTTTTGCTTTTTGTAGTAGTAAAAGAAGTGTAAAGGTGACGTAAAATTTAAGAAGTAATTCCCTTGTCATTTACCTCTGCCCCCTCCGAAAATCGCTGCATTAGATGTGACTTTGAGTTTTGCTGGTAAATGGCAAAATGTTTCTCTGAGCAGTAGTATTATGTGCTAATTCACTGAAAAAGTAGATACATCACCTGACATGGACTGTGCTGGGGAATGTTTTAAAAGTTCCTCCAAAAGAGAAAGTACAGGCCTTGAGAAGATAGTATAAGTGAAATATTTCTTCAGTTAAAATTAGGTGACTCAGCTATAAGGAGAGTTGTATAAAGGTTGTATAGAGAATTTCATAAAAGTAGTTTTGATTCTTTTAAAAAAATGGGTGGCAGGAAGGAGTCACTAGTTTCAAAATTCACTAATACCAAAAAATGTAATATCAAATTACTAATACTGTGTTTAGTTAATTTTACTTTGTAGTTATATTAGGTTTGTAAGCCTTGGGTCCTTCAATGGCCTTATCACTTTTATAATATTAGCATTCTATTTTTAAAATGAAAACATTACCTTCTGAGCTTCAAGATACTGGAGGAAACCTAGAAGTGCAGTTTGACTGCTAATAGGAAAAAACCAAACCACCAAACCCAAACAGAATGCAAATGAGGAAAACAACCATGGATTTTAAGTAGGCCTCATAAATGTTGAGCATTACTCGTGCTTTTTAAATAATTTTTATTTGTTTGTACAACATATCAAAGCATAGAAAAGAAGCTTGCTTAAAACACTTCTGCAGGGGCAGTAGTCCCAAAATGATCAACAGTGTTTTCTAGAAGCTAGAGCTTCAGTTTTATTTTTTGAGTTTCTGGCAATTTTGTCATGTTAGACAAAGCACATCTGTGTATCTGGAGTCTGGTTTTTTTGCTCTGATTTATACTGTGGACACGTAAATCTGAACTCTGTAGTCCTGATTTAGGAATCAGTGCTTTAAGATAGGATTTAGTTACATCTGTCATTCGCTTCCTAAGATGGAAAGTTGAATTGCAAATCCTATAATAGATTTACGAATCCTAAAGCATATTTAGAAATACTGCAAGAGATTTATAAATTGTAAAATAAATCTTAATATAGCAATATTTAGCTGTATAAATCTATACTCATTTTTAAGTTAATATCTCTGTGATCCTAGCAGAGATCATTCTTGAATTTTAATGACTGTTCTGTTTTGGGTCAGGTTCTTTATGATTTCTTTCTACAGGACTTATGTTTATTAGAATACTTTATCTCAGTTTCTCCTTCAACTTCATAAAATAAAAAAAAAATAAAAACATTATCCTCTGAATAGAGAGAGGAGTTGCTATTCATAAAATCTGTTACAAAAACTGTCTCCTGATGGTTCTGTTACAGCGCAAATAAGCAACTGAAACTTGCATAAAAGTACTGTGATTTAGTAAGAAGTTTGTCTCATAGTATGCACAGCTCACTATGGGTCACTTTTTTAAAAGATATTTTAATGTCTTTTTCTCTTCTTAAGATGAGAAAAATTCTGTCTTTAATAATTTTATTGCCTTTTCTTTGGATTTATTGTGTTTTGAATACATGAGTACTGTGAATACTATATTTACTGTTTGGGGGCGGGACACTGGAACAGATTGCCCAGAGAGATAGTTTCCCTGAGAAGATACCCAAACTGCAGCCGGACATGGTCCTGAGCAACTTGATCTAACTGGTGCTGCTTTGAGCAGGGAGGTTGGATTGTATGATGTCCAGAGGTCCTTTCCAACCAGAGCTATTCTATGATTCTATGAGCAGGTAACAAATTTTAGAATAAGCTCAGCCTGACAGCCAGTTTTTTGTTGACACTGATGTTAAGAAAAAATAGTAATATAAGTGATCTGGGACAGGATGGCCTAAAAGAACCTGGGAACTGTGGCACGAAGCCAGAATGCCACAGAATATACCTTGTAATGTAGTCCAGCAAATAAGAGCTCTGTGTAACGCTTTTGGAAAACATGTCTGTATGATAGCAAGGGAAACAAAATACTGGGCTAAATATGAAAAATTAGGCCTGAACAGCTTCTGCATTGTCTTTTCCTTTTACATGTTTAAATTCTGACCCAAAATGTTAATCAACAAAATGAGATGCGGGAATAAAATGTGATTTTGGTCAAAGTATAATTTGTTTTTCCATTTTAACTAAACTCGGCTGTTTTTGAATCAAGATTTATAGGATCCTTTTATTACTGGAACCAACTATTATTATCGACTGTGTCATATATTGCATTTCTTGGTCTTCACTCTTGATCAGTAAAGGACTTCAGTCTTTCTGAGGATAAAGAACAAGATGGGGTGTGTGTGTTGGTAGTATGCAGCCATTTAAATTGTTCTTGATCTTGTCTTAAAGTTGGGGAAGGTTTCTGTGACACCAATTGTAATTGGTGGCAGACAAAGAAGGAGGTGACTGATTCAACTTGTCCATGTAATTCAGTTTCAATACAATGGCAAGTATTCATTCATGACCTATTGTAAAGAATAAAAATAGCAGTAATTGCCTGAAATGGAAGAATCTGAATTTTTTCTGAGACCTATAAGTTTAAGGAGAGAATTAGATGGATGAAACCTGGGTGCTTATTATAGTCTGTAGATTGCAGACATTTAAAAAAGACTTCTCAAACAGTACTGGATGCTGCACAGTGAGGAAGATGACAGGATAAAATATATTTTAGAATTTTTATTAAGGAATTTATGACAAGTGGTGACAAATATGTTGGTTATATGACATACCCTGTAACACTTAATCATATTAGGTTTTTCTCTGACTGTAAGGAACAGTCCTGGTAGTTCGCAGGTGGTTTTTGAGAGTGCTGAAGGAATTACACCACCTGAATAGGAGATATATCCAGTGGTTCTGAGAAACAATGACAAAGAGAAAAGGGTAAAAGGAACCTTGAGGTCCAATAGTGTTTGTATTTAGCTGCTGCAACATTGCAATAGCCTTCATGATTCTTCTGTGGAGCAGGATTCATTGAAAGCTACATGGAGATTTTCTGGAAGGTCAGTTACAGCGACCATTATAATGTTCTGGTAGGTACCACAGTTACTGCATGGTGTTCAAAGCTCATTTTTCAACATGAAAGCAAGTTGTCACTCCTAGAATAAATGCTTGCATTGTTAATTTTCTTGCTCTAAGATTTTGGGCACAGGAAAACTATTCTGAGCCTCAGATATTTCTGTTTTCCCCTTATTGCTCTAGCTAAGACAGATTCTTGTGGATAAAGCAATTGACAGTCAGATTCATAGGTTGGGTTTTCTGAAGTATGGAATTGTTTGTGTAGCATTATGTACCAGTTCTACTACCTGTATTTTGAAATCTGTAGATAAATGTATGTTTACAGCAGCTTTTCTTACGTTAGGTCTGAGAGCCCAGTAAAGCTGAACTGGGTTCTTAGTAGTGGTGCTAAAGCACTGGTATCCCTGTAATTGATTGTGATAAGAAGGTAGGTATCCTCATATGAACTGGTTTTTACTTTGTAGATGTGACTTTGCAATACCCAGATTCCCTGTCTTCCGGTAAGGCTCCAGACACCTGCTGCTTAATGGAGAGATAAAAAAGTAATTAGAAGGAGAAATATCAAAGGACTTTGACAGTGGTATTTAAATAGAGAACTTATCTGCTTCCCCCTCCTGATCATTGCCTCTAAAATTGGTTAATATTTTGTGGACTTGGAAAATTGAGCAAAATAGGGTTCAGGTCCTATTGGCGTGGCAACAAGAGAATTGCTGAGTGCTAATGTTTAAGAGCAGTGATTCCTGCATGCAGCCTATCAGTAGTATCACATGGAGTTAATCTCCCTTCAAAAGGATGTTGCTGTGGTTTTTTGTTAACTTTTAAATACACATTATTGTAATACTGTGTGCTTTTTACATTAAATTTGAATAATTGAGGCGATCGTTGAAAGGATTAGGAGACAATATGGTAATTGCAGTTATGCTGGTAGTGGTAATTTCAGAGTATACCAACATTTAAAAAATATTTTCATTTAGTGATGAAAAATGTTTCTTGAAATGCTTATGGGAAATCAAAAGAGGCTTTCATCTATCCAATAACCCATAGTCTTGTAGCCCAGGAAATTGCACAGAAAATGTTTTTTGGAAAATGAGTTAAGCTATGAGCTATTTGCTCTTTTGGATAGTTACTTGTTTACCTTTCTTGTGTTTCAATTAATCTGTGATTTTCACTGTGACACATTTTTACAACAGTTTCCAAGTTGCTTTAATACTGATATTTAGAATTATAGTACGATTTCTGGCTTTTTGACATATATCAGGCTGATGTTGGTGCTTTAGGATTTTTTTGTTTGTTTGTTTTCTTCTGATGTCTATCACATGATGGATTTGTGCTTTAGGTTTTTTGGGGGTTTTGGTGTGGTTTTTTTCTGGTAAAAGAAACATTTTATATATCCCAATAATGCTTTATTTTTTAATATCTGTAATTTATTTGTATGTAATCTGTTTACTCTTGTGAAGAGTAAGAATATGTGGTGCTAAAATAGTGGTAATAGTGGTCAACTAAAAGAAAACAAGTTGTCCTTTTTTTATAGGAATGATGGCAACTCAGATGATCTCATCCTCTCATTTATCATGTATGAGAACAATACACTGTTTTGCCAGACTCATATTGTAGGACAGTATTCTGCAAAACTACTTCTCCACTGTCCTTTTTTGTAGATTAAAACCGGAATACAGGACAGAAATAAATCCCAATGAACCTGTTTTATTTTGGATAATACTTCACAAGGCAGAACTACAATGTGTTACTACCGGACAGTCCCATCTTTAGAGGAAGGAGGCTAAATCCAGCTAGAAATAGCTTAAACCGTCTGGAAACATTCAGAATAGCTCTCTTTTCTTATGAGAAGATCTCCAGAAGTTCTCCAGCATTCTCTTAACCTCCTTGCTATCTTAGTCATTAATACTTCTGAGGCTTTTACCTTTGGCATCTGTATTTGTTTACTGGATAACACTGGAAACTTAGGTGGGTTTTTTTGTTTGTTTATGCAGCTATAATTTCATTATACTTCAAGGTTTCCCATGATATGCTTCAGTGTGTTGTTAATCAACGATGACTAAAAGGAATCATTGTGATATTAAACAGTTACAGAGATGAATAAATAATGATTATGGAAGACTGATTTTTAAAAAGCAGGCATAACTGCTGATTATTGCAATATTTTGGTTTGCATGATAAGAATAAAAATACAGTTAAAATATTGAAAATAAATTTATTAGTCATCACTGAAGATTTAAGTTATAATTATTGTTTCTTACTTTCTTTAAAAATAACTTCAAATGGCTGACACATTATGTCAGTAGCAAATTGGTGGATATTACATACACAGCGTACCTAGAAAGCCTTGCAAGTTTAAAAATCTAAAAAAGCTATTTCGGACAATTATTGACTTTAATATCTTTAATCCGACAAGTTAGAACAATGCTTACTTATTGGCTGTCACATGTTAAAAGAACAAATATTCAGATTCAGAATTCCTGAACAGAAGACAGGGATTTACTAATTTTGCTCTGTTTTATGAGTTATTCAGAGAAGTGCATAGAGATAAAGTAATTTGTCCTTCCTGACCATAAAGTTAGTTGAAGAGAGATGTACGGATTCCTAGTTTCATTCTTCTTTGTCCATTGGAACATGCAGCTTTTCTTTTGCGTACTTTTTGGGTTATATGCTGCATGACTGCAGAGAGATTATGTCACTGGAAGAACAAAAAGGATATACTAGTATAATGTCTTAATTTCTCCCTTTTCTATTGGGAGGGGACAACAAAAAACTGCAAACCTGTACTAGAACAGTACATAATAATAGTAACATAATAATAACATAATAATAGCAACATAATAATAACAGCAGTGTTGTGCTTAAATATAATTTAGATATTTTAATCCCAATAAACTACTCCACCCAATATCTTAAAACTTTTAAACATTTGAAGTCTAGAAAGAAAAATAGTTTAAATGAAAACGGGGATTAGTTAAGCCTTACAATGTTACACTCCAAGAATACAGAGTGACATTAATATCAGGCTAACACAGGAACAGTAGGTAGGCTGTGGCCAAATGCATTTCTCAAAATCCTTTCTTGCTGTGACTCTTGTTTTGAGAAGATGTGAGTGGGATATCACTAGAATACCAACGTCTATCGATGAAAGAGATGATCTTTGATCCATTTGCCATTTGTCCGTTATTTGACCTGATTATTCTGTTTTGATGATCTGTGATGCCCTAGTGTGTTCATTTACTGCTATCTTCTTGCATTGCCTGCTGTGTCATATCCCGAGTTTGATGCTGGATCTCAAGCAGTCTCCAAATAAACTTTTTAATTTAGTATACCAGTAAGATAGAGGGAAGGACAGTTGAGAGGACTGTAAACCTGCTCAGATTTTCACCCTGCAGGATGAAAATGTGTTGTTCAGTTACATCCTTCAAGGGAGCACTCCTTGTTAAAAATAATCACATCTCCAGGAAGCCCTTTAGAAATGCTTTATTAAGTCCTCTGGGATTAAACTACATAATTCCCCCTGCAGCCTGAATTGTTTGAAGAATAAAATTATAGTAGGTGATCTTCTCAAGGTACCTGATGGTGTTCAGATGGAATTCATAAACTGGGAACATTCCTGTGGATGATAGAAATGCCCAATCTCATATTTAGAGGGGCTTCAGTAGATTTACAGGGAGACATCTTTTGCATTCGTTGGCCATTAAGCTGCACAAATGTAGTTACTAGGAGGCTTTTTAAAAAATGTATAATTGAAGGTGAGTTTTTACTCTGTCCTTCGATAAGATGAACCAAGCATTCAGCTGAAGGCAAAATCAGTCAGATAGGAAGAAAGAAAAAAACCCAAAACCCACTATAAACCACCACCCACCGACCCACCCTCCACCCCCCCCCCACCCACCCGCCACCCCCCCAAAAAAAAAAAAAAAAAGACACATTGAAGCTAGGGATAGTATGTACCCATCAAAAATGGAATTGATGGTAATATTTGATGACTGGCTGACAGACAGAGCAGAAGTGGCTTAGATGCATATTCAGAAATTCTATGGGACCTGAACTGCAATTCAGAGGCTCTTCAAGCATTCTAGAAACTCTTCAAAACACCTTTCCAAGATGAAAACAAACTGCTGTACTACAATGTTAACAGTTGTCTTCTGGCCTGGCTCTCTCCCTTATGGGCAGAATAATTCCTAAAAAAAATGTTTATTCCTCTTGCAGTCTTTTTTATATGTTTTCTTCTGCCAGGCTTTTCTTAAATGATTTTACTAAAACTGCCCCTTTCCTTTGAGTTACATCAGTTGTTCATAATTTATGAATTTTTGAACCTTGTTTTAGACTGCTGAAAACACATACTTATACCAACAGTACACCAATACTGTACTATGTAATTTGTTTTGCAACGTGAAATGAGCATGCGTTAGGCCCAGGTAACCTTTTTTTCGCCTCTGATGACCTCTGATGAAAATATAGTTTATGGAAAAATAGCCTGTATTACTTTCTGAATGATGCAGTATCCAAAACAAACAGAAACTCTTGAGAGGCACTGTTCAGAACTTGTTACTTTTAAAAAGCCTAATTTGACCAGTTATAATTTTTTAAGAAGCTTGTGAAAGAAATTTATATCTTTACATGTATCTTTGTAAATATATGTGTAAGTATTTTCATTACCATCCCACTGAATTTTCGATGCATAAAAATTATTTATGTCATAATTACATTTTAATGGGACACTTTTTTTTTAACCTTTTTTTTCTTTTTTTTTGTTAGAATTTCATACTTGTTTCCTGGAGAAAAATCTAAGCATTGTCACGCCGTAGATGTTTTGTTACTTTTATAGTAGTGCAGGTTTGATTATGTGGCTAATCGAGATGCACGTTATTTTAGCTGAAGAATATTCCTTTCGTTTTAATGTGTTGCCTGTTTCTTACCTGTCATGGAAAATGGGATTAGCAGAATACATGTCATAATAATGATATTTATTTTTTAATATTGTCAGGCTTTGCTGCACAACAGTATAGTCTGTTACTGCTGTACCAGATCATTACTGAATCAGATGAACTGCGATTAGTGGAAGTCCAAAACAGTTATTGTATTCTTTCTTCAGTGATGCTTAATCTTCTCTTCATTCTGCTTTCTTACATTAAAGGGGATTTTGTAGTTTTTTTATAATTTTTTTTTTTTTTTTTTTTTTTTACTCAGTTCATGTGCAGGTCTATTTTATGTTGTCTCTTTCTTATGCCAATCATATTTCATGGAAGTTCCAGTGTGCTAAAGAATGGGCTATTATGATAGTACAGCTGTTTCTTAGTGATGCTTGTGCACCAGGCAGTCGCAAAGATAGGACTTCTGCATGGTCTTTGAAGTTTGTGTGGGTTTTGTTTTGTTCTTTTTTTTTTTTTTTTACTTTTAGTGGAAATTGCAAAATTATTTATCTGATTAAAACAAGTTAAAGAACTAGATCGTTTGTCTTACAATATGGATTTGAGCAGCTGATAGCCAAGGTAAACAGGCTGGCTGAAAAATGTCTTCATGATACAGATATTGCAAGTTTGCTGGTTATAGCTTACTGAAAATATTTATAGTTTTAAAACTGAAGAGGTTTAATATTTTAGTAATTACTATAATAGAAATTGCCTCAAACGCAAATATGTTGTACCTGTCATTTGTGAGGCAGAATAATAAACTCATGCTGAAATTCTTAGACTGGGGGGGACGGGGAGGGAATAGAATAAAATAGAGGGAATAAAAGAAGCTGAATGTTTACATACATAAATATAAAATATCCACATACAGACCTAAGGCACTACTGTGTACTGGACTACATTTTGATGCGAGCTTGTTTCTGTTCCAAATATGAAAAACATTGCTTTCCTTTTAGCTAGAACTTGATTAATTTTTTTCGTATATGCACTCCTACATAAGGTAAATGAAAGTCTATGGTCTTAAATTTCAGTGAGGAAAAAGACTGTGTATTTCGAGCTTCTACTGAACTGTGTTAGTAGGGTTTACCAAGCAATATCCAGTATGATTTAAGGCTTGAAGGAACACTTTCGCAGCTGAATTACCTTTCTTGTTGTAACTGAAATTGTACCTATACATTGTATCTCTGACTGAATGTAGGTGCTAATTTGAGTACTTGTGCCTCTGGTGATTTGACTGTGAGACCAATTAGATGGCTAGAAGCACAAATGGGTAATTACAGCTCAGATCTATTTAGGTAGTGTATAGCAAACCTGCCTACTTCTGTTTCAGGTTCTACCTTCCGAGTTACGGTGCTTTGTATCAGACTGTAGGAGAAGGCACTTCTAAAAGGAGTGTACTGAAGGCAATATATGTTGCAGCTTCTAGTAATACCTTTCAACAGTGTCTTCCCAATATTGATAATGATCCTTTAATTATTGTGGAGTACTTTCCCAAAAATGCTGATGACTCTTCAGTCCATTGATCTGATTGAGATTGGTGACTGTTCAACATCTTGCGTGTCTAATTTGCAAAAACAGCTTTATTCAGTAAATTGTTCTCAACTAGAGACTGTTATGTTCTAATTGCAGAGGCTGACTGTGCTCATCCAGAAAAGAAGTTCAATTCACAAGGCATCTTTGCCACTTACTCTGAATAGAGGAAGAAAATGTCTGACACCTGTGGAAGTAAAGCTTCAGTTGTTTCAGAAATGTCAGGGAAAATGTCAGGGCTGAAAATACCAGGCCAGTGATTTGTATGTTCCACTGATGGTATGTTTTTCTTATGCTTCCATCAGTATTTTTCTTTGACTTTTCATTGAGTGTCTTTTATTTTTGTGTTGGTGAAGGAAACTTTAATGTTCCTTCCCACTGTTCTTTGCTTGCTGTAGATTACATCCTCCTCATCTTTTTCAATTCCTTTCACTGTTTTACTCAGCTGCTGAATTTTTTAGCATGAGGGCTAACAATTACAACAATACTCCAACTGAGACTTTGTGCGCTTGAATAACTGAGCTGTGAAGGTACCCCATATAGATGATTCATACTGCGTAGTTGCTTTCAGGGTAAAAACTTGATTTCTGTATATGTGAGGGTAAATTTGAAAATTCTGTTTAGAAAACAGTTTTTATGTATACTTGGATACTTCTTTTATGTTCATAAATACTGCTTAAAAGACACCCTTCAACAACATCTCTGCATATTTTTATTTCTGCTTAGATTTAATATAAGAGTAGAGCTAGTGACTGTACCAGTTCTTCAGGATATTACTGACAGGATATTATTACCTGATAGTACTGGAAGTCCTAGCTTAGTTTGCTGTACCTGAAAGCTTGATAATTAGAAAGTGCTTTTAAATATATTTACCATTCAGTCATGGCAATAATGAAAGATATTTTAGGGTTAAGATCATCTTGAATAAATTTATGATGTTAAATCTGGAGAACTAATTTCAGAATCAGTCTTTAAATGTGTGACTTCAGTTAATGGCAGGAAGTACCTGAGTTTCAGTTCATCTCAGAACAACTTAAATTATTTAAAATCAGAAGAAACTCCATCACCTCTGACTTAATTTACTTGAAAGTTTGGATTTTTTAGGTAACATTTTTCACTGCCAGATTTCTACTTAGCCAGTTTCAGTGGTTAAATTATCCCATGACCAACTTTGCGTGGTTTTTATGACCTCAGTGTGGAGATACCCTGTGGTATTTAATTTTCATCTGGTTTATCCACTTGGCTGTTCATTGCTTTATCTGCCTTATCATCCAGGGCAATGATTCCTTCTTCTGTCCTGGTTTACAGATCCTTTAAAGACTTGCTTCCTTCATTCTACACAGAAGAAATAAAATAAAACAGTAAAATTAGATCTCTTGTGGCTTTCCTTTACTATTTTATGCATAGTTAATCTTCCAGCATAAATACAAAGAGCAAAAGCTATTTTACTAGCATGGCACATACTTTTTTTTTCAAGTACATGTTGTATATATTAATGGTCCTAAAACGACAAATCCATAAATCTGTTTCTTAAAATACCGCTTTTACTGTACTTCATTACATATTTTGAAAGTCATTCCTTCAGACTCTTTGTATGTACAGTTTAATTTAAAATGCTGCTTAAAGCTTAAACTTAACTGCAGTTTTCAGCAGGTTTCTTAGTGTGTCCGAGACTGTTCTCACAAAGACGGTATTTCTTGCACTTCTGTATTTCAAATTGAAATCATAAAATAAAAATAAAATTCTAATGGGTAAATTGCAACTTGACAAAGTTTCTTAAAGCAAGCTTGAAACATTTGCAGATACTGAAACTCTTAGTATACTCTATTACTGATAAAACAGTTTGTATTGCATCTTGTAGGCTCTCATCCATATCATAATACCTATGGTACTCTAAAAAAGTTACATTTTTCTTTCCAAGAAAAACAGTTGAATTATCATAATGGAGATATTTTTATTGAAGCCAAAATCTGGAGTCATGTACTTTGGCCCATAAAAATAAATCCCTTTCTAGGCTTTCCGCTTCGCCCTTATGTGGTTTATAAATAAATCAATAATTACATCTATGATTGCGTAGTCTGTCAACGGATTATGCTTTATGGTGAATATCAGTATGCTGTTAACTCCCACCTGTTAGCTCACATTCCTCTAATCTTAGGTAGCTCACAATCCTCTCATCTTAGGTAGGTATTATAAATGTCTAAAATAATATGTAAGAAAGTAGTATTATCATCACCCAAGATATGCATCTCCTTAATTTTGCATGGTCAGTTTGGGACTGTCCTTTATCTCCTGTACAAAAGGTGCGTTTAGTAGGTTGAAAATGCATTGAAATATTTGTAACTACAAAAAATACATACAACCATTTCAAGGGGTTACATAATAATTTCAGGTATTCAATGTGAAATATATACTGTTAAATGGCAAGTGGAGAAAAACAATTGAAAACCTTCATTTATACAAACTTCAAGATAAAAATCTAGACTTCATTATGAAGTCTTTTTCTGCAGTATGCAGTCCTTTGATCTTTACAGTATAGCATGTAATTAATGAGTGATATTATTTTCAATTAATTTATGGATATAACATGGTCTCCCAAAATGAACTGAAAACAAAGATATACTGCCAGAGTTCTGCATATATTTGAAATAGTTCTTTCAGTGGCAGTGGTCTTAAAAAAGTGTTATTTCCCTTTCAACTCTACAGTGATAAACTCTTAAGTGGAAATTTGGGGTATTTCTTTGATTAAGGCTTTAGGGGCCACAAGGAATAAATATAGATCTTAATAAATAGATATTTAACTGTCTTCAGAAGAAAGATGCTACTTTGACTCAGATTTTTTTCTGGGAAGCATGTTTTCTTTTTCTCACACTCTTGAACTATGCCCCAAGATTCTTTTAATTGGCTGTGACATAGCAGAACAGGTGTAGAAATCCTAGGCAGCTATACTCTTCAGTGGTGTAGCACCAGGCCTGTTCTTCGTAGCTGCAAGGATTGAGTACTTGCTTTGTTATGTGCTGATTCCCAAATGCATTCATGTATTCTTACTCTAAGAACAGGGCAGCACTTTTTTTAAATAATGGCACCCCCCACCCACCCCAATTAGCTTATTACATAATTCTTAGAAGCTTAAAAATACTTTATCTTATTTTTTGACCTTCCACATTTAGCAGTCGTTGTTTATGAAGAAAACTTTGCTTTGAAAATTAAAAATGCCATTTTGGTGGTGGGTTTTTTTGTTTGTGTTTTTTGGTTTTGGTAGTTTTTTGTTTTTTTGTTTTTTTTTTTTTTTCTGTTGAAGGACAAAATAGTATGTATCTAGTGTACATTGCTCAACAGAGTTTTTTATGGTGTCGGTATGTCAATACCATTACATGTGTTTTTTTAAATGAATGGCTAATTAGACAGACTATGAGTTACACATGTTAGGAAACATCTAGGCAACAATAAAATTTATCTCTTAATTGTCAAAGTACTTTATCTTTTAGTTACCTAAAATAGGTCCATTCCTATCTGGTTTCCTGTACTGGTTGAGATAAATGTTATAGCATGTCAGTGGCATATGTTTTTCCATTCATTTTTACCAACGTAGTATTGGCAACTCAGAGTTCTTGTTTTCCACACCGTAATCTTTGATGTTCATTACCACTTCACTCAAAAGGTACAGAATTGATTCCTTTGAACCTCTACATATTCTATCGAGGAAGCTAGATCAAGAGTGTGTTAATTTTATACACTCATTTTTCTTACCTTCTGTTGAACATTGTTGAAGGCAATAATTTCCACTTTAGAAGGGCTGAGGTGTTTACCAGAAGTCCTTTTAATTTGTTTGATATATTAAATTCCTTAGGTTCTCACTGGAAAACTCTTTTGTGTTTTATAATAGTCCGGATAGATACTGAAGACTGAAGTCTTGTGTTCCGAATAGACATGAGACTCTCTGCTCCTTATTACAGATTATGGCTGGGAAAAAAAAAAAATTGTTTTACATATAAACAGTATTTGCAAAGATTATATCATTGTGTTTAATGAAAAGTGAAAGGAACTTTTATATTCTTAGTCAACAAAGGTTAATCTAGAGTAAAAATTTCAATAAACACTTGTCATTCCTTTTTACAGGATAAAAATAATGGAGAGGTGCCCTAGGACTGCACATGCAGTCTAAAGTTCTGGACATTTTAAAGTTTTTAGCAGTTTCAGCTGACTTTAGGGTCAGAATTCAGTCAGAATTTTCCACCTCTGAGTTACTGCAAGGTCAAGTTAATAGAGATAAAAAATGTCACATCTGTGTAGCTGGTGCAACAACATTTCAGAAAATGTTTTGAAGATGGGTGTTTGGGAATTAATTCAATTTGCCAATGCTTGTCCACGCATCCTTCTCTGCTGTCATTAACTGTGCTTATTATTTTTTTTTCTCTATTATCATACAGAGCCTGTCTTCCTTCGGATTAGATATTTCCTATTTTCATTCTAACTGGTTAGATTTAGTAAAATCCCACTGAAATACAGAGGGAACTCACTCTCTGCCCTTCTAAGAAATGGTTGATAAATATAGCTGTTGCAATAGATCTGATTTTATTTTTTAGTCTAATATTCAAACACACTTTTGTCTGTAGTTGACTCATATTTTTAATGCACATATATTTTACTGCTAGCAGTGGAAAATACTTCAGACTAATTTTTTTTTCATCTATCTGCTCCTTGATGGGGTCTGCAATATTACTTCAAGAAGGGATAGTAATCTGTAAGACCTGGCTAAACTCCTTTGGTCTTGTTAATAGCAAAACTGCTGTGCAAATTAGTCTCTGTTTGAGTAAGCAAAATTTCAGCTGAATTGTGCCCCTCCTTATCCTGCTTGCTTGTTTGTCTTTGAAACTTTTTCTAGTAAGCATTTTGAAGACATTAGCAAAGAAATGCTCATTTTATTCTGTCGTTACAAATGGCATTGTGCTATTTATTGTCCATTACTGGTTATTTATTGTAGACTAAGATTCACGGTTATTTGAAAGAGAATCTTATGTTGTCAATAGGAGTATTCTCTGTAGAACTAGCAAGATTTCCCTGCTACACCTGCTACTTTAATCTACATTTCCTTTTATACCCAATGAATATTATTTCTGTTTTGGAGAGACAGTTAATGCCATTCTAAAAGTGAAGTGTTTTCCAAATGCATATATTTATTTTACATGAAAAGATAATTTGTATATAGTTTAATGGTTTTTTTAAATGCAAGAGCAGTAATTCTTTTGTTAACCTCCGTGTAACTTCAGTCTTATACTTTCTGATTTCTTTATTAAATGCAAAAAATATCTGTCAGTTGAGTTTTGGTAAATTGTTTATTTTTATTCTGAGATGATGAACTAAGAAAATGGAGCAAAGGGAATCCCCTCTGCCTTTTGAGGTACATGTAATGAGGAATAAAGTTGCCAAGTTAGGGTTATGTTATAGCTGATAGTGGTGCTCTGCTGGTGCAAGATAAACCGAATCCCTTCAGGAAGGGATTCAGCAGCTGGAGAGATTAACATTGTTGGGTCATCTTGGGATACGTGACCTTGCCGTGTTCCTGTTTAGTGACTGCAACTGTTTGTTATCTTTAAACTATTCATTAAGTATCCCTGCCTATTTATGAAAAAGCTCTTGACCACAAAAGGAGCAGTGACGATATTAGTATGTAATGATTTTGGTATCTGAGAAACATTTTTTCATTTCTCTTAGGGAAAAAAAAAAGTTTCAATATCAGCAGCATTTGGTATTTCTATTAATTTATAATTAAGTGCATTAAGTAATGAAAAAGTGCATAATGGATGCTTTAGTTGCTTGAGTGTTTGAACACTAGAACACATTGTCCCATGAAGATCTTTAAGAACTATTGAACATGAAATGAGGTATATAGCTTAATTCTATTTGATTCCAATCCGTTATGTTTCAGTAACATTACATTGAAAAAAACCCAGAAAGAACAGAGGAAATCTGCTGTAATTCATCCTAATAATGAGTGCAAATAATGTAGGAGATAGCATTTTAGTGTTGCAGATGAGCACTTTATTGCTTGAAATCCTGCTTTAAAAAACCACCCATATATTTGGTGTAGATAATACCAATACACCACTATGCACAGTATTGCAAAATGATTGACAAATCCAGCTTTACTCAGTTGACCTGCCATTTACAAACAACCTGAGAAGAAGCTGGGCTTTGGAAGTACCAGAAGTACTTATCATTGTATTATAGTTCTCTGGCGTTCATTAGTTTGAAAGTGCAGTGAAGTTCATGTCTGAATGTCAACTTTGGAGTAATTACCTACACACTGAGCGCCACATATGGTTATTTACTCAAGGTTTTGAAATACAATTAATGATTCATCATAATGTTCAGAAAATTATTTTTTTTTAGTCCATATTTCATTGAACGTTAAAATGCTTTTTTAAAACAAGCATTCCTCAAAATATTTCTGGCTAAACACTACATGTCCAGTTGCATTTTCAGAATCTTGGCCTGAGAATGTTAATATGAGTATTTGTTCAGTCAGTCATAAGCAGATGTAAATTGACTGCAGTAAAAATGTGGTAGTTTATACTAGTAAATATTCTGATCCTGTGACTGTGAACGTACATTGAGATTATATTGCTCTTGTAATAAAACATTGTACAGTGTATTACCCAGGGAAAAAAGATTAACTATCTTAATACTTACATGTTCATGTTTGGGGTCAGATGCTCAGTAATAGCTACCATTTAAATTTATGTGCCGTTCAGTCGTCCTGAAGTAAGCAAGGGACTATGGATTATTGAGAGACTTTGGGTTGGTACTCTGAGGGCTTGACAGTCTCCCGCTGTGAAAGGGAGGAACAGGGAGAGAAATCTTACTGTGAGGTAACTTAGGAAAGCATTTCTTAAGCGATATGTAACAAACCTTAGATATTAGAGGGAGGTTACATAATACAAGTGATCTCTGGTTTTCATTTATTTGTTTAAGGAAAAGTTCCTTCTGAACTGAAAACATTGCAGAGAGGAAGATGACTATTACACAGTTTAAGGTAGGTTTGGGTGATTTTTCTTGGAAGTCAAATGAATCAAAAACCTGTACCACTTCTGAAATCTTAAATTCCGTTCCTACAGATGTTTTACCATTGTAATAGCTTTGACAACAATTTCCACCATCTTTACCTGAATAAATTGCTTTTAAGAGATCTTTTAGATTAGACTTTGAACTGGAAAAGGCGTAAATATGTAGAAAAGTCTTCGTTGCCGGTATGTTTTCTGTTAGCCAGTCTGTCAAATAACTAGGCTTGACTCAACTCTGGATTTTACTTAAGAACTCATTCGTATGAATGTAGAGTGTGACAACCCATTTACATTAATATAGGTTCTACCTACAGATGCAAGGAACACAGAACTCCCGCTTCCCACAGTGCATTTCTAATCCCTATTCACTAAATGTGACAGCTTACTAGCGTACCCAATTTCTTTATCTGAGTGTCCTAAATATAGTTACAAACACCTTCCAGAACTTGTTTTACAGGTTAATATAGGTGAGCTGCATACTAATCTTTAGTATTAGATTCTAAATGCAGAGTTCTATTGAAGTCTGAGCTTCCTAGTTGCTGGAATATTACTGATGAAAACGTTGCCAGAAGTCATGTGGGATTCTCTTTCCACTTTGTAATATAACTATAGCAGGAATGGAGCGCGTGTGAATTGGGTTAACTGCCAAGTTCCAGCTTCCAGCTTTGCCTTCTGATGATGTTGATCCATAGATATCTTCTTGACATTCTCGTTAAAGTACTATTTGCTTAAAATAGAATAGTGATTCTGATTAAATATATTGTCCTGGCCTTCTTATGGATCATTCTGGAGATAAGTAATTTACCTAAAAAGGTTGGATTTATGGGTTTCTTTTTTGGTGTTGTGGGGGTTTTTTCGCTTTTGGGGTTCCCCCCCCCCCCCCATTTTGTGTTCAAGAAAAAGGTTAAGATTGCTGTGGTATATGTAAGAACTCACTTTTTCTTTTATCCCCCCCCGCCCCTCCCCGTGGACTTCCCAGCTGCCAGGTGCTACAAATGCCCACACTGTGATTTGAGATTAAGATTTGATGTTAATATGCATATATTTGACCATTAATGAAGAGACAGTTTTTTCTAGTGTGTGTAAATCTTCTTCCTGACCACTTTCCAGAGAAGTAATCCTTGACCACTGTGATTTCCCCTGCATTTTAAATTATATTGACATCAGCCTTTCTATTCTCTTTTGATTACACTTGGTCTATAGTGTAATGCATATTGTGGAGTTCAATGACCATTGAATTAACTGTGTGCCTTTTGTTGGGTTGGTTACTTTAGAAGTTAGAATGTGCTGTTTCACTTTGCAGCCTAGAAGGGAGTACCAGCATTCCTGTCTTGTTCTGGAGATGTCTATTTGCAAATGCTTTTCAGAACCCTCGTGGGGACAAATTATTTTACTGTGTGTAAACACTTAAATGTAGAGGATTTTTTAATACGGTTAGTGAACATTTTGTTATGGTTTTTTTGGAGGATCTCAAAGTTATTGATACAATGATAGTATATAATTAACAATTGTAAGTATTGAACAATGATATAAATATTATTAAAGTCTGATTTTGCATGAAAACATTCTCTGAGGGTTACCATTAATTTCACAACTGCTAAATCCATCCCAAATAGAAAAATATTTAGTCGTTTGACGAGATTAAGCTTTTTTTCTGGATTTTAGTCTGAATCCTGCACGTTTCTTACAATTGTTAATAGAATTACAGGTAATGAATCGGAGCAGAGCGGTAAATAGAGATATATTGCTTTTTGTTGAGTTGGGGATTTACAAGGTGTCTTTACTGAATTCAATCTTGTGCATATTTTCAGGAAAATTGAAACATTTGCAGTTACTTTTTTTTTTTCTTTTATCACTTTATTTTCTGTAAGTCACTGTCATAATTATGGGGTAGGTCAAATAAGTGGTATTTCAATACAAGTTGGCATAGCTTTACTCTTAGCACATATAGACCATTGTTGGTAGCTGTCAGAAATTTTATTGTAATCATATTGCTGTAGAGTTTGACTAAACTTCTGATTTGTATACTGAGTTATGAGTAATTATTAAGTTGAGGTACTCGGAGTCATTCTATAAACCTATTTTGACAAGAAACTTCTCAGGACTTGTTTAATGTCAAGTACTTGCCCCAGAAGAAATACCTTTAGTTTTACTTTTCTCAAAGCCAGGGTGTGACTTAAGTCTTTAACGCAATATTGTGTATTATCTTTAATTTTTAAAAGAATTGGAATTTTTTTTAAAATTGCTAGAGTGGTTTGAAGAAGGCTAATGTCACAATAACTGATCCATACTGTAGTTGTAGTTTAATTTCCACTTGCCATTTCAAGACAAATGTACACTGTTTATCAGAAAAAAATTGGTGAAATTTTGGGGCAGAACAAACCAATTCTACTTGCAAGACTGACTTTGTACGTAATCCTAGCCGAATAATTGTGCCATCAAGCTTATAATTAATTTTAGTGTGTATGTTGGAAATACATTAGGTCTTGATTATCGTTAGTTCTTCTGCAGTGCCTCTGAATGAGGAGTTCTAGTACTTTGCATTTTGAACAAATACCTTCAGGTTATTAATTGCAGGTGTTTTCCATATAGAATAGCTGCGTCTGCCAACCTGGAGCAAACCTCTGATGCAGCTTTCACTCTTCTTTTTAAATTATATATAGACAGGAGGCACCACAGTTGAAAGTGTCCTTGGTGTAGAACTTCGTGCAGCAACACTAAAGCTAACGAGGGGTATATATTTTTAAAAGTTGCTCTGGAGAGACACAGGTTCAGAAAATAGTCTGATTTATTTCAGTCTCATGATTATTCAGTGGACTGTTTACTTTTCTATCTGAGGAAATTTCCATATGTAGGCTTTCAGCTCTAATTCAGGTAGTTGGCCTTTTTTGAAAGTGTCAAGTTATCTGACCATAATGAAATTAGTTTGTCCTGTAGGGAAAATACAGGCTTGCGGCAGCTTGTGCAAAAGGTACCGTATGTGTATCTGAGTGTGTTTATGGTTAAAAAATGGATTAAGGAGGCTTCAGGGTAGACTTTGTCCTTGCTATGCAGGATTTCTTTCACATCAGTCATGTCTTTTGGGAGCTGCCCTGAGTATAGAGTTGAGTAAGCGAGTGTAACAGACACTGTTCCATTTCCTTCTTTGGCCTGATGAAGTCCCTTTGGAAGTACTTCAAAAAAACCACAGGCTTTTGGATACTGAGGTATCTAATGCAAATTCCACGCACATTGAACGTGACCAATACTCCTCTAAAAAACCTCTTTTGCCAAAACCTGTGAGAAACAATGAAACGATGATTTTAAGAAGCTTTTGATCTAAATGGAATGACTTTATAATATTAATCCTGGACATGATGTATATATTCTTAAGAAAATCCTGTATTAATGGCAGCTTGAAAAATACAATTACATGCTGAGTTCAAAGAGCACATCAATATGAAGGACTTCAAGTTGGGTGAAGGACAGAAGGAATCCCACAGCAATGATTAAGTTCATATTCATGGTTTTTTGTGGAGGCTTGTAGTGTGTTGACTAAGGATTTCCAGGAACAGAACAAAATTGGTTCATTTTAAAACTTAGCAGCCATAATATAGGGAACCAACACTAATGAGCACAATTCCAACCAGTGGTAGAAAAATACACCATTTTTCATTAGATTTTAAATAGATTTGTTTCTGAGTTGTTGTGGTGTATTTTTGTTTTTTTTTTTTCTTGGGGACTTAAGCTAGAGGTTAACAAACAAAATTTGAAATATTTACTTACAGTAGGAGAAAATTACTGAACTGATTTTAAAGGAGGTATAATTAGCCCAATTAATCTCGGGCAATACCTTATTCTGCTCAATAAGCTCTGATGGGAAAATTATTAATCAAACAAGTTTGTATACCTAACTCGAAATGTAATTTTGTGGTGAAGTTATATAGGTTTATAGATACTTGAAGTTTCATCAATAGAGGTCCTGTACTATCTAATTATATGTACAAGAGAATTTGGTAAGGAAGATAAATAATAGCCTGTAGCAAATTCATTTTAATATATTAAATAATTTGGGTAATTGATTGTTTCAGGATTCCTTTTTCTGTGTTTCCTCTTAGCTCTTTAACACTTCTCAAGAGTCAGTGCCACTTTTTCAACTGCCTCTTGGTAATAGGATTGGATTTTTGTGAGAACTAAATCAAGTAAGGGGCCAGATTTTTTAAAAGGACTTGTTTCCTTCATTTTTGTGTTTCCTATCAAATCGGTGCAAGCAAAATGCACAGGTTTTTATATATACATCTGCTTAATTAAAATGTATTTAGTGTCTTCTCAGCAGCTAGCTTTGAGACTATGTACTCAGCAGTGGTGACTGAGAGCACTGTGACTGTCAAGAAGGTAATGGAACATCTTTCAAATGCCTTCTCTGTGCTTAGTCCTGAGCTACATTTTCAGTTCATTTTTAGAGGTTAACAGGACTTAGAATTGCTTAACCAGATTAAACCAAAACTGAATAAAGTTTCATTTTCATTAAAATAGAGTTGTAACAAAAGTAATAGTTTCTGCTTTTTCATGTAGTAGATTTTTTTGCTTGTTTCACAGCATTTAGTATCTTTTCCACATAATTATTGTATTGATGTTTGTGCAAAAGCCACACATGAAGTACAAGCACAATAAAAAAGATCAGCTCTATGTACAGACTAAAGCAGTAGTTCTGCACTCTGATCTGTTATTACTTAAATACTAGACTTGTTTACTGCAGTTGAACTACAGGCAGTAAAATGAAATGATGAATTGATAACCTGAAATCATGTTAAGGAATACTTGAATGTTGGCCTTGTAGTGAACAGTGATGGATAACTAAAATGTTCAGTCAGTTCTGTCTCACCGACTTGAGCACTTTCATACAGAATATCATGTTTGAGAATGAAATGTCTACAGAGAGTGCATGGGAAAATAATAATTTGAGTGGCTATAAATATATTTTCTGAGCTGAAAACAGATACTTGAGGACAAATTGCAACTTTCTTGCAACACTGTTGGCAGGAAATAGTTTATTGTAAAGCTGCAAATACTGGTTTGCAAACTTGCATGAAATACAGTACCTGTGACAATAAAGAATGATGTTACATATTGTAGAAGCAATCATATAATACATCATGTGTCACTTTAATGGAACAGTGCCAGTGGAATTTACAAATGTGGCATCTATTTATTTTTGCCAATACTGAGAAGGAAGGGGAGTAACATGGAAGTGATGATTACTTGTGACACATTCGTTTTATGAAAATAACTCCTTTAACCCAAGTTGTTATAATAGTCCATGTGTTCTTTTTATTTGTATTTCTTTGTTTCTTTCAATGAACCATATTCCTGTATATTTGTTTGTGCTAGCAATATGATGGAGTCAAGAGCATCTGTTATCTACTGTAAGGTTGTGGTGATAGCTTACCAACTTTGTGCAACTTTGTGTAACTCCAGGCAACAAATCTGTGGAACTGAATTGCGGCAGTTCAAGATTCTATTGCAAGACAGTAATAGACTCAGAATAGAGGCAACACTGAGGGTAAGATTATCAAGTGTATTTTGAAATAAGTGCTGAATGAACTTTACAATAATGATTGAGTGGCGTAGGAGAGTAACAGTCTTTTGCCGTAGAAAAAAATCCGGAGTGAGGCTGGTGTTAGTACAACAGCACGTCAGATCTTGTTAACTCTACTTATAGATAACGTTTATTTGTCCAGACTATGCTCTCCAGAAACATGACTATTCTACTTCTTGTTCTGGATCAGTCACTGTCAATGGTAGCTGGGGGCTTTTCTATTTAATGTGATGTGTGGTTTGTGTGTGGGTGTGCGTGCGCATGCATATGCATGTATTTGTAGGCCATAACAAAGTCTATTTAGATAGCTGTGCCATCACACCGTCTTAGTTACTGAACCAGAAACCTGTATGAGGTGATTTTACTGTAAGATCCAGACACACACGCAAGTTCAGAGTCCCAAGAACTTTTAGATTTCATGTGTGTTTCTGTATATCTAACTTCAGACATTTCAAGAGTTGTCTTGATAGATGTGGATGCTGTGATTCTTTGAAACCTTGAGGTCCCACCTTCAGAAACAGGAATAATCCTTAGAGTTATCACAGGAGAATAAATTTTAACAGTAAGCCATGGAAAAGGAGAATTTTTATAAGAACTGCCACATTTATGAAGTTTTCAAGATGCCACCATTGCAAATATCTATAACATTGATGGAAAAAATGAAATAGAGAATGTTGTTCTTGATACTGATCTGTAGCATAAACAGCTCCTCTTCCTGGTACAGTTGTTGCAGATGATTTGATTAATGTTTCTTCCATGGACCTGCATGTTTTTAAAGAAGTGGACAGTCTGGTCCATTGCAGTTTCAGCTTTTGAAAACAATTTATTTGCTGCAAGCTCTTTGCTAGCACTTCCATGAAAGTCGTGGTGAATCTGGAGCATCTTCCATAGTGTATTATTATATTGTCTTGCAGTACTACTCTTTCTGTAAAAAATGAAGGAGGAGAGTTGCCTTGTGTCCAGTGGTTTAGTTGAGGTGCAACTGTTAGGCACAGTAGGATTTGCATAGGCATTTCTGTCAGTCTGTATATTCTATATGCTTCTAGGTATCATTTAAAATTCATTAAGCTTCAGGGTAACAGTCAAAATTAAGCTACGCATGTATTGATTTCTTCTCCTCCACTGCTCTTTTGGGATTCTTCTATGTTCTTTCCTGTAAAAGGCGGGGGGGGGGGGGGGAGA
>JAVJGI010000003.1:22044682-22143528 GCA_035590275.1 Ibycter americanus | reverse complement strand
CATAAGGAAAGGTATTCTATGGTGAGGGTGGTCAAGCATTGAAAGAGGTTGCCCAGAGAGGTTTTGGCATGTGCCTGGAGATGCTCAGAACCCCAATGAACAGTGATCATTGTTGAGGTCTGTGTCAACAGAGCATGTGTAAACCAGCATTTTTTACATATGGACAGACAGTGAAGACATACTGCTGGTTTGCTACAACTGTTGCAGGAAGGAACCAAAAACTTATAGAGAAGGCTGATTCAATATACGTGCTGTAATTCAGTATTTAAAATAGTCCTTGTGCTGACAAGAGGATTCTTGTTGCTTTTCATTCTGATTACATAGTTGTGTGTATCGAGGCATCTGTCCATTAGGATCTGACCTGTCGTTAATATCTCATTTTTGATCAGTCGTTACTCAACTATTTCATGTTTATGATAGGTTTACCAGATAATTCTTTTATAAACCAGACCCTAACACAGTAGGAACTGGTTGGTTTTTTTCTCTATGTAAGGATTGTATTATCAGGTTCTGATTCTTAAAATTTAAGGTGAGGTGATGCTCCCTTACAAATCAAAATGTAAGCTGTTTTTGTGAAAAATAAGAACCTTAGAGAAAATGGAAACGATGAAGTTTTTTGGTGGTGGTGTGTGGTGGAGTTGGTTTGTTTTTTTTTTTAAACCTGTAAGTAGCTTTTGAATTGATGTGCATATTTAAGTGTCATTCTGTGCCAAGGAACAGTCACTTTGTGTCCTAGAGGACAAGAGTATCCTCTGTAATTATGGTTTGATAATACAAGGCTTTGGGAGGAATTGGAGGACTTCCTGCCATGCCATCCACCTCCTTGTCCCAGCTTACCTCCTACTTTTCTGATTTATCTGTTAAGAGCACTGCTGTGATATGGGTTGTTGAACTGATCTAGTTTTAAAGAACTTCAAGAAAGTTTGCTTATCTGGTTCATAGTATGGCCACTGAAACAATTGTTCTGGCACAATTAATGGCACTGCAGTGTCGGGGACAGGAGTACGTAACAAGCTGTGGGCCACGGGAGAGACTTGAAACCATTGGATGACCCCATATGTCATCAAACTGAAGCCAAAATGTCACTTCCCAAGGTTTCAAACAAATATGGAAGAATAAATCACAGATAGATATAATTGTAAGAAAAGCATAGTGTACCACAGATAACATATGCAATTTTATTTCATGTTGTCCACCAAATATATACAGACAGCACGTGTTTCTGAGTCATTGCGGTATTCACTACATGCATAAACAAAATAATTGGTATCCTAAACCTGTCACATTCAATGTTTTCTTAGAGATTTTCTATTTCCATTCCATTCCTTGTAGAGTGTTCTAGGGCTTTTATTATTTTTAATAACAATAAATCTCATTATTGTGAGTAAACAGGACTCCATGCTTGTTTGTAACCAGAACAGTGATGACATATGTAACCTGATGTATATTCTGGCTGCTGCAAACATATTTCACCTAAAGCAAGACAGTTATTTTGCTATTTGTAGTCTCGATCAACACTGAAGAAAAGGAAGTATGTTTCAGTGTCTTATTTTCATGTTTGTTGTTGGTTTCTTCTATAGTGGCCATCACTGGTGTACAAAACCAAGGTTTATTTCATGAGGGAACAAGCTATAAGACCAACCCATTAACTTTTGAATGTGCTAGAAGTTGCTTATTTCCTGAAGTGATTAATGGGATACAATTCATACAGGTGGTGTGTTGTGCCTTATCTGCTAGTGTGACTTAATGCTCCCACTGTTGAGTGGGATACCCATGCTTGGTGGCTGCATGGATCCTTTTTGCCAGGAGGGAAAGAAATTTTTGGTTCTGCTGGGCAAACGTAAACTGACCAATTCCAGTTATTCTCTATTCTCATCCTTGCATCTTCTTCAAAAAGCATGGGAGGGAGAATAACCAGCCAATTACTATAACTAGCCATAAACTACAGAAAAGCTGCTTGCACACTCAGAATACAAGGGCTGCTGCATTATCATCATTGCTGTTTCTCTCACATGGGCTTCTACCAGACAGGAAAAGGAAACCAGTATCAGAAACTGCATGAGGTTCAGCTGGAATATGGCACTGCAGATTGGAAAAGGCAGTTATAAAATCTGAGTATTGTAACTTTCTTTTTTAAAAGAAACATAATTTACTTACCTTGGAGGTAAAAAACATTATGGAAGCAAATGTAAAGTGCTTATGTTCAAGACTAAATGCATGTCTATGAACTATATTATAAAATACAAAGCATGGAATAGGTTTCATGTCACTTACGTAGTACCTTACTCTTACATAATTTAATGTTTTCAAAATTCTTCCTTTCAGAAAATATTTACGGGAATGATCCAGCCTTACCATAGCAGAATGTGGGGTCCAATGATGTTTTCTGTGTCCATTTCAACAGAGCAAGCCAAATTCATTCAATGAACAACCACAGTCAAGGGAGTAAACTTGAGATGGGGCTGTACTTGTCCCAAGGTATATAGAGTAGCTCTCAGATGCAGACCAAAGTTGTTTGGTGTTTGGTGTTTTTTTCAATGAAACTGATAACAAATTCTATAATGTCTTTGGCACTTGAATTCAACATGGTCTATAATATTTCAGTTTTAAAAGCCACCTGTGTCAAGCTTAGTACATCAATTTGATTTATGTTCCCTCATCCACACAGGCGTACATACATGCTTCCCTCCAGAGCGAAAACATCATGTAGCTAATAGTCTGGGAGATATATTTTCTGGGAGCAACAAATAGGTATATTTCAAACATAGGCTTGCAGCTACAGGATTCATGAAGTAGTTTTACTCTAAGAGAAAGATTAAAAAACAAAGTCCAAGTATATATCTGGTACTTAATATTTTGGATTATGCAGTAATTCTGAACGTCAGAGTAATCACTTCAAGCAGTTTTGCTGAATTTCATTTAATTAGTAACTCTGCATGTTTTAGGAAAATATTGAATATCAGTTAACAATAAATTTGTGGTAGAATTATTTTATCATATTATGTTGAATCACTAATTTGGTGCAAAAATTTAAAGTTTAAGTTAGAATTACAGTATTTATTTTTGCAGCCCTTCATGATACTTGCTATCCGATTTAAAACTCCTAATATGTTTGCAGCAGTTTGTGGTCAGTTTTTTGCATGGCTTATGTTCTTGAGTGTTTCCAATGTTTTTAGCACTGATTATTTCCACACACACACCCTTATGGTGTACCTATGTTCTTAAATTTAATGAAGGTAGAAGATGCTAAGCAGCTGTTTTGGTATCAAGAATACCTAAGATAGGATCCAAAATTAAACAGCAAAGTTTTGAAGACACTGGTTTTAATTCAGTATGCGTGCAAAGAACAAATTGTGCAGAAACCGAAAGTTATGATTATTGGATTTTTTTTAAATGAGCTTATTTTCAAAGTATTGAGGGCAAGTTATTTTTTTTGTCTTGTAACCTATACAACTTCTGTCAATCCCTTTAAATACCTACCATCGCTGTCAAAAGGATGGATCGTAGTTTGTATGTCACATGGCCCAAATTGCTGTCAGTGGAGAGTTTCTTTTAGTTCAGTAGCGAGACCAACATTTGCTAACACAGGAAGAACTGAGAATTACCTTGTTCTTTCTCCCCTGTTACATTCCATGGTTACTAGAATGTAAGAGGATATTTTAGCTATTTGTAATATTTGAAATAATTGCTTCTTTCTTTTATGGCTTAGTGGTTACACAATTGTAGGATGCATAAAAAGGAAAAGCTTCCACATCAATTGGTGTGAAAGTGTTACGTAATTTTGCTCTATTTTGGCCAGTTCTATGTCATTTTAATGATTAGCTCCTATAACAAGTTAAAGGGGAAGGGGGATTCATAATGGTGAGAATATTGTAAAAAGTTAGGGTTTGGGTTTTTTTCTTTGTCGTTTTTTTTTTTCTTTATTATTGCCATTTTAATAAATATTTTTAGAAGGGAAGAAGAGGATTAATGAGATGTTTCTGTGTCAGTGTCAAAGCAGTTTTGCTTTTACAAAATGAATGTGTTGCTTTTTATTCTGTTTATATTAAAAAGGAACAAGACTGAATGTTTTTAAAGTACATTAAGTAGGCATTAAGACGGGTGATTTCCACTAAAGGACAGGGGAATGACATTTTTTTCTCTTTCATATTGGTTAAGCACATTTCCTTGAGAGGGAGGGAAAAAATGACAGTGGGTTCTAGAGGTATATTTTCTTCACGTATCAGCTATAGAATTTCTAGTTTTATTTTTAAGGACAACAGAAACCTGTTTAAAGAAACAGTCTTGGGTAGTATATACCCAGATTTGCATCCACTCCACTGATAAAATGTGATGTAAACTGAATACAGTGGATATACTTTGTAAAGCAGAACATCTGGATAGTGTTATGTATTTTTGTATGTATCAATGAATGTATGATCTGAACTCTTGGGAGTTTATCACAGGTGGTTTGATATATTTGTTTTTCTTCTAAACTATTTTTGATAACTCTTGATGTCATGAGAATGTTGATTTTTTTAAGTGTTTTTAAAGAAGTCTCTTTATCCATCACCAATGCAAAGAAATATTTGAAAATGTTTTTCAGATACTTTCTGAGTACTCTCAGTAACTGGTTTTCCTTCTAGGTGATCCTCACGGCCTTTTAAGTTCTGTACTTCCTGTAAATTTGTGTAAACCTCTTACAGGCATGGCCATCTTCCTCCCCCGTATCTCAAATCAGTACATAGTTCTAAGGATCCCTTGTCCATTTGTCAGTCATGCATCCTGAAATGCAAGCTGCCACAATGCTGTTGTAATTGACAGAACAGTTCATCATCTCAGCTTCATTGCCTGCAAAGCTGTTTTTAAAGTCCTGAGTCAGGACTGCTGTTAAAATCCCGGTTGCAGAATTTCAAAGTTCCTTTTTTACAAAAGAGAAGCAAATGTTTTTCTCTTCCTCCATATTACTACCAGTGGCTAGTGAAGCAAAGCACTTCAAAATTGACATATGTTCCACACTGGAATTCTGGTGGATAATTCATAGAGAACTGAATAAAGACATAGCAGGAAACTCGTTACGACTTCTACTCCATAGGCATCTGCTCCAGGTTCTGCTCTTCTCACGAGTAACGCTTTTCTATACAGGTTATTTTTCTAACCCTTGCTGGTATTTTTGGCTTATACCTCTTAAGATACTCTGCAAGTCTGAAGCTATGGTCGTCTTCTTCCCATTAATAAAATTCTTTCTGACTTCTATTTTAAGCACTTGTAGGGTGATCAGCGCCATTTTCTTTGCTATAGCGAGATGGAAGAAGAGCTCTCCATTTGACTTCGTATGCAGAAAAACATGTATCTGAGTTTCAGAGTCCAAACACTGAGCAGATGCAGGGCTTTCCCAGAATTTCCTGTTCATGAGATAGAGAACAGTATCAGATTTTCTGGATCAGCTCCTGTATCCACTGTTCTCTGGATCTCACTGTATCCATTTACAGCAAGAAGTGACAGCCAGGGTCAGTTTATTTTTCTTCCCATGTTCAAAGAGAAAATTTAGAAAGGAAAAAAATGCGTCAGTGATTTTGTTAAGCTGTAACAGAGGTTAGACAGGATCTGTATTCTAAGCATCTGCTTGAACAAAATCCTGCCATTTCATATGGGTATGACTATACTCACACCAATAATGCCATTGAATATTATATAGGAAGTCAGTAAGATTTGTCTTGGGAAAAGGTGTTACCTTGTGGAACTATTCATTGGAAGAGCAATGTGCAAAAACAGCAGCAACAAAAAAACCACAAGTCTTGATGTATAATGCACAAATGTGACAGTGCAAACCTTCTGTAGCAGTATTAATTGGTAGCGTGAAGGCTTAATTGAAGGCTGCTTTTTGAGTAGGAAGAGTCAAGTCTGTCTTAAAAATGCTGCTCATGGACAGTATTGTGCGCCGCTGTAGCTGAAGATGTTACAAAATAGCTGCTGCATAGCAGGATTACTGTGATTAACAGGAGTGATGTGGTTTTAGTAGCTAGAGTCACCAATCAGCTGGTGGTCTCCCTGTAGTAGGCACTGCACAGTCCCTTTCAGTTGGGGCACGTGGTTAGATGTAAGTTGGGAAAATCATAGATAAATGCTTTTGCAGGGAAGTGTAAAGAAATCATTGTGACTAGCTTCATGAGAACCAGTGGAAGCCTAACAACTGTTGAATGTATCGGCAAAGTCGGAGGGGAAGCTGTATACAAGTTCAAAGCATAAATAATATAAATGTCTGTGATGTGTCAGTTTATACATTTTGGTTTTGTCATGGTTAATAAAAGATCAAGTGCTGACAAAAGAGAGTGCGGAATATATGCTGGGAATGTATAAATGGAGGAATCCCTCTTTCACAGAAATGCATTGAACTAACAGTTCACTTCAGGCACTTGAATGACAGAACCATCTTATTTGACCAAATGCACTTTATTTTGTCTTTCATGCTCTAATTTATTCTCGTCGTGTGCTGTGAAGGCCTGCTTGGAGTGTCTGTTCTCAGCACAAAACTGTTTGTCAAATTTCTATTAAGCTTAAGGTGAAAAATTAATGAGCCATTCACTTCAGATATTTCAAAACTAATACTGCTCTATTATTAATGCAGCAGAAAGTCAAAGATGTAGGTATGTACAATTATGGTTCAGTGTTCAGTCAGAGTCTACTCTTTTCCCGTATTTTGAGGGGGACATCATTAAAACAGGATTTCAGGTCATAAAAAGAATTATTTTTAATGAATTTTATCAGTAAACATTTTAGACAGTTTTATCTATTAACTTTTTGTTTTGTCAGATCCTGGCAGAGGATGGCTTTAATAAACAGATAACAATGAAATACAATATTCTGTCCAATCTTTCTCTGAATCTGGAATTTAAATATAATGAACAGAAAGTTGATTCTTATAGCACAGACTTTTTAGAGAAAAATAAAAGCTTAATTGCACAATACTGAATAAGCTGTTGGTAAAGCAATATTCTTTTGACTAGAGATGTATGACGTTGTGACTCTCTCGTGTTTCACGTGCCTCAAATTTTTCAGCCTTGACAAAAGTCATTGAAACAATGATAAAATTGTACTTCGATCAAGAATTGAGTGGCATATGGTACACAAGTATTACTGTTAAGTTCTCCCATTAAAAATTTTTCAGAAGTCTCAGAACGTCTTGCCAATACCAGTAAGTTAAGTGATAAAACATTATGCAATGCTAGATTACAAGTGTGTATCCCCGACTGAGCAGTGTGGAAACTGATGCTCAAGGTTTTTGCTTGCATTGAAAAAGAAAGCACAAAACAGAGGCACTGCAAAAGTAGAAATGTGGTCATCACTTTCTATGCGGAAGCTTTGTAGAGATTGCCTCTTTTTGTGCTCCTAAAATTAACTTAATAATTGATTACCATATGTTTTTTCTTGTGTTCCATGATGTTCTCTAGAGTCTTTCTTAAATTAATAGTGGTTTTAGGGCTGGTACGGTTAGATTGTTAGACTTGCATAGACGAAGGAATTCTGTTTCTTGGGAGATTTTCATGCTATAAAACTAAATTTCGTTACAAGTAAAATGTCAAACTTTAATTATTGTTAAGGCATTTGTTGTGCTAAGAGATCCTTAAAGCTGTATGTGCTCCAAGGAGTTTGGCATCCAAGCAGAGACAGAGCAAGCAAGAATCTCACAAATTTCTTTCGATATCTTGGTTTTTTTTATGAAGTTGCACTGCACTGTTTGCAGTTGGTACAGCATCAAACCCATGAGTGTTTAAGCACTGAATAATTGTGCTTTAACCAGTAGCCCTGGAAATCTCCAGATTTTTCAATGTGCACTGTGTTTTACTGGGGAGATTGGTCTTGAATCTTTTGCTTTTGAATCCTGATCATGATGCAGATAGCTTTCCTCAGTCTCCTAAAAAAGTACTCTCATAGCAACTAATAAAGGGTTGGCAGAGGGAAAGGAACTCTTACTTTACTTTTTTCTTAAAGCATTTTTTGATACCGATTCCAATACTGGGGTTTTTTTGTAAATTATTCAGGAAGTTCAGTTGAGAATCATATCGAAGTCAGGCCTGGAAAACATGTAAAGAGGTCATCTAATCTAGCACCTTCCCTCAGGGAGGGGATCAACCATACCTACATCATTCCTGACAGATGCTTGTTGAACCTTTTCTTTAAAAATATTTCAGTTGTAGAGCTTTTACCACTTGCCAAGGCAAGTCCTTATGAATTTCTTCTATTAGAAAGTGGTTTTTTTTTTTTTTTCCAGATAACTTAAATGTCCCGTTCTAGAATTTAATTTTTTTTTTTCTTTGTGTGTTGGTTTTGTGGTTTTTGGGTTGTTTTTTTTTTTTGTCCCGTACTTCAAATTCCATCTTATATTGTGAAATTATTCATTTTTAAACATGGGAGATTTTCTCCTGTCGGTTGTTCTCAGAAGTGTATCTTTCACAGTTTATTCAGGTGTGAAGCTCAAATTGTGGGTAAATGGAGAAAGGAGAGATACTTTTCATTTGCAACATTTTGAGCTTCATTGGTCCTGTAATTCAGTCTGACAAACAATAGACAGAAAATCATGTCTCAGTTACACATCTCTGATGGACATTTTAGGATTCTTACTATCAATTTACCAAAGTAACAGCTTTCAGGGATATTTTCAGCCCTGCCCAACTCTGATAAGGCAGAAGGATTTTTTCTAAATTGCTATGTTTTGAACCAGTTCCACCTTTCCACTTAAAAATTTGTAACTGTCTGATTTTGTAATTTGTCTGATTCTTTCAAAGGAAACATTGATAAATTTCCACTGTGTATTATAGCTGAACAACTCTCCACCCCCCCCACCCCCCCCTCCCCCCCAAGTTAAACGTTATAACCTTGGTCAATTTTTCCATTATGATACAAGAACATACTGTGAGAAGTCTCAGGAGCTTCTAGCACAAGTATTAAAAATAAAATGGAGGATGTCCATGGATTTTTTTTACATTGTGGCTCAGTAACAATGCTCCTGATAGTAATTTTATAAAAAAATTTTTTAGAACGTGTGCTGCTGATTTCTGATAGCTTCTTCCCTTTCTAACTGTAGTCACACAGAATGTAAAGGGTGCCTTCTGTTTGTGAAGAACTCCATGTCAATAGAAAATGTGGTATTTGTTTCATACAGGTCTCAGGGAGAGGCCTTGTATTCTGAATCTCTAGTTGGAAGTTTGGAAAAGATGCTGTGTGGGCAGTTATATTGCAAGGCTTTTAGAGTTTTGCAGGTTGTTCTGGAGAGGTTTTCTGCCCCGTGCTGGGAACCTCTTCCTCCTTTTCCATGGTGGGCTTGTCATCTGCAAAAATATTCTTGCTTTCCATGGGAAGAGGTGATGCCTCTACTAGGCCAGCTGAAATAGTTGAGAAAAACTGATGAGCATTTTGTCCTGAAATGCTTCGGAGCATTTCCATGTGCAGAGTTTGCCTTTTTTTTTTTTCCAGTTCTCTCAGTTGGTCTCCCAAAATATCCCATTATCTCGTCAGAAACCTTCCCACACTTAAATGCTGGACAGTCATGCGTATGGAAGTTCAGGGTTTTTTCAGTTAAAGAGAGATTTTAAAATATGCATGCATCTGCTGATACTGTGAGGTTTGTACTGTGACTTCTTAAGATGTTAAAGTTGTAAATAAAGTATTCTGATGCTTTCTGATCTGTACCTTTCTCCCCCTGACATGTCTGTCTGTTTAGTACACTCTTAATCCAGACCTCCTTCAGCTGAGCCTTCAACCATCCACCACAGAACAAATTATAGTCACCTTGTAAAATATGTATTTTTATATAAATAAATACATATATTTATAATATAAAATAAATTATAGTCACCTTAGGTGCATTGAACCCTCTTTGACTCAATGCAATGGTCAGATTGTATTCTTTAAAAGAGGAAGTTATATATTAAAATTTTCAGGCTTTTTGGTATATGCAAGGAAACACATCTAATTGCCAGTGTATCATCAACGTGCATCCTTAGCGGTGTGTTTCTTGTCAAAGTTCTCATGAAATCTTGTTTGGATGATAGCTCGCCCCTTGAACAGTTTTAGTGCTAAGTAGTACAACTTCTGTAGAATTTAAACATTTTGGCATCCCTAGCAAAATGAACAGCCTCATCAGTAGTAGCATCATTCATTGCAGACAGAAACTTACGCATGATTTCAGGCAGTTTAAATGTCTGCTCTTCCCTGAAAGGCTGCGTTCAGTTCTTACTTGAATTTGAAAGTTATTGCTGATCAGTAATTCTATTTTTCATTGATTCCTTTAACTACACACCAATTTACTTTGTTGTGTTTAAGTCACATACAATCTAATATCTGCTTGGACTCTTTGACAGTTTCTTTCCTTTGGAACTATTCCCCAAATACTGTAAGATGTACCTGTGATTTTGTGGCATGTGTTCTTGAAGAGGGTTGTTTTGTTGTTTATTTTTCAGTAAGGTAAGTACAAAATAACAGCTGCTTGTCTAAATCAGTTGTTCTAAGTTGTATTGTAGATATTTACTATTTTTAGTTTGGTTTATGCAGAAGACAAATTTTCATTTACTAAATTGCTATTTTCTTTCTGTCTTTTAAGATGGAAGCTACAGACAAAATCGACTGAACCTCACAACACTGTTAGTACAACCAATTTCTGCAGTGCTTGCCAAAAAACTAGTTTCCTTACCTGAGGACACTGTCCAAAAAGATAGTTGTATAGCCCTCCAGCTGCCAGCAACAGGTAATGCTTTTTAAATAATCTTCTAGCTATGAAATGTTCCTCAAGGACTCCAAATCCATTTTCTATAACCATATATACATAATAGGTTTAGCTGATCACAAATATGTTTTGCTTAGCTGCTTTCTAGAAGAGACTATGAACAATCCAAAAATTATCCTTTCAAAGTCTGATAGATGGAAGTTTTGGTTAAAAAAAAAAGGTTTCTTAGTATAAGGCATTAAGCTCTAATTCTTAATATTGACTTTAAAAATGTTCTATCTAGATACACCATCACTAGGGAGATTTGCTAGTGCTGCAGTATGGTTTATTAGGCCTTGTTGTACTACTAAGAATGTGATTTTTAATGTTAAGGGAGCAGTAGTGGTATTGAAGTTATTTTGTGTCTTTTTTTCTACCTCTGGCATAATAATACTATAATTCTAAACAGTGACATGTCTTTCTGTTTTCCTTAATTTGTATATGCTATGGAATAAAAAATGTATTGTTGTCTGAACCTTCAGGCACCTTTTCCTCCAAGTTTTACCGGGAAAAGAGTCATCATGATGAGAACAAAATACCTTGAGTAGAGCTAGATGTAAGGAAGGAATGCAGTCAGAGAATCTCTTTGAAGATAACGCCATTAGTAAAGTCATACAGATTACTGCTTGAACAAACTTATTGCTGATGGGGGTGGGGGAAGTGAGAATACAGTCTTCCAGCAAAGATACTGCATGGTGTTTCAATGAACACCTTCCAGGTAACGCTGGAGATGAGATGCTTATCTAAGCAGAAACTCTGTCCTCATTTTTGTTTTGTGCTAGTCTATCTTTCAGCAGAAAAAAATGCAGAATATATGGCATATTTTATTATAATGTCTGTTTAAATGAATGGATTTGAAGCAGTGCTCTTGGAAGGGGGGAGGCACATTAAGTTAGTCACTGTGTCCTGTGATAAATACAGCAATGATAATAGTAAAAGCAAACTTCAAGGGCAACTATTGTACTATCACATATGTGCTGTATCGCTTGTTTATTGCTTTTGGAACGTTATTGTGGAATAGGAATACAATACAACAAGTAATAACAAAAGGTTGATTAATTTTATGATTTGTGTTAGCATTTGTAGTTATGTATACTAAAAAGAAAGGCAGAAAGACCTCACGTTTCATGGCTTAAGCTGTTGTGGTTAGGCAGGAGTATTGCTCTCCATGCATGGCTAATGAGGTACTTTACAGATGAACTGACCTGCCTCAAAACCAGTAGATACAGACTATATAAGCAGGAAGAGGTCATACTGGAAGGAACAAGTGCTTAACTGTTCCAGGTAGGATGTGTGAAGCTTGCTAGTATTGTACAAATTTTCAACAGCTGAAGTGCCTGAAGGAAGGCATGAGTTTGGGCTGGCAAATGATGCTGATTTTAGAAAGATAAAAGGCTGCACTGTCTGTTTCTCAAAAAGCTTTGTGTGGAGGCTGCAGGACAGGATCACCTAAATTGTAGCTTTTTCTACTTGTTCTGTGACAGGTGTGGCATGTCTGTTTTATTTCCCTTAGAAAGCAGGAATTCTGCATGGTGGAAAATTTCTGGAAAGAAAGAATATTCCAAACTAGCAGTCTTGTAAGAGCCAATCCATGTCTAGCTTACTCCGGGTGAACACAACTGCTTGTGTCTGATTTGGTGTAAAGCTTATGAACCACAGTAATCCATGTGGGAATTTGTAAAAAAATCTTAGTTTATTGAGCAAGTAGGGCATATAATAAGAAGCCTTGCATAATTCTATAATGCATTATGGTACATTTTGCCTTGAAATAATGATGAGAAACTATAGATGTGCTGGAGCATATAGTGTGCTTTAGTGTTCAGTAACAGCCTTAATGGAAGAGATAAAAGACGGGTCTCTTGATAAGAAAAGTTGTATAACTAATAATAACAGCTAAGGAGAAAATGCTGAACAGAGCAATGGATATGAGAACACTGAAGGCTGAATTTGCAGTCTTCCTGTTGATTTGAAGAAGCTTTAAGAGAGAGATTTCACTTCTGACGTAGAACTCATCACTTATCTGTCAAAAGAGGTGAATGAGCAATTCAGATGATTGGTTGGCTTAAAATTTGTTAGAATAAAATGATCATCATTCTCTCATCAGTATGTTTCAAAAAGCTGAACAGCAGATTCATCAGTAATGATTAAACATTTATATATAGTTTTCTCACATTGCCTCTTTTTACCCTTAGCCTTGCAGTTTTCAAGAGACATAATGTGACAGAGGGAGTGGGAGGATATGGAGAGAAACATCTGAGATATATCAAATGCTTAGAACCTACAAAGTAAATAGCAGAATTGAAGTTAGTTATTAGTTTTGTGTTAGTTGAAGTTAGTAATTAGATTTGCTTTTTGTTTAGTATGGTGCATCATTGTTAATCCTCATTAATCTGAAATTCTGTGCTCCCATGAACTTTTTTCCCCAAAATCGTCAATTAGTAGGAATTTAAAAGTGAAGTTTTATAAAAAAGCTGAATACTTCTGAAGCTTTTTTTTTTTTTTTTTTTTTAACAGAATATTACTAGGATATTTGCTAGAATGTTGTGGAGATTGCTGTAGAACTAAAGCAATCCTATAAACATAAATGAAGAAAGTTCTGCTGTGTCGTAATAAACTTTCTTTCTTGTTTGTTAAGTTACCTGCCAGTTGCAAATCATTCCTTTTCAATGCATCTGTTGAGTATTTAAAGTAAATCTATCTATCTAGCAGAATTTAATTTACAAAGTGTTTTTCATCACTACTGACCATATACTTTGGTGTTAAATGGAAAGCCTTATAGCCTGGAAGTCTGGTAATTAAAAACCCTAGAGATATACGTGTTATTTTTTCTGCTTATGTCAGTTTTCATACTCATATGATTCATATCTGAGGAGACAGAAGATGAGAAAGATCTAGGATTTCACTAGTGATCAATCTCCAGCTGTCTGTGGCAGAAGGACGGACCTGAGAATTTCACAGATCAACTTGCATGATCATATAGCTTTCATTGTCATATGGTATATAAGGAAAAAGGTGCTGTATTTTTCATAGGATGAATGAAGCCCTGAGGAATTTATGTTACAAGATTTGTAAACAGGGAGATCAAGGGAATATTGTCTGAAAGGTTCTCAGCTGACATCCTCTCTAGAACTTTGCAAAAAGACATCATAGTATATGAGGAATTGTGTTCACATGGTTAAGTAGCTGTTTAAGATTCTAGGAAACAATAAGTAAAATAAACATTGTTTTTAACAATGGAGACAGAGATATTCAACAATGGAGATAGGGATTTGTGATGGGAGGGTGTTCAAGTTAATCATAAACGGCTATTAATAAAGCTCCCTTTCCCTCCTTAATAAAGCTCCCTCTTCAGCCACAGGATATTATACATACTAAAAATTTAAATGAGTCAAAAAGGGCTGCTTAAAAATTTACTGAGGGGGGAGAAAAAAAAGCAATCGAAGATTTTAAACACACAGGCAGCCCTGCTCCCCACCCACGCCCCCACCTTGGCTAAGTAGCTTTCAAGTCACTGGAGGACACAACGTCTTAGGAAAGAATCACTGTATGCTCATCCTATTCTTAAAGTTCTTCTCCATGTGTATGTTGTTGGTCACTTGGAGATAAGGGCTAGATGGCCAGTTTGTCTGGCCTAGAACGCTTGAGCAGTCTAACTCAAATTACAGGAAGTATAATGCAAGCATTCATGCACTGATCTTCCTCAAAAGCTTCTAAGTTTCTTTAGTAACTGATATTTAAATCCAACCCTATTTCTCTCTTCGTCTGGATCAGTCAATATCATTAAGTGTGTATTGTATCAGAAATTATCAGCAGAGTTAACATACACAGAAGATCCCATTTCTTATGAGTTATTAATGCCTTTTGTTGTGAAGTAGGTGTATTTTTTATATATATTTTAACTTCTAAAATAGTAAAACTAAAGCATGAATAGTAACAAGTTATATCAAACACTGTGTGAATAATAGAGCCAGGTATACAAAGACTCACAGCATTCTGCTATAGCCAGTAAAATTACTGGCATCAAAATGCTTTTCAGGTAGAATCATTTGATCTCGTGTAACCTTTTTTAGCCTACAAAATACAGTCATTGATTAATACTGAATCATCTTAATGACTGCAATGCAAAACTTTATTGTACGCTGCAAACAAACCTTTGCCGAAAAAGGTGAGAGTGGAACAGATAACCAGAAGCAACTGTTACTGAAAAGGTTTGCAGCATAACATAAAGAACAATTTCTGTAAGACTTTGAACATCTATTTTATACAGTTCCACATGTCAGATGGTCATTATACTGAGTTTTATAGCCAGCTCTGATCATGTGAAATTTGAATCATCAATTATACAAAAGGAATAATTGGAAGAGTCCTTTAGTTTAAATGTTATATAATCATCGTCCAAAACGAATAAAATTCTCTGCCATGTGCTGCACTAGTGCAAATCAAGCCTGCCTTCTTTTCAGTTGGAGGAAGGGCATGAAAAGATAAAGGATACACATACCTTCCTGTTAGGCTACATCCTTGTGATATTGTTATGTGTGTTTCTCCTTCGTAGCTTGCTACCCATCAGAGAAAAGGAGTACCACCATATTTAATAAATTCTGGCTGTGCCATCATACACTATGATATCGATATGCAAACAATTCCATAATTTCCAGGTATTTGCACTATGCTAAACACAAATCCAAGAAAATAAATGGAGAAAGATGCCAGCATATTGTGTGGCAGTGCATGTTACTGTATCTACCAAATTTGAATTCACTGTACATAACAATAAAAATATAATGATGTTCTGGAGATACTGCTCACTGGCATTGCAAAGAAGTGTATGTTAAAGTAAGTCAGATGTAATACAGACATGCTGTATATGAAAATTCACGAACATTTATACTAATACTTTTGGGTTTTCTTTTTGTGACTGCTTTAAATTCTGTTCTCTTTTTAAATAGACGTTCATGAAAAGAATTAAGCATAGACACTGTGAAGCATTTTTATTCATCTTCTTTCTACTCCTACCTGAAGCCTCAAGAGTTTTTCTACTGGAGTTGTAGCTGATCAAAATTTATTTTCAGAATTCTATTCTGTGTCATTATTCTTCTGTGTGATGCTTTGCTTTTGATTGCTGTAAAGCAGGGAAAGAATCTCTCAAAATAGTGTGAGATTATGAAATTCAACTATACAATATGAAGTAATCTCAAAATTCATAGCCATTTTTGGTACTGAACTTGACAAATTTATTCTGCATTAGGCCATCCCAGTTTAGAGCCTCCTTAAAGGACTTTATTCCAGACATCACTTATTTTCAAAAGCTTTTTGTCTAAACAGATTTATTGTTGGATGCCTTATTATAGGTCAGAAAAGATGAAAAAATATCAAAAAGTTTATTCATTAAGCTTTTCAGACCAAGATTGGGATTGAGGACTCGGGACCTAAAATACCCATTAAAAAGGAGAATGTATTGTTGATAGGCAACATAGTCGGTTAATCAAATAAAAATCTAGTAGTGAAAAAAATTAGGGATACTAGATTTCAAAGAGAATGAATCTAGGTGAGGTATTGCTTATATTAAAAAAACCCAACCAACCAAACAAAACCAAAAATCCCAACAACAATAACAAAAAACAACCAAAAGCTTTTGATTACAGGGATGTCTGTCTAAGAGTTTTACGATAATTTTATAATTCAGTAATACTGTAAATTGTCATAGATTCAGTATTGATTTTTGCATATGCAATTTGATTGTGTTGCAAAATATTTTTTCAGAAATAATTACAAATTATTAAGCATATACTGTTTTGTAAGTTTATTTCCTTTTGTAAGTATGTAGTTATGTTGCATATAGTATTTTGGGTATGTAAGTTATATTGTTACATAAATGCCTATGATGATTGCATTTCTTCATTTAAAGTCCTATGTTTAAACTTTATTGAAAACTGATATAAAATGTGAAGGAGATAAGGTTTTGCCTTCAAATTGACATGATGAAATGCTGAGAAGTAACTAAAATACATTTTTCACAGTCCACTAAGATTTCAAAATCCGCCGCTAACTTGGCAGTCTAATATGGTAGTAGTAGTTAGGAAATTTACTCAGTTATTGTAGAAAATGACTAAGGAAGCATGGGTTTCAAATGACAGCAAACTCTGCTGTTATACATGTTTTAATGTATACTTATAATATCGGTGTGTTTAACAGGGTATTCCAAATGTTACATAGCAGTCCATATTATTCCATACAGTATTAGCAACAGAATATAAGAAATCTATGACGTAATTGATTATTCATTATATGTAAATAGCTTATGGTGTTTCTGCACTGAGTGCACTTAGTTTTTTCTGTATCATCATGTTCTGTGATATTTGGTATTACCTTAAAGCCTCAGGTCTTGGGGCAAATAACTTTATGAAAACTGTGGCTTTCATTATTAAAAAAAAAAAAAAAATTACTAGCCTTCAGGGGTGTCTGAAAATCTTGGTAATGTTCGCTCAAAAAGTTAGCAGTTGAATTCTTAGAGCCTGACATAAGGGGTTTGAATCATTGGAACAAGAAATCTGTTGAATGTAATTTTATCCTGAATACCTCAGCTTAATTAGTGAGCCCTAAGTAACATGACCATGGATGTTTGATGATGTTTGAAAGCTTTACTTTAACTGTGATTTCAAACCAATGTATTTTTATTCAGGTGTGGTTTATGTTGATTTCAGCAGGAATTACAATCATGGTAAAAACAGAGTTAGTTGAAGTTGTTCAGTGTATCTTGTTTCTGTAATCTTCTGAAATAACTTTTATGATCCAAGAACAGTGTTACCAAAATGCACAAATTCAGTTAGTTCTTGACGCATCTATACTGGAGCTAAATGTGCGTGTAGGGAATTTTTTTTTATATGAGTAGCAAAAATCCTGTAAAATTAGTTCAATTTTCAAACCTGAGTACCTAACGATGCTTTTTAAAATCTAGTACTCAAAGGAATGCTCAGAAAACAGTCTGATTGTAGATGTTTAGTATGATCAGGATCCAGGAATTTAACCAACATATTTGAAAATTAGACTCAAACTTACACTCCTCTACATTGGTATGAGCTTGGGATAAGGTTAAAAACAAACAAAGAAATAAAACATAACTCATTTAACAAGCTAAAAGTAGTAGGTTTTTGCTCATCTGAAGTTCTAGAACTGTCAGTCAAATGAGTGAGAAATAACCCTGCATTTCTAAAAAAAAATAGGTAATCGTGAGAGGAGAAGGCAGGCGTTTGATATCAGATAATTTGCAGATTTCAGGTCAAAAAATAAATAAATCAAAAATACTGGAAACAAATACTTTTTAGTTCTTCTATTTCAGAAGTAGCTTTTGGCATACATAAACTCAAATTGTATCCTAAATAATGTTAAGCTAAAGCCCCCTCATAGTTTTCCAAAGAATACAGAAAAAAGAATGTTGTCAAGATCTTTAAAATATAGCATTAGGAAGAGAGGTTTGTTGTCAGAACTGTTTAAAGGAGATTAAATTTCATTTCTGCTGTATACTCCAAAGAGTACTTTCAGCCTTTTCATCTGGTGTACTAAGCCTTTAAGCCCAAGTCACTTTAAGCTGACTAGTGTTACATGACTATTAACTGGAATGTCTGATTCCAGAATATGTGTATTGCTAGAAGTTAATTTTCTGTTTCTTTATTGTCAGTTGAAAGACAGGATAGCTGATTTCGATTTAGGAAAAACAATTAAATCAGTTGTCTTCAAAAGGATTTATCTACTTTTTGTCTGAAATGGGGCCTGAAGAAACATATATCTAAAGTGTTGAAAGGTTAGAAAAGGAAAAGAAATCAGTTTTGGGTTGAAAATCTTTTTTAAACAGAGTAAATTGGCTCTAGAATGGTTATAGGTGAGAAACAGCAGCAAGAAGTAACTTGCATAGTGTAGATTTAACTTAAATTGCTTAATGAACACGGATGCCATGAGCTGTTTTTACATTGTTTTAAAAGACACACACACAAAAAAAGAATATAAGTGATAGTACAGTGCTGGAAACTCTTTGGATTATTTTTTCTTAATGAAATATTTTTTAAAATTTCTAGAATAATATCTGTAGATTTATAGAACAAACAGCATTCATCATCATATGGTGTTAATAAACCTTATAGTCATTTACATCAGAAGGACAAAGTTAATTACAACTCAAACCCCAACATATGCATGACAGATCCAAATATTAACTTACTGTTACCAGTTATTGCAAAATAGTGTAGTGTGGTTTAATTTTAATTAACTATGCATGACTTGCATTTTCTTTACTGTTGCGTTCTAGCAAAACCAGAGCTGTCACATAAAGGACACATCTATTGATTACAGAGGGTGTTTCCTCTGGGTGAAAAGTATGATAAATATTACTAGTATGCCTTTTTAAAACAAAGAAAGATCCTAACAGTTGGCTTGCCTTTTTTCAAATATCAATGAAGGCTAGTGAATGAAAATATATTGGATTTTATTTTAAGAGAATTTTAAAGTGTATTTACCAGATGAAGTACCAGCAAATGAACCCTGAAGAACAGTATCGTGGAGATGTATTGTTTTTCTTTTACATGTTGCAGTAAACTCCTGCTTGCATATTCTATACATCTCAGGAAACAAACTGTTAGAAATACATCTGTGGGAGGATAATAGCCTGGGAGATAGAGAGCAAAATGATCCATGGAATATTTTAATTTTGGTCTGTGACAGTTGGGATATAGACATTGAAGGAATTCTGGCTCAAAGATGCCTTTAAACACAGGTCTGTTGTGGGGGTGGTGCAGTACTGGGGATGTAAGAGAACCTCCCTGAAGGTCTAGGATGACACAGTGGTTATTGTCAGACAATTGCTAGCATTTAAGTTAGAGCAGTTTAAGACATTTTCACTTTTCTTAGATAGAAGTTATGACCTTTCAGATGATATGAATGTTAATACAGTCTATTATAATGCAAACGAAACATTTTAAAGGTATGGGCAGCTCCCAGTCCTTGTTTTGTTTCCATTGCCACAAACTGCAAGAGTTAACATGGTTAGTGTGTCCCACATAGGGAATGACTAATTCTCAGCAAAGAACAGTTAACTAATTTTTTTAAGCTATTTTAACTCATACAGTTACTTGTTTCTGGCTTTATCCTGTACTACTGTCTCAACTGGCCTAGCTATACTGGCAAGTCCCTTACGTTTTAGCAGGTTTTGGAATTTTTCAGCCTTTCCATTTACACCATTTCCTCAGTTGATACCAGCTAAGCCAAAAAAAGCTGTCTTCTGTTGGTATCAGTTCACAAGTATATCACCAAAGTCCATGCTGGCAAAGTGATTAGTAATGCAGAGGTCTAACTTTTCCATCTGATTTAGCTTAGGGGGGGTTCTGCAGAAGAATAGTGTAATATAAAGCAGGTATGGTTTTGAGTGTTACTGAAAGATTGACCTGGGCAAAGGATTAGATGAGGAAAAACCTATAAAGATTAAGACAAATTCCTGTATCGTAGAATTAGGAAATTCCTAGTCTTTTTAATCTCTTTTTTCTGTTGTATTCTAGCAGCGTTTAATGGGTGAATTGAATGATCTTTCAACTCAAGTTAAAGATCTTTTTTGAGATTCCAGCTTTAAACCCCAACTGTTAAAGTCAGACTAAGAAAATAATGTAATATTTCATGTTTTAATCTCTGATTCCTCTTCAGTATCCTTTTTTACCCTTTGTTTATACTTTTTTGGTTTGTTTTGTTTTGTTTTTTTGTTTTTTAAGTGTTTGGGGAATTTATATCTGTGGCCTGTAGATCTCTTGGCTGGATAAACAAGTGTAACTTTTTCTTTTTCTTTTTTTCTCTTTTTATCTTTCAACAGTCAAAAAAGTAGTCAGTTTGAATATTCAGTCAGTCTCAACTTACAAGACAATTTCTAATGTTATTGGATATTTAAAAGGAACAGTATTTCCAGGTAAGTAGCCCTTCATCATTTGTATCAATTATTTGTTTTATAGTGGTTGGGAGTCATAGCTAGGCTCAGGAGTCTATTTTGCCGGTTAAGGCACTAATGAGAGGAAGGAGAGAGCCTTTGTTATGGTCGTTTTGTGATTTGACTTATGACAAAACAGGACATAAGGGTTAAACAGAGAATGAGCTCAAGGGGATATTACAGTTACACGAGGGGATATTATAGTTACAATAAGCATATTTTTACACAACAGGCAGGAATTAAATGTAGCCCATACAGAGTATTAGTATTTTATACCAAGTAAATGTGTTGGTGGTTTTCATTTTAGGGTCTACTGTGTTGCGTTATTTGAATTAATATGCAAGCTGTCTGTACAACTTTAGAAAATGTTTTGATTTTTTTCTAATGTTAGCAGAATTTTGAGATAAATAAAACTCTATGCTTCAAGTCCAGAACATCCCTACCTAATTCAAGTGTCTTACTGAAACTGAAGTGTAGGGTAGCGTGATCTCTAGCTTAGTTAAGAAGCTAATATCATATGTGATTATACTGTACAAAAATCTGTTATTAAATTCTTAATCACACTTGCCTCAGCCTTATTTTGTGTTACAATCGTGCCTTAAGCTAGTTTTATACAGGTCTGTGAATAATAACTACTATTCTATATGTCTAAGAATTAAACAATAAGATTCGAAGTGCAACTGTGACATAAACCACAAACCCCCTCCCTCCTTTGATGGTGTATGTAGATAATACAATAATCAGGACCTCATAGGAATGAAGGTCATTTTGAGCTTACTCTGTCTGCAGGTGAGTTTGCCTAGAAGTTGAAGGGTTTCTGCAACACGAATGGACACTGTTGCTGGTTACTTAAATAATGCAAAATGTTGTAGACCCAGTCCAATTCTTAATGTACAGATGGCATCGTCATCAAAACATTATCACATTTAGCTTGATTAGTACTCTTTTATTAGGTTCAGAAGAAAAGTTTAGGAGGTGGACCAGTCATTTGATATTTTAAATGATGGAATGAAGGAGGTGGGGAATATTTAAGTTTATTCCTGTTAGTGAAATAATGACTTAGTTTTGTGTCTGCTGAATGCTGTACTTTTCACCAGAACATTATTTATTTTAAACAACATAGAAAGCAATTAGCACAGTGAATTTAATTTTAATAAAGGATTTAATTTCCTTCATGAATTTGAAGTTACTAGTCTACTTTTGCTAATGTTCTGCAAATAGCTGTCATGGAATTTGAAAGGCAGAAACTGCCATGTTTAGAAATACTGTCTACTGAACTGTGAAACAGAAGCAAGACAAATAATAAAAAGCATGCATCCATTTCTGTTTAATAAATTCTTTATCTTCTCTATACATGAATCTTTCATCTCATATCCTTAATAAGAAGCTACTTTTTAAAGGTATGTCAGTATATGCTTAACTTTAAGGATGTAAGAATATATAATTAAGTGCAGTCAACAGCACTACACAGATGCCAACAGTTTGTCCCATAAGTGTCTTGCTGAACAAGGGCCATAGTAACTGGCTTCTAATGTAGGCACAAGTTAAGCATGTAATGTACCGTGGATTGCGTTTTGTACAGAATCAGTGTTAAAGCTTCGTTTGTTTCTCTGCTCTTCCTGCTTGACACTATAGCCATACCCTTTCAACTGTTTTGAATACTTGATGTTTTCATGGCATTGATTCTCTTGTCATTTTGATGACATTTTGCTAGTTTCATACACCTGAAATATACACCTTTATGATCCCAGAAATGCAGAAAGAAAACAAAATTTATCTTTAGTGCTTAATTAAGGACTGCAGAGCATCACCAAAGGTGGATTTTTGGTTTTGCTTAAAGGCTTCCTAACACACATACAAACACATCTATGTAATGGTGATCTTATTTGATATTTGATCTGAGGAGTAGCAATGAGCATCTTAAATCCAACCAAGATATTAAAACATTTAAGAGAAACGGAAATGTGATGGTAGGTAGCCTTTTAAAACTTGAAAAAATATGACTGATTTTATAGGTCTATTGGACATGGTTGAAAATGGGATGTATAACAAGAGAAGACAGTATAAATCACCATTTTTTCATGATAAATCCCTGTTGTCCAGCCCATCACTACCCTGGACACTATCCCACCTTATCACTTTCAAAATTTATCTGGTGGATATTTTTTTTGTCTATCTCTAGTCATTTCTTTCTCTTTTGTTCTTACCACGCGATCTCTTTCTCTACATGCTTCAGCAAATAATTATGAGAAAGGACAGCTGCTGCCTCTGTAAGCATTACCATCCTTTCTCCTATGCTTTTTTCTGTAGTCATTTGCTTCAGGGTATTGCCTCTATTCAAGAGGGAAAGATGGACAAAGATGAAGAATTTCAAAGGAGTCACCAGCTGTTATATTTTACCCCTGTTCATTCAGCTGGTGTCTCCTACAGTAAGTTGCTCCTTGTAGCTTCCTTCTCCATCAAAATGTCCTATACTGAATTACGTAAGGTCTCTTTCCACTCCCCTTCACATACACTTCACAGACTGAACAGACATTATAAGGTGGAGCAAGCACTGATCCTGTCTGATCACCCTGTGTTAGCAGCACTTTCTCTAACGACCTAGAAGACTGTAAGGCCATTCATTTTTTCCCCCTAGTTCCTAACATTGAGTTGAAGATCCTATGATTTTTCACTGTCAGTGCAACCTATAATTAAACACCTCGTGATGCAACACACAAATTGCAAAATTACTTGAGTTAGATTGCATTTTGTTACATTGAATTATGATGTACACTCTAGATTTACATTTTTCATATCTGCTTTTAGAAAGAAATTTTCATTTACATACCTATACACCCCCCAAGCAGTTGACTGAAAATGTTGTGTTGTAGGTATATAACAGATCCCCTGTTTGTAAAGCATTTTTGATTCCTTATAAAACAATGTTGCCATTTATTTTGTTGAACAAAACTGGTAAAAGTCCAGTTTCATAGGGAATGGTTTTATACTCAGAGTATGTAGGTTTTCAGTTAAAATAGTTTCTAGGCAGCAGTCATTGCAAAAATACTGAGGAGTAGATATTTAATTTTATAAGCAAATATAAAACATGGGTATTTTTCCACCTATGTGTTGCTACATTCCAGTGTACTGACAACAGTGAAGAATGAATCCCCTTGCATAAAGAAAGAAACCAAAATTTTTTGCACTTTTTAGAATCCAAATGATACCCAGAGATTGTTGTGGATCTGGCATCACTTGATAGCTATTTTTCTGTTCTCTATCAGTATCCTGAAATATGGAAAGAACACCTTCAAAAGTCCTCATCTGGACTACAAAGATACTTTACTAAATATCAGAACACAACCGGTAAGCAACCGTTCAAATAGGTTTCGGTTGTGAATGCATCTCATGCAGAAGGTCTAGTAGTTTAGTAAGTCATACAGCATAACTCTGCTTAGACTTCTTGACATGCATCAGTCACACCAGTCTTTCATGTTGTTTCATACCACATTATCTGTTTGGAATAAAATAAAGTTCTTTACACTTGAGAGTTAGTATTTGCATTTTATATTGTGCCTTCAGAGATGAAGATTTCATTTAATATCTCCCCAAAAAAATTGTGCATTTTTTTCTGGATAACCATAGGCATGTTCTGTATTTCAGGTTGAAACTTCTTGCATTTCATTTTATAAAATACTTTCTTCCAGTATCATCGAAGTTGCTAGGTCTGACTTACCTTTTCTGTATCATTCATTATCTCTATTCCTCTGTCATGTCTCCTCTTTAAACCTGCAGTCCAGGTCTTTTCAGTGTCTCCTTACATGGAAGTCTAAGTCCTGATATATAGCCATTCTGGTTACCAGCTTCTCAACTGCTGTTTCTGCAATGTGTTTTTTGAGATAGGGTGGTGAGCACTGAACACAGTCTTCCAGGTGAGGGAGTACTAATACTTTGTGTATTTTCTCTATGTTTCTCATTGTACTACCACACCTTTTGTTTTATTTTTTGGACAATAATATGTATTGAAGCTAGAGTTTCCTGCTTATTCATTTGTGATTTTTCGTAACACTCTAATGTGAGCATGGAACTTTATTAGATTATCTGTATGATGAAGTCCTGGCTGTAAAAATGGTATGTATCAGATTTATAAGAAGGGAAAGTAATAAGCAAACAATGAGGCAAAGGCACAGGGATTAAGTGAGGAATGTGTAGACGTATATTTATTTACTAGTTTATGTTTGAGTAGTATTCAGTTTTATGTATTTATATTGTATGATTGTCTTGCACATGATCATATAAATTTCTGTTGATAGCATTGTGTTGTATTGACATTACAGACTACTAATACAGTTACACAGTTCATCTTTTAGTTTTTAAAAATTCTTTTAATGCTAGTATCCAGACAAAATAAGATTCTCTTGTCTTTCCCCGCCCTGTCCTCCCATCATGTCCGCGCCCCCCCCACCCCCCATTTCAGACAAATACGTCATCATTGGTAGTCATCACAGCAGTTTGAATACTTATGGTGGACGAGAATGGGCCAGTAGCACTGCTATCATCACAGCATTTATACAAGCCTTGATGCTGAAAGTTAAGAGAGGCTGGAGACCTGACCGGACCATTGTTTTCTGCTCATGGGGAGGAACATCGTTTGGGAACATCGGTTCATATGAATGGGCAGAGGTAAAATAATTTTTGAAGGACTCACTGCAATACTGATTGCTTTTCTTGAAAGCATGAGAACAATATGAAGTTACCACATAGAAATTATGGTTCATTAACTGGTCTGTGACGTCTGTCTGCATACTTTCATGTACTCCATAGCAAATGCAGTGAAAACATCTATAGAGACATTTCCTGTGCAACAGAGCATGTGTGATAATGAGATGGCAAGTTACTTTTTCTCCTTCCTCAGGGTTCAACAGTTACTAATTTTTAATTGATGGGCTTAGTGTGGGGAGAACTGAATCAAGAGCACAGTGAATGAAGAGAACCGTGCTATGGGTTACATTAATTACATAAATATTTCAGTGTCTCCATGGCTAGTGCTGGTTCACTTTTCACATATTTGTGCTAAGGAGTTAGGTACAATCTGACATAGACAATTCCTTGGGTTCTTACTTTGAACAGAATAGAAATCAGCTTATTGAATGAAAATACGCATCAGAGTATTGTTGATCATATATGATTACAGGGGACTTCAGCTGGTGGAGTAAAGGAATAGCTAGCAGAGAGGTTCATGGCTGCTGAATTAAAACAGTAGATAAAATGAAGAGTTAATTGCTTTTTATCATGTGTGAGAAGTGGCTAGCTCTCATTGAAGGTTCATACTTCCAACATGATTATTCTTCAAAAACAAGAGGGGGTGAAAAAATCAAATTGAAAAGATCCAGGCTGGAAGCAAAATCTGTTTAGTTCCACTTCAAGTCAGCTTTGCATCAGATGTAATTGTGTTACACCCCTTCTGTTCAATATAAAGAGCCACTTCATGCAAAGAGTAACTTATTACTGAGAAGGCAAAGGGGATCTTTTTTAAAATGAGTTAATAATTGAAACAGTCTGTACATTCTATTTTTGTAGTCTGAAAAATAATAAGATGGAAACACTGGGAAATTTGTGCAATTCAAATCTGTATTTGGTCTCTAAAAATTTGAGTACATTTAACTGTTGATAGTGATTGCTTTTGAAGTTTGTCTTCTGTCAGGCATAAGTTTAAAAGGCCATCATGTTGTTTCACAGTATGTAGTGTTTTCATTTTTGGCCTTACAACTGTAGTCATTTTTAATTCCTCCCAGGCCTGTTTGCATTTTGTTGAAATGATGTGTGAAATGGAATTATAACTTCTGCTGTATAGAGAAATAACACTAAGATATCCTTTGAGGTTCTTAACAGTATATTGTAAGAAGTAGTAGTTAAGTAATACTTAGGGCATCACAGAGGACAAAAACATAGGGTGCAGTTTTTCCCTAGAAGGAACTAAAAGAACAAAACAGGTCTTAATTATAACGATGCATAGCAATAACCATTTCTCTGCTTGTGTTGTAGGATCTCAAGAGAGTTCTTCAAAGAAATGTTGTGGCTTACGTTAGCCTCCATAATCCAGTCAGAGGCAACTCAACTTTACACCCTGTTGCATCCCCTTCTCTTCAGCAACTGGCAGCAGAGGTTAGAAATAAAGTATTTTCTTTTACATCTAGTTTATGAGGTTACATTGTTAACCCCCTTGACACCAGTTGGTGTTTGATAACTATAGGTGGACATTGTTTTGTTTAAGAATTTTAACCTGACAAATACACATAAACTGGTTTTTCTAAATAAGCACATGACATTTTATTTAAAAAATTACAAGCTATATTAAGAGGTTAGAAAGAATAACTTAATTGCAACAGCTCATTATACTAAGTCTCACCATACTTGCATGCCCTATAGCGTTTTCACCTTTTGGCAGCTTTAAAGTAACCCATTTGTTATTCTTTAGCACAAAGCACATTTTTCTCTCCCTAATCTGATGTTTCCAGACTGTTTCTCAATTTGCATTTAAACTATATTTTTAGCAGATGTAACATGACACACAGGGAGAGTATTACTCTTACTATGATAAATACTGTCTAAAGTAAGTAAGTCAGGTTCACTGCTCAGCTATGCCTTTGTAACGAGTCTACAGAATAGTCTGTAGTTATGGTGGTGCAAGTGCACATAGACTTTAAACTAATGACGTTGCCATTTCTGAGGCTGTTGAATTTATTAATGATTAAAATGAATTTAAAATAATAAGGTACATACTAAATGATAAAAACAGTTTAAAGTGACATGCATAAAATGGAGTTCAATTTGATTTTCATAAAGTACGCTTTTTAGGTGTTTTTTTCCATAAATTTGCCAAGCTAATACCCATTAGCTTATTCTGATTTTTATTTGACTTGCCTCTCAAGCATTTGGTACTAAACACTGCTTAAAGTAGCATCTTGAATGAAATGGAGTTTAAGACTCATCTTGCTTGGCAATTGTGGTCCAACTAAGTTAGTAAAATGGTATCAGTCAAATTGCTTCTTAGCAATGTTTTAACCTCTTATCCTGTCCAGTGATTAGGTGGTAAATTCTTCATGGGAAAGATCTGGTTTATTCTGTGTAAGTATTGTGAAAAATGCAATGCAAAATAATTTTTTTAAGAGATAAAAAAGCTTTTATTTGTGAAATATTGTTTATAATGTGTTATATATATATATGAGTCTACAGATATTACAGCTATGTCGATTAGAATTTTATTGTAAGTTTTAGCTACTGTATTTGCAAACAATACTATTCTGATAGATTGCTAGCCTTTTGCTAACCTGTTGGTGTTTGCAGTCCTATCTCCATTAAAACAGGTATTTGCCGTGTAAGGGAATAAATTTATTACATTAAGTCCTTAAGCTATATGTTTGTTTCTCATTTTGTTCTTTGACTTAACAATGTTATCCATGGCAATGATCTGAAAACTGTAAACTGTCTGGAGCTGTGCAGCAGACCCTTTTTTTGTTATCTATTTATCACTTTATTAAGGTTTTTTAATTCTTGTTCTGATAGAAATTGTATCCTATCCAGTAGAATGGAGACAGCCTCTCTTTGCAGTCATGCCTTGCACCAGTTAATTACTTAACAGTCAGTAAATCATGACCGGAACTTCTTTTTTTTTTTTTTTTTTTTTTTTTCTTCCAGTAAACACCCTCCATCTCATCTCTGATTCTTTAGTGGCTAAGGCTTTATTATTGAGATTGTATCTATTCTGCATGTTTACCCTGAAGCCCCATTTAAAAACAAAATGACAAAATGCATGCAAGGTAATCTGTATAGTTTTATTTTTTGTAGGATATTATTTGTAATTAATGCAACTGTTATACACTTTGTGGTGTTAAAGAGATTTGTAGGAATTACTGCTTCCAATGATAGCTAAATTTCTGAATTCATGTCAAGTGTATTGACAGTGATGAAACAGCCCAGCACAGGTCTTCATTTGTTCCCATGGGTACTCACAGTTTGCCATGCCTCTAGAAGATTTTCTGTGGAAGACTGATCTACTCATAAAGAATATCAATACTGCTTCCAGCACTTGCCAAGAAGACAATGTAATTACAGATTACATCAAAATTATGATAGTGCAAATGGGGTAAGATGTGATATTTTGGAGCTCATCTCATCTTGAAGAAATTGTGAGTCCATTCACATCAGATTCTTGTTAACAGGTACAGGTTGCAAAGTGTTTAAAAAGTCCAGTGAGAGACAAGCGTCATTTTAATTTGTAAGAATAATTCTCTGAAATTAGGTTTGTTAGAACAGAAAAGAAAGTGAAACAGGAATTTAGAATTAATAATATCAATCCATTTTGAAATGTAAAGAGAAAAGTAATTCTTGCTTAGTTGAATAGAAACTTCCCATAATTTATGGATACATGGAAGATACTGCACTGTACCTTTGGATTCAATGGTAAAACTCATACTGCCATTTTTAGACCACAACAAAAGGGACCAGCTTGCATTATTTTCTCCTATTCCTAAACATATTGCAATACTGTTTTGAGGAGGGGGAGACTATGGTCTGCTCACCATTTGCACTAAGGACAGAGTTCTGTTCTGTTCAATGCTCACTGCGGTGCTAAGATTGTGGGTATGCCATCTCAGTAAACAGAGGAAGAATGTTGTTCTAGGGACAATTAAGACTTGTTATAAATGCCTATAAAGGTTAAGTGTTAGCGTTCTAGGGAAAACAATGAAAAACTGTAGTTTTTCGTGTGAAAGAAAACTCGAGTAAAAATCACACTAAATGCAGAGCACTCCATGAATGCTATAAGGACCATAGGTCGAAGAGAACTGTGGAGAAATGGCAAACTGAGATAGGCAAGTGCATACAACAGTGTTTACTTTCTGCGTTGTAAACGTGGCTTTTCTAAAATAAAATTTTTCACTCTTGCTAATCATTCCAGCTTCCAGAATGCTTTTTTTTCATTCATTTCTGGAAACTGTGGGAAAAGTTGTGAACAGATAGCTGAAATGTAGTTCGTATGAATATTCTAGACATACCAATAAAAAGAAAAATCACAAACCTGATGAGTTGTCTACCATGTGAGATCTGGTGGTCAGTCAGAGAATGGGATAAGTGCCTGGCTAATTAACAGAAACCATGACTTCTTAAAGACATTTTATGTAAAGGGATTGCGTCTTTATTTTAGTTGCAGGTTTCAAAAGCAAGCTACACAAGCAATGTGAAAATAATAATTTTATGTGCCTGTCAGTGGGATTCAGTGGGATTCTGGTTGAAACACCAAATTAGATGAAGAAGCTAATTTAAATATTTGGATTAATTAAGCAGAGAGGAATTCAAACAATTCTGAGACCTAGACATATTTAATTCAAATCTTTTTAATATAACTATGTTAATTAGTGTCCACATTAACAAGGGGGAAGTACTGCCAAGTTATATTTTTGCCTACTATTACTTTGTAAGGAAAAATGATTGTTCATTTGCTTGCTCAGTTAGTGAGTCACCATTAGTTGGCAGAGTGTCGGTGAACTGGGTTTGTTTGATGCTGGCATTCATTCTCTGTAAATAAGGCCATTAATTATTTTTTTATATAATTAACATTTCACAAGTAAAAAAGTTATTATGAAACATAAGTTCATTGCTATTTTCTTTCAACTGATTATATGACCACTGCTGATCAGACTCCCGGTCTGCTGTTATTGCTGAACCCAGGAAAACCTACTGCTCCTTTCTCTTAAGGAAAAGAACCATTTAAAGCTATTGAAGAATGAATTGAGCATTAAGAATGACTGTACCAACTATCGTTCCACACTATTTATCAGTATTTGTTTCTATTAACAGAGTAAAAAGCATAGAACATCTTTACATTTAAAGGTGGTGTCATTGACAGAAAACTATTTTTTCTTTTTAAACTAGAACCAAAGATAAATTTCTGCATAGATGCTTGTTACTATTATTATTTGTTGATTTTTTTTAAAAAAAGCTTACATTAATGTCAGCATTACTTGTTTTCTTTTTACTTCTATGTTTTTCTCATTTATTTTACCTTTAGCATTTAATAATGGATCTCCAAGCCTCATATATTAGTAGGTTGTAAAGAGGAAAAAAACATTAAATATTATTTGAATTGCTTGTTGTATGTCATATAACAGAAGATTATAGCTTCCCCATGATTTTTCAGTCTTTATTATTGTTTTTAGTGTTGCAATCGGTTGCTGGTGTTACTTTATGTATTTGTTGAAAATCAAAAAAATCTCTTGAGAATCAGAAGTTTATGCTGTTGTACTCCTGTCTCAGGGATTCATAACTACGTTAAAAAGATGCTCCTAATATAGACAATACTTCATTACCAGCATTATTAAAATCATTAAGAAGCTGCTCCTCCAGTGTGAAAAGCAAAGTTTCATTTAATGGTGGATTTGATTTTTATAGTTGCAGCAGGTATTTTGCATTTTCTAACAATGTTTTTATTTTGATAAAATGTTGCTTTGTCCACTGTTGCGTATTTTTTCACTTTTAAATTAAACAAATTTAATAAATGCTGACTCAAACAGGGGGTAATCATGTAAACTTATACATTTTGATGCTATGAAAATACTGTTGCTGTTAACCATGGGGAAAAAAAAGTTTTGTTAGCAAGGAAGAGTGCAAGTGAACTAGTTTTTATGCTGTGATCTTATTAGACATCTGCCAGAAGTCTTTGTTTCTAATGTATCAAGCTTTCTCCTTCCATGTCCTTCCCTATCTTTATGAAATTCAGATATTAAGTTGTTCTGCTAAAAGCATAAATTATGTATATGTTTGGCAGGGGTTTTTTGTTTGTTTTGGAACATAAATGTCAATTTTGATAGCCATTGTAGATAAAATGGAAGAAATATAGATGTTTTATTATCTTTAAATGTAGTGCTGGATTATGGGAGATTTCAGTAATTCCTTACCTGCTGTAGAATGTATTTTGGTTCTAGGCTTCTATGGTCCGATCTGATTAAAACTGTCTAATGTAATAATCTGTACTATGTAATGGGATTTTCTTTTCCTCCCAGAGACTTTATGCAGACTACAGTATTAAGAAAGTTGATTTCAGTGCTGTTTAAATATTCCTTTGCATAATTTCATCTAATTGCTCCTAGTTACGTCCCTTTGGATCTGACTTTTTTGTGTTGATAGAAAGACGTTTTCTTACTGATAGAAAACCTTTCATGTAGAGTGCTTAAAAGTAAACTAGTTCTTATGAAAGATGATAGATTGACAGGATATTTTAAATTGCCTACATAAACACAAATTATTGAAAAGTTTCAATTTTTTTCTAGTCATTATTAACTATGTGGTTGAATGAAGTTGTCTTAATAGCTTTAAGCTATACAACACAAACCGCACAGGGGAAAGAGATGCATGGGCAAAAATGAAGTGTAGGGTAAAATAACCAGAAAAAAATAAAGCATCTTTAAATCAGAATCTACAACACATTAATGTAAAATGAAATTAGAATTAGCCTGCATTATGTCATTTGGCTCACAACAGTTACAGCAATATGTTCCTTACTTTTGTGTTTGATGGAAAAATAATTAAAATTTTGTGTGGCACAGCACACTTCCTCGTTTGCAGATCAATGTGAAAAAGAAATGCATCTGAATTTCTGAATCTGAAATCTGAAAAGCAGATCATTTATTTGTCATATAATAAAAAGGTGAAATATTTTAAGTAATGTGATAGATAATTAACCTGGCCAAAAGTATTAAATACCTGTTTTTTTGATAGTAAGATGGCCTTTCTAAGTGTGCTAACCTCATATCCTGAGAATGGGAAGCTTTAGAGTGCTCTTTGACGCAGTCTTATCTCAGCATGTCTTCTAGCTGTGATTATTCTTTAGACAAGCATGAAAATGTTTTGTGAAGCACTGACTTTAAGTGATTTACCAGTATATTTTATCATAAAATTGTGTGCTATTTCGTATTTCCAAACCAGGTCACATATTGAGAAGTCAAAGGAATGGAAGGAAAATAGATTTCTAGAAACCTGGGAAGGTTTTTTTTTTTTATGTTTGGGTTTTGTGGTTTTTTTAAGTATTTCTCCCAGGAAGAGTAAAAATAGGTCTGTAGAATACTAAGCCCATAACTAACTTGGAAACGTTGACCTGAGCACCACTGGGAAATAGGCATGGTAAACAGCATGGAATTCCTGCTCACACTGATAGATTTTGAGGTTGGAAGTTCTCTTCCAACATGGGCCCGTGTCATGCATGCATAGAGCAGGACTCTTACATACGTGTGAGTGTTCAGATTCACCAGCGTGTCCTGCAGGATCTGTCAGATGTGCTCAGGAAATCCGGTTGCTATGCATGTGTCAGTTTAGCAGCCGTGACTTTCTGAACTCATAATGAGCTGCCTTCATTTAGTGCTTGATTGTTCACTTATATATGTTAAATGGAATTACATTTGAAATAGACTTAAGTAACAAAGTTATAATCTGAATGGTTTAGAAATCACCTTAAACTTACAGTGATTGTTATGTTTTGGCTGCCTGCCTGTCTTTTAGTACCCAGGAGTGTTTACATTTTAACCTTGTAAATCTGTCACCCAAAGTGTCCCTTTAATTTCAGTGTTGGTACAGTTATATTTCTTGTATGTGAAAACAAAAACCTGATTCTTTGAAGGCCGTTAAATGAATTTCCCTGTCTATTCCATAGGCATAACTATGTAATAAATAACTAAATTTTGGGAAGGAAGGAAAAAAAAAAAGCCAAACCAAAACAAAAAGTACTCCAAACAAACAAGAAAAACACCTGACCGGTTCAGTGCCAGTCATCCATAGGAAAAAAAGAAAAAAAAGAAAAAAAATAAAGTCTTATATATTAAGTTTAGGCATCGTTGTTGGGAAGAACTTAGTAAAAGCCTTCAATGAATTCTACAGATCCCAAAGTTTGTGATGTCTAAACAATGCATGCAAAATAAAAAGGGAATGGTATATAGTGATTCAAAATGTATTCATTTAAAATTCATTTAAAGCTGTCATAGCTTGAATAATCACGAGCATCACCTGAACTGTTCTAAGGGTTCCGAGTTCATTAATTTTTCATGTCCTATTCATCTGTTCACCACCAGAATATTCTGGTGGTGGCATCTTGTCCAGTGTGAAAAACTACTAAGCAGGGCTAGAGTGGAGGTTATCAGGGCACTTCATAAACTGGAAATTTTAATTACCAGGAAATTTCAGAAGCAATTTCAAACCAATCAAATATATGTGAAAAATCTCTGTATTTTCCAAATTACTCATGAGGTTTTAATCAGTAATGTAGTTGAGATGCGTTTTTGTTTAATGAGTCAAAGGAGCATAATTCCCATAATATTACTAGTCCTGTCTTCAAGTGCACACAAAATGAGAATTCACTGACTATAACAGGCGAAAATTTTGCAGCTGATAATCTGTGATGTCAGGAAAAGAAAAAATGCAGGAAATGGCTGTCTTGAAGTTTCTGCAGAAAGCTTTCTTTGGGCAGGTAAAAGGTCATACAGTTCAAAGCTTGCCCTCTTGACAGAGCCTTGAAGGTGATTTCAAAACCTGTTTTGTAGCCATCTATTTTAAGACTTTAATGCTTAGGCTCTTTTCCAAGAAGAGTCTTCTAACATTTAGGAGAGATACTAACAACTTAACTTTGTATCATGTCTCAGTCTTCTTGATTTGATATATTATTGTATAATTACTTGAAGAAGGCTGAGTGTTCTACCTTCAACAGGAAATTTAGCATTAGAAGAAAGGAATCTTCTAAAAACACACACACACACAAAATCAAGTTGGAAACTAGCTTCCTCTCAGTTTTAACAAGTTCATTTTTTTTCTCTGACATGAGAATGACCGCATTCAATTTAAGTTGTAAAGATTTATAAAAAGCTGCAGATCAAGTTTGAATTTATTACTATTGATATTTTTTTCTATAGGCTTTTGAACATTCCTAGAAAATAGTTGTATTCTGTGTCTGAATGGAAAAGAAAAACAATATTTATTGTGAAGATTAATAAACAACTCATGGGTTTGTGTGAATAGAGATTTAGATGGTCTTCCTGCTGTTTCATACATTACCGGTGTCTGTGACACTGGGACTTGCTACATTCTGATTAAGTACAATTTTCAAGACCACCTACTAATTTTGGTTAATGTAGTCCGGAGTCCAAAAATATGTCTAAAAATTTGTGGCAAAGTTATCATTTTGTCCACTTTTTCTTTCACTGATAGTTATTGAATAAATATCTGTTCTGAAATCTCAGTAATATTCAAATATCTTTTGAAGTTTCTTTCATGAAATGGACAAGTGTCAAGTATACCTTTTTAAAATCCTCTAAGTTTAGCACATTTTTATTTCATACCTTTATCAGAAAATTAAGGAGGTTGAAATTCATGAGAAAAGTAGTAATTTAGGCTACCAGGCACCATACAAAAATTAATACAAAAATACTTTAATTTGTTTTTTTTCTTTCAAGCTGGCACCAGGATGAGAGGAAAATTTAAGGTCATTTTAACTCTGAAATGATAAAGCTGTAGTCTACCAAGTAATAACTTAAGAACAAGAGAATATAATGATATATAGGATAAGCTGATACAGTAGCTAGCGTACATGAACTCCATAATAGTATCATGTTTTAAATTTCTGTCTTTCAGGCTAATTCTAAAACATCTTATTTGATCGTAGATTCATTATTTTAAAAAATCTTGTCTTGTATGGTGTATGTTATTGTTTGCATTTTGTTTGCTGCATTTGGTCTGCTTATCGAGCTTTGTGTAATGAGTAGATTTTCATTTAAAACAGGTAGTGGTGGTTATTTGCAGTTGTCCTTCAAAATATTTAATAACTCCAAACACCACAAAAGTGTCATGAATCTTATTTAAAAAAATATCTTCAAGTAAGCTTGTAAAACAGTTGTCTGCACAGCTAAAATGGAACTGAACGTTCAGAATTGAGGGTGCTTTGGAACCAATTATATTGCTGTAGATACATCTTTGTGGCTCTAGGGAATTGGGGGAAAAATAATCGCATAAAATCTTTTTCTCCCAGTAAATTAATGGATCATTGTTGTAAATGAAACACGAAGATGTAGTTTGCTTGGTTTGTTGTTTTTTCCTTTTTTTTTTTTTTTTTTTTTTTGTATAAAGGAAATTAGAATTTTATTTTACAAATTACAAAAGTAAATTTTTTTATGTAAAAAGCACATAGAAATGGCAATGTAAAGCACCTTTGATGATACAAAAGCAAAATTGGTAAGGGCTTCAAGCAATCACTTGACCCAATTCCTCATCCTACTGCAAAAATAAGTCTGTGATGTGTTTCAGTTTCCAGTCTACAAGATTCTACAGCTTTCTCATGTGATCTGTACTTGTCTTCTATCACACTACTGTTTAGAAAATTTTCTTCATCTGTTGCAGTCATCACAGTTTAAAATTAATCTCTTTTCCCTTTCTTCCACTGGTGATCTTTATGGTTTTTTGAGGCAATCTTTTTATGTATTGAACAAAGTTATTGTTATACACAAAAGAAAATTATACACTGAATATCAGCTTCAGGGAATTGATACATCTTTCTCAAAATTAGTATGAAATTCAGTGTTTGAAATAATTGATATCTTGGATGAGCAAGTGAAGTCTCTGTTAAATCCCGGTTTTTGCCAGAGATTACCACTTGAGGCTCATTGCACTTCAACTAATGTTTTACAGTGAGCTAAAATAGCAGAAGAATATTTGTAAAGTCAAAGTGACTCTACAGAGAGGCTAATCAGAAAAAAACAACAGAAATAGGTATCTCGCTTTTGTTTGTTGTATGCTTGTGTTCCTGTTAAAAACAGTGTCCTGATTGGTTATCCAGTGATTTAATGCCTCTTCAGAGCAAAGGGTATTTGGAATATAGCTTTGTAAACCAAAGTAGCTGACTACTGAGTGAACCTGAAACGAAAAGCGTGTTAATAAACTGGGCTTAATTAATCTCAGAACTGCACATCTCATCCAAATGCCTTTTCTCATCTGAATTTCTTCTGTTTAACATGCTTTTTTTTAGTTCTCACCCATGTGTACATCTCAGTTTTCCTTTTGATTCTCCTTAGATCTTTTTAAAAATATTAGTGCCTAGATGTTAATTTCACAATTCTGGGGTATATTTCATTTATTCTGCAAAATGGCCTTGTGTTTGCACTTGTGGGTTTTTTCAGTCTCATTGTGTTGATAATGGAGGACAGGTTGAGGATGGAATTCTAGTTTCACTTGTATTCCTATAAACTGCTGTAACCGCAGTGATTTCAGTATATTTTTTCCTGATTTATACTGTTATAAGACAGGAAAGAATTGTATCTTGGCTTCTGGTTTATTTCCCTGTAAAATGACGGCATTTTCTGCTTCAGCACTAAAAATATGGCTTCTGTTCTCCATGAGAAGAGCATTACATTCATGTTGGCAGAGCTACTGATGGCATCTGATCCTGCTCGCTCATCAAAAACTGGTTCTCTTTGGTATCAGCTAAACAGAGACAGACAGGTGACACTAGTTATCTTGTGACTGATGAAAGAAATCAATTTGTTTCAAGAAAGGAAAGGCTAAGATGGGTATCACCTACGCTTTATTAGAATTAATTGCAATGTTACTCATCTTTCTTTTTACCATTCTTAAGGGGTACTTAAATGCTGGGGTTTAACTTCATGTTTTTTCTCCTGAATTAGTCTTTCCTCCTGCACATGAACAGTTGAGACAAAAGTCAGATAAGGTAGATGATGTGTGTGGGTATATTTAAGTTAAGAAGAACTGTCATGGTGGAAACAAGTGTAGTAGCATGTCTTTTTGAAGAGAGAAGAGTGATATAGAGATCCTGAGTGGCAGGTAATCAAAGCAAGCAATATTTAAAATCATAGCAGGGCAGCCCAATTAAGTCTCTTTATCAGGCATTTTAAATTATTATGTGCAGAATTAATTAGTTCAACAGTTCTGGCAAGTGCATATGGCAGCTTGTAATTTTAGGTAACCAACTCATTTTTTTGCTGCAAAGAAAATAATAGTATATTGACCTGGGTGTTGTTCATTCTTGACCTTTGTTTTTATGCCATACATGTGTTTTCTGTCTAGCACCACATACACACTCCCCCCAGCCCCTTTTTTTTTTTTTGGTTACTGTCTCTGCAAGTGTCAGGTAGGAGAGGTATCCATACGAACACTCGGTTTCTTTTTCAATTGTTTTTTTTTTTTACAAGTCTCAAAATCTGATTCTTACAAACCAGAATAGAATAATAGTATATTATTATATGTATGGGTCAGGTTATGTGAATGCAAGGGCAGTACTTGTTCATATAAGTTGATTTGTCTGCACAGTATCTGGGAATGCAGGACAGAGTGTTTCAGTATTTCATTGGTGTGGAGTGAAGATGTTTTTCCTGAAAACAAAGGAAGTTATAAGGTTGTCTTAAGGCATAGAAGAAGAAGACAAATGGTTGAGGAGATAATGTTAGGGTGGCACTTTGCCAGCACTTCCCTGGGTGAGGGGGAGGTTAGTTACCCTCCCCTAATACAAGGATTACTTGTTTTAATCAGAGGTGTGGACTGAAAAGCTCATCCTCACTTTGTATTTTAAATTTCTTATTTAGTCCATGAATTGAATTTTGTGGCCCTAAAGATGAAGGTAAGAACCATTAAGGTAACAAAATTCACTCTTGCCTACTGTGCTGAGCAGTCTTGCTTCTGCTCTAGCAGCATCTGTTCATTCTAGTGTTCCCAAAGTAGGTTGTAGGCCTGCTGACATCTGAGCTTGATGCTCTAGTATTTAATCCCCCTTTTAAAAGGAAGTGGTAAATAAACAATCATAACTTCTCTGATTGTTTCTTCTTTCTGACATCACGTACTTCTCCATCAAAGCAGGCACAAGTACTATGCAGCATTCTTCTATGCAGATGTATTGTTAGGCATTTTTGAAGCACTGCTTATATTAAGTACTGCAGTAGCTCAAGGCAAAATATTGTTTTAACTTACAGCCTATCTATGACCTTCTAAGAAAAGAGCTGTAACACTGTGTGAAAGGAGGAGAGCTCATACATGACCTTTAATTGGGGCAATGTGTTTATGCTCCACAAAGATCACACTTTGCCTTGGGCTTTAGTGTAAATATTTTGGTCCTTATTCTGATTTCCTATAAACTAATGTACACTGAGAGGAATTATATGAGGAATAGTGCAGCCACGCTGATGTAAAAGTGGGATAAAATGTGGGAGAGATTTGAGGTTATTCTGCTACTACAGAAGCCTGGATTTCCAGCAGACTTAGTGCTTTTTTCCCAAAATACTCTCTGACATTGAACTTTTCTTTTTTTTTTTTTAAAGTATTTTATTTTACTTCAGTGAGTACTGCATACTCCTTAGTAATTAACTGCTGAGGTATGTTAACTAAATCCCATTGTTAATGAGTAAAATACCTTCCAATTATTGTAATTTTCCTGAAGGACTACCAAGCTAAATACAGAAATATTTAAGTAGTCTCTGAATCTTAGACGGCATGAACAAAGATCCTAGGATTCTTCTGGAAATCCTGAAAACCTTCTGTGGTAGAGTAATTCAGCACATTTGTGGTGTTCCCATGTTGTCCTGGAAGAATTGCACTACATCTCTCTTGGTGGCAACCATTAGCCAGTGCTTTCTTGCAGCAACAGGGATGTGTTCCTTGCTGAAAAGAGTAGTGGTATACCCTTGCTTCTCTGTGTGGTACGCTGCCTTGGCTGTCCCCCTTTTGAGTTGAGTTGCTAGCTGTATCAGCTATACCAGCATGATTACTTACATTGAGCCTTAAAATACTTGTCTGTATCAACATTTCTAACCGTATGAACTCAGATCTTTATGATTTTTTCCCTAGATATATTTTGTTCCTTCCTCCTCTGTTTCCTATAGAGCACCAGCCCAACAAGGGTCTTTTAGAATTTCATGAAATCCTTGTCAGTGTTTTCATCAGTATTATCATTCCAGGTCTGGGACTAGAGCTTGTTAATTAGCCAGAGCATCCTCTGGATCATTGCTTTTGCATCATGCGTTAACATTCTAAGGCTATCTTCGGTCTCCTTCATCAAAACAGATATTTTGCGTAATTCAGTATTGATGACAATATAACAGTTTCAAATTAGTACAAATTCTGAGTCTGATTGTATAGCACTTGAAACATGAAGGAGATTTTCAAAGATACAGGTAAAGAAAGGTGTTAAGCTGAATTGGCTTTCAGTTGAAGATACGTTTCTGATTGGCCTTTGTGCCTTTGAAAATGATATCCCAAGAGACAGGATAGACTAACAGTAGGGGAAAACAGAAATGATCGCTTTTGTTACTGAAGGTAAAGTGAAATATGGGGAGATGAGTAGAACTTCGTCATGAAGTCACATAGGAGGAAAAGGAGGGAATTTAATCCAGATCTTACGACAAATTATCAAAGGCATATGAATTCTCAGTCTTCTGTTCTACATTTGGGCACTCTTAAAACATTTGGTATTAAGTTCACTTGTTAATGTTAAAAGTGCTTAAGAAGTAGCAGTTGGAATCAGTTGCATAGTGTAAGTAGTTAATACAGAATTCAGGTATAATGTTGAAAATGTTGTTATATGTTTCATTCTCTAAATGACTAATTAATGTTGAATGAAATTTCCTGAATGTAGTCTTTTCTGTTCATGTATTACTTCTGACCCTTGGTTTTCTCAAGTTCATTTGTTGTTTGAAGTGGTTTGCAAAATCTTTTCTGCATCAGATCTGTTATTGATCTGTAGGTGACCTGAAAGCAGTATGCACGTATCCAATATTCAAGATTTAAGCTGGTTAATGTGGAATTAAACTTCTTTTTGATCCCTGATTGGGTGAGCTTTCAATTGCTTTATGGTAATATTTGCTTTACTTTTATAAATTATTTACTCCTTCTGTCAGGTAGCTGTCTCCAAATTTTTTTGCAGCACTTGCTAAAGTACCTTCCTGACAGCCAGTGGTGTTAGTTCAAAAACTTGAAATCGGATTACTCAATTTTGCCTTTTTGTTTAAAAAAATCATTGGTAATTAACAACCACATAAATAAGGTTTCATCCTGGTGTCAGTGAATGCTGTACTCTCTGAAAGAGTCTGGTATTAGGCTTCAGCACTCTTTTTTTTAAAAACGTTTGAGTTCAAACAAAAATTTGATCCAAAGTTTTCAAATAGACTCCTTGTTTGCTCAGTGGTTTTAATCTACAGACTGTCACAATGTATGAGGTCCACATTCATGTTCTCTGAGGAACACACATTAAACTCTGAGGCTGTCTGCCCTGCTTACATTAGGTACAGTAGGGAAAGTGCTACCAAGGTAAGCAGATGCCAACGATGAGGGCCAAAGCAGCAGCGGGAGTCAGGGCTGGCAGAAGGGAGGAAGAAGATGAAATACCAGTAGGGGGACTTGGCTACGAAATGCTGAGATACTATAGCTTCAGGTTTGCTGTGCAGATGAATGAGAAAGGTTTGTTGAAAGTTTTTTTAATCGGTCTTAGTATGTACTGTGTTTCAGCTAAGTTGAAAATAATTCCTGATATAAAAGTTTCTTTCAATACGTTGCTGTAATATCTTTCATTCTATCTTTCTGTTAAGATATTAGGGCTTGAATAGTTACTCAAATTCAGAAAGCTGTTGTTAAGCACTGAGCTGTTTGTGACTTTAGGATGGAGGAAGTCTGGGGGTCTCCTCCCTCAGCCTGGGAAGAACTGAGAAAACGGGCTAAGAAATTAAGAAATAGCCTAGCACCAGCAGCCCTGCGTTTCAGGAAGCCATGTCAACTGCAGAACCTGAGCTTCTAGACTGATGGCGTAGGAAAAGCTCTGAATTTCTGTTCCTGTGCCGGCTGATTCTCAGCAATAGTGACACATCAGTTGTCAAGGGGACACTCAGGGACCTAGTGCATTTGTAAATTGATTGTTTGATAACATGAGTGGATTTAGATAGATTCTGTTTGTTAAAGTCTGACCAATTTTGGCCTGTATAGCAAATTAGGACAGATTGGCGTTTGATTATCTATTCAGAGTATAAAATTTGAATATCCACATAACTGTTTTGGGACATATTTTTCAATGGGTACATTTACTCTGTTCATAACCATTTTGCAGTTGGAGCACACACTAAAATGTCTTGGCGGTTCAGTCTGATCTAAGTACTGCAGTAAAAAGATCATTCATTGTAGAGAAGTTATATATACATTGATCGTTCTTTATGTGGTCTTGAGAATGACAGGTGCAAAAGATTTGCTGCAAAGCATATGCATCTTAGCTCTGTTGGTAGTAATTTGATGTGCATTTTTAAGCAGTGGATATCTACTTGATTTCTGAGCTAGTACTTCATGCATCTTTAGAAATGTAGTAGAAATCTCCTTCAGACCAGTAGAACTAGTTATTGTTTGTTTGTGTGTGTGAGCTTTAGCTCCAAAATGCACTTTCAGAAGCATTTTCTAGATAGAATCTCCTTATTTGTTATGTTTTTGTGAACTATGATTAGTATCAGATTGGAGTCTGATAGGTGATTTTTCTTGCATGGAACTGGGAAATAGTGGAAATCAGTGGCAGATTTGTTTGTTTATTTTTAATTTTAGTTCTTCTAAAGACATGCAGGAGAAAAGAGACGCTAAAAACTTTTGATCTTATTCAGTGTTAACTGTGTGAAGAATTTGGTGCTTTGATGACTTACCTCTTAAAATTATAGTCTCAGGTTAACATTTTTTCTAAAAAAATCAGTCTAAAGGAGCAGTTGAATTTTGGATTAATTTTTACCACGTCTAGTGTTTTTCAGATTAATAGGAAATCATAAAAACCATAGAAGACAATATAGGTAGTTTTGTCAGTCTTGCTACATAAACATTACATTTTTAACTTTGCATAGTCTGTATTTGTAAGTTATTAAAGAGCTATAGCATCCTATAGGGGAACTGAAGAAGAGGAAAGCTGAAGTAATTGTTCTCTAGAGTTTCTAGATCCCATCAGGCAATGGAGTCCAGAGTACCAAAACTGAACTGTAGGCTAAATGAGCTACATGCACTGAAATATTGAGACTAAGATTGTTCCAGAAGCTAAAAGAGTGCTAAAGTTGAATCAGCATTACAAAGGAGAATCGCAGTGACCTGTGTAACTGCAGATTGATTAATTTTGATAATAACCCGAGATAATATGAAATTGATTAACTTTTATAATAACCTAATATAAAATAAAGGAAAGTGATAATTGATTTAAACAGGATTTAGAAGAAGGAGGCTAATTAGTGCCAGCCAGAATTTTTTCACAGAACACATCTGTCAGTCATGAAACTTTTTTTTTTTAATCTTTTGAAGGAATTATATGTTTATTTTATAAAGGTAGCAACACAGACTTTTATGGAACTTCTTGTATGGTACTCTATGGAATTCACAATAAAAACAGTGCTTTAGGATAGTAGTTAATCACATGGATTTCAAATTTACATGCTGACTGATAGATCTTCAGAGGTATTACCTGTTGATGGGGGATCATCATTGAATGGAAATTTCCCTACCAACATTTTGTCAGGCAACAGCACTAGATTCAGTACTAGTCAACAGCTTCATTATTTATTGGCCAGAAAATCACTGCTCTTAAAGTGTGTGAATGGTAAAACATAAAGGATAGCGTAAGAATCAAAAACTGGAAAATAAAACCATACAGATTCACATGTGAACTAAAAAACACAATTTTGAGAGTGTGGACAATGAAACATTAGAACAATATAGGCATTATATGTCTCTATTTAATATTAATGTTTCTAATGAAACATTAGAACAATTAGAACATAATAGGCATTATTTCATCTCCTATATTTATATATGGATTAATTTTTTTTCATATATGGTATTCTTTACTTACATGAAAGCAACTGATCTCAGTAAAAGAACATTCCTTTTCTTAAAAGAAAAGGATAAGGCAGACAATGTAATTGTTGTGTTTGGCTTGAGAGCCACAACTCAATTGTTACAGAAAAGATATTGCTAAATACATCTGTGTTCTTACATGTGATTTCTATTAAGTACCAGCAAGTACTACAATGAAAATCATGTCCTGGAACTTTCGGTCTGTTTATATTTTGAAAATGTGTGTATATGCGTGCTTGGTTTTGTATCTATGAATAATACTTCTGAGCTTAGTGGAACTGTTCATATCCATAAAATTATTTGCATATACAGTTAGAGCAGTGAGGCCAGAGATGCAAACTGTGGAAGATGGACTGCACAGAGGAAGATTTAATATTGAGCAAAAAATGAGCTCATCTTTATGTGATTCCGTAGTTTTAGTCCATTAAAAAATATTGGGCTGTGAAGTAAAGTTTTTCCACGCTGCTGACTAGAATCTGCACATTTAAAAGTTCATGTAGATACTGTATTATTTAGTATTCTCAAAAATACGTATATGTAGCTTTCATTACTCTTTCCTGATAAAAGTAAATAGCTGTAGATTGCACTTTACTGCATTTGTCAATTTGTTTTCTCAGTGTGTGCAGTGTAAACATTTCTCCCTTGCATCCTGTGCATTGTTTCAGAAAGTTTGATTTCATAGCAGCAAAATTAACTTTTGAAGAACAGAGTCTGGACAATTAAGCCTGAAATATAATGTAATACATATTGTTCTTAGATTATATTGTGCAGTAGTTAGAAGCTATCAGTTTTCTGTACTAATAAATTCTGAAGTAAAATACATTATCAGCTTTTCTGGGATTTGCTTGCTTGTTATGAATAAGTAATGACGTATCCCTAGAACCTTGTAAATAATGAAACCCCACATTTTCTGAACAAAATTTGAATTTGTTTTTAATTCTCCAGTACTTTACATTAATTGGAAATCACAATATTCCTGTTCAATAACATACATAAGTTTTGGAAATATCTCAGATAATTTAATTTTTCAGGGTACAAAGGAACACATCATTTGAGTGTATGGTGAGATCTGGGTAATAGTTGACTCCTGTGTTTTTTGGTGAAAATCATTTCAAAGTTACTTGGACTAGATCACTTTCATGTGTCTATCTGAAATCACATTTTATTCAATTGTCTGAAGTTGTTTTCCCAAGCCTTAATATTTCATAGCTCTTGAAACCACGGTCAAGTAAACTTCTATGGAAACCAGAAAGAAAAAGTTGTTTGACTGTGGTGGCACTACTGCTTTCCCTGCTCTAGCTTTTTTTCTTCTGCTTTTCTGATTGCTATTGTTTCCTTGTGTAGTACGGAGGCAATATCAAGGATACTTACTTATGTGTAAGTAGATAAAAGTTGGAAGGATCCAGTCAGGAAAAGTGTCAGAGCATTACACTGTCTAAGAAAGGGTTTACAGTCCTTCATTTCTGCCAAAGGTTTTTTTGCACCACTGCTGTAGAAAATAAAATCATCTAACATCTTTTGGATCATTTAATTTATCTCCCAGTGGAGCGTGGAGACCAGTATTTGTGGTGCTGTCTCACACACTTTAATAAATCTGCTTCATGATGATCTTTCTGAAAAATGCAATTGATACGGATACTGGATATCTTAAGTGCAAATTCTGTTATTATTCCATTTGCTCAATTCCCACTGAAGTCCAGAAGAGATTTTTTTAATGGAAAATATGATGGTAGTTTATTGACCTTCATGCTCAGTATGGACTAATAGGAGTGACTTTCCATTCCAAAGAATGAAAAATATTTTGTGTGTGTGACTGGGAAGGGAGTGATTTGTGCATGCATAGTTGCTATCGGGAAGTTTAAACGTCAGACCAGAGGTTTCAGGGCAAGGTAAAGCTTTGCCAGCAGTAAATTACTTTGGCCTTATTCCAGGGTGGTGCCATGAGGGGAGATTTGTAGTAATTTACTGAAGTGACAAGAGAGTTCCTCCAGAGTATTACAAGTGATTTTCTGTGTTCTGTTCCAAAAAAAGTGTCTTCATTTGTGTATATTACAATTGAACTTACTCTGGTCTTTGATTACAGTAACAAAATAGAAATTATTACTGCAAATTTCTCCTCCATTTTAAAAACCTGACTGTTCCACTTGCTGTAGTTGTTATGAGTCTGTCCTGCCTCTGTGTGTGTTGTCAGAAATATGCGGTATGATTCAGTAGGAATCTTAGGTACCGGAAAAGAGTTGATATGATATTCAATACTGAGAGTGTGTGTGGAGGGGTGGGGAATGTGGGGCATGTAATGTGTTCACATGTGTGACAGATAAAAGTGACTTCCCCCCCCCCCCCCCTAGTGACACACTAGATTATGTTGTGTTTGTAAGTAGCAAATTCTAGATCTCAGCCATCCACTGAAACAGTCCACTGCATCGGGAAAGGGCAGCAGGTTGGCTTTCACTGCATATCTGGTGCATCTGTCTTTCTGGGTCAGCTTTATGATAAGGCTCAGAAGAATGTCTTTCGTGAGCTGATTTGCACTTTGACAAGTGTTTTATTGGGGGAGTAGTGCTAGCAACCATTTCTGGTAGAAATACTACAGATCATGAGGACTGTGTAGTTCAGAAAGAGGAAGTGTGACATGCGAATGCTGACAGTTTGAGGAAATATAAATTGGAGTAGATACAAACTGTAGTATCCATATTATACGTAACTGTAGGCCTAACTTCCAAAATTAGATGTTGCAATACAAATACAAACTTCACTCTGTGTATGGGTTTTGGTTGGTTGGTGTTTTTTTTAAGGTAGGATAGAGTGATGGAGTAGTTTGAACCAGCTGGTTAGCTGAGGAACACAGCTTCTGCAGTGTGTACTGTGCATACTAATAGGGCTAGTATTGATCATTAAAAAAAAAAAATCCATAAATTTACTTTCATAGTTTACTTTCCTAGATAAGCCTTAGTTCACTTTTAGTGGAAAGTATGAAGTGGAAGCTTTCTCTCCTAATTTTTTATTTTTGTGCAACTATATTGAAGACCAGTGAACAATATGTTACTGTATATTCATTTAACATCCAGCCTCATAATGACTGTCCTGTTTGGGACACTTACAAGATCTTGAAATACGATATATAATAACTCTTCAAATAATAGAGTGAGTGTACGTATCTGTCGCTTTTAGAGGGACAGTAACTTGTCTCTTCTTTTTCTTCCTCTGGGGTATGGAGAAGCAAGACTGTAATCTCACTGGCATGAATTATTTAATATCCATTTGGAGGGTTTGAATGATGCATCCCAAAATGAGTAGCATGGCAGAACCTGATCACAGCGTTATACTATACTGAAATGTGTTCACAGTCTTTCTGTCTCTATGTATGATAGAATGAGAATGCCTTTAGGCATCTAAAATGATTTACAAGCCACAGCTATTTCCACAGAGTATAAAATATCAACCGTTTGAAAATGAGGTCTTGTCAAATCCTAATCCTCTTCCCTACTTAAGCAGTGTTTTTATATTAGCAACAAATGTTACTACAGCACAAAACATTAGGAAAGTCATGCAGTTCTTACCAAGTCCCAATTTATCAGTGTTTTATACTAAAACTGGTTAATGTGCATTTTGTTAAACCTAGGTTTCACAGTACCTCAGTATGTATGTGACAGCTAGCACTGACCAGTGTTCCTGCTACTGCATACCTGGGGAAAAAAGCTTGAACACCACTAAGTCCAGGAAAGTACTACTTTTTATATGATTAAAAAATGGTTTGACTGCATCCTTTAATTGCAAATGCAAGCATTCCGTGCCCAAAAATACTTTAGATTAAAAACGAGATTTAAAAATATAAGCTCTAAAGTAGGAAAAGCACCCAGTGTTTTCAGTGTGTTCAGAGTTGGAGACAGATTCCCTCAATACATATTTTCTCTGCTGATTTTTTCATCTTGATGTAATATACTCTTACGCTGTTTTCTGAATTTTACCATAAATGAAAGTAGTACACTGAATAATGAGTCTAAGCCAGTAGTCCTGGAAATTGACTTTAAAGTTACTTTACCTGAGGTGCTGGAGAGCTTGCTGTTATCTGTGCTGGTGAAAAAATATGGGAGAAGTTTTAATGCAGTACTTTTCTGACTGTTGAGTATGGGAGTCTGGGGTAAGTGGATACTTAGGAGAAACACAGCTACCATAGCTATGTTCTGTGATTTCTTAATTATTTTTGTTAAACCTTGTATCTCCCTATATTTTTAAGGTACGGAGATGTTTGGAACTGCTGATGGCATTCCAGTTGCAGTCCTTCCACTTAGATAATTTATGCTATGTAATTTTAGTTCTAAATATTTGATTGCTCTGAAATTCTCGTATCAAATGAGAGCATACCTGCTTGATTTTTACTTCCCTTTAAAAAGCCATTAAAATTCCTAGCAGTTTGTACTGGGTGTTGGCAACAAGTATATCTGAGTTAATGAGGCATATGACTTCAATTTAGGTATAGGAAGGATAAATGTAATTCAGTATCATATAAAAAACATCAGGAATCAGAGACTGTCAGTAGATAAAGTTAAATGTAGAAAAAGTCCAGTACAGGAAATTAAATTTACACTATATAATTTTTTACTACCTTGCTTTTGTATTTATTACCAGTTTGATGTAAACTTTGCATCTCAAATGTGGTTCAGTCCTGTGAGGTGCCATTTATTATACCGACCTTACACTGATGGTCACATTTTTTAAAAAATAAGACAATGATTTCAAAAAGCATGCAAATGCTACTTAGCAGAAAACAAAGCCCTGAACAAGCAATACAGGTTTATGCTTGTCTCCTGTTTCATAGCTGTAAACTAAATAAAAAATAAACTCGTAGTACAACATATAACAACAGCGTTAAATATTTCACACCAAGTATACCTATTTCTCCATGTTTTTCTTTATAACAGCTGGTATTATAGTTTCCCAGTTTTTTTAGGAAGTCACCATTAAAAGGCCAATATTATTTTATGCTTTTTTGAAAGGTAAAACTGGAGGTTTAGGTCTGGCACCTTATGTTGCATAGTTAAACTGAATTTTCCTTGGTTCAGTAGAAATCTGAATGCAGTATCAGAACTGGGTCTTGGGTAATCTCAGTTTGATCTGACCTTTTATACGCACTGCAGTTGTCACAATTTTCAGTTCCCTTTGTCCCCCTGGGTAATAAAGGTCTTCTCTGTGATGCAGGATACCTGCATGCATTTTCAAAGAACAGTTCTTTTAAGGCCACGTGGTTCATCTAAGAGGCAGTTTTTACTTGTGACAATAAAATACTCTCTTTCCACAAAGGCTGAAAAAACAGTTCACTGTTGGAATTTCCAGATGCAGTGCTTTTGTCAGAGAAAATGTAGAGAACTTTGTGGGGGAATTTCTAAGAGGCTAATGATGATCCCTGGCAGCTGCAGTGATCTGTTTGAGAGTCACCTACACTGTGATGGACATCAGAAAAAATTAAGATAATGCTAAAATCTTTGTCCCTGATGTCTTTAAATAAATACTAGCTCTTGTGGGAGTTGGTTTTCCCTAGTGATAAGGTATTCCTCTCAATTGCAACTGTGTGAGTGTGTACAAGGAACGTCTCTCATTTTGCTGTGTTAATATCGAAGAACCAAAACTAGGGAAAATTTCTGAGAGTTAAATGCATCTTTTCTGTGACTGATTTTGCAGTGCTACAAAACAATTTCACTACGAGTCTTCATGTTGCCCTTAAAGGTCAATTAATAATGCTCTGGTTTTAGATATTTTCAGTAAAGCCTCATATATGTTTAGATGAAAATACATGTAAGCTGGAAGGAAATAATATTATAAACAGATAATTTGCATTACTAGCAATATATATGATCAATCGATAGAGACAGAAAGCAAAGCAGGATGTTTATAGCCAAACCAGATAACCAGATGGGAGAACACAGAGGAGTATGCTTGCCGTAGAATTAACATGCCTAGAAACTCCATGATTTTTTTTCAATAGATTTTGGTAGTCAGGGTAAGCAAACAGCTAATAATACATTTTAAGAACTGTCAGACTTTCTTCCTCTAATGATTTGTTTGTCAGAGTGTAGCAGGCTTTTTATGGATGAGACACACACACTTGTGAATCCATTCCTATGCAGCTTCTCTAGCCTCTCCTACCTGTTGATGATGATTAAGCGTAACACATCTGCAGTAATAAAGATGCTAATCTGCTGCTTTTTGCTTTTTTTACGTGGTCTTTGACTCTTTGTTTAGATAATTTTACTTCATTTAGATGGCCTTATCATACTTCAGCTTCTTAAATGCATTTGCCTTTTACCAGTTACTAACGCAGGTGGTGATTCAGCTCAAGAAATATAGATTGATTATTCATGAAGAATAAGCTTCCTGGCTGTAGTCCTTAAGCTGGGATCACTGACACATTGTAAGAATAATTGGTCATTCTTTATTTGTCCTGTTGAAAACAACTTGAGATGTTTTAATCCATTTTCAAAAGCTGTTCAGGTTTTAACTTCAGCTGGAGTCACATGAAGGAAGGTAACCAGAACTAACTGACAGGCCTATGTCTCTAGGTGGAAGGTGAACTATAGAAATGGCCAATAATTTTTTTTTTTTCAATATAGGCTTTTATTTGTACCAGAATCTTAACATTGCAGCAAAACATACCTATAAATGCTTAGCTCTAATTAGTGGTAGAATAAGGTCTGCAGTGAAGTACCACTTGATTATACTTTAGATGTGTCAGGTCCATTTTATAACATTAACCCAAATTAAATGTTTTTAATGGGCCATATGGTACTCTTGATTTTCTCAAATTTGTAATATAAACCTGTAACGTGATGCTGAAAACCAAAATGAACTCCAGAGAAATAAAATTATTCAATTACGAATATCATGTGCATCCTTGCACTGACATGAACCACTTCTTGATTACTGTCTAACCACATGGCTTGATTTTCCTTCCAATCTAAAGGGAGGGCTTGATTGACACAGCGGAGACCAGCCTGAGCAACTGAGTGATCTAAATAGCGCTATTACGTGTGTTTTACTGTAAGGCTAACCAGCTGAAGAAATGTAGTTTGCCTACTCTACAACAGGGAGTTAGTTCTTTCAGAGCATGTTGCTGATAATTTATTCCAGATGCGTTTTTTAAAGATTTTAATTACTGTTTTTTGCCTACATAAAAGCTAACATTTAAAGGATCATTAAGTAGGACCTGACTACAACTGGTGAAGTAATGCATAGCAATTAAACTTTTTTTCCAAACTGGAAACTCACAGATTGTTTTTTGCATGTATGAAAGGAAAGATTTTGCAGAATATCAGAATTAAAATTAATCAAATTGTTAAGTTATGAAGAGGGGTTTTTTTGTAAATGACACCATTTTAGATTTAAACAGTCAAAAATAGCAGATTAGTTGGTGGGAGGAAAAAAAAGGAAAGGGAAAGCAGAATGCCAAAGTGATACATAGTTGCTATTATATGATGATTGACAAATTATTTGGCATTGAAGAACTTCAAAATGCTTTAAAATCCTGTGTTTCTGGACATTGGCTTTGGTGTAATCTTCTCTCCCACCTCTGTCAGTTCTGTGGCCCACATTCCTTAATAGTCTTTTAATTAGGAGTAACCTGCAGTAATTTTTTTTCACAGTCAGTCTTTCACCTCTGTTCTGCATTGATGCCTGCTTGGCTCGCAGTAAGGATCAGATATTCTGCTGCCAAGCACGGAGGCTGTCCTGCTTGTTGTAAATTGCAGTTACAATTTTGGGAGATGATCTTTTCCTGTTTTCCTGACTGCTGTGTATTGAAAGAAAGTTGAGACAGTGCTTGTACATTTTGGTAGGAGAGTATTTCGCATGATATGCAAACAATATGTCCAGTTGATTAACTAAGTGAACTTTGAAGTTAATTTCTGTGTCAGAAACAGTAGTGTCTTCGGTGCGGAACGGTCAAACACAGATTTAGGATGATTCTTCTAGGTAAGGATGAGGAGGGAAGGAAATGAAAGCAGCAACTACTAGCATAGCCAGTATTTGTGGGTAATAGTCCTATAAACAGGCATTTGTACGTATGGCTTCAGTTATGTTTCTGGCTGCTGGGTTTAATGCTGAAAATGCAGTTGATATTAGACTTAATTGATGTTACTTTTACCTGCAAAACAATAATAATAAATACAAGGCTGAGCTGCCTGGTCATTGACAAGCAAATCTGTATAAATAAAGGAACTCCATTCAGTCATATTATCAAAAAAGTTTAATCCCATTTGAGGTTTGATATACTTCCTTGCTACAGATGCTAATCCAGTAAGATATAACTTACCCCTGTGTCTTCCTTTAAGTCTGTGTGAATGCCTTGCGACATCTCAAATGGCATTAGACATCTGTATTTAGGCAAGCAGATGTCCTAAAATGTCCCACCACCTGATTACCGCCATCCCACTCCCATCATTCCCATGCCTGCTATCATCCTGCATGCTAAGACTATCTCATTTTTGTGTCTTACTCCAGGAAATTGTTCCTCAATTTCTTTTCTTATAACTGTAAGACAGGGTTAGAGGAAGAGGTTTGCTCTGCTGATTTCCTTCAACTTCTTACTTGCTTTGATTTGTTATTGTATGCTAAATATATGACATGCTGTATGGTGGGCAGTTGTTCTTGCAGTGACTAAGTTAAAAGCTTGCCTCTTAGTTTAACAACACTTCACTGATGGGAAAGTTTTATTAATTGTAGGACATTATTATTCTTTATCTTAAAGTCCATTAATTTTGGTAAACATTTAATTTGTTTAATGAATGCAAAACACACTACGTGAACTTTGCAGCCGTTGCCAAAGACTTGAAGAATGCTGATGTTGTAGAGTCTATGTAACAATAAAAATAAATTGGAAGAGAACAGTATCTTGCAAATAAAGCATTCTCCCATATTAGTGCAGTGTTAAATATTTATTGTTGAACTAGTCATTATCAGGGGCTTGTGTATCAGAACAGTAAAAGCTGAACAAAGCAGTTAAACTCTTAAGATGCTAACACTATTGAATTGAACATTGCTGTCATAAAAATATAAATCCTATACCATGAAGGATGGTGATGTAAAAACCTAGAAGTACCGTATCTCATTGTCCTCATAACTAAATCTGTAAGCATTCCACAGGTAAACTTTCTTACATAAAAAATATTTCATCGTTTCTGTAGTGAGGAAAAAAGTTAACAGAGTCTTTTTGAATAGTTAAAATGTAGTAAAGTGTTTTCTGAGGGGCAGAATGGCTAAAAGTGAGGCTCGGGTTTCTGAAAAAAAAAAGGTGTCTCTTTTTTCAATTCCTGGTATGCTAGCAGAAGTGGGGGTTCATGTATATTTAGAACTAACTGACTCTACCATTATTTTCACCTGTTAGAAACAATACAGAAAGGGGAACAATATCAAAATACTCTGCTAATTAGCTGTGTCCCTGCAGAATCTATAGCCTTGATTGCTTTTAGGTGAAACCTAATCTGCTTAGTAGTTGACAATGATGATCCAGCTTTCTAATGTCGCTGATACTTAGCCAACAGTTTTGGGGTATAGCGAGATGATGCTAAAGGAAAATGCCTTAGAACTTCATTTGTACAGTTACACAGTTGACTTCTCAAAGATTAAAAACTTCTGGCATACTTTTCTGTGTGAAATGTTACTCATTGCATGAAGCCTTGTTTTCCTTTTCCATTACCCTCTATTAACCCCCTCTCCAGTTGGAAATTCCAGGTATAAATTCCAAGTCCACCGTTGTACCTCCAGTCAGCAGCTTACAATATTCCTTTTCTGAAATCCCATAACAAATTCTACATACGGATATGTGGGAGATGATGAAAGGTTAAGGTTCACTTAGTAGAGTGAGAGGTGTAAAGATTTAGATTGACAAGGGGAAGAAGAAAGTTACATTAATTTCCCTGCTCAATGTCCTTGCCTCTGTGAGGTATATATTAAGATTTTCATGGTCCTTACGGCGTTGCAAGATGTCCCTTCTATTGATTAGTTCTTGAAAATGAATTCTGGATTGTCACAATACTTAAATTCTTAGCCTGAGTAGATGCAAGTAGCATTAGCCTTGAAGAGCTTTGCTGCCATTGTGTTTACATAGAGCTAGGATCAGGTATTTTTAGAAAGACAAGATCCTTCCATGTAGTATGTAGCTTGGTTATGGATAGTTGATTCTTCAGCTCTTTGTCTTTTCTAATACTGAATTGTTTTCCCCAAACAGTTTTGTTGGGATTAATTTGGTCATTTAACTTTGTGATTTCCTTTGGTAGGCAACTCTGGGTTTGTTTATTTCAGATATTTCCTATTGACGCCAAAAGCTGTATTTCACAGCATTCAGTAAGCTTTTATATATTAAAGGAGGAACAGACTACTCATCATTTATGAAACTTGTCCAGATGTGTTGGGCAGTATGAGGAAGTTAGGAGATAGTCTAGTCTACACTGCCGTATAGTACACTGTGTGATGCTTAAATATCTTCTGATTCCTGAAAGGAGCAATCACTTCAGAATGGATCTTGTGTGCATATATATGCATAGATTTATAAATGTGCCTTTCTGTGTGGGTGTGTGCTGTACAGAGGTTTTGACCGGGAAAGGTTGTAGAAGATAAAGTGTGGTTATTTAAAAACACCTTTTGAAATGAGTATATAGTTTGGGCTTCTGCTGTTTCAGTTGTAGCTTTGGTTTTTAAAAAGCAAGGTTACTGACTTTATTGAGACTGTTTAGATAGCAGGTGGATTTGTATGTCTTTGAACAGCCATACTGTGATGTTGTTAAAATATCTCCTCAATGTCATTGAAACCTTCTCAAGAATGGTGTAAAGAGGAGTGAAACACAGGAACAAAAGTTGTAATTAAGAAGATGCCATCAGGTTTGAAAACTTTAAAAAAAGTCTTAATCTAAATCTACAAAATCCAAAAAAAGCTCTGAGTTAAAATTGCCTTCAATGTTTTAACAACTGTGCCTTACAAATGACACCCAAGATTAATGCCACATTAATTTTCAATTTTTGGTATCTTTATTTCTTACTATGCCATTGAGAGCTAGATTTTTGGGTGCTGTGAATCATGGTGTTCCATGCGTATCTTTAAAAAGGGTGGTATTTACTAGAGGTGAACTGCACATACAGGACTTATCTTTTGCTTCAATTTTAACTGTAACTCTCAGTCTTCGTAGATGGACCTGGGAATGTATGTAAGAATGGTGGAAGCAGAAACATTTAACCAAAAAGAGAGTGATATAGCCACCTTTTAAAAATACATATTGAATGGAAGCTATTTCTTGAAGGTATTTTAAAATAGTTTTGTGTGAGAGAATCTGCAGCTCTTATTTATACTGGGTAATATGCAATTGCATTCTTCATGGCACTGAAGTGAAACTGTGAAGCAATAATTATGCTAATTTAAAAATAAAAAATACCAAGATTTCTAACTCTTAAAACATTTTCCTGCTAAACTCAGGAACTTTAATCTACAGAATCTGGTGTGTGTTAGTATTAAAGGAGAACTAATCTTACACTGTTCTTGTAGCAAGCTAGTGATTTAGTAGGTAGGCCCAAAGAAGTTATGTTATACTATATAAACTGTTAGCTAAATGTAAATAATGTCTAGTATTTCAACTTCCTAACATTCTTTAAAAGAAGTAGCTTATTTGCTATAGTTGATGTTGAAAGCCTTTGTGCCTACTCTTTATTAAGTGTTTAATTACCTGATGCGTTTAAAAGCTACACTAGTATGTAGCACTCAGCCTTGGACTTGTTTTCCAGTTTTTATCTTACATTTATTACAGTTCTTTTACTAAGATTTCACTATTGAATACTTATGTGAAAGAAATACGGACATGTCACTGACTAGGATTGTTTTAAGCACTTTACCCAGAAATGTGTATTTATGTATCTTTAGCCTTTTAATTCTGTTTTTCTCTTAACCCCTGCTCTGCAATTGCAGCAAATTCTTTACATTGCCAGCATTTCATAGACCATAAATATCTTGAATATGATTATCAGATTCAGCTTTTTGTTGTTAGAAAGCATGCTGTTAGCTGAACAAGAATTTGATTACTTAGTAGCCATTGAAGATCTCAGAACATGCTTCCAAAAGGCACCATGATGACTTCTAATCTCCTGCCCAGTATGGGACATTTCATGTGCCTACCAAAGACTTCTTCTCTTGCCCCTCCTACCATTTCAATTAGGTACAACTTTCTTTGTCCTTTTAAAGACTCAGCCATGCTGCAGCACACTCTTCATTCTTTGCTATGTCCGGTCCCAAAGACTGCAGTATATATCAGTAGAGGTTGAAACATTCGTAGACTCACTCACTGCTAAGTATGAATCAGCTAATATCTGTTTGCACCAGTGCAAGTTCAGCCTGTTCTTAAAACATTTCAACCCAAAGAATGCTGTGTAAAGGGGATACTGATACAAGTTGTTTTGAGTCCGGTTGCAAATAAGTAAGCAGATTTTTATTTGTGTTTGTTTTTCAGAGCCAGAGCTTCAACTGTGTGGAAAAGACTAGATGTCCGGGATCTAATGTGAGTTCTGTGCAGATACAGGGAGATTCAGATTATTTCATCAACCGTCTTGGAGTACCCGCCATGCAGTTTTCTTATGAGGACATCAAATCATCAGAGGTAGTTATGAATAAAAATGGGCAAACTGAAAATAGCAGAAGGATAGAATTAGGTTGTCTCAGGTTGTATGCTTACATGACAACCCTGTTGTAGTGGAAAGTTATCTCCTGTAACTGGAATTTTCTAGATCTTCAGAGAGTTACCACAGAGCTTCAAAGTGACTGATTTTATAGGTGTATGGCATTCAAACAAACAGATAAATGTTTAGAACAAATGAAAAAAATTGGAGGACATTATGTTAAAAATTTTAATATTGCTGACAGTGTTACAGGTTACATATTATCTAATGCAACTTTTCAGACTGATTTCAACATAGAGGAAGCAAGCTTTGATGTGTATTTTTTTCCCGCAAAGTAAGATGAGACGGCCTTCACAATGAATTTTATATCCATTTTCATACAGTGGGCAAAATATGACTCTCTAGTATATATGTTGGTTGTAAAGATCTGTAAGCTTGATTGCAGTCTTCAAATGTTCGGTTTCAGTCCATTGTCCTCTGCAAGGTAAGTGAAAGAAGGATGCATGTTACGCTCTTTGGAGACCAAATTAGAATTGTACACAGATAAACTGTTAGGAAAGTACTTCCTCTGCCTTACTGCTGTAGGTTATATCTGCACCTGGACAGCTCAAACTTGCCCTCAGTTGGTCAGCCAGGAAGCCTGGCATTAGTTATTTCAAGATACAGTGTTCATGAGAAAAGGTGTGTGTTTTCCTGTAAATGTAACAATGCATTGACTTCATATTCCCCTCATTTTTCTTCTTGCACTGTGCTTATCTACATATGCACACATCTTTCCAAGTTCAAGAACAAAGCTGAAGCTGAGTTGACCCAGAACGCTTCCTGGCTCTGCATGCTAATACGCTTTTATTTCACAAATGCAAAACAAAACAGAAATATGCCACATACTGGAGCATTGTTGTCATGTTCTTGTGTAAATTAAAACAGATTAAGTCAAAAATGTATATAAACGAGGAAACTTCTGTTTCTAAACATCACTGCACCTATTAGGCAAAGTATTCTCTTTCAGATTAAACACAAGGCAAAGGCTGTAAGGAAAATGTGAGGGCAGAAGACTTATGAGTGCAGTGTTTACGACAGGCTTGTGGTCTAGTGCAAATTTCTGTTGTCACTTAGCAGCTATTCCACATAGTTTTCATTCCAGATCTGTGTATATAGGATCTTACAGAGCATGAGAAAGAATCGCAAACTTCAGTATATCAAAATAATAAGTACTTCCCAGCAACATTTGCAGTATGAACACTGAAAGTTCCCTTGGCTATTGTCTATTTCAATCCTACCAAAGTTATTCTTCATGTTTAGTTAACTTCACAGATGTGCATTTTTGTCTTTCAAAATGACTCAGCAATGTAATTAAAAGCATAAAAGAAAGTATTTTCATATTGCTTAAATGTGACACAGCAAATTCGATTTTCTGTTGAAAACTCAGCCTTTGTCCCTTGCAAAATTGTTTCCCAGAAATTAACTTGTACTAAGTGTAATTTGCTGTCTCAAAGTTGATGTACTGTACCTCTCAGACCTCAGAAGATATTGACCCCATGAGATCTATTTCATGTGAGCAATAAATCTGCTTAGCAAAATCTGTACATTTCTGTTGGCAAGAGGATGAACTTTTTCCAAAAAATGAAGTTGTGGAATGATTAAATTTGGTTTCTTTATTTTTGTTATTTATTGTACTGATTATTAACAGTCCTTCAAAACATAGGCTCCATGTCTCTCCTATATGCTATCAGACAAGCAATCTGTTTATTGTTTATTGCTTACTGCAACTATTTATTGGGCTTTCTGTTTATTGTATCAAACAGGGATAATAGTACTATTGTAAACCAGGCAGAATTTATTCTGGGTTTACAGCTGTATTAATAAACGTAGTAGGAAATTCTCTTGTGCAGGTTAGTGAGTGAGTATAGTCTGTTGAGTAGCAATGAGGGGGTTTTGTTTGTTTGTTTCCAAGCCATTCAGCTTTTTTAACTATGCCTCAGCTTTGTCAGCTTCATTGCAAAATGAGATTTGGAAAAACATATTTCAGAAACGGGATGTTTTGACGTGCTTTGGTAGACTTATCATTTTGCCAGGCTCGTTTCCTCTGCTGTCTCTCTTACTGCTGTGACCTGCTCAGGAAATTCTCTTCTTTTGGAATATACGTTAGTTGTTTATTTCATCCACCTGTCAGACAGCATTCAGTGTCACATAAAACTGATGCTATTCCAGACTCAAAAAAAAACTGGTTTAAAGTAAAAAAAGTCCAAGACCTATGCCTTGTAGTCTGCCTACAGAGCAACAGCTATAGGTCAGCTTTAGAAATGCATTTCTTACACAGTCGGTGTAATGCTAATCCTCAGAGATAAGGTTGTAAAAGGTTTTCATTGGCAGGAACATGAGGAGTAAATAAGAGGAAATAAAAGTTGTGAGAGGAAACATTCAGACCAGAAGAGTAAGTAAAACTGTCTCACTTGAAATTACCTAATACAGCAAACCACAGCCTCCAGGAGGTCAAATCTGCATGGCAAATGCCTGTGGTCAGATCTGTGAGCTAGTAAAGTGCATTCCAAGTATTCAGCGACTAGTATAAAGATACACTGAGTGAAATGCAGCTCACTTATTTACTAGCAGAAAATATGCAGCATTTTAGTCTGCAAGTAGGAAGTAAACTTGGAAGAATTTATCAAGTGGAAAAGAACATAATATTAACCCAATTTCCAAGGATTCTCTTGCAGTTGCTGAAGAAAGCCTTCCACTCCTCCCAGCCTCTGGTGCACTGGCTTTACCTTCAACATGAGGGTCACATTCGGATTTGTAATGTATTAGGAGAAAGGGTGATGAGCTTTTCCAAATACTGCAGATTCCCTTTGGGGAGGAGTCATTTACATCCAAGTGACCACCTTGTAGGAAGAGAGAAGTAATGTTGATTTCAAATCTGAGTTTCTCTGCTACTGAAAGCCCATGATTATAAGTCTATCAGTCCTCACCTCTATTAGAAACATCTTCACTTAACTTTACATCAACAAGAAAGAGCAGCATAAAGTGAAAGAGGTCTTAGATCACAGACTTGTCTTTGTTACTCTCTGTACTGCAATAAAACCTAATGGAATTACTCCACCGTATGATTATTGGTACATCAGGAATAACAGATTGCAGCAAGTAAATTCTGATTCTTTTTCATGTGTGGACCATTTCTGTGCCCTTGAAAATATTTAGCCATGTTTGTATGACTATTTATTTTCAAACCAAAGCATGATATAACAGGTATAATATGTAAATATCCTCCATAATTATAGAAAATACATGCATTTAACAGCCAAAACTATGGTTTTGGATACATCACTGTTCATCATGATTCTGCTTAGTGTCATCTTAGATGTAAATTCTTCACCTGTGGTGTTTTTATTTTGTAAACATGACTGAAGCTCAGCTCTCGGTTACTTGATTGTAAATTAGGAATAACGGAAAACACTGAGTGTGGTGGTGTATGATCTGTAGAGCGTGCATTCAGTTTCTATTTCAATTCTTCATTGTTCTTTCTGAATGGCTATGCATTGATTGTCTGTGTAATAGAAAATACAGCTTTATCACTTAATAGCTTACCTTGTTTTCCTGTTAAAATATGTAAAAGTTTCCAATTCTGGTACAGTTTTGGATTTTTATCTATGAACTTTTCAAAAAGTTCTTTGGAATATAAATATCATCACAGTGAGCTAATAATGGAGTTGTAGTTTTATTTGGTAGTATAGATTACCTCTACTACGGAGGCAGAGTAAAATAAATTTCTTGGGCATGTAAGGACTTTTTTGCCCCATTACTTTTTAGCTGCAATAGAAGCATCACCTGTTATGGAAAAGATGTAATTTAAAATGTAAGCTGTTTACACAGCTGTTTGTTACAGAGATAGTGATTCCAGGCAGTGTATACTGAGAAGGGCTAAATGTGCTGGGATATATTTTTATATGGGCTGCTTTGGTGTGCTTATGGTATGAGTTGTTTAAGGCTAGTGTGTGCAAATAGGGTATTATTTGTGGAGGAGAAGAGACAGATTCCACAGATTTCCACTCTGAGTCAAAATTAAGGGCTGTTTTCTAATCCTGCTTCTTTAGTAGCCTCATCAAACATGGAAAGAAAAAGACAGATTCTGCTATGCCAAGAATATGTGTGTCAGTAATTGAGGTATATGGAGAGAAGGCACACAAATCTTCCATAGTGTTGTAACTGCTGAGTGACCTCACTCTTTCAAAAAAAACCTCTCTGCTGATTTGCTTAAAACAGATAAATATTAACATTATGCCTTAAGATGTACTATATGTATGTCTTAAAATATAACACTGCTTTTCTTGTAGTGTGTCAAGGCTGTCTCCAGCCATCTCCAGAAGGTTGTTTGGCATAAATCCATCCTTTCATTTTTACACTGCATTTATTACATAAAAATGTAATATCAGGACCAACAGCATGGTCTGGAAAATTTTGTGTTGTTTTGTGTCTCTAGCCTTAGTTTTGCCTATCAGAGGGACTCATAACTTCAGAAATTTATCCATACCTCCTCTTTTAACCTAGTTCTGTTTCTCTTATTTCTCTCCCTTATTTCTTTAAGCTTTGCCTTGTTTGTTGTGGTTTTTTATATGACCATCATCCCATATCGTTTTCCCACTCCTTGGTAGAGCACCTTAAAAATGTAGTTTGCTCTGCTGGATTCAACATCTTAATCTGATGGCCACACTTGCCTTTATTCCTTCATGAAAGGGGGCAGAGGAAAGTAGTTTTTAAAAGAAAAGATCTCTATTTGGAAGTGTAGTAGTGGACTTCTTCACTAAAGAGAAAGGAACCAGCCCCGCAGTTGTAAGTTAAATCACTTTGATTATGTCTTTCTTAGCACAGTTGCTGAAGTACTGGAACATAAGTAAATCACAGAGACTGAGAAAAATAGCCTGGCTGTGGCTGCCTAATGTTGGGGTAAAAGACAAAATATAATCCGGATTAGCCACAGTTTCAGTTAGAGGTTTGATTGTTTCTTCAGCATTGTAAATCAAACATTAAACTGTTCAGCATTTTGAAGCCGTTCCGACCACTTGCAATCTGAAGCTGGTACAGGAGTATTTTGAGCTTTTTTTCAAGATAGAAATAGACTGTTACTATCCATTTCTGTGTCATTGCAGTCAACAGTTTCAGGAGGAATCCAGTTTTTTAAATTACAGCTAGATGATTTCCTATGTTATTTGCATATTATTCATCCTTCTCAGCGCGTGCTATTACATAACGATTTCTGTCTGACAACACAGAATCTTAACTCCCTTCTGTGATAACGTGGTAGGTTACATCAATGTTAGCATTATCATTTTATCTTGAGAAAAACCAAGTTACTGAACATTATTAAAAAAAAATACACTTTTTTTTTGTTATTTATTGATGGACACATATTTAGCATGAAATATTTTATGGTAGCTGCCCAGGTTTGGGTATGCAGGGCTTACAGAACATTTACTTTTACACCTAGACCATAAAAGTTGTTTTCCGTATCTTCACTCAAACTTAAGTAGAGGCAAGAAGTATAAAAATTACCTGTCACATTATTCACAGGCTAGACCAAGATAGTGTAATACCATGGACCACTAAGCTAATTTAGAAGAAAAATGAAAAGAGGTTTCTTTATAGAAGGCAATTGTATGTAATATATGTAGAAGAGTTTAGAATTTTGACAGTTTGAGATTGTATCCTCTTTAGAGAGAATGCATAATGATTTTTATTTCTGTTGAAATATGCATAACTTTTTGAAGGTAACTTTCAACTTTCATTAAAGCCCTTAAAAGTGATTTTCGCCCACACTGGTGTAAAACAGAGGCCACTAAATCTTAACTCTTCAGTGAACGTGGCTTCTCAGTTGTTTTTAACATCTGCCTCTGCTTCCTCCCTTCCTCCCCTCTTTTCTTTCTTTTTTTTTTAATCATTCTTTGGGGAAACTTACTGCAGTTTCTTGATTTCACTATTTACATGCTTAGACTGACACATTGTGCGCTTCTTTCAAAAGAAATCAAAAGCCTGCCAAGTTTTCTTTGTTATGAGAAAAGAGACAGAGGAGCTGTCCTTGATGGAGAGAACTTAGGGTCTAGTTTACTGAAAAATAACTCCTGTGTTGCATGCTGCTTTTTATCTCTTTCATGTGCTTGTGTTAGTGAAGAGAGAGGGCTTAGGCAATATGGAACACTCTGCAGTGCATCTGGCTTGTGTCTTTTTGAAAAGGAATGAGAAACTGGTGTTTATACCAATTTTTGTCTGTGTGGGGACAGTACTGCATGTCTGTAAGTTGTTGGGTTCTGGTGTCAGTGATCAGGAGCACCATTTTATCCTGTGTTACGGGGACCTTCAGCTGCTGTTTCATTTCTTGGGTTTTTTTGTGCAAAGGTAAAGTTTTGAACTGAACATACAAAATCATAGAAATCAGGGTGGCATGGGCAAGTTCAAGTTATGGGTGTTGGCCTTGTGTAAAGGGTAAGGACTCTGTCCAGTCAGCTGGACTGGCCACGTTGGGACTTTACTGTGAACATCTTTGTCTCACTGATGGCTGGGAGAATCTGTTTCCTATCGTTACTGATTCACTGATGTACTGAGTTGGTTCCAGTATGACTGGACATGATGTTTATATTATTTAATTTTAGTTCAGTAAAAGTGTCTAAGTAATTAGCCTCAGTGAGAAGTTTAATTTAAGTGGAACTTGTAAGAAGCATTTGGAGGGTTGTTTTATTTTCAGATTTGCAGCCTTATCATAGGTAACTCAATAGTGTAGTTGATGGCTCCTGGCTCTGTTACCACATGAATAGCTTCATCCATTACCATTCTAACCTCCAGCATACTGTTTCTTAGATTTCACAAAACAAGCAATGAAAATAAAGTTCATTTTGGCCTACCAGTGAGCTATTGCCATTTCGCTGGCTGCCAGAATTTATTAAAAGCTACTGTTTCTTCGAAAGAACAGTTCTCTGACTCGTCTGATACAGAATGGACTGTATATGTTAACAAAGCTGAAAACCACCAGTAAACAATTTGGAAACTCAAGAAGAACAGATAATCCCCAGTGACAGACACAACCTCTGTCTTCTAGCTACAGTGTCTGAGCTGCAACTTACCTAGGAATGTAACATACATTGTCATGCAGCTGGATGTGTTGTGAACAAATTCTGATAACTGTCACTGTAAATTTCTGACCGATGTTCTCTTACATTCTCTCTTAGCAAAATCCTTGTCAAGGATGATTTATATACATAATATATTTATATACACACACTTTATTTTTATATGCATATGTTTATATATATATATATATAATCAAGGTGGCATTATGGACGACAGCAAAGTCTGTGGTATAGTTTTGTTAGCAAATTCTAGGTAAAGTGATAAATTTACTTCCACAAACACAGCCTTGTGCCTGTGTGTGTATATCTAAAGCAAACATGAGTTGTCGGATCTATGATATCCTTTATTGAGAGCCATTTTTGTACCACTAATGTAGTTCACTGGTCTGTTACAGTGCTTAAAGTCAATCAGGTTTTGTGTTCTGAAGTTTCAGATCTCTGTATTCCTAATGCCGTTATCTCAACGTTTTGCATCACATCATTAATCTCACTGTTACTCCGTATGCAAATCATAGAATCATTTAGGTTGGAAAAGACCTTTAAGATCATCAGGTCCAACCATTAACCCAGGACTGCCAAGTCCACAACTAAACCATGCCTCTAAGCACCATGTCTGCATGTTTTTTGAACACTTCCCTGGGCAGCCTGTTCCAACGCTTGACCACCCTTTCAATGAAGAAAGTTTTCCTAATACCCAATCCAAACCTCCCCTGGTGCAACTTGATTTCCTCTTGTCCTATCACCTGTTGTCTGCAAGAAGAGCCCTACTCCCACCTTGCTTACAGCCTTCTTTCAGGTAGTTGTAGAGAGTGGTAAAGTCCCCCCGACCCTTATTTTCTCCAGGCTAAACAACCCCAGCTCCCTCAGCTGCTTCTCATCAGACTTGTGCTCCAGACCCTTCACCAGCTTCGTCGCCCATCTCTGGACACGCTCCAGCACCTCACTTCCCATATGTCCTCCAGTCCCTTTCCAGGCAGGAAAGGGTTAGTTACTGTCTTGACATTTCTGACTGACTCCTTGAATGATCTACGGCTGACCAGGCTCTTCTGGTAAATTTTGTGCTGTTTTTCTTCTGTTATTATTTATGTTCTCCTGGATTAAGTGTCACCCAGTACCAACTAATTTATGAGATCCAAGTATATTTATCAAGAACCTCAATTAGAAGCATTGTGGTATCATTTTCTTTTAAGGTTCAGGATAGACTGTATACGAAGATGTACTTCAGCTGTAGCTGCTCGAAACAGAACTTCCAGGCCTTTGGCACGTGTGTGAATGTCCTTAGAAAAGAATTAGAACCAGTTGTTTGAGCGTGGTATTCTGGGCAGATTCCTACCCTAAAGGGAAGCCGTAAGTCCCCTTCTGTATCTAGACCAATAGGGAGTTTGTGTAACAGCAGCGTGATGCTGTGATGGTCTGCAGTTTGGTAGCTTTTCCGTCTAAAAATACAGCTGTGCATGGCTCCTCTCCTTCCCTGTTTTACTTCTTTCTCTCTGGTATATGTTAATTTTTTTTAAGGAAATACACAGCTGGTAGCTGCCTATGGAGAGTTACGAGAGATGTTTCATGCATGTGTGAAAGAATCGAAGTACTAGTGTGCTTAGAATACCAGAGAGTACCCGAAATTCTTTGCAAAGGAGCAAATGTATCAGCCTCAGAATGGCAGTTTGCTTGGAAACCCAGGATTTCCTTTTTCTAACCTGTCTCTGGAGAGTTTGGTGCTGTTTCATTTGCTGCTGGGAGATTTTATGAACTTTGTAGTCAAACTTTATGGTTAACAAGGTGTAGCGATGGGAGTTAGACGTGCCAAGGTGAAGAGAGAGGTTTCGGTTTTGTTCATGGACAAGTGATGAACTGCCAGTGTGTAACATCATATAGTTCAGGCAGTCCCCAGTAGATTGTCTTGGGACTACTTGTGACAGTAGGTCCAAACCACAGCTGCTTGGTTTCTCACTCGTGAGCTGTACTGTCTTTATAATCCTTTCTCACTCGTGAGCTATACTGTCTTTATAATAGCTATGCTTTTGTTTATTCATGCTGTATTTCTTCTGACCAATATGTTTTCTCTGTTTTGTCCATCTTTAGCATAAATTAGGGCTTTTTAATTTCTCAGTACATTCAGGGGTTACTCAGCATAGTACTCACCAGTAATACATTAATACATTAATCCATCTGTTCGCTTGGATGCTAATTTAGTTGAATGTGGTAGTGAGAGCATGCTGAAATTGTTAAGGTTAATGACTCAGTGTTTTACAAGACAAAATACATTTGATGTTCAAGTGGTTGGTTGAGTTGTTTTATTGAATAATATGAATATTTAGCTACTTAATTTCATGGAAGAACATCTTTCTTATTTCACTAATGTTAGTGAAACTGATGGCATCCTCATCAGATGGATACATTACTTTGCTCCAAAAGAATCTTTTGGTCTCATAAATCCTAGTGCTTTGATGTCCCAAACATTCCACGGTGCTTCCAGAAGGGGAAGATTCTTTACATGAATCTGCTGTACAGCAGGAAAAATGCACAGCTTCTTTAACATTCACACTGCACGCATACATGTTGTTGCTGTAAACTGTCCTTGCAGGCTGTCTCATAGGCTCTTCATTTTCTTGGAATTGACTGAGGACTGTTGAAAGTCAATGGAAGTTAACAGGGTCAGTGGGACATGGGAAAACATGTGAGAAATTTGCTTAGACACCAATTATTGCTTCTGTTTGATAGCCTGCTGAAGCATCTAGTTACTGAAAACATGTATTATCTAAGGGTAGAAGACAATTATCTGTCCTCCCTGGAGAAGTAAATGGCATGTTGCATTCAAGGTCACATTTTGCCATTGTTGTTCTGAGGGGCTAAATTCAATGCACCAACTAAAAATCTTCTGGCAGAGTGTCTGGAATAAGTATCAGAACTTGTTTTGTGTCAGCAGATATTAGTAGTGTGGCACTCAGCTTTGTCTTTTAATACTTTGGGGGGAAAAAATCAAGATCACTGGACTATCAAACAGCTGTGATTGAGTCAGTGATACATTATCTCAAATAAAATTTGCAATGTTTGATGGCTGTTAAAGACTGTTTAATAAGGCTTTTGATAAATATTGGCTTTGAAGACATTATTGTTCTTAGCAAAAGCCAGTTCTGATTATTACTGCAAAATGTTGAGCCTCCCACCTACACAGTATCTGTCCACTGGATAAAATCAGGTTTCTTCATTCAGTGAAATAGCTTAAATAGTTGGGGTTTTTTATATCACTAAAAATAAAACCTGGAAATAGGAAGCATAGAATCAGGAAATAAAAGCATTGTGCTTTATAATATTTGTGATTGTGAAAGACATTGTCATGGGATTCATGGCTTATAGCAGGACATTGTTAGGATGATCTTACTGGCGCTGCATGTTTTCTGCGTAATTGGAATGCTCACAATTGATCATAAAATGTTACAAAATGTTCTTGCATCCTTCACGCAACACATCCAGAACCAGGTTTTCTCTCTTACATGTAGTGAATCTGAACTGAGCCTCCTGTATCTAACCTGAAATTTTGGGAAGATCCTCTGTGAGGTTCCACATTTCTGGCTTGGGCTGCTTCTTCTTACTTAAACTGCTGATTCTGCTTTCAGTTTAAAAAGTGTCTAGGGAAAACTATAGAGAGGAATAAAGCTATGCAAGTACCCTAATATCTTAAAATTGCTTTCTTTGTGCTGTGGTCTGTGAATATTTAGCTTTACAGTGATTATTTCCATTCACTTACTAATGCCAGGAAGAAAACATTAAATTAAAAGAGGCGAGGGAAAAGTGCTTATACTCTTCTCCTGTCTGATGACTGTTGGCTTGAGTTTTTCTGGTTACAATTGAATTTAATAAAACAAATTGTGCAGCAGTGATTCCAGTTCTGCCCCTTCTGTTTTCTATGTAGTCTGTTTGGGGAGGCCGTGCTTATTTTGTCCAGGATCTGGTGACATCACAAAGTCAGTGCACATCTCTACCAGAACATTAAAACAGAAAATAGATTTGGTTTAGTTTCTTTTCTAAAAGTTCTTCAGTAAACTGAAATGGTAAAAATACCAAAGAAAAGCCTCTTGTCAGAAACTCCTCCTGACATGTCCACTTCCACAAAGTAGGATCATTCTGACTTTGAACGAGATTTTTGATGTACTTTGGGCTGTGGCAACTGCAAGGCTTTGCTTTCTGAAAATAATTTAAAAGCATACACATTGTATGTGTTTAGTTTCATTTAATTAATAACCAGTGAAAACCGACTTTTATATGGCTTTTTAATCCTTTGTGGATTGAGGGGGGGTGTGTGTGTGTAGAATATTTAATTAGATATCAAGAGCATTTGCTAGAAAGGGAAAAGTCAACCTAGTAGTGAGATGGAGACGCATGCCCTCTCTGCTGCAGTATGTTTGCAGCTTTAAAGTGAAAAATCCTATATGCTATACATTAATGTCTGGTGTTATTCCATTGATTCATTTTAACCCACACTATGTTCTATGCTAGATAACCCACTTTTTCAGTAAATCTATTTAAAAATCTGCTTCAGTCTACAGCACCCTCCCAAACTGTAAGTATTGTAGATAGCTGATGATAAGCCATATTTTAGTATGAGATACCCTTTTCAATTACTCTTTTTTTGATCCTTCTTCCAGTCAAACCTCTGGTTCAATCTCTTACACCCTGCCAGAAAAAAAAAAAGGAAAATGGAGAAAAGATGGTCTTTTTGCCTAGCTGAGGTGAAACACTTGTTTCACAAAGGAATACAACTGTATATGTGCTGCCAAGACACCATATGCCAATTGCTTGCCTTAGGGTAAAATGGAAGAAGGAATTAGTGAGAGCCTGCAGTGCAGATTTCAGAGGTATTTTTGTTCTCCCCACTGCTCTCTCTTTATCTTTTCTTCTGACGGGGCTTTCTCCTTCATGCTATGACAAGTTTTTGGCAATGGTTTTGAATACAGATGCAGACGAATCCTCACGCAGTTGTAAGCCTCTGGATTTCTGGGTAATAGTTTTGGGCACTAACATAACTTTATAGAGTGTGCTCTGCAGGTGAATTCAACCTCCCAACCAAACTTCTTCGCCAGGTTGATTCTGAAGGTAAGCACTGACCACTTGCTTTGTGTTTTAGTGACCAGACGCTCATGTTTGTGTGTGTCCCTCAGGCTGCTGTAATTCTACCCTTCATTCTGTTGTATTACAAAAAGGCAGAAAGAGTGAAACAAGTTAACAACTCATAGAACAGACACTATATATGTGTGTGTGTGTGTGTGTAGGTAACATTATATTCTCAATCCTGATGCAGCAGAAGCTTTATACCCCTAAATTCTCCTCTGTTAGACATTTTTCTTTGGTCTGTGTGAAGAAAATAAACAGCTTTCTCTTGGCTTTCATCCTTCTTTTGTGTATTTGCTTTGCAGACTTTAGCAGTGTTAGATTAGCACGTTTATACTGTTTGGCGTACCTGTACAAATTTCAGAAGGATTTTTGCTCACGGTGCTTGGTCTCTGTCGTACCTTCCTAAGAGTCTTTGGAGCAGTACAAAATTGGTGGCACAAATGTTGTGCATTGCTGAAGGGCAAAGCTAGTGCCAATATGGACAATACAGACAAATACTAGCAAGAGTGAAGTCAAACTCATTAAAAAACTTTATTCTAAAGACTGTGATTTTTCAGGCTGAGCATTATTGTTGAGTGGGGGAACCTTCGGTGCATGTTACTTTCCAAAAAAAAAACCCAAACAAACCCAACCATCCCCCCAAAAAAATGTTTGAGGTATTTGTGTATTGTTCACCAGGTTAAGGACAGAGGGATGTTTTCTTACAAATGCTGGGGAATACTCAGCAGTCAAGAAAAATCTGTCAGGTATGGAATGAGAGCATGTTAAGGAATTATTAGTTACATAATTTGAGTTTTCTAACTGGTACTTCAGCGGTTTCTAAAGTAATAGTCAAGAAAACAGGATTCTCTGTTGTGGATGCAGCATTGTCGTGGCCTAATAAAGAAAATTGTTTGTTGTACGTACCACAGAACTATTCCCAGTTCGAAGACAGTGTGTGGTAAAATTTTTCTCATTTTGGACAGTAAAATAGATCTCTAAAGTATGTCTTGGTATTTACTCTGTTTTACTTTAAATCACCAGAAGTGCTGTGGGATTTTATTCATGATTTAAAATGCATTGGTTGAAAGTTGGCATATAAATTAAAGGTATGCTATAAGACGGTACACAAGGGATGACAAATTTAGTACCTTTAGAAGGTGAAGCATTATGTTCACTTAATTAGTTGAGAAAGGATAAAATAAGTTAGAAAAATGAGTCTAGTAAATCAGAAGTGAATATTAGTGCAATTGTCCATCATAAATAAGCAAGAGTAAGCTAGATTTGGGGTTTTAAGTTTTTTTTCCCTGCATTTTCGATCCCCATTTAATCAATTCATAAATCAATTAATTACTGTCATGAGACCTGAGGGCAGCAGGAAATTGTGTTCAAATTAAAAAGAAAAGGAGGCAATTTGTTTTAAGATTGAAAGTTGAATGTTCAATCGAAGTTTAATCAGAAGTGACCCATTATTTGAGAAGTGGAACATCAATGTCTTTCTAATTTCACAGAATGCTTCATTAAATGAGTGCTTCGAAAAGATCAGGTTAACTGATCATTCCAAAAGGAAGATGAGACAAAGGGGGGTTTTGAAAGCCCACTTCCAAACACATTATGCTTGTTCATTTCTCTTTTGAAGAGCTCATAGAGAAACCAAATCATTAAACTGAGAATTCAAGGATTATTGGCGTGGTCCTTTCTAGATTATATAGATTGTATGATAAAAACATAGCTTCGTATCGGAAGAGCAAATGTTCTTAATCTGTTTAGATAGCTAGGTACCTAAAGAACAGTTTATGAAAGGCAGTAAACAGCAAGGAGAAAAATTTTAAAGCCATGACTGGAAGTTGGGCCTCCTAAATTTTAGGGTGTCTCACTGTGATCTGACCTTGCAAAAGTTTTTCCATAAATTGATACCATCTGGAGAGCACTCAGCTGCACAATACATACAACACTCTGCCCATTGTACAAACTAAGGATGATGCTAGTGCCTGACTAGAAGTGAAGGCAGATGAATTTTATTTAGGAAGTGAGTGTGGGAGAGTGCGAGGACAGCAACTGTAGCTATAACTCCTGCTGTGGGTGAAAATCATAAAGGAATTATGTAGTTGGGTTTAGTGCTCTTTGGATTAGCATGTATTTTTCTTAGTGTGTATTTACTAGAAATTTGCTTAGCAAATTGCTGTTAAAAAAAAAAGGGGAAAACAACACTCGCTTGTTATTCTGAGTTTGCTGAAAGAATAAATGAGGAGTCTGATTCAGTTTCTCACTGTTGGAAAGTGTTGCTCATGCTGTTAAATGCTGAGAGGTACTCTTGAAACATCATCTAGACTCATCTCTCTGCCATGTGCTCCCTGGGATAAAGAGTGGGCTTCTGTTACTTGGAAAGTTCATGCCGCTTTCTCTGATGAGCATAGGGCTTGAAAGACAATAAAAGACAAGAGAAACAGAATATGTTTGCCTTTCTAGTAGTTCTTTATGGAGGTGTCTTTTATGAAAAAGAAAAGAAAGGAACAACTGTTTTAAACATTTCCCTTTATAAGTGCAGAGCAAGATATTTCAGATGTCAGTAAGTTCTTTCAGGTATTAATCTTGGATTAACTATTTGCAAGTAGTACCTGTCTGTACACATACACAGACTAGCAAATGTTATCTATAAATGTATACAAATATATAAAACCTTAGTCATTTGTTTTGTTTCTCGTCCACTCCATAGGAAAGGCTTTGTTTTCTGAGCTGAAAGCTTAATTGTGCAAAAATACTCAAGCCTGCTTAAAGCAGGATTCCACATGACTCCTTTTCAGGAGCTTAGCATGCAGGGTCTTGATTCCATCATAGGCAAGATGACTTGCCACCTGTGATGACAAAATGTGTTTTGATTTATTTGCTGATCATTGCTTTCTTATGTTGTGTTCCTTTAAAAAGCAGCAGCAAAGGCTGCCTCTTTGCCTTGCCCAGCTGCTGTTGTCTCCACTACCTTGGTTGATTGCTCCGTGGGTTTCAGAGAAAGAGCATACTAATCAGGGAGGGATTTCCAGAGCACAAATGTGGCAAACAAAAGAGAGAACAACTGGGCTGGTGTGATACAGGGACAGTACTAAAAATCAGAAAGACCCCCAAACCTTTCAGGACAGAAGGGACTGATGAGAAGAGCAGGGAGCCTATTCGTACTCTAACCACAAGACAGGTAGAAAAAAACCCTTTTCCTGGAGCTCCTGGTAGGGGCTGTGTTGAGTTTGTTGCAAAGTGAAAAGTCACTGGAGGGTTGGTGAGCTGAGGCTGAGGAAGGACCTAAAGATAATGACTCCTTGTGCAAAGAAACAACAGGCAAAAGTTATTTACAAAGTGTTTTTTATTTTGTTGTACTTTAGCATTTTAATAAATGTTGTCATGAATTCAGTTCTCATAAAATCTAGTTTGAAAGAAAAACAAGGTTTGTCTTTTCAGGTGTTTGCCTCCAAGAAGATACCAGGACTGATCCACATCAGACCTCTAGCTGACTTGGGGTTCAGTCACAGCACTCACTTGTGTAATTCATACACAACCTATTATTTCTTTCCATTTAAGTTCTGTAAGCAGAGCAAGAGCTTCTGCTCCATGAAGGCACCTAAATTAAGAGAACGAGTATGAATGTATACTTTCAATGTTTGTATCTCTCACCATTGAATGTGAGATGAGCGTAGGGTGACTAGAACCCTAACCTGTGCTCCGCAGGTGTGTCTAGCATAGGGTGGGATAAAAGCCAGTTAAGTGGTGTTTTCCTGCTTTATGGGCCTCTGATCCATCAAGCTTTAGATTCCAGAGAAAGAGTATTTGTCTAGATGGAGCAATAATCTGATCTTGTGTAGCAAATCTAATTCATAATCATACCCTTCACGGACTCTCAGTAAGGTACTCAAGAATGAATATAAATACTGTAATTCTTTTTAAGTTATTGAGTCCAATTATGTGAATGATGATGAACAGCGTTAGCACCACCATAGCAGAATGACAGTGTTCCTCAACCTCCCCCCAGTCAAATGACATGGCTCTGTAAACTAGTGTGCAAACTTAAAGAGGAATAGATGTTACGAATTAATCTTGAAGTATATATTTTATCTTTATTATAAATTACTTGCTGTATCTTCTCCCTGAGATCTTAAAAAAAAAATAATTCTGAAGGGAAGAATGACTTCATTTATTATTCTGATACTTCTGTGACAAATTATACAACGCACAGATGCATCACTGAACACAAAAATTAGTACGAGTCAGTGCTAATTATGTATTTTATTTTTTTAAGAAAGTGCTGGGGGCTTACTACCACAAATAATTTATTAGAAATGTGTGGAAATACTGATAGAATATTGATCATGGAGGCATTAATTTGTAGAAAAAATTAGGAATCAAACTTACCAGCGATGTGACATACCTTTACTGAGTTTTCTTGAACATGTCTATGAGACATGTCACACTGTTCAAAGAAGCTTAATTTAGCTGTGAGTGTACTAGTTCTGGAGGTGGATTGAGCATCTGTAGGGAACTACAACTAAGTTTAGTTCTGAGCAGAGCATATTGGTATATCACATCCCTGATACAATTATAATGCATTTGTGCCCCACGCTTGTTTGAAGAGAGAGCTAACAGGGCTGTGCCAGGTTAAGAGCTAGCACCTGGATCCATGCAATTTACTGCATTGTGTAGTACAAACATAATTCTGATTCAGCAGGCGTGTATCAGATATCACCATTTTATCCCCCAGGGGCACACGAGTAAGATACTTTATAGTGTTTGTTTCAAGGAAGAGGGTGGGTGTTTTTCTCTGCTTCTTTTTAACTTCTTTTATTTGAATTGAAGTTAACAGCTCTTTTAGCTAAAGTACTGTTTTTCTTCAGTCTTTGTATGGCTTAGAACCCAGCATGCAAAAGAGCAAAGCTCAGTCACATAAGAAGAGATTGTACAAGCCAGAACAAAGCATCTAAATTGTTTGTCTCTCTCATTTGCTCACTTCCTGATGTTTTAAACAATAAACCCTACCGAATGTTTTTAGCAACTGAAAAGGTAGTGGAGTGCTAACCTTACAAATCAATCCTGCTAAAACTCAGGTCAGTTTTAATATTTTTTTAACCAAAGCTTTATTTGGCCACTGCTCAGCATGCAGTCTCTGAATGCAAATAACTTTATGGCTGTTGAAGAAGGTGATGGGCATCGTTACCAGGTTTAATGCCTCTAAAAAGGGCTTCACTTCTTGTGGGTGCAAAGTATGAGTCTCTTTTTTCAGTACAAGGACAGAAACTGTTGAAGATCAGTATATATCAAGAGGAGGAAACTGAAGAAATATTAGTCTAGTAGATATGGGAAGCTGATGTTTGAAAAGGGCATGCTTCTAGAACATTGTCAATTTTGCCTTACAGTCTGGGAGATAATCTAAACCAGAAAAATTATTCATCTTAAATACAGGACCATGGGCTTCTGTGAATTTTACTTGGAATTCAATCTGAAAAGACTCTAGACATTTTTCAAAATTATTTTCATGGAGATGTAATAGTAGTATAATCTCATGATCATTTAAGCATTTCTGAGCCAGGAATATTGTCAGCTTCATATTGCTGCCAGTACTATTTTATACAGAAATTTGCAGACATAAAAATTGCACTCAGAATTGGGGTACTCTCTTACTGTGTCCTATGTAAAGTTCCAGACCTAGCATATATAAAATGTTATGGTTATGAATCTGGCAACATATATTCCTTTCATGAGTCACACTTCTCTGCTTAACCTTTCTTAAGGGTATACATTTTCTTCTATTGTTATTACTGTCCCTCTCCAGAAAAACTAAACAAAACAAAAAAACCCAAAGCACAAACACACCCCAAAACATTGGCATTAAAAGGTGCCTGCAAAATGTTAGTTCAAGGAGTAGTCTAACTTAATCTGAAACTGGATACTTCCCTAGAGAGTCTGCCAGGGCTGTCAAAGGACAAGACTAGTTTCCTAGCACTCACATGCAAAGACGTGCTACAAGGAAGTCTGTTAATGAGAAGCCTGCAGTCCCCAATTGATGTCTCTGGTAAGCCAGTATGTGATTCTGCGTGGCACACAGTGCACTGTATGTTAAATACAAAATACAATAAAGGACTTTGGATATTCTAGCTAAATGCAATAATATATTTAGGTGCTGGCATCCAAAATCAAAATCAAAATTAAAACCCAGAATAAGTTTCATGGACAAGGAAAGATTTAAGCCTTCCAAAAGGAGATACAGAGTATTATGATGCTAAACTGATGTTGCATAAAGTTAGCCACAGTTTGGCAGAGGGCTTAAGGTGAAGTTTTGTTCCTCTTCAGAACATAGGTAAATGCAGTGGGTGCATCTCTGGTTATTTGTGCGTCAGAGTTCACTTTGAAGAGTATGTTTAAAAGAACTGCTTATAGCTAGTACATTTTAGAATGACATGATACTCATGCACTGTCACATCCTCCTGCTGATCTCTGAAATAACTTTAACTGTAGTTTTTGTGCCTGTATACTGAACTCATTGCTGTTGGTGAACACTGAGTGTATTCGAAATATGCTTACGAAATTGAGCATCTCGGTCCATCAAGGTGCATCCCTACACCTATTTTTATACCAGGCGGGGATTAGATGGGCACTGGGTTCCTAGCTTTTCCAAGACAGCTAGTTCAAGTCATGCTTAAACAGCAAAACTAGAGGTGCTCCACAAAAGCAAGGATAATTTTAGGATATATGTCTCAGGAGTTATAGGAACGTGGAGACATATTTTTCTTTTCCCGTAAGTTTCCAAGTTAATATAGCAGGTTCAGCAACATAGGTTTAAAATAATTCCCTTTTAGGCATCTGGACACCTTTGAGGCTTGGGGTTTTGTTTTGTATTGTTTTGCCTTTTCTTTCGGTCCACACCTGGGTTATCAGTTTTTTGTTTCCTTGTGACAGCAAATATGCAACCTAATTTCTTGCTTTCCTACAGTACAAGAAGAGACGAACATCGTACAGATAATGTAGGATTGCCTGGTGTTATAAAGAGTGGTCAACCTAAAGGATATAAGTCTAGGGAACTGACCAAAACCCCATATTATGTAGATGGTGTTACGGTACACAGAGGTAGGATGGCTGCAGAAGATAAAAGCATATTCTTTGATTATTGTGTTTACATTTCTTTTGAAGACTAAATCATAACGTATTTAATAAAATGTCTGATTGCTGCCTAGCTCAGAATGAAATCTGTGTGGATATTTTTTCTCCCTCTAGGCAAACTTTTTAGCTGTTTTGGGAAGCATAATTACAAAGACAACTGCCATTCCAGAAATAAAGTCGTAAGACTTACGATTTTTTGCCTCTTTCAGGGACTTGGAATCAGTTAATTAGATCAGTGAAATAGGTTTAATAATCGGCAAAACATAAGAACAATTTGAAGGGGTTTTCAGTCTCTGAACAAAATCCAATAAGCATTTGAAGGAGGAAATCAATGTGGAATCCTAAAAGACTTCTTATTTCTTTCTCACAGAACCCTAGCTTTCTCTCTGAAGCTCTTTTTCCTGTACATACAACAAAAACTGAAGAGCTGGATCCCTCCTTCAGCCTGCATGAGACCATTGCAAAGGTAACAGAAATGGAGATGTCATTTGTACATACTTTCCTTCACATGGCCAAATTTGAATTTGTTAATAATTTTGAAAGATAACCTATTTTTTCCTGTGAATACTTTGAATGTAGTTAAAAGTTGTGGAGTTTTCTTCATTGAGATCCACCTTTGGAATATTCTTTACCGTTACATTGGTCAGCTTGCGTGATGAAAACTCTTTCATGTGCAAATGCTTCATTTTATGTGGTTCAGTTGTATTTTGCGTGGTTCACATTAAACTTACTGGCCTGAGTGCAGGGCATTGAGCCCCACTAGATGGCAGGAAGTAGCAAGTTTGTTCCTGTCAATTTTGTCAGTGAAGAAGACTCTCTGAGGGCACCTTCACCTGCACAGATAGTTGGCTTTATGAGCTGTCACAGTGATGCTCACATGGGAGGAAGGAGTGGCCATCCCAGGAATCTGGGAAGCGCTATACAGAGGGGATGATCCCAAAGTTAATATGTTCTGACTCCCCTCTTGTCACTCCAATATAATATTCCCTGCATGTTATTTATTAACACAATCAAAATTACTCCTGCTTTTAAAGTGCTCTTTCTTCACTCTGTCCACTCAGCAAACCCCATTTCTACAGAGACGTGACTACAAATGAGACCAGCTTAATGGATTCCTATACTTCTTATAATTGGATTTCTTATAAACCAGAGCTATGTAGACTTTATAAACAGATTTCTTTGTTTATTCGGAGCTGCTTCTTATGGAAAAGCAGCTGCTGTTGAAACATTTCTTTTGGCAACAACAAAAATAAATTCACAGGGATCAGCAATGTGCAGATTTAGCATGTAGGCGGATCAGCGTCTTTGGCAAAATAGACAGTGACTGATCTTGGGGGGTTTAGGGTTTTTTTGTTTGTTTGTCTGTTTGCTTGGTGTCTTTTTTTTTAAAAAAAAAAGGAAGCACATATTCCTAGACATGGTTTTGAAGCTTGGCAGAGTCAGACAGTTAAGGAACAACCACAAGACGAGTCTTCTCTGAAGCCTTTTTAATGGAGTTGATGGTTTTTAAGCCATCCTTGATGCCAAAGACACTGAAAAGATTCAGCAAATTTCTTCCCAAAGACTGAGGGAAGTAGGTATGTGATTATTTATTGCATAATTAAATTGTGATTTACTAATTAGTGTGTGATGGGCCATGTGTAATCTGAATAATGTGTATTTTAGTATTTGCTCTGTAACGTTGACTAACAGAAAACTAGTTATTAGACAGTTGACAGATCCTGTTTAAATTGTTACAAATTATTTTGAGTAGTATCATTGAGCATTACAATTTTCTTTGATAAAACTTGATGGAGATTGCACCATTCTGCTTTTCAGACTGTAGCCCAGGGTACTTTTATAAAAAGATGAAGAGTATATGCAGCAGTGGACTGAGATTCTCAGCTGGTAATTTTGTCATCTTTAGCTTAGTTTAATTGATCTTAAAGTAGTTACTGAATAGCTTGAAGAGCAAAAGTTTCTAAAATTCATCTATTTTTTACTGGTCTTTATGGTTAGAAAATGGAGTTGTTACGTCTTTGTTCCCTCTACTCCCCCCTCAAACCTTTTGTCAGGGTAACTAAGCCAGCCATTGTCTTTCCCTTCTCCTGCAAGATGGGCTTTCCTTTGCCCCTCTTTTATCCTAGGCTTTGTCATCTGTTCCAGTTTGAAAACATTTTGTTTGGGTGAATGTCCAGAAAACTATACAGTATTTTATATAAGACCTTAATATGGCTTTCTGTGGTAACATTTATCCAGCTTCATATCTGAGGTGACGTCGTATCACCTTTCCCTTGGTAAGGTCTGCTGTTACAGCCCTACATTTGATTTTAGTGGCTTCATGTTAGTGTAGACAAGCTTCTGCATATGTAGTCTGAATTCTGAAGAGTCATCTTAGTTTAGAAATTTTCTTTTTTAAACTGACACTGGTTTCCATGCTTTGGGCAACCTAGAAGGTTGCTGGGGCGGTGGTGGTGGTTTCTTGTATCTCCATTATCGAAACTCTGTATATGTCCTCTCTAATACTGCACACTTACCGGTTCTCAGTGTGAGCCCTTCAAGGGGTGTCAGGGTTTAACCCCAGCTGGCAACTAACTACAACGCAGCCACTTGCTCACTCCCCTGCCCTGCCCTCAGCAGGGTGGGAAGGAGAATCAGGAAAAAGGTAAAACTCATCAGTTGAGATAAGAACAATTTAATAATTGAAATAAAATAAATACAATAATAATAACAACAACAGTTGTAATGAATTGTCCCCAGGCAGCACCTGGCAGGTCCTGGCCAACTAACCCCCCAGTTTATATACCCAGCATGACATTCTAGGGTATGGAATATCCCTTTGGCTAGTTCAGGTCAGCTGTCCTGACCGTGTCCCCTCCCAGTTTCTTGTGCCCCTCCAGCCCTCTCCCTGGCAGGGCCTGAGAAACTGAAAAGTCCTTGACTTAGTATAAACATTACTTAGCAACGACTGAAAACATCAGTGTTTTACCAACATTATTCTCATACTAAATCCAAGACACAGCATTGTACCAGCAATTGAGAAGAAAATCAGCTCTACCCCAGGCAAAACCAGGACAAGGGGGAAAAAGCTTAATTAAGTTTTATTTGTTTGAAAATAAAAAACATGTATCAGTTTAGCTTTATCAGAAATGGGTTATGAAAATATTTGAAACTGTAACTTTTTATTCTTATTTCAGACCAAATGTATTTTTATTAATCTTAAAATTTTTCATATAATGAAGATGCTGTAGTCTGACCTGCTTTATTCAGATAACCAGATCTGGTTATTTTACCACTATTTATGCAAATATCAAATACTCGAATCCTTGTTCAGAGAACTAGAGTAGCACAAAACACTGTTTACCAGCAATAATGGTTTTGAAGACTATGAAAATCTTTGTCATTTATCAAGTTTTCCATTATATTAGATCATAGAAGCTCAAATTGTAGGAAGTTCAAGTTGAGGAAAGACCTGTGAGGCTCTGGAGTTACAAATCTTGGAAATTAAATCCAAAATATTGTAGGTCTGCAGTGGATATCTTATTGTTGTCTGAAGTTAAGCAACATTCTGCCATCTCTGAATTAAAGATTCTGTGATCTTTAGATCACAAGCTAAGGCCTAGACCCAGGAAATAATACACTGTGCGCGTATATTAATGTAATTCAATGTATTTCAATGATTGCTAATTTGACTATAGTGTCCATGTTCAATAAATACTCATTTTTAACAATAATTTTTACTTCCATTAATAATCCTTCTGTTTTGTTTCCTTTGGCAAATTTTGATGGCCAAATAAAAATCTGTCTAAAAAAGCAAAAAGCTCTTTTAAGTTTCATAGCACTGAAAAAATTCATTTTCCATATGCAGAAGTATGTATTTTACAGCTGCTTATGTAAGAGACTTTGTGTTTAAAATTACACTCTCAGTTCCTTTAGCGACCAGCTGAGACCTGATCTGAATGACACTGCATCTATTGGAACATACACAGTAATTGGTATTTTTGAGACACAGTTGGTTTATATTTCTTCAAGCTATACTTTATCATATCAAATTGAGGTTTGGAAACAGAAAGTGCTGAATTCAATGCAAGAAGGCATACGGGTGCTGGATGGTGATTATTGTAAAAGGAATATTTACTTTACTAAATTGAGATTTATTCATTCAGACCTGGCAGAGAAGACATTAGAGAGTTGAAATATCTGGAGAAAAAATTGAAATACATAAAAAAGCAAGTGTTAAGACATAGTATCTGTTACCAAATTTCTTGAGTATTGATGATTTTCTAGTGAAGGGGGATTTGACCTGATTTGGATCTTTTTTGTGTAAGAACAAAACTCCATTTGGTACAAAAGTCCACCACTGGTACTAACAAGTAGTAGATTCTTGGGGAATAAATATGTAAGAACAGGCAACCATAGCATGGTACTTTCTCTGGTATACTTTCCCACTTACTGTCAATTGGCAGTGCAATATTTCTAAGGCTCATAATCACACCTCTACACCAATTTCCAGCTCTGTCACACGTGCAGTTATCTATGCCCTTTTAAAATTCATTTGCATTCTGTCTTCCATAACATCCCATAGCAACACTTCCCACAATTTAATTCCCCCACTTGCTGCTCGTTTGTCTCACTAGGGTTTTTTTATACCATTGATACAATAAATAATAAACAAACGTACTCTATTTACTTTTCGATACCAGTTGCCTTCCTTTCTAAACTGTGTTGTGTCTGAGTGCAGTAACTAGTTTAAGCTGTCCTCTTAGGTAAGCCAGTCCTTCTTAATAATACATTACGTCTGTACTTCCGCAGTTCTGTGGCATCTCTTTTGCTTTAAGGCAATTAGAACTATGTACCGTAGTCAACATGCTGAATCACTGTGGATTTGTAGACTCTCTATGATATTGTCTTCTCTAATCCTTCCTCAATAATCTTCAACATTCGATTGGTCTTTTAGACTGCTGTTGCCTATTAACTATTCATGATGACTTGAATATTTCTTTCTTCAGTGAGATGAGCTAATGCAAACATCCTGATTGTCTGTGTATACTCATAGGTTGTTTTCTGCTGTGTGCATCACTTCGTATTTTCCTGCAATGAACCTGCCATTTTTTAGCATCATGCCCAAATATTGTGGGGTGCAGGTCAGGAAGGACACAAAGAATTGGTATCTTTCAGTCTTGATAGCAGAGGCATGCTTAGTATTTGGTTTGATGAAATTCATTTGCCAGTGCATATTGCTTGCAGTGTGCTTTGCTTGTATGGCCACTGAAGCCGGTGGAAAAGTTTGTGCTGTGTTTGGCAGGAGATTATTTGAGGCCCTTCATCTCTGAAGGACATAGGGCTTTAATGACTTTTTTTTCTATGTGAATGGCTTGATACTAAGTAACAATGGAAAAATTCAGCATAGATTTTTACAGGAGGTTCGGTGTAAGAATAAATAATCAATTAGTTGTGGTTTGTGCCGTCTGAAGACGGTGGTTACCTTAATTTCATGAACGCTTTGAAGAGGAGGAGATTGCCAAATGTGGCAGGTATAATGAACGAGAAATGTGGAGCTATTAAGGAGATAGATCTGAAATCTGAGTGTTTAGAAGATCTAATTTGTCAGAACACTTGTCAGGTCAATCTTCTTAGATCTGGGCAGTTTAAAGGTGGATTTGGCGTAGATTGCTGCAAGGCCTAGGCTGATCTGAAAGATTCAGAGAAGAAAGAGAAATACATAGGCTTCCTAGTGGTGAAGAACTAAGACGTTCATTACAGTGTGTTGCAGTACAAAATTTAGTGGTATCTTAGCTGAGATTTGCAGATCCTGTAATTTCAACTGTGCTTTATAATTCATATATCAAGTATTAAAATTGAGAAGTGTGTATGCCTGCGCGGCAGAGAATGGATTTTCCCATCAGACCAGAAGTAGTCAGGTGGAACTCTGTTGTTATCAAATGCATACTCAGAAAAGTATCTGCTATTTTTCAGTGCATTTCATCAGTGTTATTCAGCACAGCGTTACTTGCTAACTAGTCAATTGGAGTCATTAACAAGTTTGAAAATACTTTTGTGTTATGAAGTATGCTCACTAGAGTAGCCTAATAAGACTCGGATTATGCAGTTGTAAAAGCTTTAATGGCAGTCCCCCAACAGGGAGTGCCACTGGAGCCACTTACCCAGTACCAGCCATGGAATAATATTAATCCTTTATTGATTTTTACTTTGGCAGGCACCAAAGTGTTGAAAGGTATGCCAGAAGCAACATAATTGTTTTTATGATGAGTTATGGGCGCTGACAGATAACTCTTGAGAAAATTATTAATGATCCTGATTATTCTACACTTCAGTTATGGAGCTGCATAAAGTAGAACTAACTGCTGTAGCACAATTAACTTCTAAACATTAAATAAAACAGCAATAGGGAGGAGTGTTTCCATTTCTAGGGGAAATAAGGGGTTTTGTGTAACATACTCTGGCATTTCTTTTTTTTGTTTTGTTTAAATATAAACAATTCCAAGATGACGGGCGGATTCTTTTCGTGAAGCAAATGAAATGAAAAGTACTGGACAGCAGGACGGTTACTAAATGAAATTCGCATTTTGACCACAGATAAGATACAGTACAGGAATGTTGATCTGAGGAATTCTCTAACAGGATCATACTGTGCTGTTCCTTTGAAGCATGGGAGGGGTATATTCCCATTTACCCGTTGTCTCATCCCATTCATTCTCAAATATAAGCACAGGGAACACCCATTCATCTTGGCAGTGCAATGATATTCATAACTTTGGTAGTTTCTTTCTCTGTAATATCCATTTAAAAATCGAAATCTGTGGTTTGGTGCAGGCGACCTCTGCTGAATATTTTCATCTTGCTGCATGGTATCTGCGAATGAGCTCTCTTTTTGTATGCTTCTGTACTGCAAAAGCTGTAAGTAACCATGGAGAGAGAGAGAGATAGATAGATAGATAGATAAGGTTGCCATAATTTATTGAAATGTCAAATTTATGAAGCATAAGATAATAGAACATACCTAAATTAACATGAAGGTGGCAAACGCTTACAATCCCAAAGACTGAGTGCAGGTTTTGAATCAGTAAAATAATACTGCGAAGAACAGTATTAATGCTGTTTTCTGCCAGAGTTCAAAATCAAAACAAAATCTCATTGTAGTCAACCAGCTTGAAATTTCTCTGAATTTCATTGAAGCATCTGTTGTAGTTTTGGCAGGGATGCAATCCCCGTAATACCAAGTGGAAACACTTTCGCAAACCATGTACAGCACGTCTATGTTGCAAAAATTAACCAGAAACATTTCTGCCAGCGTATTATTACTGGCATAGCTATTTCACCAGAGTACATTCATATTTTATTCCCACTACAACATGCCCTTTTTGGTATCAGATTGTTCTTGAAAAAGCTGTGCGACATTGAGCTTAGGCATCCCAGTGGCCTCTGCATCAAAGCAGCTGTACATCTGTATTTCCATTGAAGTATTGTCCGTTTTCATTTTTAAATTTCCTCTCTAGAACTAGAGGATTTGGCAGAATTGTTTAAGATTTCCAGACAGTAGTGACACAATATTACTCCAGTCAGAATTACTGCACTTGAGGTGTTAAAGTACTTGTTATGGCATATGCAGAACAGATCTGAAATATTCAGAAAACAGAAGTCTGATGCAGCCGAGTATATTGCACAGGCAAGCCAAGCCCAGAAAAGCCTGTGCCTTGCAAGGCCCAGGCAGATATATGGCAGCCTTCCCCTGCATCGCTGTCTGGTGTGGTAACTGGAAATGTTTGCTGTATGCCATGATTTCCATCATGAAAATGTGACACTTTGGAGTGTCAGTTTTCACAGGTCATTTCTCCAGTTCACTTTCTTCAGTGATGTATTTCTTCTGATGTAATTTTTAAAATTCCTGTCTGCATTTGTGTATGCCAGACTTCCGCATCATTTCTCAGTCTCTTTATCATCATACCTCCAAAGACCTGAGTTTTGCACAGACCAACAGAACTCTCATGTCTTTTTAAAGACAAATTATGTTATGATTTTGTACTTTGAAAACAAATTATCCAAGCCTTCAGCCAACAAACAGGAATGTGGACCAGGGGTAGGTGACAGAGATGCTGAATGAAGTTAACATAACAGAAGCACAGTTCTCAGTGTGGGAAGCGAAAACCAGGTGGGGGGACCTGATCAGTATCCATATTTGAGACAATCTGGTGCTGGTACGGAATTTTTAGATGTGGAGTTTGCCCTTGTTTTGAAGATACCAGAATTATCTGCAGTATCATTTGGATGCTTTGTCACACATAAAAGCACCTGTATGGGATTTTTGGCCTGAGAAAAACTGCAAGACAACTTGGGGCATCTCATAATATTTGTTTGTCCTTCCACAGCCAGCAGCAATTAATGGTGTTTCAGCAGCTCTCATCTGCCCGAAGGTGATGTAGCAGCACAGGTGCAGCATGATGCACCAATTGCCAGATAGTCTCTCTGTAACTTAAATGACTGGCTTTGCTTTATTGATCAGCCTCTCATATGGTGGTTCTGAGCATCTTACTGGTCTTTATGGTTTAATGGTATTTGAGATGTGCAAAGCAGAACTGTATTGTCTGTGGTGACAGTCTGACTGAATTCACACAAAAACAAACTTGCTCGAAATTTTCTGCAAAGAAGCACAGGCATATTTGACATAAGTGGTTTGATTTAGCACATATTCTCTCAAGCACACAAGTGAGAGTTTTTGTTTTACCTTTAGCCTTCTTGCATAAAAGAACATATAACCCATTTCAGGCAGAGGGTAAATACAAACCTGCCGAAAACTCCCTTCTAACAATTGTCTATTTTATTCTGTAGCTATTGTCAGCAGCAATAAAAAAAAAAGCAAATCTGGTGATATAAACTGGCACAGTAACTTTGGGGATGCTGTTTGAATTGTGGTGAACAGGGAAGTAAGAGCATCCAAAGAAAAAAAGCTGTCTGGGGATTTTTTCAGTGTTAGATGTGAAAGAGGTGACTTTGCTGCTAAAGACATGAGGTGTTCTGACAGACAGTCATACTGTGTTTGGCCAGACAGCGTATTCTCTATGTGCTCTACCTAGTTAGGGTAGATATGCTTGGAATTTTTCAGTAGTTCTTTGTTCCTAAAAGCAAGTAGCCTGAAGGACTCTTGCATTTCATACTTGAACTCTGATGGATAAGGACTAGGTAATAAAAATAAGCTGAAATTGCAGAACCCCTGGTAAAAATTTGATGAACCAGCTGCACTGTCCAACACAACTTCTCTTGGTTCAGTCAGGTATTAAAAAACAATCTTGTTCCTCTTCCCCCTTGAAATTTTCCACTTCTTTCCTGCTAATAACTCCTTGAAAATGGAAGAAGTGTTACAGGACAGAACTAATGGCATTTCCTCCTGTGCCATTTATTCATGAAGTTCGGGAAAGATGTCAACACTCAAGTATTCCAAGATTTTTTCTGGTCTTCTTTTTGAGTGGCTGGAATTTAATGTTTCAGCTTAGAGAACTCTGACAACTTTGAAAATATCAAAGTAACCAGAAAACTGTGCCTCCAATAAACAAGAAAAGTTGAACGAACAAGGAAACATAGCCACCATTAGTAGCAGGGTTTGTGTAGAAACCATTCCCATGGACTGTCCTAACTGTTCAGTTCTCTATTAGGAAAGAATTGGTTCTACATTCCTTAAATCTTTTTGATATTGCAGCAAGACTATACGTTATTTTTAAAAAGTTAGCATTGGCTTCTGTCGGAATGTTTCTTAACCAGATTGGTGTTTAGAACCACACAGTTGCTGAATTCCTCTTGCAGACCTAAATTTTATTCAGTTGCTCTCAAGATTTGTCTGGCAACTGTCAGTGAAAAAAGGAAAAAATAAAAATCATTGCATTAGTTTTCAAGCTAGAGTTGCGATTTAAGTGAAGTAAGCAAATACATGTCAACGCCATCTGATCCAATCAAAACACAGGATAAACATGTAAGTTCATACATAATGTATAATTTAAAATCTTATGATAGAAACCCAAGGTGTTTGATCAACTTACGGAAGGCATTTTTTACTCTGAATTACTCTGGATTACATCGATCTGACTAAGCAAAAGAAGATAAGTTAGGAATGAGAGGAAGCATTGTTTAATCCCCATTTTATATATGAGAAAATTAAATACCGTGGGTCAAAACTGGTACTTAAAATAACAAACTACTTCATCTCCTCACCTGAATTCAGCATTAACTTGCAGGATCTGCTGATTTGTCTGACACTAGACAAAAACTGGGGCATATTTCCAAGATGAAGCTAGATTGCTGAAGTTAGAATTTACCACGTATTTGGGATTTGCTGGAATTACAGCTGCTGGCTGTAACCAGCTGGGCATTTTTCTACCATGTGCTGAAGCCATGTGAGTGCCTGTGTTAGTGGGACTTACCTGGCTTGGAAAGAAGTCACATTGCCTACACCAATACCTTCATTTCCAGTGCCTTGTTTTTGTTACATTGAGATTTGTGATCTGACTGCATCTCTAGCTGGTTACTGAGTGCTGCGTTGGTGACAGACTCTCAGCAAAGATGTTCCTGACAGATGTCTTTTGTTTCTTTCTTTCTTTCTGGTGGTTGATGATCTTGACTGTACAAAGAAGCCACTGCATATTTATTGCACAAGTCAAATGATTGTTTCCAAGTTGTCCAATAGTGGCTTTGTACTGTGTGATGAGAGAATTGTTTTTGTATCCATTGCTGTTACTTTGAAAACGTGAGCTTGTTATGAGGGATATCAAATAATTAGACATATGCATGCATTTTTTAAGGAATGTCAACACATATGTTTATAGAATCATTTGATTTATATTCAACCACTGAAATCCAACAACTGAAAAAACAAATCTGAATCTTGCTACTCTAATAGGTAGGAATATGCCTGGGGTTACCTGAATTTTCCCCTGTTTTTCCCACTGTCTTATTCTTCGCTTAGTTACTGAATTTATCAGAGTATAATTTTATTAATCCGTTCTTTAGCATCAGTGCTACTACAGGCATTTGTTATTGGTTAACAAATACTTCATCTGCCAAAGATTCAATCTTTATTCTTAGCACACATGTACTGAATTTGATGGCTGTGCAAGGAAGATGAGTTTTTCTTTAAACAAGACACTAACATTCTAGAGGGATAGTTCCTTTGGGTACTCTAAAGTATCTTGTCTGTTGTATTAGCTCACTGTATTAGCTCTTTTCTGTCTTCAGATCTTTTGACAAAGATGTCAAAGCAGGCAATCCTTTCCCCAGAGCATGCCTCTTAAAACACTGTTTCTACTAACAATAATGTAGCAATGACTCTTTTCTTCTTCTTTTTTTTTAATTTAATATGATGCAATTTGCATATGAGTGAACATGAGGTAAAGCTAGTGGAACTTAAGTATCTGCTTAAGTGCTTTTCAACAAAAGATGGAAATAGCTGCCTCAGTACTATGAATTCATTAACTGGTTTTGCAAACAACTTGCAGAAAGACCTGGGGAAATACAGCTGCTAGGATGTATGTTTATTTGTTCATTTTATATTTTAGACCATACTTATAACTTCCTTTGGTGTATAGTTGTACAATGTATTATTGACATGTTTTGTCTTTCTTTTATTTTATTCTGTAACATAACTACAAACACATCAGAAATTTACAGATGCTGAAGTTTCTTTCATGAGCTCAGTCCTGAATTCAAAACCATATTTTCCAATTTGGTTTCCCTAAAGGAATTTTAAAATGCCAGATTTTCCCAGGAGGTTTAGCCCAATCCACAGTGTTTTAAAGCTTGTCTTTGAATGTCAGCACCTATTTTAGCATCAGACTGGTACCTGAACTCTGCTGGAACCGTTCTCTTGGTGCTGAGCATTTCTTGGGATTGTGGCCTTCCTGAGAGGGGAGTATCAGACCAAAATTAAATGACTACATGGTGGATAAGAAGCAATGTATGTCCTGAAAAAAAGCTCCTAAGAACCAGCCCATTGTGCTCTGAGATGGGGGATGCCTGCAGGAACCCAGTAGTACAAATTAACCATAAAGTTACGTCTGAATAAATGTTGTACTCTTTTCTTGAGCATTGTAGCCAGAACAAGGGCTATTTACTAGCGTGGTCTTTTTGAAATGCGGAGCTCTATGTCTGCTGCGAAGCACAGACCCTCTAAGAATTACCTTTGCTCTACATTGACAGTGTTTAATGTAAAAACCTTAAACATTATGGAAGCTAGGACTGCCACTTACCACATTTAATTTTTAGGATACAAGTACACACCTTCTTTTTTTGTTATTCGATTTCCAGAATCAGTGAAACTCACGATTCTTTGCTGCAGTATTTACTGTTATGGCTGTATGATACACACATCTAGAATGGCCGGTAGCCTAGACACTATAGTGTACTGTTGGGTAATGGAAGTTGCAGATTTCAGTTCTTCAAGCCATAGAAGGAAAGAAATTGCTCCAAAGGTTATAAAAGCTTGAATATACAGAGAAAGGTGATTCCATAAACCCGTATAACTACTTGTCATGTTACGTGTAGAATTTCTGTTTAAAAGGCTTGTTAAATTTTTGGAAGGTTAGCCCTTAATTCTTGGTCAAGAGCCAAAATAAACAGCCAGAACCTCAGATTTCAATGTGCTCCACCATGAAATTCTCTACTTGCATTTTATAGTCAATGTGGCAGTAATAGGAGTGGCTGGGCCTGCTTCAGAAGCCCTACTCTTTGATGCTTTCATTGCAGATGTGCTGTGAAAATCTGAATCGGGTGGCAGATAATCTAAATTTGAAATTCGTATTCTGAATTGTTTTGTAACACTAGTTGTGTATAAGAAAGCTGATATACTCTCAGTGATAAAAATCCTAAAGAAGTTTTTTTAACATACTCCAGTGTATGAAACTGTAATTTGCTCTTGTCCTTTGTTTTCTTCTATTCTGTCTCCTAATATGTGGATATGTAGGTGTTATAATCAGGTGTAACTGAACAAGTACAATTATATGTTTTCTGATGGATCTCCTAAAATACAGGATAGCAAAATCAGCATGAATGAAGACTGTCTTTTCAAATGCACTTGAACAAAGTGAAGAAATTTTGTAAAGTGTAAAAGTTGTGGGACACAACTAGTAAATACTTTTAAAAAAAATCTATTATGAGTCAAAAAAATAATACAAGCTAAAGGCATTACAAAATCCCAGGAAGAACATCTTGTTTATTGATCTGTTTTTATTACGAGCATAGTCAATAACAATAAAAAAATACAGTTTGCTGAGACACTCTAGCATTAAAGCAGCTAAGATTAGAGCAATTACCATTAGACTAAGAGTAGGTGATTAGCCGTAAGCTAGAATTATAGAATTAACAGAAGTGTCTTTCAGAGAATTGTGGACTGAAGATCCTGCATCAGAAACAGTGGGAATGGTTAAACTGTTTCTTCTTTGTTCAGTAGGTACAAGGGAAGACATGGTCTTGGAGTAACTTCAGGGATTTGGGGCCTGTTTAGCACCTTTGAGAAGAGAAAGGGCAGTGATTATGAGTAGGGAATACTGTCTGTCTCCCTGTTTCACCTCTGTGAGACTGAAACCAGAGCTTAGTTCGATTCTGTTAGAAAAGCGATTAATTCTCTGCCCCAGACAATAAGTGATAACCACACTGAAAGAGTTTAGTCTAATCATGTAGTGTAGCAAAGCAAACCTCATCTTCTTGAGTGCGTTCCTGATGAAGAAAGCTTGGTGTTTAATGACTGAATAGGATTTTCTGGCTGCCAGAGTCACATGGTAGTGAAGAATATTCCCACTTGGATAGAGAGGAAGGACAGAGACAAATAAGCTTGGACTTCTACTGGTCAGCTTTGCTTTTGGGATTTATGTGTTCAGGTATGATCCTTTCCATTTCCATTTGAGCCCAACGGAATAGATTCAAGCCCATGTGTTAAAACAACATGCGTGAGATTTACTGAACCAACAGGAGTGATCACCCCATCCACCAGCAGTTCCTTGGGCCAGGGGCTGAGTATTATCTGTAGCAAACTAACCATAAAACCAAAGCAATATAAAAGATGTACTTTCCTACCGTGGAAACTATATTTCTATTTCATAAGCAGAGATCATATACTTCCTATGAAGCTATTTTTTATTTTAATACCTTCTTGTGAGACTAATGGCCAGGAGTTTCATAAATCGCAGCCTAATTCCAACCATGCACATGTAATATTGATTTTAAAAGTTACAGTATCTGTATTATCTCTTGAAATAATTTTAATTCAAAATTTAAACTAATATTACAAAGTAGAGCATTTGGACCTAAAAATGTTTCAAGAAGAGTCCAGTAACCAGTAAATGAAAAGCAACACTTCAGAAGGATAGAAGGAAAGAAGGATAGAAATTGTTCTGGAGTAATGGAGTAGTATATTCTAGTATCCTGCAGCCTTTTCCTCATATAAAAATAATAAGATTGTGTAGAAAGAGATACAGTTTTATTGTTAACCTTATTTTGAAGAAATTTGTGTCCTGAGCGATACTTCCTTTGAAGAATCATTCACAAAAAAAGTAGTGGTTTTTTATATTTATGTGATAATTCTTCAATCCCAGAGAGTTCTTGTCTTTTCAGTAGATGAAAGGCTAGCCCATTTATTTTGTTACTTGGATATGTCAGTGGTAGCTGAACATGGATAATGCATGTGTATATTCCGAGATAATGGTAAAGTTATACTTAATCTGTTTCAAGTTATTACAGATAAGCAATAAAATAATCTCTGGTTTACTGCCATCAGATGTGATCCATCAATATTTATGTGCTTACGTCTTTAGAAGAATGAAACTCTGAAGGAAGAACATTTACTTTCTTGTGACAGAATAGTTCTAATTCTTAAATGGTCAAATAAATAGCAATATGTTTGCATCTAACTGATGTGAATGATGTTAAGACTATTTACGTTTAATTCTATGATGAAGGGTTTTTTCTGATCATATTTAATGTGAACTTTGCGATTACCTTTTGTTAATAACTTACAATACCCTCCTTTCTTTCTGATGGGGCCAGGAATGTGTGTGTTTTATTTTTTGGGTAATGAAAGTGACAAATATGTAAATGCATACTGACACAATTCATCAATATATATTGTAATCAAAGAGAGTAATTTGCCCAAAGATCGTAGCCTGTCCTGCCATGTATCTCAAACTTGCCTGGACAGGGAGAATAGCATGGCTAATTCATCAGGATTCATGAGCGCTCACTGGAATTCCAGAGCATTAAAAATAAAAAAAAAAAAAAAGCCACACAATCAAGGTAAGATGAAAAAATGACATGTACTAAGGATGATACAGGTCAGCATCATCACAAATTAATGTTTTTTTCAGATATGTAGTTTAAGTATGGAAAATAGTTGAATCCTTTTAGAGTGTGACATCTTGTTACACTAAAATATGCTCCCTTTCCGATCAACAGCATTGTATCAGCATGTCCTTTTTAATTTGGAGTGAGGCAGCCTTATAGATTTCACTTCATCTTGGATAAGTGTTCAAAAGTTCTGTTATTTAAATAACTCAGGGGAAAAATTTGGGCAGTGACTGTCAGTGAAATAGCCTTCCTTTATTGATTACTAGCCCAATCTTCTTGTAAAAAATGCCACCCGAAAAATAACCAGTGATATTATGGATTGTTACTTTTTTTTCTTTTTCTTTTTTTTTTTTTTTTTTAATGTGACAGACTGAAAAATGTAATTGCTGGGTTTGGTTTTCTTCATGAGTTTTTGTGTGTGTTTATTTTTTTAACTAAGGCACTGAGTTTGCAAAATCATGCATCTGCTGGCTTAACTGATCTATGTAAACACACACATACACACTCTTTACAAAATCCAAATACTTTGACCAAAAAAAAAAAAAAGGGATGTTACTAAAGACTGTCTACTCAGCGATATTTTCTGTATTTTTATAAGTTACTTTAAATGTAACACAATTTTTTTTAACTTTTAAAATAATACTGAAATTCACAAAAGCTCAGCTTTCTAGCTCAACATACTTACAGTTGTACAGTATACAAACTGGCAGACTTCTTAGCACAACTTTCTGAAAGATCCAAGGCAACAAAAAACCAAAGATTCATGGGCTCTTACTCAAATTAACTTATTGTTGCAGTACTTCATGATTCTAGGGGATTATTCCTTATTTTTTTAAAAAGCAGCCTTAGAACTCAAAGGTGACAATTGCGGAATTTTTAAAGTTTATTTTATTTCTTCCATAAGATGTTGCTTTGGTATGTAATTCTGGGGAATCTAATCTTAAATAACATTGTTGCATCTGTCAAGGTGGCAGCCTGTGTTAATCATTCAGATCTTGCTGTTTAAAAATCATGATTAGTGTGTTTTGTCAGATAAATGAACCTGATGTAAACAGGTAAGCCCAGATACAATTTCCATTATAGTACTAGTTCAGTGTACTTGATTCAGTGCAGTTCATCTGGTTTTAACCAGTATAACAGCCTGTGGTCTACGTGAAGTGTACATATAAAGAAAAATATTGGTCAGAGTTTTAGCTGCTTCCAAAGTGTTTGAGCCTCTAAATGCAGATGCACTCTCAGATTTTCAGGTGCAAAATGAGAGGCAGCAGCTGCAAATATAATTCATTATATTTCATAATAAAATGTATAGGTTTTTTCTGCTTTGTGAAATCAAAACCTATTTGGGAATTAAATTAGAAGCCATATTTTGCATCCCATCAGTAATCATCCAGAACTATGCCATGTTGACATTGCTGTGCTTGAGAGGGAAATTCAGTCCTGAAGCTTAAAAGGAAGCAGAGGAGCCCTCTGAAGACAAAAGCCTAAATACTTATATTTATGCAACTGAAAAACTTGATTGGGCTCAGTGGAATAAATGCTCTGCAACAGAAGTGTTAGATGTCATAAAAAAGCAAAATTGATTGAATCAACATAAAAAGAGGTAAAGTTCCTTTTTCTCTTTTTTATTTTCACTTGAAATATGATGAACATTCCCTGGTATGAGCAGAGGGTGTGGCTCAGCACGCTATGACCTTTGATTTTTGGATTTTGTTCTGTGATGAGGGGATTTGGCAAATGAGTTTTTTATAGAAAGTCGCATATAATATAAGGAATTATATAAATATAATTACAATAAGATGTATATGAATTAAGTACTGAAGGAAAGATGTAGTAATCTTAAAAGTTTTACTGTTACACATCTTGTTTTCAATAGAATTTATTTACCTTACTGAGGAAGAGCACTATTGGAATTTAAGTTTTCAGTTCAACTTTCTTCCTATTTCTAGAAGTATCTCAAGAAAAGTAAAAAATTCTCAAAATAACAAGAAATGCTTTCTTCCTCCCGTCTTTGATACATCACTTCTGATTTAGTACCTCTTCCCTTCCTGTCACCTATATTCCATCAAATTCTGAGCCGAATGTCAATTTTTTTGCACCTGCTGTTGCAACTGGATTTTCAAAAGCCTTTGAAACTAATGTAATAATTAAGATCATCAGAAGTATCTGTCACTTGAATGTTGCTGACTTTGGTTTCACAGTTCCCCTAAGCCAATGTGAATGCTACCAAAGGGTGAGCAGGAATAAGTTTGATCTGACTGAAACTAATCATTTGGTTCTGTTGTTGGTTTTGCTTTAGGGGTTTGTTTTGTTTTCAGCTCGCAGATCCGATTTGCCATACAAGCTTTAGTGCCTGTGTAAGGCTGACAGTGAGAAGTGCATGCGGAGAGTAGCGCAGAGGCAGTTACTTCAGCAACAGCGTAATTTTTGATAGGCTTTGAAATTTGCACTGAAAGTGTTGAAATTGGCCCGAGGAAGATAGTTCTTTATGTACACTACTGCAAGTTGATTCTGAGATCTGCTTAAAATACATGCCTTGACTTCAAAAAGTTGTTTCTGTGTCTGTTGTTATTTTAGTAGAATTATGGAAGCATCATGGCTAAACCTGACAAATAATAACAAATTGCTACTTTTCCAAAAAACTAGGATGCTTGGTGGCTGGAGTGTGATTATTTAGAACTTTGAAGGAGGACATGAGAAACAGATTACAAAGCCTTTTATGAAACTTATTATTACATCTGGACTACAGGAACTGGCTGTGGAAGTTCTGATTGGAATTTATAAAACCTAATTAAGACTTAATGTGTGAGGGTTCTATTTGTAATTTTGATGCTAACAGCTGAGCCCCAAAATTGTGATTTAGAAATAAAACTATTGCTTGTACCTGTAAAATGCACAGGAAAAATGTATACATCAAAACTTTAATTAGGATGTATTGATAAGATTTGCCTATCTTTTTGTAAATGGTTTTTATTAATCTGTTGCAGGGTTTGGAAATATGCTTTAAGACAATATTTGCTGAAAATCTAAGGGATATGCGTTACTTGACTCTTAAGGATGTATCAGTTCTAGTGAACTCCCTAAGAATGCTTTCCCATTTTAGTGGTGGCAGTATTTACGGAGAGTTAATGAAAAGGGAACTCTGAGAAGGCAGATTTGCATCTCCCAATTTTATTAGGTAACCACTTTTTTTTTATTTATTTACCATTAGTAAACTTGTTTCATAATGCAGCTTTTATGCCCTATGTTTAACAAAGCTCTCTTTCAGAGTTAAACCAAACCACAAATCTGGTCAGACTTGAGTTATAGAGTGGTTTGCTATTTAGTTACTCAGACTTTAATGTTTGTGTTGTGCTATTCATTTTTTGCAAACTATGTTGCTTTACCACAAGCTGTAGTTAAATGATTGCAGTTTATTTAATTAGGGAAATTACATAAATAAATTAAAGACAAATTAATATCAGCTTTTTAACAGAAAGCTGTTTGCTCAAAGGTGTATTGTTTCTGCTTGAATAGCACTGCCAGCTAATCATTTTGTGCAGCCAGGTTACCAGATACAAGGAAGAGATTACCGTGTGTGGCCATTTAAGGTTTTTCCCTTTCCTATTATGGGTAGCTGGGAGGACGACTGTAACCGAGACAAAGCTGGTAAAAGGGCTGGATGGAATGTCCTATGAGGAGCAGCTAAGTACTTTGGGTTTTTCTAGTTTGGAGCAAAGGAAGCTGAGGGGACCTCTTTGCTCTCTACAGCTTCCTGAGGAGGGGATACGGAGAGGGGGGTGCTGAGCTCTTCTCCCTGGCATCCAGTGATAGGACTCATAGGAATGGTTCAAAGCTGCACCAGGGGAGGTTTAGACTGGATGTTAGGAAGCATTTCTTTACTGAGGGAGTGGTCAAACACTGTAACAGGCTTCCTAGAGAGGTGGTTGATGCCCCAAGCCTGTCGGTGTTGGAGGCATTTGGACAATGCCCTTAATAACATGCTTTAACTTGGTCAGCCCTGAACTGGGCAGGCAGTTGGATGAGGTGATCATTGTAGGCTCCTTCCAACTGGAATAGTCTAGTCTGTGTGGATGCTTTCTGCTATGTTTTTTTCTCTAAGACTGTTCACAAGTCTGGAAAGGGAGTAACAACAAGTTTTAAACCAGCGTTATGAAGTCTCGTGATATATAAGCTAGGTACCCCTGCAGCACACGGAACATGTTTAATAATTGGCTCCAGATATTTACTTGATCCAAACATCAATAACAACCAGCTTTTACAAAACAGAAGAGCTAAACACTTTGTGGGAAACATACTTTCTATCTCTATCACTAGCTTTTATTTAAGATGATAGCAAAATGAAATGTAGTTAGTTTCCCACCTGATATATATCACGTTGTGTGAGGTGGCACCGCGTTCATTGGAACCACAGGGCACAGTCCTTAGAAGGTGCTTGAAATGGCTCTGTTCCTTTCCGCCTCATTCACGTGAACTGCCTTCCTGAAGAATGAGCTGTGATCCTAGAGCAGCACTCTGATCTCAAACGATCAGTACTTTTATTTTGACGTCAAAAAAAAACATTTCATAGTTTCAAATATTAACAGTTGCCATTTCTCACAGCTATATTGTAATAAAAAAGACAGCATGATAATGAATAAGAGATAGTAAAATTATATGAGCACATTAAAACAGGTATGTCTCCTAGAACCAAAGATCTGACACAATGTGCTGTTTAGTTTAGCAATTATTGTGAATGCAATAAAAACATAGCTACGTGAAAGAAGGTGAATAGGGAGAGCATGCCTTTACTACATGACTGGAAAGAAAACAGTAAATTTAAATATAAATGGACATAGCCTGCAGAAGAAACTGAAATAAATCACCAGATTTTTGGAATTTTAATAATTTTCACACAGCCAAGTAAGGAAATTCTTTAAGATTGAACATCAGGACTGGTCTCCCTGGTCAATTCAAATTTGAATACTATTTATCTTCTGTGAAACTGTGATCCTAAAGAAATTACGTCTCAGCTAAGAAAATAACGCCTAAAGGGAAATATGTATTGGAATCATAGACTGAACACCTTTACATAGCGCAATTTGATTTTGGGGTAATTGCAGGGGGAGGTTTTGCCTTTACATAAATACCGGCTTGTCTAAAAGTGGTGAAGAAGATGGGGCCACAGAAAGAATTCTGTCTTAACTGACATGAATGATATTCTTCTGAACTTGATGTTCTAGCCAGTGCAGTCCTTTTGATTGACATACCTAAGGAAAATGTTAAGCTTTTTTTTTCCTTTTTTCTTGAGATAAACTGAACAAACTTGCAGCTGGCAGGAGCCTCACATGATATCCTAATGAGGCAAAGAGGATGAAACATTGCTTTTTATGCTGAAGTACCGAAACCATAATGACATTGTATCATGGTTAAAAAAAAAACAACCACAAAAAACAACACCCACAGAAAAAAACCAAACCAAAACCAAGAAAGCCCTTGCTTGTAACTCAATAGATATATAGATATTTTGCATAATGTAGAGGACTGAATGCTGAATGTTGAGGATATGAGTTAATCAAAACTTTTTGTATTCCCTTTCTCTTGCAGGAAAAAATCTCTGTCCATGGTAAAACCTCACAGGACAGGGAGAAACAAGTATTTGTTTTATGGAACTTTTTGTAATTGTTTTCTAAGTAACAATTTTTTTCCAGACAAAGTGTCTTACGGGTATTCGTTCAAGTGCTTTTCTAAACCAGCTTAGCTTAGCAGCTCTGTGTTCTAAAGTAAATTTACATCACTGCATTTGAAATAGAGCATTATTCTAAATTAGTAAATTATTTGTTGTTCCAAACAGCACTTCTATATCAATCAAACCCACATAAAAATAGCTGAATGTGAGAAAGAGTTAGGTAAATTACATATTAAGTAGCTTTTGTTAAAGTAACCAATTACAAAAAATCAAAATTAAGAATTCCATTTACTTCAAAACTTTAAAACATCCTTCACTGGAAGGATTTTTATGTTGGAATGTTTTTTTAAAAAAAAAAAAAAAAAAAAAAAAAAACAAAACACTGGAAAACATATATAATTTTTTTTCAGAATACCCCATTATGCGTATTTATATTTAAATGCAACGTTGACATGATTGTTAGTTATCACATGAAGAATATTGCTATATTTCTTTGAAGGCTCTTGTTCCACTGATTTTATGTTGAAAATTGGATCACTCCTACTTATGTCTGAAGTTTGAAGGAATGCAACTCCATACAGAAATATTACTGCATTCTTCTCTACTGTATTAGAAGTAAACAAATTCACAAAACACAGTCGTGGTAGGAAAGAAGGGAACATGATCATGATAGTATTTATGTCTTAATTATGAACTTTCCATCTACTTCTAAACATTAATACCAAACCCCATAAAAATGCATACATCTGTGCAGTGTGTGTCCAAAACAAGATACATCATGACCTGCAATACACAAATTGCCTGTTAGAGCACCTTCTCATCACACCTGTGAAAAGATAAAGAATGGAGAAAAGTATGATAGTATCGTAACATCTGTTTTTGTAGTATGGACCATGTTTTTGTGGATGCTGCCACACCAAATAGGACAGTATTGCTCTATAACGTATTTGATTACAGTCGACCTTAGAGAGCTTATTTTTTTTCAAATTGCAATATGTAGTTAACAGATAAGATGAATTTTTAATTGAAGAATTCCATTTAAAATCTTGTTTCTGTTTATTGGCACATTTTTTAATTAATCTGTATTTGCTGGGAAAAGACAGTGATACTCCAGAGCCCTTTGTTTTCCTCAGTGAAACAAAAGTAAACAAAAATAAATCTTATGATACTTGGGTACAGTCAGTGTCTGAATCTACAGCAAGTGCTTTTATCTCATCATAGCGTTAGAGTTGTTAAATCATCAGTCTCTCATTGACTAACTGTCAGAGAAGAGATTCAGCACCTTTATATAAAAACAAAACGCTACCCATACCTGGAACATGTAATTTTTTCTCCTCTTTGTGCCTCTTGCTGGGCTCTGCTGGCACTGGTTTGCCAGACCACATCGCAGGAGAGTGAAGGACTTCTAAAAAGGTGCTTGGCTGATGCACTTCAGCACACTTCAGTATGCTGCTGGAAGAGATGTGTCCTGTGAGTTGGAAGGTCTTGACTTTTGCCTTACTCAGCAGTTGTATACTGATAAGAGACACTATTTTCTTGCTTGCTGGAGAAAACAGGTTCTGACATAGGTAGAAGCACGCAAATTCTGACAAACTTTGGACAGTTGTGGTGCAATTATGTAACAGAAGACAGTAGCTACATGGGCACGTTTTTAAGAACTGAGCACTACTTCCAAAATAGAAAGCTATAAATCTGTGTCTCATTCAATATCTTATGCATTCAGCCTGTCCAGAAACAGATGATTTGTTAGTGTTAACAATCTACTTTTCATCTTCCATTTACATGTACAATATATTGCTGGTAAGTTTTCCTGGTGGACTTTTAAAAGCAGAAGAGATCAATACTTACAAATATATATACACAGCTTTTAAAACAGCAAGCCCTTAGAAAATATTAAAGTGCATGAAGTTGTTTCCCAATATATTCACTAGTGGTGAAGTGATGCTGTTTATGGGCATTTCTCTAAGTAACTCTCCCTGTCCCAGGTCTCTAGGGGAAAGTGAAGCTGAAGACTCGGAGCGCATTGTACTCAGGACTTGGACATGCTCATTTTATTTTGTTTTATGTTGATGAAGCTGTTTTTAATGCCAGATTCTAGTCTGGAGCACAGGCCTGATATTGCCAAATGGCCAGATCTAAGATGGTGAACTTCAGTGAGCTTTTACACGTGTCCTAGTTATAGTGGCTGGGACCAGTTCATCACTGTGTGGGTGTAACTGGAACCGTGTATTCTATACCCTCTCTGCCATTCATCGTGAACTGTTACTGATGCACTGTTTGCAGCAGCTGCCCAGGACACAC
>JAVJGI010000003.1:22018498-22044582 GCA_035590275.1 Ibycter americanus | reverse complement strand
GGGTTTTGTGGGCTAAAACCAATTTTCCTGTGTATCAGTGTATCTATTGTAATCTTTTTATTACATTGTAGTTCTGACTTCTAAACTCTTTTGAGTTGGGTTCATTTCTCCTGCCGGTTTACTTTTAAACCAGCACAACATGATACATAAACTTTTTGAGTGAATGTCTAAAGCTGAAAGGCATGTGATTCTTTTTGTATAGTGACGGGTATTATATGTGCAATTTTTTTTTATCACAACTAGCCACTGATTGTGATTAGCATACTATTAGTCAGATTGTGCTTGCTGGCTATTTGAAGATATCAGCTGTCCCAGATGCACTATTTACACAAAAACATTGTGAAAATGTTTGATTATTTTTGATTATTATTGCATTTTTATGAAGATTATTGTATGTTATGCCGATGAGTAAGTTCTGACTTCACTCTTAATGATCCTTATAGTCACTGAAGTGCTTCAAAACTAGATTAGAAACCAAAGCAAGGAAGTGAGACTCTTGGTGAGGAACACAAAAATGGAAACATGCGGTTTTGCTCAGTGTATTCAATTTTAAAACTTTTTTTTTTTCCTGCTTATAGTTCATGCCATGCACTTTTACTCTGTTCTGGCATTTCGAGAGGACAAAAATAAGCAGAAATGGTAACAACAAATTCACCATGTTCTTTCACTAAATTGAGAATTCGGTTCTCCTGCTTCTGTAGACATACTTTATCCAGTAGCTTAGTTCTTTTTTAGGGATGATTTCGCTGCACGGTAAGACACTATTAGATAAATCTAGTAGGCATGTTGTTGGGTAGGTTACGGTTTTCTGCTATTTTCTGCTATTTTTGAGAAGCTGTCAAGAAAATTTTTTTAAAGGCCTCTAGTGTCTGTCTTGATATTCTCTAATTTTCACTGTGTCACTGTACTGAAACCAGTATGATTCTATTTGCTGCTTGTGTTTTCTTTGTCTCGGTTACTATTAAGACATACATGTAAGCTTGAGATAATTATATGCATATATGAAATGAAAAACCTGCCTCTATTCAGTGGAGAATGTATACGTGCTTAGTATATCATTTAGAAAAGCTGTGACATATGCCGCTGCAATACGTTTCATTTCATTAAAAACCTTCAAGTTTTGTAGATTTCAGCTTGAATTGGTTCATTGATGTAGATCATAGAAATAGAGCCGGTCTTCTGGGAATATTGTAGGAATGACAAAAAAGACCTCTTTGCCTTAAAATACACCCTTTACTTCTCGTGACTTTCCATTATCTCATTTAAAAAATACATCATTGTGCCTTTTATTGCACTTAAGAAAAAGGGATTTTAGTGAAATATCTTAGAGCTGTAGCACTTTTGGAAGGCAATGACATAACTGACCAAAGTAACACTATCGCAGTCCTCACTGCTACAAAGCATTAGTCTGTAATCCTTGACAGTGACCGTTTGCTGGATACATAGCCTATACAAACTGGAAAAGACAGTTCAGTATTACACATGAATTAGGCTGAAATAAGTACACTTATTACATGAGGCTGAGTCTCCAGATTCAGTTAATGTTTGAGGAATCTAGCAACATGGCACTTCAGATATTACAACCTGGTTGTACTGCCTGTCGTCTTCGTGTTCTTACCTACAGCATCTCATACTGACTATAAATGTTCTAGGGCGCTGCAAAATGTCTGCATTGACAGTACATAAGTAGGGCTCCTTGGCTGTGCCTAAGGATGCTTTATAAGCAGAACACTTCCATAATCAAGAAGCTGCTAACAAGCAGTTTCTATATCCTTATTCCCGTTTATTTTTTCCTACTCTCATATTGTCTAATGTAATCTGTTAAAGACTTTTAAACAGAGGATTTAAATATATAATGCCTTGCATAATCATGTGTTTCTCTTCATTACATTACTTGCAAGCTATGTTCCAGACACTCAAATATGTAACAGCAATTCAATTAGTAGTCTCACCTTAATTTTTAAACAGCAATTTACAAAGGACATAAACAGAGACCCCTCCTCCAGAATACGTCTGAGAGATTATTTAATTTCATGTCTGTGTTAACAGCTTAAGGTATGAGTTTACTTTTGCATGTAAATTTTATTTGGGATGTGTCTGTCCATACTTTTGTTCACGTACTTCATGCATTTCTGTTAGAGGCTGTTGGCAGGTTGTTAACCTGAGGAGCACTCTAATTTAGAACTCAGCTTTTCCTCCATCAGAACATAGGCCTTGTGTGTCACTCATAGGAGAAACATGGAAGCAGTCATGAAAAATTGGAAAGTAAACAGGAAGAAATATAGTAATTTGATTTACAGGTGAACACTTCTCATTTTCATGAGAAGGCAAAGAACACAGTGAAGTTCCAAAGGTCTTAAGAGTACTTTTAAAAAATTTCTATTCTCAGCTTGGACAATTCTGTAAATTTTCTTGGAAACTACAGAAGGCACATCCTTGATATTAAGCTAAATCTTTCTACCAACTTTCAAGTTTTATTTGAACGCATGAAGCAAATCAAGCTTTCTGGAGAGAAGGTAACCAAAGTTTAATACTGACAGAAGAAATTATTTTTTTTTTTTAGCCTGACTTTCAGAGTCCTCTTCAATTAATTGGAATCTTTCTTTGTTAGAAAAAAATTTTGTGACTGTTCATTCTCCACAGTCTTTGCCTGAGCTTTTCCAAACTACTTGAATTCAAGCTAAGAAACTAATTAGTAAAGTCCTGCATGCCCAAGCTTTTTGGTTTTGGGGTGTATGTATTTTCCTGTATTTGCCAAAGAAAAGAACAAAGCATTGGGAAGTATATACAATGGTAAAATTGTGCAGTCTCTTCTGATCTGTAACTGTGTTCTTGGACTATTACCATGTTTTCCATAGTTGTAGTGGACTTTCAAGCTTCCGTTCTTTTATGACTAGTTGGATCTTAAAAATGTTTAAAGTGTGACTTTGAGAATGCGAAACTAATAACTTTAACATTACTGTCTGGTCCAATAATCTTAGCTTTTGTAGTGTCTCAAAAGGCAGCGAAACTACAAATCTTGCTTTTAGAGGCCATGTAGGAAATATTTAAGATGATCTTGAGTCACATGGTTTTAATAGAAACATTTTTAATGTTAAGAAAGAAGCTCTTGCTCACTTTCTCTCCGTTTGGCTGTTTCAGTCCACTGAGACTGAGTTGTGTTGCTTTTTTTGCAAGGCTTAGTGGTTTTAATTCAAAGAAAGTAATGAAGAGAAAGATGCAAAAGACATCCTTTACACGCTAAACAGAAACAGTAATATATTTATATTGTTTCTAATATATATTGTACTGCCTAATCCAAAGCTCATTGAAACTGGATGCAGATTGATAGCAGTAGTATATAATTAGGCTTTGCTGACTTTTTTTTTTTAACCCCTGTGAGGCAAATAAGATCACTTATCCAGAGAAGCAGATTGTAAGTGAAGTGATGACAATACCAGAGCTGAGAGAAGAGCTACAAGTGCCTAGTGGCCACTCACATCTTTGAGCCACTAGTTACTTTTGAAAGATTTGTCCAAAGCTCAGGTTGCATTTTCAGAAATGACTGGTGCTACTGGCAGATAAGCGGTGTGGGATCTTGCTGCCTTGCTGACTCTGTCCCTTGTAGTTACCAGCATCTTTTATTACCTGTCATCTGACCGGGGGTGGAGAAACACATAGGCCAGTTAACACCTCTAGCGACTCAAGTAGATTCTTCTTAGCAGACTAAAAGTCAAAATTAATTCTGGGAATTTTCTCCTTTGGCTTTTAAAGTCAGGTTTCAGTTACAGTGTCTTTAATCATTACAACACAAGAGATGAGACTATATGTTAAGAGTTCTGCTGACCTGGAGTCTTTAAGATAATGCTTGTACATAGCATAGATGACTATACATCATTCTTTTTATTTGCGTTAATTTAGACAGACTTTGTGACATAACATGCTGCTGACTCTTTTCCTTCAAATATGAAATCAGAATGGAAATAAAATATCATGGATGAGATACTACGAATTGTTATGATAACTCATGCTAATTGAAGTTAGATTTCAGGACATATGAATTACTTCTACTCATTAACTTAAGATGAAGAACTTTGAGGTCATTTAGCCCATTTCTGCTGGTACAGTACACTTTTTTCCTTTCTTCCTAGATTGTATTTAACTATCAAAGAGAAAGATCTCTTGCCACTTTACTTGATGAACTGTTCCACAACCCAGAATGACTACTCACAAAGTTTTTTCCTTTTCTTATTCAACAGACATAGTTCTTCCTTAATTACGTTTTTTTAGTTATTTCTTTTAATTTTTACTTGGAAACTTGAATTTCCTGTAACTACTGTGTTCTTAATTTCTTTGGTAAAAGAGTCCTTTATTTTGAGATCAAAGAATTCTGATACACATTAGCACTTTAATTATAAACTACAGAACGATAACTGAATGAATAGGGTGAAGGCTCTTTTAGACTAGCAGGGCTGACAATTAAAAAGGTTTTTTTCATGACTTGCAGCGTAGCCTATTCTTTTTTTGTTAAATATGGCTATTATTGTAATTGAAGATTAATAATCACTAATAGCTACTGGGATCTTTTAATGTCATGTTCTGCACAAATAAAACCCTCTGCTTTAGATGGTACTAGCCTCCCCCTTCATCCCCTCTTTTGCAAATGTCAGTCGTTCCTTGAGCAGAATAAGCAGAAAAGGCAATAAACTCAACTGAAGACATACAGTTAAACCTCTCTCGGAGGGACACGTGGTTTTTGTGCAGGGGAATGCTGCAGGACTGGAGCTAAAATAAATATTACCAAAATCAGCATAATATAGTGGTCTAGTCCAATACTGTGTCTAGTGTCTGCTGTTCTCAGTGTGGAAGATTTAAACATTTGGGAATGGACAGACATGGAGGTGCCTACGTGCTGTCTCCTGGGACAGACCTCCCGATGGTGGACTGTGACCACTGAGCGGTACGCAATTAGCAGCTCCTAGAAACCACAAGTTTTAGAGCATCACTTCCATTTTTCTTGTTTCAAATGTTTAATGTTTTAAGTCAGTATTTGTAATGTGAAATGGAGTTTAAAAGGTGTTAAAAAACTTAAATCTTGTTACCTATTGCTTTTGGCTACTGAGTGAATTCTAAAATCTGTCTTTTTCATTAGGTCCATAAATGAAAACCTTTTGGTTTTTCTTTTTTGATTTTTTTTTTTTAAATCCAGTAATAAACGCGCATTCTGATCACTCCCTCACCCCAGAAATGCCCCATGTCCTTATTATTATTGGATGAGGCCTGAATGAAAATGTTGTTAATTAGGGTTCAGAAGCTGTTACAGCATTATGGTATACCAAAGAGATCAGAAGTTTCTGTAGGGCTTTTTAGTTTCTCTCAATATACAGACAATACACAGTGGTTTGTATTTTTGATGTATGATGTATAGTGGAAAATGTTCTAGAAATTTCACTCTGATATCAAAACTCTTTTAACATTTACCTTTAGTTCAGAGCTGTTCAGAGTACATCAAATGCCTATGCACATAGCCTTTCTACTGCAGGGGGGAGAAGAAAATACTTAGACTCTACAAAGTGTTAATTAATTTTTAGATCTGAAAATCTAATTTTGTCTGTAACTTCATCTGTCTTCAATTGTAACATACAGAAGAATTTTGAGATGAGTTTTTCTCTGATCAGTGTATGCAAGTACACTCACACACACACACGTGCATGCATATATCACTTCCGATGCTATCAGCACTCCCACTAACTTGTTCACTATGTAGCAATGTCATATTCTGCAGTACTTTTTGAGTTTGGGGGATAATTTATTTGGAATTTTACGTAGTATGGGGGAATTATGCTGAGTACACACTCATTACAGTATGCTGAAGGACATTATTAAGTATTTTCCTCTGACACATTTTCATTCTGTAGTATTTCTAAAAATCCATCCTGTTCTCCCTGGCGCCATGATCAAACCACTTGTCTGCATTGTAATCTTCTCTTCTCTTGACACATTTGCCTTGCAAGTCTTTTTTCTCCCTGCAATCCATCTATAGTGTTGTTGCCAAAATGATCTTCCTCAGCTGTCCTTTTAATCTTGCCTTCTCCTCTTTCAGAAATTTCCCAGGCTCCTGTTGATGTTGTGTAACAAATTCCAACTTGTTTTTCTTTCAAAATCTTTCGCCTTTTCCAAACCCCATCTCTTCCACTCTCCAGTCTCTTCAACAACATCCCTTTCATCTTCTTTCCATACAGTCATCAGATCTCTGTCCTTCTTGTCCGTACATTTGGAATACTCAGGCAAAACTTGTCTCCTTGTCTATTTACCCACACTGAGATCTCTTACAATGAACCCATTTGTTCCAGAAAGTTAATCTAAAGCTGGAGACAAATAGGCATTCAGCTAAGCCAAAACAAAAGGAATCAATAGCAAGACCAGAAGCTAACAAAAATACGATGCTTACCAACAGGGTGAGTCCTGCATTTAAGTTCTTCTTACAACAAGGCTTGTCAGATAGTCTCAAGTAACCTGTGCCTTCTTTCTTATGCCATATCCCTCCCTCTTTGCTTGATTCTATTGGATAAGCTTAAGATAGGTGGCAAGCCTCTCAGAATACATGTCTTTTGAATTGTCTTCTGAGACAAGTAATGCATTTTTGGTGCATAAACACTAATGGTGATTATAGATAATAAGATCTTTAAAACAGGTAGTACCTGGAGCAACCATGGTGCAGTACTGTAGGTAAACATTGATTTTTTTTTTTTTTTTTTTCTTAACACTAACTGCTGTCGTTTGAGCAAGTAGTAACATTTCCTGCAGTGTTGTAAGATTATATGCTTTTAAAATGTGCTTCTCTATTTAATCTTTGTTGTTGCCATTATATCATGCTGCCTTTATCATTTTAATACAGAGCCCACATAAAGATAGGGTGCAGTGGAACGAAATGGCCATCATCATTTAAGTATCTTAGTAACAGGTGTATTATTACAGCCCCAGATGTGGTAATAAATCTCAATTCTACCTTCAGATAGTTTGAATTTTATTGCTAGGGTTCCTTATGAATTTTGAGGGCCATTCTATAGCACAGGACAGTCTTCTGAGTTTTCTTTCTCTGTTTATAGAAATATTCTGTGATGTGAAACAGTATGTGTTAGGTCTTTATTCATTGTTGCTCAGGGGTAAGTTTGAAAGGTGAGGGAGTTTCTTTTTCAGGTAAATTGGTAGCCTCAGGAGCATACCAGCTATTTTTAAAATACTTCAGTAGGTTCATCAAACTGACCTGGGATTCCCAAAGGCTCAAAAAGTTTGTCACACTTGGCATTTTCCCCAAGCCTGAGGGGAGCTTGCTCAGTCCCAAACATATTCATCTTTAATTAATGTTTTCTTTTAAAATAAAACAACCAATCTTCCCCCACCTTTATTTGTTAGGTTATGCCATTTAATTACAGGAGGAGTTTTGAGAACTCCTTTTGAGGTTTAAATTTCAAATTATTAATGTAAGTCAACTGGCTACTTCTTATTCTATGTATCTTGCACAGTATACATTGGAGATTGAATATTCTGATTGGAAAAGTAGTGTGAAAAATTCACAGAACTTGCATCTTTGAATTATGATATTAGTAAGAAGCTTAAATACCTTACTGGCTTGTTAACTACTATGCAAGTGTGTTAAAGAGCAGAATCTGACTCTAATTGAAGCAATTGCTAAACAAGCTAAACAAAGAAATTTAGCCTCTTTGGTGGATATTGCAGTATATCCTGGTTTCTGGGGGTAGCCTCAGTGTATTATCCATCCCATTCCCCCTTGAAGTGGAATGTGTCTGTTTCTGTTTATGGGTCTTTTCAATGAGCTATATACTACAGAACTATGAATTTTCAGCTTCCCTTGGATCCTCAGCACTGTGGTTCAGTAGTGTCTTTCCCTCAGGGCTAGTCTGTCGTGTTTAATGAACTGTCAGTGCTCCAATCATGACTGATTAGGGTGACTTAAGTGGAAAAATTTCAGGTACCTTTGCATCAAGAGGCAGCGAGAGAGAGAAGAACAATATTTTCTCTATACAACCATTCCATATCTTAGCTTTCCTGAGTTTGAGAGGATAGGGAGACTTTAATATGTAATGTTCTCATGAATCTTTTTGTAATGTTTATTCTGTTCAGTCTATGCTGAACTGACTGACCATCTTTTCCAAGTTTCTCAAGGAACCATTGCTGCAACACCCCTCACTGATGCTTTTCTTCAGGTTCTTCAACTCCTAGATTCAATTTTTTCCATCCGTTGTCACTGGTTCTCCCCAAATCCTGTCTCTCTCTCTCTAAAGACTGACTGCTGCCTAGCACACGTTCTTCCTTCAGTATGCCCACTTAGAAGATATCATAACGGTAAATAAAATTCAGGCAAAACAGAGTATAGTTTAAGGCTCCTCTTACAGCATTTCCTCATCATCTTCTCACAAATCCTCATAGTCAGGTCTGACCCATTTTGAAGGTCATGCTAAGCAATGAGATTTAAGGCTGGTGGTGTATTAACACATCTCGGTGTCCTGATATCATGATCGTTAACATTGAAAAAATGTGTAAATGAAAAGGGGATAGATGAGGAAAAATAGGAAAAAAAATGTATTGTCACAATAATGGAAGAAAAAGAATAATGAACATCAAGGAGAAGACTGTTAGGTAGTGAAGCAGATTATATGCATTATTTTAATTAAGAGTGCCTAATAGTACATATGGTTTCGTTTGAATAATAATTGCATGCTGATGAAGTGTGATTAGAGACTTTTTTTTTAGGAGTTCAATTAAATCAAATCCATTTCTGTAAAAGGGGAGTGATTAAAAAGATGATATCAAGGTCTAAACTGAAAGCTGTGGTTGCGGCTTCCTACTGCAGATTTCTTTACTATTGCACTCCTCTGATGACTATTATCTAGTGCTGAACAATGCCACAAGTTTCAGACCGAGTCCTGTGGATTCAGCAGAAGAACTGGCTTTATAGATCAAATAGAAACTTAGCAAATACTTGGATGTCCTTGAATATATGATCTTGGGATTGGTCCTAATTCTGGAAGATTCTTGGTTCATGCATGTGTCTTGAAGCATATGAGAAGATGCTTTAATTAATTAGGACTGTTAGACAAGGTACCATTTGCTAGGCTGATATGTATTTCTGTAGAGTCCTTGTGAACCGAGGTGATTAAATGCAGACTTATACTGCTGCTTATTTTATCTGCTAGTCATTACTGCCTGACTTGTAAGGCTCATAGACCGGCAGGACCCAGCAAACTGTCGACAGCTGTTAACAGAATTATCAATTATCTTGCTGAATCCTATCATCTTGTCTTTTGATTATCCTGTATCATGAGTAAGGATGACTGGTTGTCCTAACATCCTGATTGGAGTCTTAGAGGCGTACATAAGTCAGGGAAAGGTGCTGATACTCATTAACTGGTAGCAAACACAATGAAGGCCTTTGGTGCATGGAAAGGCATGATGTCCAAACGGTTAATCACACCATCCTGTGTTTTCATACCAGTACATAGGAATCTACACTGATATATCTTAGTCTTTTATTCTGAGATTGCATTCACTTTCTTTACTTTAAACTTTCCTTAATGGCTTAAATCAGAAAAAATACTTGACATTTCTTGTCCTAAAGAGTATGCACTACTAGCTAGCTGCATGTTTTATCCTTCGAATATTTGTATTCCACATGCAAATAAAGAAAAAAATTAAAAGCTGTGTAGTTTTGGTTTAAGGTAGTAAAGATCTGTTCAAGATGCAATTTCTGTACATGATCTTTGTCATTTAGATCTCTTTGTCTCTGATATGTGGAAATAAATTTTGCTTCCTATCTTATGATATAGTTCCCTTTCTACCACAACAATAGCTAAATCCATTTCCTCAGGACTGCCTGTAACCAGCTTCAGGCAGTTAACATTGCTTCCTTAAAAAGGATCTAGTACTAGTTTCCCCTTCCTCTTGCTATACCTGAAGAGGCTGAGAATGAAAGCATTTAAAAGGTCACTTTCTGTGCAATGATGGCATCTTGGTTTATGAGAAGGCTAATATGTAAATCATTCAGCTTTAAAGGAAAACTTTCTCTATTTGTCACTTTCCAAGTCTGCAGCTGGTAACCAGAGCAACCTGGCTTTAAAGCTGGAGATGAAAAAGAATTAACACTAGAACAAACTTTTTTAAGAAATCTGATGTGAGGGTTTGTAATGACATAAAGATTTGTATTGTCATGGTGTGACCTCATCACCCAGAGCTCATGAAGTGCAGAAGAGCATTCTGTTACATCCTTTTGCAATGCTCATAACTATGCACACCAGGGAAAAGTCTGAGTGATTAACTTTTTTGTGACAAGAGGCTCGAATCTAGCGGCCCTTCTAGAAGTGAATTCGTACCGCTAGAATTTGACGTACACAGCTATGAAATACATGATCAGAAACTCTTCTCAATTATTGCTACTTACCTGCAGACTTCAAAGACAGGCAATTTCTGTTTATGTGCCAAAAAAAAGAATAAAGCACTTGAGAAATTCTCCCTTTCCAGCTACACTTTTGCACTGCTAAACTGCCCGCATCAGAAACAGTGCTTTAGGAAACTTTCTGGCTTCCCGTGTAAGCATTAACTCTGTGTATTCTGCACAGACATCAGGTTGCTGTGCCTCCGTTCCAAACAATCCAGGCTGAGTACAAGTTCATTTACACAGTGCCAAGCCTAACTCAATAAAGCTATTATCTTGGAAGTTGAGTTAATAATCCCTGTTCTCTGCTGCTGCGGTAGCAAGAGCATAAGAACTGCGACGATGGGCCAGGCTTCAGCCCTGTTCCCGGGCTCTGACCGTTGCTCGTGATGAATTAGGGTGTAGTGACGAATGCCTTAGAAGTGTATTTCTCCTATGACCACTCCGCAGTTTGAATCTGGAGCGTCATTTTTAGTAGTCAGCACTGCACTGCCCTGCGTGAGTCTGACTAGTCCTGTCTGAAACCTGTTTACGCTCTTGGTGTCAGGCACATCCCGTGACAGAGCGCCCTGGAAAGCACAGTGACGTCTTGCAGGACACAAGGCACCCCTGTGTGCTGGGTGAAGAGAGGAGGATTGCTCTCTGCTGTGGTGTGAGGAGCAGCGTGGTGGCCCCTTAATGTCCTCACTCATATCCCTTTCATTGGTGATCTGGACAGAAGGTAGAAGTGAGTGGAAAGAAACTGTATAAGCTTATGGAGTTATAACCCAGGGCACGGGGTAGAATCTCACTAGAAATTAATACAACTTAAAATAGATTTTTAATTTACACTTATTAGAACATAAACATAAATGCATTTAAATATACACAAAATACATATTTCTTATACTTTATGTAAATATAGTTTAAAATGTAGGAATTTCTACATGTACACAGAAAACAAAGCAGAGATAACTACGAGTTTCTTTTTTGTGCAAGTAATTGAAAGCAGTGGGAGAAATGATCCCTCCCAGTTGTCAATGAACTCTATAGAAAATGTACTTTCACTGCTCTAAGTGCTGTGTATTACTAAGTTGGCCAACAAATTATATTTTAAGCAAATTAATCACTGAAGAGAATACTTTTGACCTTAGTTTCTTAGTGCCTCAGAATCTCATCATGAGCCATGTTGAAAATGTAGCATATGATCACAGAAATAGAGATTTTCCGTACTCCAGAGTAAGCAGCCCAAGCTACTATAATTCTGGCAGATCTTAATATGTAACTTTGGGATGCCTAATGCTGTGTGCCACAGTAATACAGTTAGGTAAGTCTTGTTACCTGTTCACAGGATACCTGCAAAGGGACAATCCCATGTTTTGTTCACTGTCACTTTTATTTCCTAATCAGTATTTTCTATACTGAGAGTAAATAAAACAATATGAAATTATAGAGGGGGGTGTTGAAATTAAGTTTTTAATATTTTTAAGACCTTATACTTACCTTGGTCAGGAACAGCTATCTGTTATGGATTACTTTGCTCTAGTTCACCCACTGTAGCCATAGACTCATCCTACTCTTTTCTCAGAGAGCCCCCTACTGACCTAAAATACAGTGTGTTGAACTGAATGTCAGATACCCCAAAATACCATTTGACCTATGGTGTGAACACATGCCCTGGTGCCAAGATAGATTTTAGTAGCAACAAAACCACATATGGTACTGCTGAATTTTTGAGGTGTTCTGAATTTTCAAAAATTGACACCATTAGTGCAAAGCAAACATGTTTGTGATCAGATTTCTATTTCTTTGTCTAATCAAGGGAATGTGCTGCTTCAGAAAAATAGAGGGTCAAAGAACTGGTGATTTTCTCATGCTCCTGCCTCTGACTTTTCTTTTATGAAGCAGTTAACATTTTTGGGTGGTGGTGAATATAAGAAAAAAAAATATGTAGACTGATTATGCAGGAAATTTTTCTACAGTAAATTGATATCCCGGTATTAAAAACGCACATGAATTTATCATGAGTCTCACGATTGCTGCCATTCATCCAGTAATACTAGGTGCTGAAATTATGTTATTGCCAGGTAATCAGAGATTTCGTTTAAATAGACTCAATTTCTCAGGCTTAATTACAAAAAATCTGATAACATGAAGGAAGTAATGGGGGAGGGGGGGCAGGGGGAAACAAGCAGAAAGCAAATTCAGGAAATTTGCTGGTATTATCAAAAATATTTCCTTAATTTTGCAGGGTGGAGGGGTTGGGGAAGGCTGATTATTTTAACATTTGAAATTGTTAATGTTGTGGCTCTGAGAGGAGATCTTAATATGTGCAGAGATTTATTCCTTATTTACCGTTGTTTATATTTGGGTTAATGTCAAAAGATCTCAGCAGGTCACACTGCTCGTCAGTCTGTGTGGAAAGAGAGACCCCTTCATGCAAAAAGATGAACCGCTGAGATTAGATAGTGTGACAGCCAGCCACAAAAGTTAAACCTTTTTATTCACCTTTACAAGAAAAAAGAGAAAAAACCCTGTTGTTTTCAACACACTTTTGTTGATTACCCTGAACAGCACAGTATCTTTCCATGCTTTTTCCTCGTGATGAACCCCATGGATAATGTGTGAAGGGAGATGGAGTGAGGGCAAGTGTGAGTCAAAAACAATAATACTGATGTTAAAGGAAGTTAAGGCTCAGAGTTCAAACGAGTGGCTCAGTGTCACACACTGATCAATTGTGAGGATTGCATCTGTAGTAGGGAGTCTTAAATACAGTCTGTTGAGCCTGTAGTTGGGAATCTACACAGGTGTACTACACTACCTTGGTACATTATCTGCTTTCTAATGTGAGTTGTCATGGTTTTGGTAGATCAGCTGTCATGGGTATGCTAGTTTTCTGTAAAAGTGCACAGGTGTCAGTAGGGTAAAGGGCTGTTAGTATTCACAGATAAAATTATGTAATAAAACCCTGAAAATTATAGAATGCAGGAAAGAAGAAAAAGTATGCTGCAGAGGTATATGGCTCGAAATATAAAGGAGGAGCTGCAACTGCACAAATCAGGTTTCAAGTAGCTGTGTCTAATTCATTCCAGCAGGTAAAATTGGAGTACAGCACTACTGAAGAGCAGTGTTCACAAAAGCATAAACATGGCAGTTTACCTGATTTTTTTGTTATGTTGTTTGTAACCTAGCATCTCAGAAGAGATCTGAGATGTCTGTTTAGATTTTAACACTCTTAATGTGACTAAAAATGTCCTAAAGGCTCACCGCTTACACCCACTGAGGTTTACATAGCACAGAGGCTAGATATAGCACACAGTTTCAAATTTCACTAGACAAAAAAACCAACAACCAAAACAAAACACCAAAAATCAAGACTCCACGTGAACTTCTGTGTTAAAGAAACTGCCTGCACATTATATGCTGTTTATTCTAGCAGATTGATCTCTGTCATGCATAATATTTTCATATCTCCATATCCACTAAATACATTTTCGTTTTATTCATCTTAACAAGTTTCTTATCATATGACAGAATGGAAGATGGGTTGCCATGCCTTGCATTGTCTGTAAAACCATGTAAGATAACATGTAAGACATATCCCTGCAAGACATGATCAATAACAGCATGCCCCAAAAGCAAAGCTGAATCTATGTTCAAAAGGCTGAGTGGAGTCTTTCACATTTTTGTATCCCAGATTTTAAGCATTCAACTTTTTGTAAGATTTTGCATACCAATAGACTTGCTTTGAGTTGTTAGTAGGCAGCTTGGATATCTGAGGAAGTGAGTTGCCTTGAAAACTGAGTTTGGCTCACTGAAAAAACAGGTACGACATACCAAAAGCAAATTTCTGTGATTAATCCTTCCAACTCCATTTTAGTTAGTTTCCTTATTTACATTGTAAAACAGCTAAAAAGTTTAAGGATGTTTATAATTTACATTAATGAACATATTCTCTGTATTTAATCCAGATATTATTTTATTGTCACAGCATTTTGGAGAGTGGTGCAGATCCACCTGATGTTCCTGAGAGCTAACGTTTATAGTGAAATTAGGTTCGTAAGTTGGGTAGAATTGCAAGAAGACGTCATTCGTAAATGAGTAGGTTATAAAGCTTTGGAAGAGAGAAGACCCTACTGCTTCATTTAGGAAGTGTCACGTGATACTGATTCATCTTTAGCACCATCATTTCTGGAAGTTTGTGGGGCGTTTTAGCTTTTGGGATCTGCACGGTGTCAGAGAGATAAAGGCAGGGACAGTAGTTATTTCCTTCCTACAAAGATGTTTACACTGTAAGGTAAAAGACCTTGAAAAAATGTTACCTTGGTATAAACCTGTTTTGAATAGTCAAATTTATTTTGCAATATACATAGAATCATAGACTGGCTTGGGTTGGAAAGGACCTTAAAGATCATCTAGTTCCAACCCTGCTTCTACGAGCAGGGCCACCTTCCACTAGCCCAGGTTGCCCAGAGCCCCGTCCAGCCTGGCCTTGAGCACTGCCAGGGATGGGGCACCCACAGCTGCTCTGGGCAGCTGTGTCAGTGTCTCTCCACTCTCATGGTGAAGAAAAACAGTGTAACTACAATTATTGTTATGTTTTATATTAATATTTATCTCTAAAGTAATTGGAAGTTCGTTAAATACATACTCGTTTCTGTAGAATACCTTTCGCAAAGCCAAGTACAGTGGAAATGTTATTCATTATTTTTTCATTTTAAGTTGTATAAGAAAAGCATTTCAGAATCAATTAGCATTTGAATTATACATTTTTCTTTAGTCTTGATAACTGCAAATGTTATATCAATTATTGTGTGTATTGTGTATGTATTATTATGTATAAATGTTATTTGAGAAGTTGTCATTAGTGCTGTAACCAGTTCAGTATGGAAATAGAATCAATTATGCTGCTTTAGCGTTTCACTTTAGAAGAAAATACTTGGTTTTAACTCTTTGGTAAGTTATTCTTGCATTTAATAATTCAATAGTCAGTCTGAACCATTTTTCAACAAAGAAAAGGGGGCAGAAGCTTGTCTTTATTTTCCATGTATATTCAGTGTTGTACTCGGGGGAATGGTATATCCAAAAATAAGACTATAAATAAGAAATCAGTAGCCTTTTCTGTCTTGCTGCATTATGTGGGTTTGATATATGGTTCTGCAGCATTATTACTTACTCTGTTCAAATCAATGCTCTGAGCTTTCCTTTATGTGATTGATTTCTTCCAGATTAGCCTACAAAGTTACGTGATTTAATAAACACCACTGTTACCTGTTTATTAACACACAAATGTCTGCAGTATTACATACAGAGATATTATAAGGTTTCCAAAATGCTTCAGTCCATCAAAAGATTTTAATGGTATACTTTATTTGAATAGAAGAGAGAAAGCAACTTTGGTCTTACGTAGTCAAAAGCAAAATAAAATTGCTTGGGAAAAACAGAAATAAGGGAAGAACTTTTAAAAATTAAGCCAGGTTCTGCAGAAGATAATGATGAAAAGGAAAGATGCTTACTACAGTATTCTCCTCATTAATGCCACTTCCATGCCTCAGAAAAGAAGCATTTTTTCCATACTTTTGTGTTCTTAAACATCGCAGTAACGAATTGAAAAGTATCAATAACACTGTATAACTGTTCATGTGTCCCCCCTAAAATATTCCTATGAATATGTGTCTTGCATTACCATTTAGTGAAGGTTTTTTCAGAAATTGGGTGTCAGGGAAGAATTCAAATGTTTCATGTGATATAGGACTATTTAGGGTTCAATGGGTTCGTGCTCCACATAGATGTCTCATCTTTAATACGATGTTACTTCCTTCATTGCCACAGTTGCTTTTCCATAGCAACATACTGGTTGTTAATATTTTGGGCAGCTGTATCTTGAAAGAGTTCTGTGCAGGACAAGGAAGGATTTTGCGTGGCATTTGGACATTTAGAACCAGACTTTTTACAGTTGCTTGTGGCTGGGTTATATGAACCTGGTTTGCATACAGTTTTTTACAGATTTCTGTTTGCCCTAACAATTTTTGGGGTTTTTTTATTTCTGCAATACCTCTCTGATATTCCTAACAGTAATTTTTTTTAATGCTTTTCAACCCAGACATTTGTGTATAATCACTGATAGAAAAATGTAACAACCTTCAAGCATTAATGGTGTGTGCAGTCGGGTAGTTTTGAGAAAAGTTTCATGAGAGGTTACTGTGTAATATTTCAACACAGATGTCCAAACACAGTATTTTTCATCTTCCTTCAAGTTCACTCTTAGTTCTTTAGTTTTTCTGATAACAGCCTGACATATCGTTATTCCTTCCTATTTTTGTCTCACTGTATATATGGTAAGTTGTTGGGGTTTTTTTCTTCGTGCCTTTTGCAATATCGTATTCTCTAGAGGTAAATCTCAATAGCTTCACAGTGTGTCTCTGCTCAGATGTCGGTTGCAGCCTGATATACAGCATGTTCCCTCAGTCTCTGTACCCAAATCAGTCTGGCCAGGTCATTTCTTTAATGCTTTCTGAGAAATGTTGGGGTTCCATTAATCTTTCTCCAGGAAACCTGTCTTTTTTATATTGCCCTGTTTTCATCCACTTTCCTGGGAGACAGTTTTCCTTTTCAGTTGCTGTACTATTGTTTCTAATATTCCTTAGTATTGTTGTCTTTTCCTACTACTTTGTATTGTAGAATTAAAATGCTACTTTCAGCACAGCAACTATCATATTGCTTTTGAAGGATAGATATTATTCTAACCCCCCCAGCACCTTGGGAAGTGTTGTACAATATGATTCTATTCAGTCCACATTTTTATCAACATGATCACCATCACCTGCAGCCATCATTCCATTTTAGAGCACAGCCCTACAGGTATTTTTTTCCCCTTTTTGCAATATCAAGATATGAAGAAGATGAATGAAAGTTTCTTGCATGTTTTTGTCAGTGTGTCTTTATAGCTCCCACGAACAGTGATGGACTTGGCAGCCTAGAGACTGAAATCCTCTGTTTAATCACAGGCTAGGTATAGTTCACCAGCAAGACATATTTCTATACACAGCCCCTGTAGCGTGTCTAAGCCTTGAGCTGGAGAGCCTATCTTCTGTAAGTGGAAAAAAGGCACTCAGGCCAGTCAGTCCCAGGCCTCATCTCTGGAACTGTTGAAAATAACCATTCATGCCATTGAGTTTCATGACAGGTGCTAACGTGTAGTCTGGAGTGGACTGAGTTCCCTTTCACTCATTTGGGATTTTTTTTTTCTGTAAGTTACAGAGAGTATGTAGTGTTCTATCCAATTTGGAAGTTGGACATCTGCGTGCATCAAGTTGTCACGTATCTCTTCAAAATGCAGTTGCTTTTCAGGTCAGCTTGCGTTTAGCCATGGGCTTGATCTGAAGCTCATTAATGTCTGTGATTTTTTTTTTATTTTTTTTTTTTTTTACTTGTGTAAACTCTAAAAATCCAGTAGCTATGACTAGAGAACTAAGTAAAACAATAAACCTTATTCCTATTTTTAGAATGTTGAGGTGTTTCATTTGAAAACAAAGCAAAACTAAGGCCCTTCAGAGACTGCTGCAATATCCAAGGTCCACAGAAAAAGTACTAAACAGAATTCTTGTGTGTGGTCATAACTTGTAAGCTTGTAACATTTTTTAACGTTGTATTAGAAAAGCAATGGTCTAGATAGTATTCCTTTTCACAGGTATGTGTTTATGGGGTTTTATTCATTATTCCCTGAAAATCCAACGTAATGAAAATATGTGCTATTCCAAAAGAAATGCTGACTGTTAAATCTGTTAGAGATTATTTAACTGGTTTGGGGTTTTTTTTGTATTTTTCAGCTAACAGGACAAGTGACTTTGCAAATTGCCAATGAACCGGTTTTGCCGTTTAATGCCCTCGACATCGCGTTAGAAGTTCAGAACAGTCTTAAAGGTAATTTTTGCTCGAGGAATATTGTTCTCCATTAATACTGAAAGAAAAAAAAAAGGATCATTTACTCCCTGAATACAGATTTTCAATTTCTTTTTGAATGATAGCCAGTGATTTTACTAGTAAAACAGTGTCATTATATAATGCTAAACAAAACACAGGTTTTGTTGCTAAATAAAGCCATAAATTTTTTTTTTTCTTCTGATGTTACTCTGTCAGTAAAGCAATAATTAGTATTAAAAGCTCATAATTATAGTAAAAGATAACAACCTCTGTGACTGAACTTGATTTTAATTCCCTTCAAGACTTTGTTCAGTACAAGCAAGAGAGGGCTTTTAATCCCATTGCCATTTGGCTCCTTAATTTTCACATTTGTCTTCCTTGTTTGGTTATTCCACTAACACATCTTGTTGGCAGAGCATGCTAACTTTTCTCCTTTTTCAGGCGTGAAAAGCATGATAATTTACCAATACATATTGTTTGAGTTGATTAAGCACTGAGACCCTGAAAACTCTGTATTTGGAGCTGATCTTGATGTGTTTGGGACAACAAGTTGGGGTTAGGGAGACGGACAAGAAAGTTCCTAGTCAGAAAGTAGACAGAAGTGACTGGTAACTTGGAAATGATGCAGATATATTTCTCATAGACTCTGGGTTTGGCACTGTTTGCTAGGTGTAGGATGAATGCCTTGCAATGAGACCACTTCATGAAGATTCTGGAGCCATTACTAATATTCCTGTGTTACCTTCTCATTTCTATCTCTTTCTGTTGTCTTTTGGTCTTTTAGGGCTTGATAAAATAATAAGCATTTTGCAGTCTTTTTATCCTGTGTTGCCAAACCCTAACATAATTCCTTGAATGTGTACAAACTGAGATATTTCAGAAGCTTGTATTCTGGTCAGAATTCAGTAAACTTAAAAGGAATGGTAAAAAGTATGTCCCTGACAAGAACCCCCATGAAGTTTGAAAGACTGCTCCAAAGCGTGGTCTTGTTAGAACCTCACAATGGAAAAATGTGGCATATTGTTGTGTTGTGTTATTATTGTATTGATGTGTTGTTATTTCCTCATCTCCAGTTACGACTCTGATACAGATTACCTGTAGTGTGCTAAGGCCTTTCAAAAGTATTTTTTCTATTTATACATTTAAGGAACTCTCAAGTTGATCTGTTAAATAAAAATATATGGCCTATAAAATCACACCAAAACTTCACATATAGTTTAGTGGAATGTGAGATCTTATCGCAAACTTTAAAGATTTTTTTGCAGTCTTGAGGTGTTGCCCCTGCATTTCACTCACTCCCTACAGTACAAAGTATCACTTTTCTGTAATACACATTCATAGATGTATGATACCTTTTCTTTAATCTTTGCCGTCCATCATTTTCAAGACCTAGGAATCAGAGGGCTAGCATTGGTCTGGAATCAGTGAGCATCCAAAAAGACAAGTAATTTTAGCTCTGTTGTGCCATATAAACATTGGTTTAGTTCAGTCTAAACACAGCAGGGAATGATCATCAAATGAAAAGTGTGGCTCAGCTGGTATTCCTTCAACTGAACGTGAGATGTCTGCTACTGTTCTTCCTTTTTTCTTTATTTTGAGTAACGGGGAATGTTGATTTAAACTGTCCTTTTTCCTCTAACTTCAGTTAGATATGTATCTCAACCACTTCAGGGGAGGGAAAATTATTTTAGAGGCTGTAGGCCCAGCAGGATAAATTTTCTCCCAGTTGTTCACTTTGGAATTTTGTTTTATGACTTTTCTCATTACTTTCATGTCTCGTCTATCTCTGACTTGTGTCAAATAACAGTTTATTTTCATTTTCAAAACCGATGAGACAATGGTCTTTATTCTGGTTATTTAAATGAGAAGCTGTAATTTTTAACATGGCTCATGGATTTCTTCATTCTTCAAAAGATTTTATGTTGTCTGAGATTTCCAGTTCAAAGTTGCATTGTCTTAGTGACCTATTTCCTTCTCCAACTCAACGCAAACCGTAAATGTAGAAAAGGTAAATGGGAATCTCCACAACATGCTAGAAAAGATGTTCATTAGGCTCAATTTCGTGCCTCTGCGATCTGGTTCAGCCAATCACTTAAACACACATTTTATTGCCTGTTGGACTTCCTCACGTTCTTGAAGTTAAATCATATGTGCAAATACTTGAGTCACAGTTTTGCAGTCTCCTGAATGTGCTCACAAAAGGATGTGTGTGTCTCAATATTAGTTAATACTGTATCTATTTATGTTTCCAAAGGATTTAGTTCTGTAGTGTGGTGGGTGTCTGCACTGCTAGCTCTGTTAAGTTCAATGGGATGTTACTCAGCGGTTTATAAACCATTTCTTACATTCAGGGTAGGCTGAATGGCAGGTTATAGGGAAATGTCATCCACAGTGTTTACATCTGGCTCGAGGCCTGTTCCTCAGAAAGATGGGGAAAGGGCTGTTAAGCGACATGTGTTCTCTCCGCTTGCACACACCAGAACTCTTGGAAACAAGCTACTGCTTTTGCCTTTACCTGAAAGGAAGGGTTGTGACTGCAGAGACATTTCTTTTTGTGCATCTGCTGATGGTCTGATGTTTATACAGGAAACCTGGTGGTCATAAATGATATGAGATGGGTTCCAAGGTTCAAATCCAGGTCCCCAGGGCTGTTCAGGCTGTGATCTGTCTGATCACAGATGTGATATTTTAGAGAAATTCATAAATATGTGACAGTTTAAAATATTCTTGTTAACTACACATTGCAGTTGTGCAGTGTTTGTGCCTTTCATGCATTTAAAATCAATACTCACTGCAACTTGAATCGAATACAAGAATATCTCGCTAGGCTTCACATGCTATGAAAACCCAATTTATCTTTTGAGGTAGGGCACAGACAAGGTGTCAAATCTGGTGTGTGAATGACACAGATGGTTCTTTTAAGTACTTTTGTAGAGTATTTTGTACGTATATGTAAGTACAAATGTATAAGCATTTGTGTATAAGTATTTTGTATGTATATAAGCATTTTTATTCAAAACATATTAGTATTTTCTGCTGAACGCTTTTAGCCCTGCGCAGTCTGAACTTGCTCCTTGTAGCCTGTCTTGCACTGGGTTTGAGCCTTGTTAGAATTTAATATATATTACAGCAAGCTTCAGGGATTGATGATGGAGGTAAACTGTCCAATTAGGATTAAAATCCTTTCTGTACCTTTCTACCTGACTGACTCGGCCATGACAAGTTAAATCACATGGTTTACAAAAATAAAGGCAGCCAGGTTTGGTGCTAGCCACGTCACTTGCCTTAGGTGCTGTTGGCTGTAGAAGCTGGTACCAGTTTTCATTACTGCAAGTCACTGGGCTCACCTGGACTCACGCAGACCTTTCAAAATGTTAGTTGCTGTTGCCCCAGCCTTAGATTGTGGCTGAGGAGCACTAGGCTAAGATTCCCTAGTTGTGGGTGTCATCACAGACTGCTGAAGCCAGTAAACAAATTGGAAAAGCTGTGAGCCATCTCTAACAGGTACTGGCTGCGAGAGGCCTATGAAGACAAATTAAGTGCGAGAGATTTTCTGGTTTTCCCTGTATAGGGAGGGCAAGGGCTGTGATTTAAAGCTCTTTGGCTGATGCAGTGTCAGTTGTGTGTTGCTTCCTATCAGTTAGGCCCTTTCTTCTCCCTGGGATGGATGTTTTACAGATGTTACAGCAGCTGAAGTACTTGGGGTGATAATAGTAGGCAGTTCTAGCAGAAGTTTAAAAATAATCTGGTTTATGATAAGCCATTTCCTGGAAAGTCTGCATGACTTTCCACAGCCCTGGCTCAACCTATACGTTTCAAAACATCAGTCTAAACTCTCTGTCCTTAGAAAAATCAATACAGAAACATATCTTTGTCATTTACTTGATGGCTGCATACTCATCGCCTACAGCTATCTGCTAGTCTTCAGCTTGGCATTTTACCTGCTTGACCATAGTTCCCTGATCATTTAGGGTGCTTTTCAGAGTTACTTTCTCCATCTGTCTGTAATGTTCGGAAAGTTTCCCTCTTTACTGTTCCCATCCGTTATCCTTGACTGGTACAGAGGTGAAAAATGCAACAGTTAGTTATCTGTATGTATGACAGAAATACCCCCTTTTGCCATGAGACACTGACATCTTGTCTTCAGTATTCTTTCAAGGATATTATACAGTAGTACTGACGAACCTTTCATCAGCCTTTAGAAAAAAAGTTACGAAAAAATGCGTTTTTCAAGGACAAAGCATTTGGCACTGAAAGGAAAAGTTGAGCATCTATTCTGTATCAGTAGGCCATACATGTTTTAGCAGTTCTGTACAAAGTCATTGATAACTTCATACAATCATAGAATGCTTTGGGTTGGAAGGGACCTTTAAAGGTCATCTAGTCCAACCCCCTGCCATGGGCAGGGACATCTTCAGCTAGATCAGGTTGCTCAGAGCCCCGTCCAGCCTGACCTTGAAGGTTTCCAGGGGCGGGGCATCTACCACCTCTCTGGGTAACCTGTTCCAGTGTTTTACCACCCTCATTGTAAAAAATGTCTTCCTTACATCTAGCCTAAATCTACTCTCTTTTAGTGTTAAACCATTACCCCTTGTCCTATTGCAGAAGGCCCTACTAAAAAGTTTGTTCCTGTCTTTCTTGCAAACCCACTTGAAAGACCACAGTAAAGTCTCCCTGGAGCCTTCTGTTCTCCAGGCTTCCTCTGTATTGACATGCATAATAGTATGTCACAAAATGCCTTTTTAATGTTTGCTTCTTTGGAAAGAGACTTGTTATAGCAATGCCAGATTAATTTGCTTGGGCAGTAGCAGTCATGGTAGCAAAATCGAAGCTGATGGCAACATGTTCTTTGTACTGAGGATGTCTGTGGATTTGTGTTTCTGCCCCCTTTATGGTACTTTCTACAAAGTTTTCCCATTCAGATTTTCCACTGCCAGGCCTGATCATCCAATTTTGCACAGCATTAGCTGATCCTGAATTTGCAATGTAATCAAAGCCTAAAGTCATTTCCCCTCTCTCTTACATGCAAACACATGTTCACATGCATGGTGAGTGAGTGTCATGCCTTAAACTGCTGATTTGTCTGTGTTCATTCTCCTGTAGGTATTCATAGGCAAGTACATTCATACCAGAGGGCACAAACACAATTTTAAAATGTTAGATCTCTAGCAGTGCTTTTCATAAGAGCAATCAGTTACACAGGGAGAGGCCATTGTATTCAATGTCTGTAAAAATAAATACCTATTTGCTGTATCCTGTTTCTGAATAAAGTCTCGTTACATTTAGCAAATGTAATGAAATTCAACAGTCTAATTCTCTGATCAAGAGTGTACATACTCTTGAGTCACTTTCTTATACTGGCAATTTTATTTATCTAACAACTAAACAACTAGCTTAGATGATTCATCATGATTCATACTGGAGACAAAAGGACAAAGAATACAAAATATAATAATGTGGTGGTGTTTTTTCCTTGAGTGAAGTAACGCAAGTTTTTTTATTTTTTCTGTACAAGCATCACAAGATGTTTAAGACATTATTAGTTAATGCATCCTTTTCTTTAAGAATCATTTACTCTCCTACTCCCAGCTTCTCAACTGGAGAAGAGCATAAATCATAGTTTCCCTTGTCAGTGAAGTTCAGTGTGTTGTGGTAAAAACTAGTGATGCCCTTAAAGCTCTGTCCTTAGTTCTCTGTGGTAATACTAGCCATAGACACTTGCAGGTTTGGTACTGAAGTATTAAGAAAGAGCCTGGGTGTTTTATGAGTGCTGGTTTAGAATGTGATGTACACAGTGTTTTTTACTCATGACTGCAAAGTAAAATGTAGTTGGTTTAGGGGCAAAATGCATGCTGTGGAGGAGTGAGAGCATTTACAGAATATTTATGTTTAAAAGGGTGGTCTGGTTGGCTTCATTTCCAAATATTGAATTATGTATTTTCCATTTATCTTACCTTCCCTATTGACAAGGTATAGCTGATATTTATAATTGCTTATATAATATTCAGAATAGAAATTATAAATGTTGCACATTACTTGGAATATGAACTGCTTTGATGAAAGCAAAGGACTCTTTCTAACAGTGAATTTAAACCTTTCCATACTGACGCAAGTCCCAGGGTAAGGTATGCACAGTGCCTGGATTATATGCATGGAAACTGCAAGTTCTTCAGCTGCACAGAATGTTTGCCTGAGATTTGAAAATCAAGGATACTGATACTTTGAACAATATCCCAAATGTACCAAGTTTATATGCTTGGAGAATATATTTCTGAGGGATCAACCTAACATAATCAGATTTTAAATTACTCCCGATACAGTCAGATACCAATCCTGTACATCAAGATACTACAGTGCCTGTTATCCATTCTAATTAGGGAAAGGTGGGCGGGGCAAGAGCCATTGACAAAGCTACCTTGTCCCAAACTGAGACAGGCATAAACCATTTTCTCTCACTCATGTTCCTACAGGGAGCTGCTTCTGTTGAAATTCATCTTGATAGCTCAGGATAGCTGTCTACCACCAGCATGTGTCTGTCCATGTATTTTGGATCATTTCATGTTTTGCTAGGTTGGAACATGTCAGCTAAATGACAGGAGTGCGTGGGGATCTATGAACTCTTTTCCCTTTGCTGAAATGTATCCAATTGCAAATCTCTTTTTCCGTATGAGAGGGAGAATATGTCATATTCAGGCATTTCATTGAATTTCTTAGTCGTACCTATTTGCTTTTCCATTCCTGTTGCTCACCTTTCAGACTCCATCCATAAATAGTTTGAGAAATGGGTAGACGTTCTCCATTCACTGTTTCTGGTCTCTCCTTATATCTATTAGACAAGGAACTTTAGTATTCATTTAATTTGTGTCTTGAACCGCTTCGTTGGAGTAATCATCTCAGTCACTAAGATACTGAGCGCACTGGGGTTTGTACAGTCAACTAAAGGTGAGACATCTTCTAAAGCTGAATGGTTTCTTTTGATTAAATTGTCATTTGCAAGATCTAAGGATAGTTGATTTTCTTGTCCTTAATAGGCAAAGTGAATCTTGGTCTTAAAGATAATTTCTGCATCCTGGAAGTGGTTTTGCCAACTGATGTTACTTTTTACTTTATATCAGATTCAGACTCTGCTTTCTCTCGCTATGTGCTTGTAAAAATTAATGCAGTCTAAGCATACACTGGGAAAGGAGGGCATGCTCTTCACCTGCCCTGCAGGTGGGAATAGACTGAGCATTCACAGTGCTCCAGTTCACCTATCACATTCTTCTTTCTGGACTGCAGACAGGGAAATACCGAAATCACGGTGTGCTCCAAAGTGCTGTGGGCTGTTATTCTTTCAGTGTCTGTGTAGGATTGCGAACAAACTAACAGTTAACATTCCAAGTTTAAAAAGTTTTGAAAATATCGACTGGATTAGAATATATGTTTGGACATCAATTAAAGTGTTAATTGGTTCATTGCCGTATGATTTAAGTGATTAAGAGGAACAATTTCACATCTCCTCTACAACTGTTGTTAACCTCTAGAATTCTAAAATGTTGAACAAAATTCAATTAAACTCTGCATATCATGATTTTCTATGCAGCAGCCATTAAGGAATTCAAGCACAAGCTTTCAAACTTGAGAGCAGTAGCATCAAATGGCATTGAATAAATTCTGTCTCAGGAGGAAATGTTATTGCCGCAAAGCGGACTCAGTCAGAGATCAATGTGATCAGACAAAAGCCATTTTATTGTTCTAAAGAAGCCTTTTT
>JAVJGI010000003.1:21947077-22018398 GCA_035590275.1 Ibycter americanus | reverse complement strand
TACACAGGTATCTATTCAAGGCTAATATTAACAAGCTTGCATTCCGATCTCTCGGAGCAGCCGTGTTTTCCCACATGTTATAGTTACTGATTTATAACCATTGCTTCCTGCATGTCTGTTTTTCCAATGGTGGATTTCAAGTTGTACCCCAAAATCATTCTTCATAGCTTATTAGATCCTAAAACATCAGAACCCAAATTGATCTTCTTTGAAAAATAATCAGAGCTTATGCACAATGATCTGTGGCTTTCCTTGATCTATTACACAATTCTCACAAGGGAAGAGAGGCTCAGGTTTTAATTGGACTATTAATTTTGACTTGTAGGCAAGAGTAATAAGTGGTGTTCATTGAATCACTGGCAGCTGTCTTGCTCTTGCTGTTCCTAGGTGAAGAAGTAGACATTCCCCAGTTGCTTACAGTGGCATCACGTCTGAGGGACACTGCAGAATTGTTCCAATCAGATGAGATGCGCCCAGCTAATGACCCCAAGGAGCGAGCTCCTATCAGAGTCAGGATGCTCAATGATGTGCTACAAAGCTTGGAGAAAAGCTTCTTGGTTCGTCAAGTTCCTCCAGGACTTTACAGGTATGGTGTTCAACACATTCTTCTTTTGAGCTACAACAGTGATCTTGCATTGATGGGTTTTCAAAACTGTCATGCTCTTTAAAAAAAAAAAAAAAATCTTATTAAGTATGCAAGAGTAAAGCTTTTTTTTTCCTATCTCATCCTTTCTGCAGAAAAAATTAGTTCATTATAGTACAAGAGGTCGTTAGAATGCAGCATTGTAGCATTTCTGTCATGACATCAATGCTAACAAGATGTACAGTGTGCTGGCAACTCAAGCAGCATGACAGATACTTGTGTTAGACGGTACAGTGAGCTTTCAGACGAAGAAAATATTTTGAAGTCTAATACTGCTTGACAAACTCCACCTATATTTTATTTAAACCTTTTTACAGTTCATTGAAGATTTGGAATTATACAAGATACTGTGTAGCATTATTTAACATATTTAATTATATAGCAGTGCTCTTGGGTGCATTTCAACCAGTCAAAGGCAGTACAGTGGAGTGAATAAGAGGGCCTTAGTCAGTCACCATTCATAACATCTTGTCTCTAGTTAGAGTTATTCTCCAATATGTATTCAGCTGCACTACCCAGGTTGATTGTAAGATGTCATAATCATTCCATCTTTCACTTTCTAAGAAAGAAGTCTACAGGTCTATATCTCTCACCATAGATTCCTCTACAAAAAACCCTAATGACAATCAGTAGCTTAAGAAAAGCTTGAAGAGCAAGAATTGGCAAGCCTGCCCAAGTAACGCCTGGCCCTCTGGCTGTTCAGGAGAAATAATGAAGTGTGTGCATGTGCTTCAGTACAAACTGTCCGAAGCACTGTATTGCAGCCCATCAAAGTGGTGTGCCATAGCTCAGCCCCAAGGATATGTTTTGAATGCCCTGGGCTGTAGGTAGGGTGAGGGCATGTGTGGGCTGTTTGACTTCACCAGGCCTACTGGGATTATTTTGAAGGACTCTGTTGCTGAAGATAGCCAATGGCTCATCCATACTGCCCATTAGGAGGTTTCCCCAAGTCAAACCGTCCCTAAAGCTATATCCGGATTTTACTTCAGGGAAAACTGCTTGGCATACTCAAAAAAGAGAGCTCAGAAGTGGACTGACATACATGCACAGGAGACAGACAGGGGCCAGGACACAGAAATGAATGAGGCATCTATGTTATTTAGTAATATAAATGTACTTACCACCAGAACCAGCTAAAGTAATAAGACAGTACTTTGATGCAGTTGATGGAAAAATTGTCAAACGTCTTGTGCAAGTGATTGTTTCAAGTGGCACAAAACAGACAGATGGTAGAGACAGACTTTGGAAGAAAAGCAGAAAGCTACAGCATCAGGAGGAAGAGATGCTTCCATCTTGGCATAAACCAAATGCAGTCATCTTTTAACAAGAACAAAAGAAAGAAAAAAAAAGAAAAAGAAAGGTAGTTGTGCTGAACTGAACAGTGTTAGTGAATAAAATCCCTACAGCTATAATAAAGAAAATATAATAATGATATTTGGGGAGGGACTAATTTGCTTCATTCCTGCTGTGACTGGACTTATAAAGAAATAAACCAAAATGTGATTAAATAAAGTCTAATATTCCAGGTTTAGCACTGCTGTCTTTCTTGTCTGAGCTGGTGTAGTGTTGCAAAGGAGCCATAAAACTGCTTAATGTAATGTAATGTGTCTGTGTTGCATCGCAACAGCACTTTGTTGAATCTGGCCCTGTTCCTTATTTGTAGAAACAAATTATGCCAAAACTTAGGATTCCAATAAGAGGCGGTTTTGAGGTCTCCTAATATTTAAATTCTTGCAGTGCTTGCAGTATTAAGTTTGTTATTCATCAAGATGTAATTGCTACATATGCAGGTATAACGTGAATCGAATTTTTCACCTTCCTGCTCTCAGCACTACTTCAGCGCAGAGCACGGTATTCACACTAGTAAAGCAGATAGCATGGAAGTGAAGATTTTGTAATGTTTCCCCTCCTGATTTCATTAGATTTGATACAAGATTTAACAGTGGGTGATAAGGTTACTTCAGAGTTTGTGGGAAAACATTGGATTTGACTTTACTCTGAACTATTTTACCTGACGTAATCTGGAGTATGTAACAGTAAGGTGTATCAACATTTAGATACTTATTTAAAAACAATGCATTTTTGTACTGTGCCAAGATGTGTAATTGTAGTGTAGATTTACCTTTAATGCAAACAGAATCAAGGACAGTGGTCGATTTCTGATTTCCTTTCCTGCCATTAAAAATCTGCAATACATTTTCGTTTCCAAAAAAGTACCTAACAGTATACCTTTATTTGGGTTATTGTTCACTTTTTTAGGGATTGAAAGTACTTCTATTATTTGATGCAGTTACATGAATCTGTTTTCTGTTCTGAAGCTATAGTGTTACCACAGTAACACTAGAAGTACTTGAAAAAAACTGATGTCATTGGGTTTGGGTTTGGGGGTTATTTTGCTTGTACAACTTAAGCTTTTCTTTTTGTAATTTCATAAAGAAAACAAACAAAAAAATCAGTCTCACAGCCAGGACCTTGTATGCCATGTTTCATCCCAGTCGGAAGATTGATGGGCAAGTTATAAACCCCTGAAATAGTGGTTTATAATGGAAATGCTGGCAGCCCTTTAACTATAGCAGCGCAAGCAGTGCAGCAATAAATACTATGCTTCATCTGTAAACAGAAATTTAGGATGCAGTTTGCAGCCTTGACCTTCAGGCTCCAACTGTGTTTAGATCATTAAGATTCCATAAATACTGTAATTTACAGCCTTCTGAAGGAAGAATTTGTGTGCACAGTAAAGCACGTATTCTTCATGAAAAAATGATTGCTTCCTGTATACCCATTTGGACTCATATTCTCAACCTCAATCAAAGTACTTGACAAATTTGCTGAAGTTTAGGCATCATTTTTAGGCTTGTGTTTGTCCTAATTCACAGCTCTCTAGATCCATATTATGTTTTCTCTTCTAGAACTCAACTTAAAAAGAAAGGTGGATTTTTTGCATTGTAGCGGGAGGTGGGTTGCAACCTACTTATGCTTGTCCACTACAGAGAAACTAATATATCTTTTCTATGTCTTTTTATGTATGGTTTGTACGCGCATTGCCACAGCTGTAGTCCCTTACTGTATATATGTTCTTAAAAAAACAGATGCCTCATTCCAGTGAATGTCATAGGGCAATATTTGGGCATAATTGATGCATTATTCATCTATTATGAGCAATAAAATTATTCAAAGTTACTAACAGAATTCAAATTACTGCAATTTTTAGTAATTATATTAGGATATCCTGAGTAAAGTTAAGTAATGATGACTGTCCTTGGCAGGTTGTTCAATCCAGTGTAAGTAAACACTGTAGTTTAGATGATTATTCTTCTTACCTGAACTTCATGACATTGTACTGAAAATTCGGCAATAGCGTACTTTCCCCATGATATTCTATTTCCAGCTGAACTGGAAATACACAAGTACAGCTGTCATCGGGGTATTTTAGTCTTATCCAGAAATTTAGGCAGAATGAAAAATAATGGGTTGAGAAATGTTGTCCTGCTTTGCAGAGGTTACCCTGGGGCTTGATTTGGGGTTAGGACAAAATCTCTTGAGTTTTATTGTACCTGAAGAATTCCTGTGATTCCCAGTGGTATCCCCAGGCAGACTTTCTATTTCCAAAATAAATGCTTAGGAGCAAAATAGGACAGCTATTGGTATTTTTCATTTATCTGCTTTTTCTTCTCATAACATAATCCTAATCATAATATTGATAATTTTGTGGTTTACATTTTGTCATTATTTTAATGGAATAATCAGTAGAAATTTGTATATGTTTATTTCTTTCCTCTAGCCATTTCTTGCTTTCCATTCTTAGAATATATACTTGTGCTGAACATGTCTGTTTATATTCTGATGATCATACTTTGCTACTAGTAATAATAACCATAGATTACACTTAGCATGTACGAAGCTAAGGTAAGAACAGAGGTTCAATTACTTTAGGCACTGTGCATAGACGGGGGGGGGGAATAAAAATATAATCTCAAGCATATTGTCCTCTCAGTGAGATGGTCAGCCTCAGCAGAGATGTAAGATGAATCTATAAATGCTGATATATAGTAAGAAAACCCCAAATTCTACCCTCATCAGCATTCAGTAAGGTACATGTAGTCGACTGCTAGGGAGAGGAGAGGATACTTTATCTCTGTAACGAAGGGTGCTTCGGCCATAAGTAAACATAGATCAAAACAAAGACCTGGGGCAGTTTCCCTACAGTGAAAGCAGCTTGTCTGATCAGGTCAAGGAAGTGGTGGCTGCCACCTGTCCTGATACTGAGTAACCAAATCTCTACATGGCTTCTGAGAGAGAACAAAATTAATTTCTGTAAATGAATGTTTGTAAGTTAGGTAATAGGGCAAATCCATGCAGAGCAATATGTCTCCTTTTTGTGTCTTTCCTGAACATCTTTGTCTTTTGTGCATCAGCTAATCCCTAAAACTCTAAGACTCTAAAAGTCTGTCATGCTTTTGTATTCTTTTCCCTCTATGAAAATACCTACCAAAACACTGACACTGACAATATCATGGATAACAAGACAGCATGTTATCTTCCTGGTGTTTATATATATTGACCTTAAATCTTATGTTTGCCTAGGCTGAGTAAGACCATTCCCCCTGTTCCTTGTCTATTTTATTATATTTCTTATATTTGCTGATCTTCACAGCTTCTGACAACCTAATGTATCTGTCAAGTCTGCGCACTCCTTTAGGTATTCACACAGGGAACTTGTGTCTTTTTGTTAAAAGGCATAGCACTACAGTGGCATTGGAACAATGAATAATAATATTCAAAGAAATGAGATAATCAGGAAAACTTCATGCAGTATCAGGCACAGGACACTCACTCAGTACAGTAACATGTCCTTTCATACTAAAAATGTTTGAATTTCTCAGGTCCAGGTCTAAACTTTGTATTTGATGGATGCTGTTGATGCTGGATGGATCCAGTATGCAGGGTTTCCTAGAATACCGTGTAATGCTCCCATCTAGATTTCCAAATCTTATGAGTCACTAACAACAGAGTTTGTGTCTTTGGTCTTTAAAAGTAAAGTCCAAAAAAAGGCACACAAGGGCTCAGGCTGTCATTTTGGCTGCAGTTAGGTGGGTTTTATTCTTAATGGACCATCATTAAGATGTTAATAAGCTTAAGGATCAGTTATGTCTTGACTGACACTTCTTTTAACAATTTTGTAAAAGAATCAAAGTTAACTTGTGTAAAATCTTTCATTTAAGAGTTTCATCTTAGATTGCCAAGTGTAACCTGTCCAGTAAGGTTGTATGCATCTGTCACCACTATTTATGGAACTGTTGCAAAGGTCATTGTACTTGTCTAGTAGATGTAATTGAGTGAATTGAGTAATAAGTAGGTGAAAAAGTGAGGATTTGGAAAACAATCTGTGTTTTCAGGAAAGGCCTCCAGCAGTTTTTATTGCTCATTTGTACAAGTTAAACTTCTTCCTTTTTCTTCTTTTTATCATGGATACCCAAGTGTGACATCAACACTTCATTCAGCTAAAAAATTACAACAGATCAGTACATTATAATGAATAAAATCCTTTCAATAAGCAAGGATAGATTGTGCACCCTGAATTTGCCATAATGAAATGAAAGAACAATCAAAAGATGCTCTTAACACCACGCAAAAGGGTAATTTGCATCATGCTAATCTCATGCCTCTCAAGTGTGTGTTGTTCACCAGAACATATGTTTTCCTTTCAGATTGAGATTTGTTGTATAGGTTCCTGACATATGTACAAAGTCTACTGGACTTACTTCTTTTTTGCTGATGAACTGCAGCAGATTCTCAGGTGTCAAAATTCACATGACCTAAGACTTGAGTTTCTAGAGAGATGCTTAGTAGGAAAATAAAGTCTTTATTAAATCTCCATGTGTAAACAAACTGCTCATTGGATTTCTACAGGACAAGCATTAAAGATGCAAATATCCTGCTAATCTTAAACACTAACGTCGGTAAACATGTAGTGCAATGTCATCTGAAAAAGAAAAAAGCTAGCCCAGAGTTTATACAGAGGATAGGAATACTGTCTCATTTTATAAACTCTTTGCAGATTTGGTTTTTCAGTTTGAGCTCTTCATTTGTGGCTTCAAGTAGAAAATATTTCTGGATTCTTTGCTGTAATGTTTGAGACATATTTAACTGCCCTGAACCAAACACATGGAATTTATATTTTTTTTCTGCATGGCATTATGTGGAGCCGAGAGTGAACTGATATGGTGCTGATGATCCTTAGTGTGGGAAATATTGCAACAGTTCATGTTGTACTGGCAGCAGTAGATAATGTTCTGTCTTCTATTATCTGCCACGTGCAATTTGTAACTACAATACTAGAATGATGTTGAGGGAGAAGGAAAGAATTGTGTACTGTTTTTAGAATAGCATACCTCAGATTTTGCCATTCTGTCAGAATAAATGAATTTTCATCTTACTGCACAGCTGTGATTTTTCATCTGACTTTCCACCCTAATATCTTGGATCTTTCAGAATTTGCATCTCTTTTTCATCTATAAATGTTCCACACCTTATAAATGTAGTTATGATTAGTGGTATTACTCGTTTTATTTTCCAGTCCTTCACTGGTGTTTCTTGGCTCTGCAGTTCTTGTTCAGATCCCTTTTCTCTGATACACATTTAACCAAGTGTATTTTTTACACCTAAGATGTCATCCCATTTTCTTCTTCCTTCAAACTCTACAGCATTTGTACAGTCTAGTTGTAGTTTATGCAAGTATAAGTTAGACATGATGAACTCAAATATTCAGGACAGAAGTGACACACAGTTTCAGTAAGACTTGCTACATTGTAGCTCACTTCATAATTACTAATGGCAAAAAAATCACAGGAAATATTCCAAGGATGGTTTTATGTTCTTCCCAAGAATGTGGGAAGGCAAAGTTTTCATGAGATAGGTGAACAGTGGCAGCTATGCACTGCCAGAAGATCTGAGATGCTGTGCACTGCATGGTAAGTCTTTAGTTAATTCTTGCTTGGAAGATGAGTTTTCTCTCAGTCTTTGGTAGCAGACATTGAATGAAAGGATTAGGTTCTTGGTTTATATGCTTATCTAAATAGATGTCTTGTGTCTGGTGACCAGGATTTATAAAAAGTGGTGACAATCATGAGTTGGTATCCAGAGTTTTTACGAGAAAACTGAGTAGATTGAGTCACCTCTGCAGGTTACTCCTGATTAGAAAATAATTTATAAGAATATAATTGCAATTCTTAACTGCCAGGTTATTTTTTCTAATCCTAAAACCAAAGACAAACCAGTTAGTTAATGGCATGACAAGCAATGATGTGAATTTAACTAGGCTGGTACAAACTAAGAAATATTCCCAACCAAATCCTGAACACTAAATTTACTAGATATAGCACTTATATAGCTATCGCTATCTTAAAAAAAAAAAAAATGCAACATGTTTGGCACGCTAATTTCAATTTAAAATCGTAATTTGAGTCAAATTCATGCATCCATATCACTAGCAGAATCTGGAGTAACAACCTTGGTATAAGGTGGACTGAAAGTATTTTATTCACTGTATCCCTTTTAAACATTGTACCCAACTGTTACATGGGGGTATAGCGTGGGTGGAAGGACAAAAGGAAGTTTTTTCCCTCTTGAGCAGCTACCAGAAGCCAGACATAATTAAGATCACTTCCTGTTCACTCAGATGGTGCAGATACTCAAAATGGGATTTGAGGGACTGGGAAGAAGATACAGTCATGAATTCGCTCATTCAGTGGATCCGCATAATGTTGCATTGAAATTAAGCTCTAACTCTAAATAGCACAGAAGCTTTACCCAGGATACTTTTTTGCTACCAGTGCAGCTCCCCAGAACAGGCATAGTTAGGAAAGTGTAGGAACTGTTTAATTCACGATGGACCTGTAGGAACAATATTCTAGCAGCAGGAGCATTCTCTGTGTGCTGGGCAAGTTTGGGAAGGGTTCTGGCCTAGTCCTCCCAGCCCCTCTGGGGTGATGGAACCGCGCTGTGGTTATTTATTCTCTAGGTCAGATAGATAGAATTTCATCCACTGGGATATTGACTCTTTTAACATTCATCCGTGTGTGGAGCAGCACATTTATCCTAGCATACATCAGTAGCAACTGCTAGTTTGATAATGCTCTTACAAATTCCTGCTCTGGTTATTATTTTTCTCATGACTGATAATCATGCTGAATTATGCCCTTTCTTAACACTGAGAAGATGCAATAAAGTGACTGTAACTCACTCTCAAAACACCTGATCCATCTGAGTGGCACTTCAAATGGTTTTTCCTTTGGAATCACCAGTACATGTAATGACCATGAAGTAATGACTGTATTTGTTGTCTTGGAATTTTTTACTATTTAAAGAGCATTTGCTGCATAAATACTACTGAATTAGCCATCTGCAGAGATATAATTACAGTAGACATTAAATCTTATTTAAAAAGGGAACATGAAAATCTTGTCATTACACCTGCAAAAGCAGAAAACCACTATAATTAGGGATTATGTCGTGGCTGGAAAACAGCTTTCTCACTTCCCTGATATGAATGGTAAACCTGGGTGTATGTATGTACATGTATGTACTTCTCATGGATTTTCTTCCATCCTTCTAATTAGATTGATTTGTACACCTACAGAGTTCTGTCTGTAGTATGCATCAGACCCATTTTGGTTTTGATATAGTACATATTATTGTGTATATTGTAACGTAACACAGCATTGGTGGTCCTGAAGACAAGGAGTTTATCCAGGACATACAACTCCTCATGCTTTCCATGAATGTGCATGATCTTGACCTTGCAGAGAACCTGGGGGTTTTGGGGGATAATGACATTTATTTGAATATGTGGACTTATTAGACATTTTAGCCCATTTCACAGTAGTTGTTTTGCTAACTGTAAAAAACCTTTCACAGAAGGCTGTTCAGTGAGCTCAGCACAGAGCTCTCATGCCAAAACCTAGCAAGTCTTCAGATTAGGATACAGTTCTGTTAAGTTTCTCTTGCTGGCAGATCTTGCTCAGGTCTGTGCTTATGGTGCTAAATTGGCCAAGAATATGTAGTGACAGAGAAGAACAGCCTCTAATCTCAGAAAGTTATACAAGTATTAGATTTTGAATGTATTAAATATGACAGAAACTTAGTATTTTATACATTATTGCATTTTTCTTATAAATAGTAGGGTCGGTAACATTTTTTAAATCCAAGAAATATATGGTTCCACATTTTTGGTCATGACAGATAAGAACCATTCATGTATATTTGAAGTATTAGCCAGGAACATTTCTTGAATATAGTACAAAAATAAGTAGAAATCATTGAAAAAATCTCTAGTACGTAATACTCTCCCCACTGGCATATTACCCAGGCAAGAGGGTTTAGAAGTGTGGTGATGAGATCATTAACAAGAAGATTACATTAACTAGGATTTAAAAAAGTGTTAATTGTGTGTGTATTCATGCCATTGAAGGTAGTAAAAATATAACTTTAAGCATTTCTTTAAAGAACATATTATGACATCAATAATTTTTTATCCATAATTAACTCTTATGATAATGACCTTTCTGATTTTGGCTGTGATTATAATGGTTTCATGTCTCATGGTATGAAGTTACTTAAGGTGATAAACCTAGACAGGATGAGAATGAGAGATCAAGGTCAAGCCAGTTTACTGCATCAAACACTGGACACTGCTTGCTTCTTTGTTTAGAAACAGTATTCCTTCTTAGGAATCGGATGTTTTACATGATTTCTAAATAAAAATCCCTATGAAGCTTTCAGAACATCAGCTGTGAGCCATTTGGAAATAATTTTATTAATTTACTTCCCTCCAGTCCTTCAAAATAGTAGCACATCTGCTTTGACTGTGAGTATTTCAGACTGAGGCATCCTTAAAAGAAAAATAGTTTCCTCCAGATCGTTCAGCATAAGCATATGTTTCTTTCATTTGAAAAGCAAGTGTAGCATAAATCAATCAAGGAACAACATGCTGGCATTTGTTACCAACAGCTACGTTATTTGAAATAAAGTATATTTCATACCAGTTGCTGCCAGTAAATAACATTTTAAATACAGTTATATTAATTTTGTTCAATGCATCATCACTCTTAAGTATAGATGCAAGTCTGTGTTCTAAGAAATTACAGAATAAATATTGAAGGATTTTCAAGGAATTTTTACATTTCTGTGGAGTATATATCATTCTCTCATCAGCTGCATATAGGGTTTGAAAGCTCTATGGCAAAGAGTCTGATAATGTGTTTTGTGGCTTCTTCAGGAATTTCTAGATAAAGTTGCTTAATTAATTTCTATAAAACCCTGGAGAAAATCATGCCTAATTAATTAGAGGACTGCCCTTTAGCAGTGATAAATAATTGCTTGCAACTTCTGAAGAACAAATGCATCCTAATTTTTCTTTTCTGTTCCACTTCTGTTCTGTGAAGTCATTCTGTACTGTTGAAGCTATAGGATTGATTCTTTTTACTTACTGATCTTACTCCAAACTAAGGAAGAAATAAGTTTCCTAAACTCAGCAAATTTTCAGCAGGGGAAGAACTGTGAGTACAAGGTAATGTTGATGTTCAGCCCTTGCAAACAGGTATTTTATTGAAGTCTGATTTTACTCAAACTCAGTCTTTAAACTAGGCAGACTTCTTAGCTCCGTTGTTCTTCTTTGAGGCAGTTCGAGAACATCAGTTCTCTTCTGATTAGCAGCCTTGCATGAAGCTTCCACCTCCTGTTTGTTCGTGTTTATTCTATATTATACTAGAAGCTCTTTGACTACCGTAAGCCACAAGCATATAAGAACTCGCAGGAAGAAATGAGGTAATTATTGTTTATTTAATTAAAGTGAAGAACTTTAGCTACAGGTTGTCATAGATACAGTATCCTGTTTGAAATCTTTTCCAAGCCATCACAGACCAATGCATATTATCAGGAAATCAAGATTAACATTGTTAGCTTTATTTTTTGTCAGTCTTTTCTGTTGACAGTAGTTATTCAACTATCAAAAGAAAATTTTCTTAGATGTTTCAGAACAGAAATGAAAGTGAATGTTTTCTGTGAAAGTTGAGTTTTGGTCATAAAAAAAACCCAAAAAACCAAACAACCTTTACTTGGCTTGATTTCTTCAGTTGATCTTTCATTTTCTCGTTAGGGTTCTGAATGCTCGTACATGCAAATTGGAAACTAGTAGATGAATCTGTAACAATCACCAGGATAGGTTTAAAGGCTGGAAGGTCTGTAGGTAAGGTTGGGATGAGTGTTTGTAGTCAGATGTGACAGGGTCACCTGTTTAGGTAAAGATTTTCAGGGGGTGATGAGGGCAAGCTGCCCCCTTAAAAGATGGAGAGCCAAGCATGATACCATGGCCAGGAGGGCAGTGGCCTCTCCAGCCAGACCCATAGCGCCCAAGCGATGCAAGCAGGAGAGGCCTGGGACTGGCAGGTCAGGCTGGTTGGGGATGGTAAGATCTATTAGTGCATTCAAGGCCTTGACAAAGATCTAAGAGTGGCAAGCTGCGCCAAACTGAAACTTATGCTAGAGTTAGGGTTAGGCTTTAGTGATAATCCAGTAAGAGATCTCTGTGTTTTAGGACAATGCATTTAGGACAACCTGTAAAAAAAGTACTTTAATCAAAGATAACTGTAGGGAAATAAAAGATAATATATCTTGTAACCAGCTATCACTCCAGTTTGGCTTCTCTTTGTTCCTCTGTTTATTTGGCAGGCAATCAAGCCAAACCAAGCCTCAAGACACTTCACAGAGCTGCCAAAATCAGGATTTATTTTTTTTAACAAGCTATATTCTAAATTGGCCTCTCAGAAGTGAATTCAGACCTGGAATAATTACCTCCTTGTAGTCCTGTGTCCCAACAGGATTTTATTAAATGCAGACTTACCATAACCTCCATTTGCCATAATGGACTCTATTAGAGGTGTCCTAACTCCTGTCACTTATGCAAGATAAATTTCTATCTGGCAGGGACAGAATTTATCTGGTTTACCACTGTCACATAATGATGCCTTTGAAATGCCTTTCAGTTGGTTAGACTTTATTTAGGTTTGATATCCAGATTACCTGTAGCTTATAAGCTGCTGGTACCATGGAAATACATATCATTCTGGCAAGACACTCACCTCTGAATGTACATGATTTAAATATATCACTCTCTGTAATATATACCAGTAGAACAATTTGCAGTCCTGTAAATGAGAGCACTAAGTGAGGGCGGTTGATGACTCTTAAAATAAGATAGAATGTGTAGCAAAAAAAAATTGGGAACAACATATTACAAATAAGGGATCCTTAAACATGACACGCTGAGTTAGTGGGGACTTAGGACAGTGAAGGAGTAGAGTGGCATTTACAGCAAAATTGCCCTAAAAGATTGTCTGCCATATCCTCATCTGCCCTGGTCACGTGCACGTTGTTCAGTCACACAGCCCCAGAACCAGTGTCTTCCACTGTTCGATCCAGCAAGAAATGATATTTGTAGAAAAAAAATTTTTCCTCTGGATCAGCTATAGTAACGTGTAATGGCAGTTCACCAGTGTGTAAATTTTGTCCTGAGAAAAGTTAGTATTACGTGGCTAGCAGCTATAATTTTGTAATTATAAACCTTTTGCCACAATAGTGCTGTGAAATAAAATAGGTAAGATAAAATAACTATGTGGGTGTCAAAAACGTTTAAAAAATAAAAAAAGAGGAAAGGAGAAGCACTGTTGGAGATCAAAAGGATAAGGGACCCAGAGGAAGAAGGGAAGCTTTCTGTACCTTCATCATAAAATTTTCTGAGGTACAAACTAGTATAAATTAACTAGAATAAGTGAGCTCATGCACTTTCCAAGGAAGAATAATTTGTAATATTTTTATGTCCTGCAATAAATAAACACCCTGTGGAACTCGAAGTCCCAAGATGTAAATATTATTAGAATGCATTTATTTATTTACCAAGTTAATAATATTTTGTGGTTTACAAACATGAATAAGAACAACCTCCCAGATGTAAGAAAAGTGCATTCAAAACCGAACATAATCAAGAGAAAAGGAAATGTAGAGAATCCCCGTTCTGGTGTGCTTTTTTTCTCGGACAGTACAAGAAAAAATAATTCAGGTATTTATAAAATTGAATTTTTGAGGATGCTGAAGCATCTCTAGTCACAGCACATTGTGTTATAACTGGAATAGGCAGAGGCTGCCCATAGCATTTATCTGTAAGCAATTCTAATGTAATTCCACAGAGAAAACTTGCACTCATTTCATGTGGGACTGTATACTTGCCATCATGTCCTAATGATTTAATAATTACTTTTCAAAATCTCAAAAAACAAGCTCTTAAATAGGAAGCTATTTCTAAGTACCTGAATAATTCAGCTTGTGTTGTACATTACCTACACACAAGCTTTTCTTGTAAGCTAAAAAATACCTGTTTGTGACAAGAATAACATAGTAATTTAGTTTTATCTTGTACTGTCCAGTTGTTCTAATATAAGCTCCAAAATAGCTTGAAGTTGTGTTAAAGTCAATATATTTTTAGTGGGATCTGTTATTTAAGAATTTGTCAAATTCATTTTGGTCTGGTGGGGGTGACATTACATCCTTACCTATGGTAGTGTAAAACAGTATTTAACTCTAATGGCATTATTTCAATCAATAATGCTTATGTTCCTAGGCCTGCAAAAAGCTTATAAAAGGTATAGAAGAGGTTCTTTCAAAATTCAATTTTATAGTTTCTTTGCTTTGGTTTGCTAAGGCTGATTCTTTTGTTTGGAGCCATTTTAGCGCTTTCAGTGGTACTGTCTGAAGTTACTAATTAGGTTTACTACTTCAGTGTTACGCTTTTCAGGTCACTGTGATGTGTCATTGAAACAAGCCCATTAAAATGAATGATGTGTGTTGTAATTTCATTAGTATCATCAATAATGTATTGCACTTTTCTGGTCAGGAGTCTTGTTTTGGTTTGTGTGGGTCAGGCTGACTCTGTGAATTATATTTATAAGATCGAAATAGTTAAAGATGAAGGTAGATATTTAAGCAATTAGGCTTGAGGTTGGAATTGTTTTTTTAGAAGTGTAGGCCACAAAACCAATTTGTATTAAGGAATGTTTAAGTAATTGAATTTCACAGTATAAATTAAAGTGTCTTGGTATCATTATGCGTGTTGTGGTCACATAGTGCTATCTTGTGCCAATGAAATGGCTGTGTTTTATTTTTCAGTCCATGTGTAATCTTTAATGAAAACACTTTTCTGACTTGTAAAGGCTTGGAAGCAATAAACTGGACGAACCATTTTTTTTTTTTTTTTTTTCATTTCATGAAGCTTGGACTGAGATAAGTAAAATTGCATAAATTGACTCTCATGAACATGCATAAAGAGAGAAATCATTTTATGCAACAAAGGGGTGGCATGGCTTGCCAAACGAAGATAAGTAATTGGAAAATACAAGATCCTGGTGGGAATTTCTAGCAGAAAATCTGAAAAAACAGGTGCCATATAATGTTACTTATTTGCATACATAAAAATAAAAAATAAGTTCTGTCATACTATGCAGTCAGCTGTGCCAAAGTCATACTACTATTGCAAAAGTTAAGATATTCTTTTAAATTATGACAGCAGACTGCTTGTCTCTTTCATTCATCAAATGACTAAGGTTTTCTCATTAGGCACTGATTTGTACCATAGCCAGGCAGGATGGGCTAGGAATACTTGTATTTTACAGTGGATGACCTGCCTGTGAATTATCTGTGGAATCACCTGTGACTCCGAAATCACAGCAGTAGAGGTAAACTGCATTAACATCCTTGTATGTCAAGGTAAACCATCTTTTTAGCTTCTGTGCCTTGTTTAGAGCACAATTGAAGATGGGATGGGAGAAGATCTGTTCCTGTTCACCACAAACATTTTCTCAGCAGTCCTGGAATGTTTCAGTCTTCAGGTCATCCTCTCTTTGGAGTCTGATCTCTAGCAGTCTTAAGTTAGCGTTGCTCTGCTGATGGTTATTGTGTTATGACATTTTTATTAGTCGATATTACTCCCAGTAAAGGAATAGAGGGATCCTAATACAGATCAAGATGCCAGTGTTGTAGGCATTTGAAGCAGATTTCTAGTTCAGTCAAACTCTCCCAGCCACCAGCAACCAGACAGGACTGTGACATGCCTTCTCAGAGAAAAAAGTAATGTGATTATCTTTAGCATTGCCCCTCCTCTTCAATGGCTTTGAGGGGTTGTGAACAGGCCTGTGTCTGCCTGTGAACTGTGGGAACTATTGAGGACAGTTCTTCAGAAGCCTGGGTCTGCTCTCACTGATCTCGGCAGCAGTCCCTGAATTGATTTCAGAGGGAGCAAAACCAATCCCTGCTTTGAAAACTGCAGTATGGCCCATAGCACAGCCTATCCTTAAAACCCAACCAACCAACAATTTATCTGGTTCTCAGTATACAAAGTCTTTGTTTCCTATATCACAGAGACACTTTAGGGACAGTCCATACTGTAACTTTAGTCACCTTTGACTGTAAGCTGTGTCATAGTCTCAAGGAACAGTAGCATCAGCTCAGAACTGAGGAAGCAGGCGGTTGGCCTGACTGCCACGGTGCAAGCTGAAGATGTTATTGGCACATCTGCCTGTTACTGGCCTCTTGATGGAGGTTTCTGTCACCGCTGAGCTATTCCTGCAAGTGCTCCTAACCTGTTTCAGTCTAAATGATCTAGGTCAGTGATGACCTACTGTTTAAACTACGTAAGCTATCCTTCTACTGCAGTGTTGGATTCGAACTCCTACCCTCATCTGTTTAAAACTACTGTGTATTGCATTACAGAACACTTGAAATGGCTGTCAGGGGGTAAAAAGCTTACCGTTCCTATTGCACATCCCTGGGTTTGGATGTGCACTCAATATAGGAAGGTAAAAACATAAAGACTGAAAAATTGTGTTGTGAGGATAGGAATTATTTCATATCTTTGAAAAATATTGCCCCTCATTCAAAGCATTTTCTCAAACTGGAAAACATGGCAGAAGATTGTAGATGTTCTGTAGTGTCATTTATTGGGCTACTTCGTTACCATTCCTCCTTGTAGACTGGCAATTAAATGATTCATATAATAAGATACACTTTTGTGGTCATCTATCTTGTAGGTACTTGACAGTTTTATTACTAATTTGGAGTTGCCATTGGGCCTGTCATGCAGTTAGGTTACTAACAGAGTATCTCAGTTGTCTGGCTTTCTTGCTGGTTTCATTCTGTGAAACAATTTCTCCCCTGCCTTGAACACCTGCCTTGAATTTAAGGATGAGGTCCTGCACCAAATCACGTGTAGCTTTCCTGTTTCAAATTTCACTCACTCTGTTTACAATCAAAGGAGCTCCTGGGCGGAGATTTATGATATTTACGTGTTTTTCTAATTAGGATAATGATTACACCTGTTTTTAGATAACATTTATAGCCTGCTTCAAAAAGTGTCATTGAAATCACTGACTAGCTTTGAATTCCGGGACTTCAACACCTCATAAAGATAACGTTTCCAAGGGACCAAACGTTACCTTTGCATGTGTTTTTATACAAGCCATTAAAAAGTCTTGCAGATATTATAGGAGAGCACAGATTTTGTTTTCTAAGGGTTTAGCTGTACATTGCATTTATTTCCTTCCTCAAGTATGTGACAGTAAAGATGGGTTGCTCTTGTTCTGATGCCACAAAGGATTATTGATGAAATAAAGGCTCTGCTGAAGGCAATGGGAGTCTCACCATAGACTTCAATGCAGCTAGAATTTCACCTCTGAAGTGTGAAGTAAATAACAGGAGCAGATAGGAAAAAAAATAAATAATCCATGTCTAGGGTCCACAGTAATAACCAAACTTTTTTTAGAGGGGAATAAATGGAATCCAGCTGAGACAGAAAACACTTCATGTGGGGTGTGATAGGTCTAGGCTCATGATTTTGAATAAAATCGTGAATGGTCAAAGAGGAATGTGAGATTTCTTTGACAGATTTAGTGAATGTTTCAATGTATGTACACCTAGATCAATGAACAGATTCAGTTTACAAAGCCATAATAAATATGCAGTTGTCTTTTAGTTTGCCATGGGTCAGCTTTACTGTGCATAACACGTATAATCTGTAAAGTGTGTCTGATACTTGCAGGGTTTCTTGATGATTTCTGATGAATTATTTTGAGTAAAAAGTTCACCGTTCTCCATTGTTTTCTTTCAGAAATATTCTTTACAGACTAGATGAAAGGACAAGCCAGTTTTCAGTACTGCTAAAGGCACTGGAGCAGTGCAAACTACATCAGTCAAATGAGACCATTCAAGCAGCCTTGTCAGAGGTGCTGAACAGCATCAATTCAGCTCAGGTTTACTTCAAAGCCGGACTTGATGTGTTTGAGACTACCTTAGCTGGAAAGAAATGAGAGGATTCTCTGCATTCTAAGATGTTTGTTTACAACTTGCTAAACAAAAGTTCAACTTGGACCAGAATTTCTCTGAGGATGAAACCTTTTGCAGCTTTTCTTTCAGTTGACGCTTAAAGGTACTGCAATGCGCGTTTTTATAAATATAAAACAGTCTTTTGCACTGTTCACAGTATATCTCAAATGTCTGTCTCTGAATGTATAAAATGTAATGAGAGGGAATAACACTTAAGATATGATTTTTGGAGGGACATCTGCTGTATTTTTATATGTAAAAAATATTTTTATGACTAAGAGCTCAATCTTGCAAAGTACTGAGCATGTCTTGCAATATGCTGAAGACCTGGTTCTGAGACACCCCAGGTGTATACCCAGGTGAGCTTTCCATGCCTACTCTGTCAGAAAAATGTGACTTAAGTATACTCTTGTGTTTCTTAACTTCCTCAGCAAACTCATCTTCTTCCTTACTCCTTTCAGAGTAAGTAGTTGAAGCTGGCATTTCCTTGGGTATCCAGCACCAGAGTTTATCAGGAAATGCACAAAACACCTTACTGGGGCAATCCAACATCTTTACTCCTGTGGAACAAGAAATACCTCAATTCTGAGAATACAGATAAGCTTTGATTATCCCATTTCTGTATGAAAAAAGAGTTGTTTTCTCTAGTAATTCTTGGAGGGAAAAATTTTGTGATTATTTCAAATGATTTGAAAAGTTTGAGTCGGTAGTTATGCTTGTATGAAAATACTTTGAATCATTATCTTAAATAAAAGGACTGCCTAGTCTTATAAGGCTACAGGCCTTAGAAGCTTATACATTACCAAAACAGCCCACTGCAAGGTCTCCCTAATTTTCCAGAAAGCAGTAAAGGAAAACAAGACCTCAGAGTTCTGGAAGCATGTTTGGGATTCCACCACTTGGCTACACCACCCATTATTCCAGGCTGGATCATTCCATCAGTAGTGCCTGGCATATAGGACATGGATTATTGTCAAAAAAGCACAAGGAAAACATAAATTCATTCCCTACTGTAAAACCAGGAATTCACCTCTGAAGGCACAAGCTGATGGAGCGTATTGCAGGGCTAAAACTCAAATCTGTTTTGCATTGGTGGAAGCCCTGTACAAAGGCTGTAATCACACCATTACTTCGTTGGCCTGAAGTCATCTGTGAATGAAAGGATCGTGAGGTTCAGTGTCCTCACCTCTGAGGGGATAATATGCACACATGAGAACTGCAGGTCTTAATACTATAAACAGTTGAAATTGTTAAGCCCTATTGGGTTTAGAGTTTTACAATCTCAGATGATTCTGGGGTTAGAGATTAAAAAATTAATTTTATATAGATACTTAGAATTGAAATATAATTTATTTGATGGAAATGTTAAATGTATTGTTACCCAGTTTGCCATGGAAACAGTACAGAAACATTTCAGGTTGCAATAAAAATGGAAAAAGTATCTGTAGTAATGTAAAAAAATTGCCTTCTGGAAAATTTCAGAAGTGCACAATTTGGTGAAAGACTTTTTGAAGTGTGTGTTCACATAGCAAGAAATGAGAGTTTTTTACAGATCTGGGTTTCTATTTCCAAAAGTCCTTGGCAAATGGGCCCCTATTAGCAATGACTCCAGAGTAGGTGCATACAGCTATGCTGTTGCTACATTTCTTTGCAAGTTATTGTCATAATGTGGGCAAAAGTATCCCAGGTCTGACCAGAGGTAGGGCTATGCAGTTGTACAGTTATAACTGATGTGGGAGTATGTTCAGCATTAGTCGGTGTGACTGTATGAACTTAGACATGATTATCTCCTGTCTTTACTTGGCATCTGATAAGCAAGAGTATATGATTATTCTTTTGCTAATGCTGGTACCAGTTCTGTTAACTGCGGAGAGAATTTGACTTCTGAAGAGTAAAGTTTTTTCTGATACTATAATGGTGGTTCATCCCCTTGTTTCTGTAGTTTTTACTATTGTAATATTTAAATGTTTGGAATAGCCACATTTGAGTTGTATGTTTGTTTGGTGGTAATATTTGGAGGTGTACTGTGCACGCTGCATTTGAATTGTGTTTTCTAATAGGGACCACTCTTCTAACTGTTTAGTAATGCATTTTCTTTAGAGTGCTGACTCACTGTGGAGCCAGTGTTCTATGGTCTTAAATGATACAGGGTCTGGTGCCATTAATAAACTAAAAATAGAGATTAACACTTCTTTTAACTGCCAGGTAAATTTAGTAACTGCTTCCTCAGTCTTAGTATGTATGTTCCACCAAAACCACCTCTAATGTAACCAAAGTCTACTCATGCAAAACTGGTGAAATCTGTTGGGAAAAGTATCCCTCATGTACGATTTCTCAACCATGTAATTCCTCACTAAAACGTTTATCTTGTTTTCTCACTAATGTCCTTCTATGACCACTTTTAAAATGGCAGACTTCAAAGTACTCCACCATAAAAAGCACTGCTACTATAAATGCCTGTCTATTCTAGAGACGATCATAAATTCTTTTTGGAGTGATGAATCAGATGAGCTATTTAGGGACTTAAATGCATTGATTTCAATGTCATCTCACTTCTAGATCTCTAGGTTTTTATTTCAAAAGTTCCAATCTTCTATATAAGTGAGTGCTTAGTGATAATATTTGTACCATTACAGCTTCAGAAAAGGCACTTTTGAGCCATATCCGTCCATTGATTTTTAAATCCTACCTATTGACTTCAAAGAATTTATAGCAAGTTAAGGTCCTAAATACCTGGTGTGTTTCTAACATAGAATTTTTGCCCAGCCAGCTGTAGAACGTGAGCTAAAGGAAGGTGTTAGTAAATCACAGTAGCTTACCCGAATTGATTTCATTCCTGCATTGTGTTGAAATAAATGGAGCACCCTTAAAGGCAGAAGTATGTTTGCAAATTGCCTGAATGATACTAAAAATTTGTTACCTTTTCAACTTCGAAACATCAACTGCCAGAGACTGTATAACAAATGCATTGATTGCTAAGTAATCTAGAGTCTTGCTCGCAGTGACCAGAAAATCCCTGCAGCTTGCAATATTTGTATGTTGAGACAGTTGATAATAAAAAGCTAATAAGATTTTATTAGTACGTATTTTAAAGAGTCCATAAAGAAGTTAAAGTACAATCAACTTAGATGAATAATAAGTACATGGGAGCTGGATTTTGAGTACTAACCTTAAAAAAGGCAGTGAATCGCTTTTATCATCCAAGAAAAACAGTATCTGTACTAATACGCAAACACACAAATATGCAAATGCCTTATATCTTCAAAACATTGTACAAACACTAATTTACTTGCAGTGATATGATACATCTACATAAATGTAGATGTAAATAATAACTACATGAGAAAATCAGCAAACACTTTGCACTGCTTCACTTACCTTTTAGGAAAGTATTTCAGCCTGGAGGTGTAAAAAAAGGCACTTCAGCTGACCTCAGCTCTTGCAGCAGTAGGTGGGGAAAGGTTAAATTGCTCAGGTATCACAGAGGGGACCTCTGGAGGCCACCTAGTCCAACTTCCCTGCTCAGGCAGGGTCACCTAGAGCCAGTTGCCCACGAGGGACTAGGTTCAGATTACTTCTGAATAGCTTCCAAGGATGGAGATTCCACAACCTCTCTGGGCACCCTGTGCCAGTGCTTGGTCACCCTCACAGACAAAAAGTGTTTCCTTCTTCTATAGATATAGGTTCTCCAAATCTCTCCCTATATCTCTTAGTAGTTAAATCATTGTAATTGGTTTAATTGCAAACGTTCAAACGGTAACCCTCATTTCATTCAGTGAAAACTCTTGGCCAAGCTCTCTAGGATTTCACAGTTAATATCTTGGAAAGTTTGTATAAGGAGTTTTGTCCTTCAAGGCATGGGGTTTATTTTTAAGTTGTACAGACTACTGTCTTGTATCTTTTAAGGTCTTTTTGTGTGGTCTCTGATTCCCAGTCACAGGATTCCTATATACATTAAGAGAGTGATTGAGAACAAAAGTTGCATTAGAAAATGCAGGGAGGAAAAATACCCATCAGCATAAGTGTAGCTATGTGCTGTGAATGAATCTTAACCAAACTTTGGGAGCTCTGTGCAATTCTGTGGCTTGTGTTATGCAGAAAGTCAGGCAAGATAATTGTATGGGTCATTCTAGCTTTAAAAGCTATTAAATACTATAAACATAGTTATGTCTGGGCCTGTATTCTCAAGGGAGCAGTGAAGAGTTTCCTCAAAAGCCTTGTGTTACAAGCTGTTATCTGTGTTATTCAGAAATGGGTACCTCTGACATACATTACGGTTGCTATCTCAGGAAACAAGCATAGTGTGGAAGATGTTCTTTTCCTCTTAGCACTCAATAACATTTTAGTAGTATTCTGCCAGTCCCAAAAAGGTGAGTGGTAGGAAAGAAATCTCATTTTAAGATGCCAGGGACCTGAATTTTGAAAACAGTTAGCCTTATGCAGCACTATAAATGTTCAAAACATAGTAGAAGGTGTCTTCCGTTGGAGCTCTGCATCTACAAAACCTGGGATAGATACTCCAGGATGGCAAGTAAATGTCTCATAAATACAGAATACACAGTTACTGTCCATTAAAGGTTATATTAATTGTAAAAATTACTTGCCTACCAGTGCACGGATAGGATTTCATCACCCGAGATAGTTTTTGGTGACGTCAGACTGTCTTTTCTCCCTCTGCTACCATCTTCTGCAACCCCCTGCATTCTCTGCATTCAGCTTCTCTCACATCCTCATGCCATGTGATGACTCTTCCCATTCCTCACCACCTTTTTCTTGATCATTTCCACTAGTTTTCTGTCTCTATTCTGGTTCCTTATCACTTAGTCATCCTATAAATTTCCCAACTACCACTTCCTAGTCTCCCCTTTAATTCGCCAACCACCAACTTAATCCCTCCCTTTTTTCCCTCTGATCTCAGTCACACCTTTTGTTCCCCATCCAGTTCTCCACTCACCTCCCTTAAGTTCAGATTCTTATTCCTGGTACATAATAGAGAGTTGAAAGTGGTAGAAAAGTCCTGCTCAGACCCAGATGGATAAAATATAAGGAGGCATCATCTGTAAATTTCAACGTAGTATCTTCTAGGTATGTGCAAACAGCAATTTTTCAATTATAGCTTGATTGAATGGAAGCAAATTTTCTTGGGACGTGCAAAATATTTTTTCCTATCTTCTTTCTTTCTGATGTCTGTCTGACCCAGGAAATTACCTCAAAAATATCTGTAGACAGGTGATAGTCTTGAAAGTTTTGAAATAAACCTTTAAAACTTGGATGAGTAAGAAAAGATAGATAAACTTAATCAGATATGGTACTACCTACTACCTGCCTACAAATAAAATAAGTAGTATGTAAGCACATAATTTTTACTGACCTTGTGCATGCCATCCAGTACCTTTCATTACATAATGGCTACATACAAAAGTTGGGTATGTAAATATACTGTATTGCTGTGTGTAAAATGATTGAGAATGATAAGGACTCCAGCCATATGCACAAACATGTACTTGACCATGCACGCTTGAACCTAGGCAGTGCCTAAGAATAATGAATACTCATCTAGGAAGCAAAGGATTTGAGAGTATCTAAATTAGACTGTATGTTTACTAAAACTATGGTGCTATCAAGCCTAACTTCTTTTTTTTTCCTAATTTTAATGCTATTGCTGCTGGTTGCTTTTACTATTGCTTGTTCACATTCGTCATAACTGGAGAATATGTGAACCTGCAGATTTAGATTCACTGTAAGATTTTGTTCCCCCTCAAGCTTACTGACTTGGTCTGTTTTTTTCAGCAGGATTGACTTTACCATGACTGCTTATCAGGGTATTATTCCACATGAGTGAGGTCAGCAGAATTCAGCCACTATTTATGGAATTTCCCAAAAGATTTGGTATTAGAATATTGTTTATTTGTGTTTAGTCTAATCTCTTTACTCTCTCAACATAGATTATTACAAGCAAGAATTTTTTTTTTTTAAAATGAGCAGGAGTCTCTTGGTCAATGTTAAGTAAACCCACAGGGCAGAATATAAATGTGTATGTACAAGTGATGTATTATAATCCAGATTTAATAGTTATTAAAAATGTTTGCATGGATTAATGCAGACATCCTCTTATGAGCTTCATAGATTGGAATTATTACAAGGGCTTAATTTAAGAAATGTAAACAGAATATAGGCATGGAACAACTTATTTTGCTATGTGAAAGTATATGTTTACTTGTCCACCTAATCCATTTTGTTAAAAAATACTAGGGGTTTTTTTAAGCTACTTTTCTCTTGATTTGTTTTCCAACAAGCCTTTGAAAATGAGGTCTTACTCTTTATTTTTTCTTTTAAATGTGTGCTGCCTTTAGTGTTTCTGGAAAGCTTATCATGTGTTAGGAGCGTAACTTCTTCTTGTCTGATCATTCCTGGATTATTTGATAGAATTAAAAGTTGTATTTCAAAGCATGGTCTTTGGAAGAAGGTCCTTTACTGACCAGTTAATGTATATGAGATTATATGCTTGAGTGGCTGCCTTTACCATGCAGTGGTACACATATGCAATATGATGCTTTGAGGCACTAATTTAAAAGAACAAAGTACTTTTTAATAGTATTGCAGAGACCTGCTAATTTTCCCCCATTTGAAACTGTTCTTTCCTGAGCATACTGGTGATATAGTAATGTAATAATACCAAGTGCTCTTAGCACTTGCTACAAGCTGTTACTACAGGTGGCCTGTTAGGGGGTTGTCTGAGCTGTCAGTGTATTTCCACAGTTTTTCATTAGCGTCTCTTGTAGCCCCACTCAGCTTTTCTGTAGCACAGTCCTGATCACCAAGGTGAGAGGGATAGGTCTCACTGATATGTCAGCTTGCTACAGAAACTGTTGTTGCCCCCTGTCCTTACAAAGTTATGTAATACTTGGTAAGTGCTTCCCAAACTTTTGGTGTTTTCAGTCTCTATACTGAGGATTCTGAAAAAATACTGGACACTGGGTTGTTTTTTTCATGCAGTCTCATTTCCTGTTCTCAACAGCTTAAACATGTTGTAATCTTATGAATCCACTAGAGAAGAAATAAGGATATGCTTAATATTTCATACTTAAAGCAGATCAGATGAACACAAATTCTCTTTGTTTTCCATTTGCAGTTTATGCAAGTTAATATGCAACATGCTGTTATCACATATATTACGGTTTGGTATTCTGAGACAAATGAAAAACGAATATGATTCCACATCCAGAGGAAGTATAATGAATTCAGGGAACACTTCACATTCAAGTATCTTAACCGTTTGCATGCAGTGGGAAAAAGGGCAAGTTACCATGCTTGCAACAGATACTTTACAGGTTTTCATACAGGTCTGAAAATAACATTGTTCTGTATAAGGCCAGATTTTAGCATTGCATTCGTACCTAGCTGCATGGTAACGTATGTCCTCATTGCTGTACCTTTGAGGATTAACACTCAAATGTTGTTATCAGTGATCATGTTGGTCTCAATATAAACTATTATTTTTATGTCACATAACACCTTACAGAGTTTACCTAATCGAATGGAATATACAAGTATTTCTGCCTTTTGTATGCAAAAGAGCAGCTGTCAAGTTGTGTTATCTTTGTCAAGCTTTGATACAGAATGTGAGATGCCTGAATGATGACTCCTTATTCCACCTACTTCTAAATTTTCATGTAGTAAAATCTAGTTGCCACAATTGATAGCTATTCAATTCAGAATATTAAGTAACTAGGGTTTTGGACCATGCAGTAATATAAACTTGATGCAGTGATTCCTGGAAACCAATAAATATCATGTTATGTGGAAATGTGCAATGAAAGGTTGATTTTTATAACACATTATAGAATGTTAAGTCTGAATAAAATAGCTTATTTGCAAAATTAGTTTACTTTGTATCAATTTGTACTTTTATAACATAGTGTAATGAAAAGGTAACATTGGCCATTAATACAAGTAGATTCTACATACTTTGATTAAGAAGCACATTTTACTTGTTTCTACTATGAGTATGATTTTTGCAGTCCGTGAGAGTGTTTATACAGAAGGCACTGTGGACTGCAATTCAGTAATAGTCATTTTGTGAAAGTGGTTGTGAATTAGACAACGTTTTTTCCATAGTTACATTTTTGCTAGAAATTAAACTGGAATATGAAGATGTGTATAATGTACAATGCACTGAATGATTTGGAATTATATTCATTTGCGTTTTTGTTGGTTTTGCTTTCTTTTTTTAATTGGTTCTGCCAATGAGCTGTAACATATGCCTCTCAAGCTGCTGATTCAGTAACATGGATCCCAGGGCATTAAAACATAATGGGAAGAAGGAAAAAAAGCAAGGAAGAAAAAAATAGCTAGACAGAACCTCAGAACCTGGGATGTGATAATTTGCTGACAGGTAAATTTTAAATTATCGATTATTTTAGGTGCTGGTATATAGAAAGCCCAGATATTCAGATAATTGGTCTTTCAGGTAGGAAGAAATGGTCCCTGTATGTTTTTGAGAATCAAGAATTTGAAAAGTAGATAGAGATTTTGGAACAAACTCAAAGTACTTAGAATGAGACTCTTTTGGAGGAAAAAAAAAAGCCACTGAACAACCTTTAATGCTATCTAAAGAGACCAGCCAGTTCTGAACATCTTGATGATATGTAATATTCAGATTATATGAAATTCAGATCATCAGGCTTTTTCCTATAGTTCAGAGGTCCTGAAATTATAAGGTCGTTGTTATCTCATGAAAATATGCATTCCGTGTTTTACTTGTGCTATATGAGAACTTGGAGGCTTTACTGTACTTAGAAAGCACTTGAGAGGTGTGATGCAGTAGTTTCATTGTAAATGAATGTGTATTTCCAAATTGTATTTCCATTTTGTGTAGGGTTTTTTTTGAAACTGCTTTCCTGTGCACCATATTAAAAGGAAAAATAAAAGGGAGACCATGTTAGTGTTTTTAATCATGGCTAGATCATTAACCTAGTTTGATACATTAGCTCCATACAAAGTGCAGCTCTAACTAGAATATCTCATGTAATGTTAAAGACTAATTTGTGAAACATATTCCTTCACAATATGTTTCCTTTAAGCCATGTAAACTTGTGCCATGAAAATAAAAGCCAACTGTATATTAAAATTTTTTTTACAAGTATCTGATTTGCAGTTCCTGCTGATAGATCTGTGGAAGTCAATATTGCTTAAAAATGTCATTAAAACTAAACGTTCCTTGCCTGGGTATCAAAGTAATTTTCTGTGTTTCTGCTTAGAACATTGGACCATTATGCTCTTTCACTGTCTATCTGAGCAAGAAAAGAAATATATATATATAATATTTAACATATAAGCATTCCAAGTAGTTAGGCTTGGTATAGACCAGATTTGTCCAAGAGAATGGGAATATAACAATCCTCTCCACTGTTTTCTTTAACTCTGAGATTGCTGTGGCATTTCTTGCACCTATATTTCTTATCAAGTAGTGGCATAGACGTCCGCATGGGAGTGGAGTCTACAGGATCATGTAATTATGAAGGCATTTGGTTTTTATATGAAGTGCAGGTACGGTAACCATGCAACTGATGTAATGAATAATTTGACACTGTAACAGTGAGATGTTTGTATACTAGGCTGATGAGCAGTGAGGGAGTAGAAACAGATCTTGGTCAGTGGTAGCTGCCTGGTGGGGCCAACAGTGGGCTGAAATTTCAAAGGGTGCCAGAAGTGGGCGGTGGGAGAGGCAGGTGCTGGTAATGCGATTCTATTGCACCAGGTACCAGAAAGCATGCAGTGGAGAGCTGCCTTTTGCCCAAAGAACTCTGATGACAGTTTAACCAGCTCTGAATCTATTCTGAATGCACTGCAGATCAGTAAGAGCAGTTCAACCCCACAGGGATCTGTTTATTTTGGAAAGGGCAAGAGATGATATAGCTAAGGCTTTTAATACTAGGAACAGTAGCAAATCCTGTCTTTGAAAGAGAGACTCAGGGCTTTGTGAGTTGGTTTCTATATTCCATCAGAAGAGAATATAAATGTGACTATGAGAGTGGTGCTGTGAGCTGAATCGATTTTGAGATACTTATTAATAACTGGATCACCATTTTCTCCCTAACAGGTAAAAACTAGAGTGGGTGATCCTAGGACTGGATAAGATAAGCCGGGTCTAAATATCTGAGTTTAAAAAGCCTTAAAGCCTTTGTTGAGGCAAATACTCAGAAGCACCAAAGCAAAGATTTCTTTCAGTACAGTGACCTTGAACAATCCATTGACCTTATTTCTAACAAACTTCAATCTCTTTCTGCTTATAGTCCTCCTCTCAGCTGCAGAGGCTCTGGGCTGCATCTCGTGTGTTGTAAACCAGGATCGCTCCTTTGAGGCTGTCAGCTTACATCAAGTGAAGATCAGATCTGCTGTTCGTAGCTCAGCCTCAAACAAATGGAAGCATTTTCTGACATTGCTTGACTATCTCATTTCAACAGAAATCTAGTAAGATTTCTAGCCAATGCCTCCAATTCATCTTTTGTATATTTGAGCTGAGGTCAGTGCTACGCCAGGGATTAATTATCCCACTGGGTTAAGGGTTACTTTTCCTGCACCAAAGAGAACACACATCGGAACTAATACCATTCCAATATTTACTTCCTTTTAACATGTGTGGTTGGCTTAATAGCAAGTATTATACTTAAAAGTGGACCTCTCCCTTAAACAAAGCTACCTGTCATACCTTAAGAATAAGCTGCTTTTATACTCTATAATGGAAACAAGTTTCATACAGTGTTCTTCTGTATCCCTTAGCTGTGATTAGAGAGGAAGGTGATGAGCACAGTGCCCTATCAGAACTGTATCACTGTATCTTCTACAGGAAGAAGAGAAAATAATGGGCAGAGGCGCACTGTAAGAGCTGAAACTACAGAAATATAACACATAAAACTGTAGAAGTGTTCACATGGTATTGGTTGTGCAATTTAGAAAGAAAGTTAAAGAACTAGTGTCTAAAGTGAAATAAAATGGCTATGTATAATATCATGCTATGTCAATACTGAAGAGACAAAATGGCTGAGAAATGCCTTTGACAGTGTAAATCTGTAGAGGTTGTTGCAGAACACACAGGGGAAACTTTAAGGGTAAAAATTGGTCTAAGTCCAAGTTGCATGGATATGGTGTAAGTTGTAACGTGAGAGAAGGTGTACTGCCACATGACTAGTCAGATGTTGAAATGTCTAATATCTATCAAAAAGAAACTTTTATATTCCAAACTAGAATATGGCATTCAGAGAAATGAGGAAAAAAAGAGATTACCATCTGCATCTACCATGAACAGGTTGACATTTCTAACTGTATTTCTGTGTTTTTCCTCTGAATAATAACAGAGCTCAGTGTAAGAATTCGTAAGGATGGGTTTGTCTCTAGCCTGGGTGACAGGCAGGTGTTTGTCAGCATAGCACTATATATGAAAGATGGTCAAATTAGCTGAGTAAGTTTCCACATATGTCATATGTCACCGCATTTCCTAAAGTGAAAGATCACTGCGTTATCTAAAATGAAGATGCAGAACTATGATGGGAGACCTTGATATGCAGGTGTTACTTATACAGTGAGCGTGAAAAATTAGATCATACCCCCACATATCAAGTTCACATTTTCAGATTCTAGGAGGATGACCCTATAATGAACACTGACTGAGTTCACTTTCAGGACTGTGCCATTCATAAAGCGTTTGTCACGCTCTCCTACCACAACATAATCAGGGCCCTATGAGTGAGTAATAGCCTTGTATTCATAGCAAGGCAATTTATTATCCTATATGTAAAATGACAACTTCATTATCATTCACTATTATAAAATAGCAGGGAAAGTAGCAATTGAAATAAAAAGGCAGCTTTTTAAATAATTCTTTTTACACTATGAAAATCCAATACATAAATTCATGGCATGTAACATTTTTATTAATCTATGAAGAATTTAACTTGATGTTCCACGGCATACTTCACTGATGCTTCATCATTAGATTTAGAGATAAAAATTTGTAGTGACTGGTTGTAGCATCATGGGGTTTTTTCCAACCAGCTATGCACCTCTTAACTGTGCATTTTCAGATTGGCAAAATTCCACCTCAGTTACTTTGCTCGCCAACCCAAGGTATTGACCCTAGGCTTTGCAGTTTGATGCAACTTTGTAAACCGACTGCAGATACTTAGTTCTGGTCACAATACAGTGCTAAATATTTGACAGATGATTGGCCTTCTCATGGGTTTTGCTGTTATTTCCATGAGGCCTTCACCATCCATATGGAATAAGCAACTGCTCATTTAGCTCCTGCTGGTAATACTGCCTTTTCAGGACACGAGGAACTCTTTCTTGTCAGAATAATTGTATTTACCCAACTTTTCTGTTATCTCTTAATATTTCTGAGAAAACAACCTTTTCAGAATACATTAATTTGCTTCAGATTATATGTGTTGATACCCATCATTTCATGTATCAAGAATAAATGAAATGATTGTCCGTGATAGGCAAGTAATTAAGTAGACATGAAACAGATTACATAATAAGGTCTGATCCAGTTGGTGGTTTGAAGGTCCTTCACAGTATGGCAAGATTGGCATCATTAACTGTAACTGGGAAGGAAAGTTAAGTCCATTAGAAGAGAGAAACCACAAACCATCAGATTTACAGAAGGATGGGAACAGCATGAAGCTAAAAGGGCTGGTAGAACTCTTATTTTCTTGTATTTCCCCCCTTATTTTAATAACTTTTCTGCACCAATTCTCTTTCCAGAGATCATTCAGAGTTATGGCCAGGCCTCATCTGACACACTTCAGGGATCTCTCATGTAGCCCACCTGAGGAACCACTTTCCAAGTTTGTTATTACTTTAATCAAATCTCATGAGAGGGGGCATTGGTTACTGCTGCAACGTGATTCTGTTTGAAAAACATCTGCGAGAGAAGGCATTTGCATTCCAGTACTGTTAGGGCTCAATAATGAGTAATCCATATGATGAAGGCTAAGACAGAAAGTTATACTGAACCAGCAAATAAATTTATTAAGAAAAAAGGAAATGACTCTTGTAAATCTTACATAAAAATAAATTGCTATGTTGTATGAGCACCTCAGGGTCTCTGAGCTGGTCCGTGTCACAAGACCCTTATGACCTAAAGAGGTTTTCTGTTTTTCTCTTTTATAGATAGTGGAACTAAGGTGAAGGGAGTTTGCAAAGAATGAGAAAGGCAGGCATAGCTGGGACCTCCTGCATTCCAGCAGAGAAATGTAACTGCTGGACTGCCCTTCTTACAGCCTTTGTCAAAGACAGAGATTTTTGCCAAGATAAAAATGTCTCTAGTCAGAGAACAGTTATATGCTTTTTTTCCTTTTTTCCAGGAGGACTTACAAAGACTTAAGAATTCTCTCCCTGACCAATTGTATGACACTTTGGATAAATCTTTATATGCAATAATATTCAAGGACCTAAGTAATACATCATATTTGATCTGACCAGGCATAAATCATTTATTCATGATATATCATTCATAACTTGATTCATTGACTCATCTTTAGACAAGACAAGGTCAGTAGAAAAAAAATGATTAAGCTTTTTGCCTGCAGGAGGAAGAAGCTTAAACAACAAATTCATCTTCACATCTGACCTCATGAAACTTGACAGAGAAGATATTTTTAAAATAGAGGTGGACTTAAAAAGCCAGCTTTTACTCCCAATTACACTAGTTTAAATCCACAGTCACTCTTATAGAGTAAATGGGAAAAGCCTCTACAAGTCAGTGGAATCACTCTGAAGTTCTTACCATCAGGGAAGAATTTGACTGAAAGAGGGGGCTTGGACATTTAAAGTTAAAAGTAATGTGCCTGAATATTTTATTGGATCAAAGATGGCAAGTCAGACTCTGTACCCAGTCATATCATTATAAATCTGGCAAGATGACATGAAATTTCAGACTAGTCTGAGCCTTCTGGCAGACTGAACTAAACAGCCTCCTTGATTTACAGTTAATGCTTTTGCCTGTGTTACTATTGGAATTTCATTTCAATGGACCTACTCCCTCCTGGAGTGTCCTTGAGAGCAGCATCTTTAGAACAGGTCACTGTTTTGTTAAATAACACAAGGTGCAAAAGTATGTCATTTCCCTGCAGTGGTCCTAGTGCTCTGACATTTGCCAAGCCTTTGCTCATAGAAGAGGACAAAGTCTTCCTCACGTTCCATTGCAGCACTGGTAACATTCATTGTGCAATAATTATTTCAAGGGGAAAAAATACCATGCTTCAGGTAAGGTAAGGCAGATCCTTCAAGCCATAAGTTTGTCCATGTGCTTAAATGTGCAGGGGGCATAGTAATATTCAAATAAGCATCCATGCATTTATTCTAAAATCAAGCAAACTGAAGCAGTGTGTCAAAATTGAACTTGATTCCATTTGGTAGAAATCTCAACTTATTTGCAGTTCTTGAAGTGATTGAACACCTTTATCCACCAATGAAACTGATAGAAATGGAGGGTGCTAATACATTGAACCCTTTGGGATTATTCTATTTGTTTTTAAGAAACAGAGATGGAAATGCCTAATTGTGAAAATAACTGGAATCAGCATTTTGTATCAATGTACCTGGAAACAGATACAAGCAAAAGATGATGATACATTAGAAAAGAAACAGACTTTAAGATACCTGATAGGTGTGTGTTTGCAGAGGAATTTTGGGGGGCTTTACTTTCTTTTTGGCATTTTATATTTCAGACTGTTATATTAGAGGGTAACTTATCAAATGTTACAATTATGAGTGTGAGCTGGAGAGCCCTTGAGCAGTGCATTTCCCCTACATATCGACCTAAAAACCTAGTGCTGATTTCACATCTCCAGTGTTCAGTAGCCTTTAAAATTTCTCATGTCTTTGCTCTGTGATTGTGCTTTAGTCAGTAGCATAAAACAAAAATATATTAGCTCAAAGCATGTAATGGAATTTTCTTATATCACAGTTCTCACAAGGAACACTAACTGTATTTTTTTTTCTATAGGAATAAACATTTTAATAAATTTAATAAGTTTAAAGGTAAATTCATCATAGGCAGCTAATAAGTACAGTACCATCCACAAAAAAAAAAAAAAAAGAAAAAGAAAAAAGAATAGAGCATGACAACTAAAGCAAGAATTCAGAGTCCACTCTTACTAAACCTGCTTACTTTGTGAACTTGCAGCAGCAAGTCTTTAATAAATAATCACACAGAACACTCATGACATATCCAAACCTAGCAAAATAACCATCATGTTTCTTTGATCATATAAAAACATTTACATTAAAACTGTTTGGGTTTTTTGATATTAGAAGGAATTTAACTTCTTATGTTATGACTAATGTTAGCTTCTTCGTGGTTTCAAAAGACTGATGTTGTCTGCAATACAGTAATTCTCTCTAGAAAAGGCTTCCATCCAAGGCAGCAATGACCAAACGTCATGTGGATGAACTGTGCAAAGTGCCAGTGTATCGAGGTGAGTTGCTGTTCAAGGGGAAGAGGAAAACACAGACAGGGACCCTACCTGCCTCCTCAGGGTGAGCAAAGAGGGGTCTAGGGCCAGTCTGTCCTAGAGGGAAGCAGGGAAATAAACCAGAACTGAACTTGGAAAGTGGAGTTTTCCTCCATGTTAAAAATACTGCGGTTTTGTTCCATGTAGATTCTTTTGCCCTGCCAATCAGGATTACCTATACACATAATGACCCTAAAGGAAGAGGTGGGCAGTGGCTCCCAGTAACATGATCACTTAGTGATTCCTTAAGAATGTCTGATAGGAGGGCAACACGCTAATTTTGCAAGAGCAGGAGTTAGCCAGAAGGATTCACTCCTGAAGAGAAAGTACTTTCTCTGAAGCCTTTAGCTTTAGATTTTAATACTATATTCATCCTGCATAACTGTCACTTTGTGTAGATCCTAAACTTGTCCTGAAGTCTGCTCTATTTTAAACCAGAGAGACAACTCGTGTGTTCAAAGCTAGCCTGTTTGTTTCTCTCCTTTTCTTTGTAACTCCTTATGCATAGATTTCTATTCTGATGTCATTTAAATTCCTGCAGAGGATTCCTAATTGGTTTCAAGGACATTGTTGCTTCACACTATTCTAATGACACCTTCTATTATTGCTTTTCTATTTCTCACCCATTCAAATGAACCGTTACACTGATATTATTAAACAACTTGAATGAAAATCCTGATAAAACGCTACTGTTTTTGGCTGAATAAAACATTTCTGTAATATTGTCCAGTTAAACTTTACTGTTACCTTATGATTAATTTCTCCAGCATCAGGCCTTTCCTTGTGGTATTCTTCTTGTCAATGCCTGGGAATTTCCTGGTGAACCGGTGCTGTATTACCTTAGCAAATGTTTTTCTACGTTCCAGTTCACTCCCATTTTATCCATTGCAGAACATCCCTATTGCTCCCTTTCTTCCTGCTATAAAATTGTGTAAAGTCACACTCTTGCTTAGTTTATTTGCAGTATTTTACAACACTAGAATTTTAGACCAAAGCCCTGTTTGCTTAGAATTGAAGACATTACACTTCTTGGAAGATTACCCACACACTACCCTTTAACTTGATACATTTTCTCATTTAGACTCTTCAGCTATGTATTTACTTTATAAAAAAAAGATGCCAAATTGAACAAATTTCTGTGCTAATAACCTTAGTCCAGAGATGCATAATAATTCCTATTCAAGCCTCTTCTACCCTATAAGACACATAGAGGAAATAATTTTTACAGGTCAATATTAAATTTATATAATCCCAGCACTAAGCACACCTATTCATTGTTTTAAAAAATAAAGAAATAAATTGCTGTTAACACCCTTTTTCATATTGCATTTTTTGAATGAGTAGAACCATGCTGTAAAGATAGGAATATATCATTCAGCATGTCTGGCTGTATTTCCCAATTGCTGTTAAGAACAAAAACTATTAATACTAAAACATGGTGCTCAATGGATGGGGTCAAATTCGTTCTGCAGCTGTAGCAATGTTATAATTAATGAGAGATCTGTATATGGCAAGAAAGGAGAATATTGACCCATTAATACACTTCTGAAAATCAAAGACCATTTATCTCCTGGTAATTCCAGCACGTGTTCAGTGTTATGTGATTTTTTTTTCCCCTCTAAATGAAGGACAGAAAAGCCATTTAAAATTTAAAAGTGGTTGAATCTGTAAGTGATACTTGAAAGTCCAGAACTTGTGCAGCATTGTATCAAAGCAGAACAGGAGGAGCACAGAGGGACACTACCTGGAGCAGCTGGAAGGCTACAAAGATCTGTTCTGGCTTTCAGGTTGGGTAAGTGCTGTATCATATGCGGTAAGTGTTGTTGTTCTGTTATATGTATGGGGAAGTTAAGTGTAAATGTAATGCCCAGAGCCATTCATGAGAACCCAGAAAAAAACCTCGAAGATCTGCAGTCCACTGTTGTATTCACTGGAACACAGTGCTTTTCTGCGTGCCACAGGGCGGCCTGTGCTACATTAACTTTTTAAATCAGCAGGAAGGTGCCTGCTGCATTCTGCCATCAAAGGCAGAGCACCCAGCAAGAGCAGCATGGTGTGAGTGCCATCCCAGATGCCTGTCTTAAGAGGGTGTCACTGAGAGAACTACAGATTGTCAATGCCACTGCCTGGCAAAGTGGTATGTATCTTCACAGTGCCATGTTGAAGGAGCCCGTGGAAAGTAACAAAGCAAACCGTGGTACCTCAAAACTACTTATGATCCTATTCAAATGTGGGAATGCTCACAATTTTTGTTGCTGTGGTTCTTCCATAAGGAAAATGTTGCATTTTTGCTGCACTGAGGTTCCTCTGCTATACTTGCCATGGTTGTAGTTCTGTACCTCTGTTCTGAGAGTGAAAATATTAACTCTTACAATTTGTTTGCTGTTTTGCATGACATAAATGTTTGGGGTTTGCATTTTTTTCCTAATTGACTATATGTTTTGACATACAGTTAACCCAAAAGTCTATGTGAGATCATCTCACTCACTACAGATACAGGAAACTCTTTTCTGTATAACTTACGATCTTTCTTCATTAGGGAATAATGTTTTTTCAAATTTCTCCAAAAAGTTGATAAGCAAAGTCTTCTGTACCCACTTCAGAGTTTTTATCTTATTGTTCCCTGTGGTAAGTTTAATAAAATCAACAAAATCTCCATCTGTTTATTTTTAAGAATTGTTCTGTACAATGTCTAAGCCAGATATCTAACTCAAAAATCTTTCATGTTGCATGAGCAAAAAGAGCAGCAGACAACTAAAATCCTTGAAAATGTGTTCTGCTACAGCCATATTACCACTGTTAGGGGCAGAATGGCTGTAATTTTCTAATACTGTTTCTTTATTGAAAAGATTTAAGAAAAAGACATTTTTTATTGGAAAGATATCAATCTTAAAGGTCTTTAAATTCAGTATTTTGAAGAACTCTTCAATCATCTGTAGGGAGTCCAGTCAATAACAAATACGGCATTGTTGTATTTCTTAATCCATGCTGTGAGTATATGCAGGTAAGAACTTCGTGAATTCCGTGGTGACAATATAAGCAGAAACACCAACTATGTGTTTTAGTCTAGCTCAGATAAAATAAAAAGTAAAATTTATTGTTCTAGTTAATTCCCCCCTCATTTTGGGTATGTAATTAAAAATTGTGTCACTGCTTTGTGCTTAATTTCCTATTGAAACTGCTTTGTCACATTAAATATTTGCTGATCTTAGAAGAATTAAGGGGTGAAATTAATGTCACTGGTAAATAAAATATCAGCTGACTAGGGATCAGTTAGTCATTACCAAGTTCCATTGAAGAACTGGCTTGTGATCTACAACAAACTGCATTCTCTGTTAGAGTGTTATCTCTCAGGCAAAAGAACCAGCACTCTGGGCAGCAGGTGCCCAAGAGATCCCGGGGAACCCACCAGCGTTCTGCTTCTGTGGGTAGTGTCCTTCAGGTCAGTGTACGAGTCTCCTTTCTGTAGGTCTTTTGGGGAAATGTCAAAACAGATTAAATTTTCTCTAAAATGTATAGTTAAACATGGATGTGGTATGGTAGTTTTTCAGATTCAATGTTGATTTTATAAAGGTAGTTGCTTCCTATGACAAATATGTGTATAGTTCATGTAAAATTTTAAAGTCCTCAATATCTTTTTCCCACGAAAGGCATTAAACTGTGTAAATGCAAAGTGTTATCTGTTTATCGGTCAGGGTGTGTGTGTGGTGTAATTAGCATCCAGTTTTTCTACCCTATAACAGAACAGCCAGAAGAGTAAAATGAGAGAAGGAATGAAAGAAAACAACTTTGTCTAGTTTGTGTTACATTTTTTTCTGTTTCACATTGTTTTCATGCAATATATGTAATATAGCTAGCATAGTATACTCTACAGGTTGATCTGTACTGAAAAATAGAGAAGTTGTATGTATCTATTACATATGATTTGTTTTATTAAAAACCTGTAATCTGTTACAGCTCTGTCTGAAGTGAACCAAGATGCATAACATTCTGTGTGCAGTCTGTCTTGCATCTTCTTAAAGCAGGTATAAATTTGAAGTTCAGTTGCCATAGTCTGGGCCATTTTTAATTTTGCATTTTTAACCCTGACCAGCCTGCAATTTACAGCAGCATGCAAAGAAAATACAAATTCCCATTAAACAAAATCCAATGCCATTTTCAGGTTCATCATCAATATAGTGATAATGAAATATGTTTGTTGTGTATCTTTAAAAATTATCACTCCTCGGTTTCCATCCTCCCACTCAGACTGTGACTCCAATGGCCTTGAAATGGATTAATTTTGTTCCCATACATTAAATCTATTTTTAACAGGTTTATTTTATAATACTGACATTTCTGTTGCAGGCAAAATACTTGTGTGACATTTTTAAGCCACACTTTTTTCAAATTGAGAAATGAGCTATAAGATCTGTGAAAATATTCCAGATCCTTAAAATATTTGTATTATTTTCTGGGAATAAACAAAATTTAAAGCTTTAAAACATGTCTCCAATCTTCCCCAAAAGGCTCGCTGAATTAAATACTAAGTAATCTTTGCTCCGTACATTGGGAGAAAATGGTGAGTTCTGTATATGAATCTGTTAGAGAGATCTGCTTGATGCGGCGGCCTGGCTGATGCCAGGGTGCCAGGATGGCATATGCAAAGGCCTTTCTCGAGGCATAATATGTGTTAAAGTTGAGAATTTAAAGTCTGAGAAATAAATGGAAATCAAGAATCTAAATTCTTTCTCTGGCTGTGAATGTCCCTGGCTAAGCAAATAGACATGCTTGGTTTACTAAAGGAGTCAGATATCTCAGATTTAAAATATGATTTAGTAACATGCATGCATAATCTCATGTCATGTGAGGGAAGATGGGTAAAGTGGTATCAGCTGTGTGAAAAACTAAGTCCAGTAATTAGCTTTCTTTCCATTTGGGAACAAATAGCTGTGCAGTAATATTAGAAGAACATTACTGAAACTAATTTTCAGTAATGTGACTCCTTGATATTACAAACACATGAATCCCATAAAATAAAGTTAATTGAATTTTAAAAGGCCACTTACAGCTCACACATCAGGTAGCTTTCTGTACCACATCATCAGAAATATTTCTCTGTGAGAGAAAAGCAGAACAAAAACGGAGTAACAGAATGAAACAGCTCTCCCTCTGCCCCAGACTGATTACATATTCTTCCCAAATATCCTGCACACTTGATGTGTTGGCATTTCTCATTGGAGAAGTCTGTTCCTAACCCCAGTTACAAAATAAAGTAGCATTTCCTAAAAGGAGAACCATGTATGTGAAAGATCAGAAGAGGATTCCCATATCAAACAAGCAGTTTTGAAAAGAAAATCTCACCCTCTCTATAGTGTCAAGAAGAAATCAGAGATGGACTAAACAAAACCTGATATAAGCAAGCTGGACAAACTACAACCTTACCCTGCAGATAGATATGAAGACAGTCAATATTCTGTGCTGGCACAGTTGACTAGTGATGACTGAGAGTAGCCATGGAATTGCCAGTCTACAGCAGGAAAGAATTTAGCATATACATCCGCAGAACTGGGTCTTAACAGAAGAGGAAGTAGCCACCCATTTGCAGAGTGAAAGCAAACACTGTAAAGCTTGTCTGAGCTGTTGCAACTCGCTTGGCTAATAGGAGTTTGGACTAGATTGTGGCCAAATCAATATGGTGAGAAACTGGGCTGAAAAAGAAAGGAAATGTTCTTTCATCTTTTGCCCTAGTGAAAGGCCATCTTGTCACCGGTATCATTATCTCAAATTCTTGCCAAAGTGTATTCCCCAAGAAGCCACCCACTAGCCGATGCTGTGGTTCAACTGTCACTCTTATCAGCACCCATGGATTTTAGTAGTTGGATCAGTAGTTGTCTCAAGCCCACATAATCAGACCTTAACCCCTAGTAGCTGTTTTTCAAAGGAAATCCCTTGGGAGCCACAAAACAGTTAAAAATGCAATCATTCTTGTGCTGCAAAGGAGAAAAGAAAAATTAATAATCAAAGCTGCATAATGAGCAGAATGGCAGCTTACTTATGGAAGGTACATTTTCATCTCCAGCAAGTGAGAAAGAAATGACTTCTGAGAATACAAATGAGGAAAAGCAAATACCTCAAAATCTTTGGGAGGAAATTTTGACTTATCAGATAATGAGCTAGCTTTTAGTGATGAGAATGATAATGATTCCATTACTAATACTGATAACAATAACAATGGCTGTGTGTGAGCTTAGCAACATCAAATGATTTGCATCTGGTGAGAGAATAAATTGTTAATATAAAAAGAAGAGAGGCATGAGAAGATAGAGATATTTAAAAAAAAAAAAAAGGCAGTAAAGACACAAAGAAGCCTAACAGTAATAACGAATTATATGAAAAAATAGAATTAAAAAATAGTTTTTATTTACAGAAGCTAGAATAAAATTGTCAGAGAGAGGAAACATTACTAACCTGAATTCAAGCCTATCCTACTACCATCCTCAAGATTGAATGCCACGATCAATAGTCAGATGGCCAGAAATCTTGTTAGATGTGCCGGGTTTTGGTATCCTGATCAATGGGGCTCTCTGGAGAAGGGGGGAACCAGAGGCCCAAATCAGTGTCCTTGGTTTTTCTAGAGCTGAGAACTTTCCATTTCTTTAAGAATGATCCAATGACAGCTATTGAAAGCCAGTTAGGCTGAAATATGACCTGCTTTCCCTTGATAATAACAGAGGCTTCTTATATACATCAATAGATATTGGAATGAAACCAAAACTATCAAGAAGACTGATAATGACTGAACTAATTAGGATAGGTGGTTATCAAATATACACCTTAAACTGTTTCACAAATCACAACCTGCCAGATTTAGCCTCAAGGGAAGGTTCTACAGAGTCAACATGAGAAGTTATGTTGATACAGAGAATATTATCATCTGCTGACATTTACCTTCCATCCCTTTATCTAAAATCATGCCTCTATTAATTCATGATCTAAGATAAGTAAAATATACATCAGAGGAATACATTATGTAATAAACGCAGCATTGTAATTTCCAGCCAAGCGAGGCAAAGGTACAGTTTTAATGAACTTCAGCTTCTCACTTGGTACTCTGAAAGCAGGGTATTGATGGACTGATTCCGGTGGCCCTTAATGATAGTACTTCTACTGTTGATCAGAATACCCTACCTCATGCCTCACCTGTAGTTTCTCATCAGTATCATTCAGGGAGAAGATGAATTTAGTTAAACATGGACTAAAAAAATGTTATTTGCCTGTAAGCTTCAGCTGATATCCTCTGTCACCATGGCTGCAAGAATGGCTTGCCAGTTACGACTGCCGTACTGCTTATTGAGGGAATTAGGTCCTAAATGATCAGCTTCAAGGCAAGGTTTCAGGATTGGCTGGTGAAATAGCACAAGTATATGACAAATATTTTTTAAAAAAATTTAAAAACCAAACAATAAACCAGGTAGTTTCCTCTACCCTTTTTCCTTGTTAGCTCATCCTGCCAGTCTGAAAGCAGATTTAACAAAAGAGACTGAGGCATGGCAGAAAAGTGGTATTTTCTCTGCACTATTTTCGGCTGTTCTCTAGCTATGGTTTGTGTCAACTGTAGTTAATATTATACAGCTATTCTGAGCGTCAGACTATTAAAAACAACTCTGTGATTTCTCTTTATTGTAGTTCCAAAATTTCCTATCTTGAAGAAAATTGGTGTGGGTGCAGATGTGGAAGAAGTAGTCTAACAATTCAAAGGATTTATTCCAGAAAAGTTAGTCACACTTTTACGATACAATTTCCTGTAAGTGGAAATAAAATACCTCCTTCTTTTAGTTAAAATAGTTGATGGATCAATTGTATACCAATGCATGGAAGTTAGTTCCTGCAATAAGGTAGGTTATCTGACTGCAATTGATACCCAAGTCTGACGCAAGCCCTTCCTTCGCAAGTCACTGTACCGAGACACACTCAATGCATCTCTGCGGCTTTTGTTGTTGTGACGGTGGGTTGGCCTTGAGCTGTGGCCAGGCGCCCACCCAGCCCTCCCACTCCCCCTCCTCACGAGGACAAGGGGAGAAAATGAGGTGAAAAAGCTGTGTGGGTCAAGGTAGAGAGAGGGAGATCGCTTAACTGTTACTGTCACAGGCAAAGCAGACTCGACTTGGGGAAAATTAATACATTACTAATTAAAATAGAATTGGATAGTGGGAGACAATAACAAAAATTAAAACAACACCTTCTTCTCACCCCTTTTTCCCAGGCTCAACTTCACTCCCACCTCCTAACGTGCCCCCCCCCGGGTGCCGCAGTGGGATGGGGAAGGGGTTTGCGGTCGGTTTGCAACAGCTCCTCTCTGCCGCTCTTCCCTCCTCACACTCTTCCCTCCTCACACTCTTCCCTGCTCCGCCATGGGGATCTCCGTGGGCGCGTACCTGCTCCGCCACGGCCTCCCCAGGGCTGCGGGGACAGCCACACCTTTCCCTCACTGCTGGGCAGCTGTGCCCTTTCTTAAATACGCTTTCCCTGAGGTGCCACCGGCATTGCCGCAGCCTCCGGCCGTGCCTGCAGCGGGGCCGCTAGGAAGCGGCTGCGTCTGGCGCAGGGCGGCCCGGCCTCCCCTCACAGACCCCCTGCAGCGCCTCGCCACCAGCGCCCCGCACAGCTGCTGACGTGTCACGTTGGGTATGATACTTACAGCAATCACTGCCTTTCTTTTACATGGCTGAAGTCATCGTTTTCTGATGAAATAGGGACAGACGGAGGAGTTACCGTCTTAGCAGGAAAAAGAGGTCAGTCTTCTGAAAATATGGTGAAATCTAACTTGCTAGTCTTATATGCAGTTTGTTATAGTCTCTGTTTGTAAGCCAGCAATGAAAATAATATAGCTATATTTATTTATTTATATTTATATATATATATTTCTGCCTAAGCCAACCTGTCTATCTACCAGCCTTCTCAAGACGGCTCCTTCCGCCATGATTCTTCCTGTGACCGCTCCTTGTGGAAAAAAGAACTTTACTCTTCCATTTTCCTACTGGTCCTCAGCGTACACGGTTTTCCCCTTTACCTCTTGAGTCAAGCCAGCTGCCAGCTGCGTAGACTAATGTTAAAATAGATACTTGTGTTTTACATAGTACAGCTTGTGTTGGCTGAAATCGAACTCATTCGTGGGTCAGTGGGACTGAAGTTTTAAGAAATAGTAGTGACTTGCAATTCTTATGTTACATTCTTCCTTTGTATTTCTGTATCTACCTCTTACGTTAGTGCCAATTTTGATCACAACCTATTTAGTTAGGAATTTATCTTTTTTCTAAAGAGCATCTGATTGGGGAAATTCGCATACACAGTGGCAGATGATTTTGCCTAATTTGATCTGTAAGTGGAGAAGGAGGGGAGTGGACTACATACCATGAAGTGAACAAAGGGACTGTGACTACATGAATTATATAGGACAGCTTTTAAAAACTTACATTGATTAATAGCTTGTATAAATCTAAGCATGACAGTACCAAATGCAACTATGATTTATCAATGTTTAAGTGTGAGATGGATAGTCATAACTAATCAATAACAATAGGCAATTAGGATACTGAGGTAATTACAAGAGTGGCAGTAGATGGCAAATGGCTCTAATAGTCTTATGAGATAACTCTAATGACAATAATGGTAATGGACAGCTGCAGCAAACTACTCGGCATACAGCCACAGAAATATTAAAGGCACAATGTCATGGTTATGACAGGCATTCCCAAATCCTCAAGCTCTCCCAACCCACTGTGGCCCATCAGGCACTGCTGTTGGTCCTTAGAGTCTGCACTCACAGGCACAGTGGCATCCCACATCCCGCCTTGCATCCCAAGGTTTCCTGGAGAAGGTGTATGCTTCCATAGCAGTGAATTCTTAGCAGTTACCGTTTTTAATGCTTATGATCCCAGCTTGGTAGTTTTCGGAGTTGTCTCAAGGGTCCATAACCTATGGCCTTCTGTTCTTTACTGCCTCAGTTTCCCAGAGTGATAGTTCATTGCTTCTGCTGAGTTTCCCAGTATGGAGGTTTCTCTCTTTCTCTGGGAAGTTTCTCTGGGAAACTGGTTTCCTGAAACCAACTCTCATATTCTGCCATTTCAGTATTCCACATTGACTTTTGAATTCCATATTCCAAAGGCAATGTTCCTTTCAAATAATTCCTTTCCCCCTCATTCTGCAGCTGTCTTAACTATGCTGTTACTGCATTATTTTTCCAATGTGCTATTTATTGTGTTAAATCAGCCATTTGTTAGTTCAGCAGTTCTGCTGCGTCCTATAGATATTCTCAGGCCTTATAATTATGCTAAATTAGCAATTTGGTTAGTTCTTGTCTCACCACAAGTAATGCCAAATGTATTTTCACAGGGTTAGCAAAAAGTATGCCGTGGCCCATCTTGGCTTTAATGATCCCCTTTCTGCTGCTGTGGTACAGTGTTGTGTTAAGGCCTATCCCAGCTCATTGGTTCCTTCACCTGAAATAGCAAATTATGAGAAAGCCTATCAGCCTGTCTTGACTCGCTGGTTCTTTTTGCCTCCTATGGAAACAAGACATTATGTTGTTCTTAAATTTCCCCTTACATCATCTCCATAAGGAGAGCACTTAAAGAGAACTTACTGGCAAATTCCTCAACTTATAAAAATAGTTTTAGCCTTATTGGCCAACAGAAAATCAGTCCCATAGCTTGAAAATTGTTCTTTATCCTCTCTGATACTTTTTTCCCCTGGAAATACATTAGTTTTAGAATATCTTTTCAGGCAAATGGCAAAAAATCATGCCTGTAACCATAATTTCTGATTCTATTGCACGATCATATTGGATCATGGTATCGGATGCTTGCATGATACAATGGCATGTTAGATGGGAATTTTATTGTAGCAAAGAAATGTACATTATGTTTTAGCTGATAAAGTTACTGACTAAGATGATTAGGAAAAAAAATGCTCTATGCCAATTCATCTGTAGTTGATAATTTTGAGATCTTTGCACTTTCCTGTAAAGATTGTCGCCATTGTTGTACACAGGGTAGGTACGTAAATGAATCACTGGCATGGCCTTTTGATTCATGACAACAAAACAGTAATCTTAGTATTAAAAAGTTTATCATATCGTTACTGAGATAAATTTGTGTTATATAAAGGTACAGTCGAGGCAACCAAAGTAACAGCAATGTTAAGCAGAACCTAATCGTTATGTGTTTTTCAAAGCCCTTAGTATATTTTGTGACCATACAGTAGAAGTTTTTTTTCAGAACAAGGCCCAGGGGAAGAATGGTACATCATTATTTTTTGTACACTTTACTATTCTTGTAATAAACCTGTTCTACCAAACTGATAAGTACCAAACTGATTTCTATACTTGTAATAGAAATGACAATAAACTAGTTCATATTCTTTCAGCTTGAGATAGCTAACTTGTTTGAAATATCTTTTATTATGGGAAAGGCATAGCCTGGACAATTTATGGATTAATAACAACTGAAAAGTTTTCATTATGGTTTAAAAGTCTGTCAGTCCTACTGAAAAGTAGCACACTTTTACTACAAGGTAGGAAAGAAAACATTTGTGAAGAAGCTGTGTGTGTGGACCAATTATAAAGTTTTTAGGAGGCTCAAAGCATTTCTTTATCAGGCCTGATTTAACATTAAGCGTAAAATAGGGCAGGTTGTTTAATGAAGTGTATTCCCTACAGTGGAAGATACAGAAAAATCTAAATCTCTCTTATATGGGTTAGTAATAGTCTATTTCATTTTCGATACTATTTTAAATATCCAGTAAGTCATTTGCAATAAACAAGTGTGATGGGACTAAAGCCGTTCTTGACTGGTAAATTGGGGGTATGCCACATTTTTTGCCAATAGAGATGTGATTCTACAGTACATTGTAGATGAATTTCAGATTAATTTCCCTACCAAAGACTTTATCAATAAATCAGAAGCACCTAGTAACTCAGTGCTTACAAAACCTGCCTTTCTGGAAACTCTGGAGGATTAAAATGATCGGTTAATAAATTCTCCAGAAGTTGTATGGACTTGTGAGTGAAATTCCTGTATCAGCAACATGTATTGTAACCAGTTTAGCAGCAGGTTACCTGCCGCAGCTAGTGCATACATGGGCAAGGTTCTGAAGTGAGAATGACATTTCTGTTTTTCCAAATTATGTCACAAAAACAGCTGTGAGACAAAATAAGGTATTTATATATGCCACTGGATAAAGGGTAGATGTGCATGTCCTTTCTGACTTCTCTCCCTGTGAGAGTGGATTGATGGGGTTTTTTTCTGACAGAGACACACACAGCAGCCAAAAAGGGTGTCAGATGCTCTTGGCATGTCCTCCCTGTGTCAAAACTAGTATCAGTGATCTGCTGGTCCTTGTGATGGGAGTTTTGCCTATACAGGACTGCCATACAGTACCACGATTAAGCAGATAAAAGCTGAAGGTGTTCTGCTAATCAGAATTAAAGCAGTTCACATGTGTATCATATTTTTTCCTAAAAACATGTTAAAGGAATGATCTTGCATCCTTCAGTGAAATGTATTTGGAAAAAAGATGCTTGAACCTGCAGATATGCATATATGTATGTATTTTGTATTTTGTGTGTGTCTGTATATTTATGTGTGTATAAAAAATATGTATGTATATTTGCTAACACACATACACACATGTATCTATATGTAAAGACACACATCCAGTGCTTTCATTCTGTGATTTTTGGTTTCATGAATAAGGCAGAACTTGAAAAAGCCTGTGAATCTTTTTAAAGTGTTTTTAACAAAGTTTCCAACCAATTTATCCCAGATTCCTTAATAAATTTACATTTTAACATCCCATTAAAGCATAATTATTTTGAACAACCAAAGATAGCAACTCAGTATTAAAAACAGAGCTAACATTTAAAGCTCTGATATAAAATATTTGTTATTTTCATATAGTTATTTACAACTGTGTACTGGCTGAATTAATGAGTTAATTTATTACCTGTATATGAGTATTTATTGTTGCTGTCATTATTATGTGACTGTAATTTTAATTAATGCCTTGGAAGAGTGTCTGTGATTTCTGTGTGGAACATTAAATGTCAAATTGACTTTGTTGCCTCATTTGTAAGTATTAAAGTATTTATATACAGGAAAAAGAAATTAGTAACAATTGTCGTAAGAGATCTATTGCGTATGCTAAATGAAAGCAGAGTGCAAAAAAACCCACCCTGTTAAGATTTATACTTTCTTGGATTCTTCCTTTAAAAGTTAGATTGTGCGTAGGGCACGTGATCAAATGAAAAAAAAAAATATTTAAAAAAATCCGTGTATCATTCCTGTATGTGTGTGTGTGTGTTTCTATTTAACGGTGTAATGTTTAGAGAGTACATTGTAGAAGAGTACTTGCAACTGAGGAAGAAAGGATCTGAGGTGGGCAGCTGCAGTCACATCATTGGTGATTTAATGAATCTTGTTTTATTTGTGTGTAGATTAGTGACCGTCAGCTCCTCAAGACTGTTTATCCAAAGTCCTCACTTTCTAATGTACTTGCAATGTAAAAATGTCATAGGCCTTTCAAAATCTGAGCATATGATCAGACCTTTTTTCTGCTTTTCAAGTATTTGTTATGTCAGTAGAGGAAGTTCCGTATAGCCAGATAGTTTACTGGAATACCCCTGAAAGTCTAGAGACTACCCCAAGCCTTAATGGCAGCAGCAGCAGTAGTAGTAATAGTAGTAGTATGGCCTCAGAGGTCTGGTTTTCATCTTAAACTCATGTTAATTCTTACCACATAACTGATAAGCCATTTTAATGTACCCATGCTCTGAAAAGCCTGTTCTAAAAGTACGATAAATGAATATAAGAACTAAGAAAGGTGTGGTATGCCAGATGGAATGTTTTCTGGAACAAATTCTATATCCGAGATATTATATGTTTTCTGTCTGCTGAAAAGGTCATTACAATCACTGTAAGTCTTCCTGTTACTTCAGTGGGGTATAGACAAAACTCTTGCTTCTTGCAATTTTGCCATTAGATTTCCTATTCAACAAGCAGGTCTTGAAAAGACTGGTGCTAAAATTTTTCAAAAATGTTGAAGATGTAATTAGTACAGTGTGTTGACACCCTGTAATCATTTTGAAATCTCTTACAGTTCTTGTACTGGCCCAGAGTAGAATTTTACAACCAAATTAAATAAGCTCTTAAATACACTGAAGATATTTTAGCAGAAATGCCAGTGTCTCTTTCTGAGGTTGTTGAAGACATTAGTATGAACCTCTAGGATAAAGCTACATCCAATTTTTAGGTGGAAGTATTTGGTGGTAAATTATAATTCAAAACTCCTAATTTCTATTCAGAGTGGTCATCCTTCTTCGATTGATGATCCTAACTCATTAGAATTTTTATTATCCAGTTAGAATACTGTATTCCTACCATCAGTCAAAATTTGAAATAACAGATATAAAATACAGGTTGGGTAAGGCCATTCAATTAACACGAAAAATTGGAAATGTACATACTTACAAGTCTACCCATTTTGGTTTGATGAGGTAACCTGAATATAATTTTTCTTATATTCCATATTTTAAATCTTAACATAATTAAAATAAGTTAAATCTTTTAATCTTTATATCTAATTTTAATTTTACACTTACATTGATAAACAAACCAGGAGACGTCATTGGCTTTATATAATGCTGACTGCGAAAGAAGACTTTATTTCTCACAGCAGAAAAGTCCACCTGCATGGAATCTTTTGAGTCATCCAGATAAGGATTTTCTGTATTAATGAAGCTTATTTACATGATAAATATTCTTATTTTGTGTTTTGCTTCTTTGGTGTCTTATATCAGCCTTTCATTTGCAGATTAAACAGGCAACTGAACATAGGACTTTTTATCTGGAGAAACTTTTTTTAATTTTCTTTTTTTTAAAATCCAAGAGCATTACAGATCAAAATGCTGATGTTTTATGAATTCCCCCATAATGACACATTATGTTACAGTATATGGTTAAAAAGAGGCCAACACAGGTATATTACAATGTTGAAGGGAATAAGAAGAAATTTCTTTAAGCTCTCTCAGATCTCTTCTGAGATTAATGTGCTGGTTAAGCCCTATATGAAGAGTGTTCAGTTCACAAAATTGCCATGCAGTTCCTGGAAGAGATGGTATCTTTGCACTGATGTCAGTGTAACCACACACCCAAGTATTTGCTTCATTCTTGAAAACTTTTTCAAAATCTGAGCCATAGCTCTTTCAAGACTTGCTTATTAAGTAGCAAGTTTAATCTACGTGGGTGTATAAATCCACGCATGTACCAAGAGCCAGAGAAATTTTAGTAGCAGTAGAAAAACAGAGCTGGTCTTGCATTTTACTAGCTGTATCCCGGTTACTCATACTAAATTCCAGAGTGAGAGGAAGATCCAGTTGGTGATTTAGCCTGGCCCTCTACATAGCATGGGCCTTTGAGCTTCCGTAAATTAAGACTGGTTTGACCTGGAGCATAATATTATGGTAGTACTTAGCTCCCCTCCAGAGCTGGGGAACCACTGTTCGATGCTCAGGACCTGCATATAAAAGACAGTTCTGCCCTAAAGAGCTTCTAGTCTAAATAGACCTGACAAATAATAGGAGGAAAGAGCTGTTATTCATATTCGCATTTTATACCTGGAAAACTGAATCATAGAAGATGTTATGAAAAGCCCATAAAAGTCAGGGAAAGGCTTCCAGTGACTTCAGTGGATCTACGATATTACATCAGCAAAGCACTTAGGGACATGCTTAAAAGATTGTCTGACTCTAAGGCCCGTTCACACAAAGTTTGCAGAATAGGCTGAAAACAGTACTTCTAGTGCCAGTACTGAATGAATTACCCACAAATCCTGTACTTTGCCAAACAGTAAATCTATTTATGGAGGCCTATTTGGTCTTTCATCAGTTAGATGATCCCTTATGTATGGAAACATGCACCTTGCATTTCAGTTAAAGACTGCAGATCTGATTTGTAGCCTATGAAAATCAATTTGGTTCTTCAGTAGACTTTGCACAGTGGCCCCAAGGAATTTTAATCATTGATACAAGAATTTCAAAATTGATCTAATGTTTAAGAAAGCATTTCTTCCTTGCTACCACAGAAAATAGTGTTTTTCTATCAGCTTCAGAAATGTCTTACTCATCTCTCTGAGTAATAAACAGTAAAGTAGGTCATAATCTGGGGCATCTGAAATATCAGTTGTAGTGAGTCATGCATGCAGCAGCCAAGGGCAAGTTTCTCCCCACCAGTGCACTCTTCAAATCTCCACTGCAGAGTCTAAATTCAGACTCCCAATCAATGTCAGTAGGAACTCAGCCTGTGCTGTAGGTACAGATTGTGCAGGGAAGGAAATAGACAATCACCTGGGAAGTGGGAAAGGAACACTTAGCAAAATGGGAGGGTAGCAAGTTACTAAAGGAAGGCTAGCCTGTTCCAGCATGCTAGAACACCAAATTCTTGTTCTGTTATGGTGGCATTTATTAGCATCACTAAACTTCATTAATTATGCAAGGAGCCAGAACTCATGCAATGCATAATCACACCCAAACACATGAAAAAGGTCCTTCTTATCCCAGAATGTTTATCACCTGATACGTTCATTTGGCCAGATGAGATTGGTCTGGAGTAGAAAAATATGTTTTAAGACACCAGTCAAATTCGTGGTTTTGGCTACAGATACTTACGCAGATGCTGTAAGAGGAATGAGAAAGGAAAGGAAAGCAAGGTCAGAATCCATTGTCATTCTCACAGGGGAAAGGCATAGCAGATGCGCTGGCAGCCTTGATGACTGAAAAGGTGGAAGGAAAACAGAGGTGACAAGACCACCATTGGCTCAGACGGATTCAGAGCACACTGCCCTGTTGAAAATCATTTCATGAGAGGAAGTGTCAGAGAAATAACTACATGGGGGGCAATGGAGGAGAGATAAAGTGCTCTTGCAATTGAGCAACCACAGTGTTGAGTTCTGTCCATGAATGAGAAATAAGTTTTTCTCCCTGAGCTCCCCATTGTCAGTAGGAAGGAATACATGAATGCCTTTGTATAGCTGTGATAGCTTCAGCCATCTGATCACCACAGTAGCTGAGAAGATTTAACATTCATATAACCCACCCATCCTTCAAAAATCTAGCCTGTCTCCAAAATATGTATCATGTAGATGACAAATGAATTTAATAGAAACTCTTTACTAAAGTTAACAGTAAATATTTAACTATGCATGCAAAGCAGGAAATTGCAACTTCAGGACTATAACTCTGTTCTTAGTATGTTGTGACGGATTACAAGTGACACCAAACATGAATTATCTGAAGCTCTAGGTGAACTGAAGATGTACGCAGAACTGGTTGCATTACAGATGCAGTCTTAGCCGGAACTTTGCATTTTGTTGCTGTTGGGATTGAAGTTGGAAGCCTTACCATCATTATAATGTTAAATGTTTCTGTTACAGTGTCCAAAGCAAATGTTGTCACATTGGATGCACAGCAGCTCTTTAAGAAAAGCTTCGTCTCGCCTCTGATGATCAAAAGTAAACACTGCAAATTTAATTTACTTTAAAATCACTTTCATTATTGGAGACAGATCAGTGGGAATGCATAAGTAATCATATTTCAGTTTTACATCAAGTAAATAAAAGAATTTTTAATGCTCTTGTTTTGAAAGAAACATTGTTCCTGTGGTTCATTTTTTACATAATGGGAATCTGTCAGTTTTGCCTCAGTTTATATCGGGTATTTCTCCATGCCCTGATGACTGTAGTTGCTGAAAACAGCACTTGCAGCCAGAAGCTCTGTTAACTTGTTTTGGCAACTCTGGTTTGTACTTTTGCCTGTTTCTGGCATGTTGGTTCATTATGCTACATCTTTGCAGTTAACTTAGGCTCACTACTGAAAAAATGTGTAATTTCCCTTTTCTGAATGCTTTATTTTCTCATTTACTGACACAAATCTCCCTTAGTTATCAATCTTCATTAAATATCCTTGTCTTTTATTCTGGATTTGGATAAATGTTAGTGAATTTTATGCCTTTTTGCTTTCTCACAGTTTAAGCAATTCTCCAAAACATGCCACAATGTTCGGTGGGAATGATAAGCCTCTTTCTTCTCAACCTCTGAAGAAGAACTGGATAAATAAGTGTCCTCTGAACCTGTTTGATTTTTATGAGTGCCACTGTTAGGTAAAGAAGCACTGCTGAGCTTGAACAGAAAATGCATCAGTTCTTATCTGTTACGAGTGTATTTGGTAGGATGCAATCTCTTGGGTCCAGAAAAAAAGTTCTGTAAAGTTTGAATGTTACTCAGCACAGGATCTCCAAAACTACTTGAACATATCTACCTTGCAAATAGCCTTTGATAATCATTTGTGTTAATCATGTGGAACCTTTGGCTGCTAAAGAAAATGTAACAGAGGTTGGAAATTTGGAATCGTACCACTTTAGAGACCATCCCTGCTCTCTACAGGGAAAAAGCCATCTATAATGATGGAAAAAAATGCTTTCTATCAACATTAATAAGAACTGGAAAACAAAGATCAACATTGTTTGGGTATTAGGATGTTCAGAGATTTAGGTGAATGTTGTATATTTAATCCTGAGGGTTTATGGTAGCAGATACGCAGTGTGATGGGTCAGATGATCTGCTTTTTGGGTTAGCAGGTGTGGAGATGCAGCCCTCTAGGGAATTCCACCCTGTGTGTTTTTTTCCTGGGTAGCAGCACAGGGACCTTCTGCTAGAACAAGGCTCAGTGAAGCAATGTGTAATAATCAACACTGCCATCTTGTGAGCAAAACCTACCCTACATATTAATACAAGAATTATGGCAACAGATAGGCAGTAATAAAACATACTCTATATATGCTGTTTCCTTTCAGGAGTATCCAGGACTTTCTGAGCAGCTAACTGTTCAAAATGACAGGAATTCAGATTGTTTCCTGTTATGAATAGATTGCCATGCTAGCCGTGTCCCTTGAACTTGTAGGCAAGATTGTTTGGCAGTTTGTTCTGTCCATCAATACCTGCTTTCAAATATGGTAGTACGTAGCAATATTTTACCTTCTTGTGTCCCTCGTGACTTCTCCTCTTTTCTTTCTTATTGTCATTCAACAAGTAAGCGTACGTAAATTCACCATGACAGGTATTTTAGCAAATAATAGTCAATCCTACTTTGTAAAGAATGATTTATGATATTATTTCTGTTACTTGTTATTGGCTCCATTTCTTGAGATGATGAAGGACCTATCTTGATTAACCTCAGCTAGCTGAAAACATTTCACCTAGGAGTTTTTCTGAAGAAATGCAGCTCGGTAACTCATGATGGAAGGCATCTGTACTGACCCATCAGCATTGCTATGACTTTCAATATATTATACTTAACAAGAAATAAACATCCTTAGCCAGAAAGAGAATCCTGCACTGCAGCTTCATTACATCTGCAAAGAACAATGATTGCCCTGACTATCTGAATACAAAAACAGTGGGTGATAGCAAGCAAACACAATCTGTTTAAAGCCCTACTGGTGAAATACTGTCAATTCACAAACGAAGGGTTTATCGTTATTCCAAGATGGCCTGTGCTTCCCACTGATTGTAGCGATTGTCTGTAATCTTTCCCCCTAGTTGGGGAGATACTGAACTTAGTGGCAGTTTCCTCTGGAAAATGCAACTGAACATTTCAAAGTAAAAATGAGGTGAAATGTCTTCATAAAAGATTACTGCAACATGTAAAAATAACCTTTGTGGATTTCTTCATGTTAAGGTTGGATACTGTCTGGAAGACACTGTTTGGTCAAATGTAACTATTGTGCTCAAGCAGAATGAATGTGAGTAAAACTTTACTGTGATGCAGTGCTGTTATTTGCTTTTAAATCCATTTTAAAGAACTAATTAATACTTAAAATTTAGTTTTAGGGAAAAATCCTTAAGAATAAACAAAGGTATTGTAAAACTTAGTACAACAGACTGAAGCCTTTGATGACCCATTTATTTGTACCTTTGTTACATTAGTAGCCTCTGTGTTTTGAGAGCCCATGTGAGTCTCACTGATATTGATTCGATGCTCTGGATCTGCAACGACTCAGACTAGATGGATCTCTAGTAGATATCACCTGGGAGGTCACAGCTTGTACCGTACATGTAGCAGCATTCATCTTCAAAGGCATACTAGAATTTTAATGTGTAAATATTGCAATAACAAGTTTTTATGGACTGGCCAGATTCTTTCTCCTTACAAAAGCAATTCATTTAAAGGAAAGAGTAAGTTAGAAAGTAAGAAAAAAAAACCAAAACACACAAAAGAAAACAAACAAACAAACCCTGAAAAAGACAAAGGTGTGAATGAGGCTGAATCAATCTACAAGTTCAGTTCAGTATGCTTTTCTTGGGGTTTTGTATAGTTGTCAACATGAATTTGAAGTTGTAACTTTTTTCACGGATAAAAAATATGCGATGTTGAAGCAAAAGAGTACCTGTCTCTTTAATAGTGGCCGTTGAAAATTTAACTTCAGCTAGCCAAAGGCTGCTCTGAGATTAGGTACATTTTACATGGCATCTGATGTGGTTCTGAGCATCAGCTCAAACTGATCTAACATCTTCATTAGTATTCTGTGTTCTTTGTCTTACTCTTACTTTGTATTAGCTTAATTTTCCTTTTGCTGGCTTGATTGGTTTTCATACAACCCCCTTAGTAATTAAATAACATTAAATTGGAATGTTAAGCAATACTAAAGTGGGTGAAAATTTCAATTTTATTTATTTACCTATTGGTTTATTCATTCATTCATTCATTCATTTTGCCAGTCAGTTCTTATGCTTTACTCAAATGTAGGATAAAATCACCGTTTCCTTTAGTGTGTTCTGCACTGGAGGTGTTTACTGATCTCAGATAAATTGTCTTTAGCTAATTAATCTTCTTTGATGAGGTTTAGTGATAAAAAAGAAAGTCTTCTATGAGAATATAATGATTGTAGATAATTAAAGAATTTGTCTATACCTTTGTAATGGTCACAAACTGTAGCCTTTCAGAAGAACTTAATCAATTGTTTCAGATGTTCTTCACTGCTTTTCTTGTGACCAGGACATTGTTATGGTAGTGCTGTGTTCTGGAGTAGAGAGCAAAGAATTTTCTTCATTAGTGCTTGAATGATTTGTACACAAACACATACATATGCAGTATGTATAGCTGATGCAATACCCAAAGGGAAAGAGAGTAGCAAAACAGATATTTTGGTGTGTTTGTTGTCAGGAAATGTCATGATTCATCCTTCATGATCATCTGCAAATATGCATCTGCCAAATCTGTTTTACTAAAAGCTTGTTCTCAGCCAAACATATTCTCACCCCAAGAGTACAACATTTTTGATTGACAAGTAGAAAAGGATTAATGATTACTTTAATGTCTCTACACATTCGCACATTCCCATTCTTTGCTCCACACTAGGAACAACTATCATGATTCACTCTCACTGTCACATGGTAGGAATGACTTCAACATCTTTCCAGTTCTGTACATAATCTTTTGAAGTGACACAGGAGGAACAAACCATGCTCCGCAGGATGAAGACTAGGACCCACCCTCAGTGGTGAGCTTTGCCCAGAAATTTACTTAGTTCCTAACTGCTGTTTCCAGAGCATTGCATTCTTATCTGCACGAGGCATTAGTAATGCAATGAAATTTATGAAAATTGGTGTCATTCTTGCTCTGCTATTAAGATGGTCTACACCAGTCCAACACATGAAACTATAGTAATTATCAGGGTTCATCAGGCCACACTGTTTCCTGTGCCTTTTTCTGATTTCATCCAGCTTTTGCTGTCACACTTAGAGAACAAAATTTCCATTATAGCTGTGCAATAACATTGTAACCCATGTTTTACCAGGATGAATATAAAGATTGCGTTGGAACATTAAACTAAAGTTTAATATTCTCTGGTAAGAATATACTTTGCCATTCTGTGGCTACCTTTCAGTTTGAGACTCTGTAAATACTGAGGAGCACATGAATTGCTACTAAGCTTCCTGACAGTTCTGAGCCATAATCTGTTGGCTTTCATTAGGAGCAGGAGAGAAAAAGGGAAAGGATTCTTCTTATTTATTTTGGCATGTGGAGTCTTAAACATCTTCTGAAATTAGCAGACCGCAAGCCCAAAATGAGGCCATTAAACTTCATTTAAGATTATTGAATTAATTGATGTTCCATGATTAGAATTAGAAATCAGATATTTTAACATCCAGTCCTGCCCTCTAATCTTAAAACCATGCTCATTTCAATACAGAAATGAAATCATACTCTCAAGACTGCAACTAAATGTGGATGATATGACATCATGGTTTGCTGTGAGGATTATTTTTGAGTGCTGTAAATTATAAAGTACAGAAAGATCACCAATGACTTCTAAGTCTGGTTTTTTAGAGATTAAAAAAAAAAATAATATCTGTGTTCTCACAGTATTTGTTGACTTTTCCTTCATCATCCTTAGTGGTTAATTGACAGCATTCTATTAATTCATATTGTGCTTCCTTCCTCACCAGGTCCATTTCTAAAATAATCTAAAAAAATTTTTGCCAGAGAAAAGATTGTGATTAGCCTCATCTTGTTTAATGTTTAATTGCATTTTTGTCGTCAAGTTCCCACCTTACGTTTTCTCTCTACAAGTAGCAAAATCATCAGTGAAATGAGGGGGAAATGATTGCATACAACTTTTAAGAAGGTTTTGTTCCTTTGCTGGTATGTATGTCACATATTAAAGAGTAGAATATTTCAGCAGATGTGTGAGATCTTTCTTTGTACATCTGCACAAGAAATTGTAGTAATATGTTGTGTTCCCAGTCCACTGAAGTCCGTGATAAAACCACTGACGACAAACTGACACTAGTGGGGAAAAAAAACAATGATAAGAATCAATAGTGGCCAGCAGGCAAAAAAAGGCAGTCTTATCCGTTGTAACTGGCATGAGCTAATAGAAGGTAGAAATCTAGCAAGGGTGGGGCATTTTCTGTTTTCACATGTATTAACAAATCTAGGTAATTTCTAAAAGAGGTGAATATTTCAAACTAAATTTTCTGCAGCAGAAACATAGCTGACATCAGTTATCATCTGTAAGAAAAAAACAGATAATTAATTCTTCCTCACCTGGTAAGAAAAGCAAAGCCTGCCTGCTCATGTAACATGTGAGCGGGCATTTTCCAACTGAATTTTTTTCTGGTCATTGAATCCCACCAGGGCAATAAGATCATACTTATCTGCTAGTATAATTCAGAAGGACGTTGTCCCCAAGAGCAAAAAGGGAGGAAAAACATGGAATAACTGAGGAATAACTGAGGGAAGAAAAAAATATCTGGGATGTACAGTGTCCCTTCCACAACGTAATAAGTGGTTTGGGGTGTGTAAATCACATGTTGCCGTCCACAAAAGCCATTAGGATTGTGTGTCCCCCACTTTTCTTTTTTTTTTTTCTTAATTTTATTCATTTCTCTACACTAAAAACCATTCCAAACAACTAGAGAACTCTGTGTGGTTCATTACTTTTCTAATGTGGGGTAAATTTCTGAATGTACTTTCTGTGCTGGAAATGCAAATGCCTCTTTTGGCTTACTCCCTCCCCATTCTGCAGTCCACCCTTCTGGGTTACATATTAGAGAGATGGTCTCCTGCATAAAAAGGGTAAGTGAGTTAATAAAAGATAAAGTACATAGGAGGCCAGAGTAAATGGAGCATATAATTTTTTCATGAACTGGTCCCTTAAGTTTCATTTTGCAAGGCATCATGATTTTCTACCTATTTATGAAAATATGAAATAGTGAACTTGATGCTTAATGCAAAACCTACTTAGCAATTTTCAGTACGGCTGTATCTCGTTTTCTCTGTCAGAAAATCCAGTATCTTCTACAGGCACTACCTGAAAAGACAGAAAGATAATGATACTTTGCTGTTACGAGATTCTGTAATACTGCAAACCTTCCTTCAAAACCATTTGTCTTATGAAACAAGTCTACACGCCAGCTTATTCTGTTTGGTAACATGCAAGCAAAAACATTGTCAAACTGACTGTTAAGGATGGAATGTGGTGCTTCAAGAATAAAAGTTACTTAAGATTAATATCACTGTATACATATAAAGTACAACTATTAAGAAAGACAGGTGAATATTATATTTTTAGAAACTTTTGAGATAGAGGTGTTTTTTTCCTAACATCTAAATGGTGTTTTCACTCTTGAGAGCTCTAAAGCAGTTTATAAAGATAATTAGGCATAAATGTCCCCATTTCACAGCTGTGCAAACAGAGGGAAACAGTTCTGTAACCTACTTACCAAAATCTTATAGAGGTAAGCAAATCTTGAGCCACCAGATTGCAGGCACTGGTTCATTAAGATCGCTTTTGTATTCCTACTGTTTTTTAGCTAAATTAATTAATATTGATATATCAAAGGAAGAAAAAAAGAAGTCCTAGATCTCAAGCTCTTAATGTTACCTATTTCAGTTCTGTGTAATTTCTACATTTCTTTGATAAGACATAAGCTTCAGAGCAATTCAATATATTTCAATTCACTGCCTCATTACGGTCTTCGAACACCACTAAAATTTCCAGTATAATGTCTAGGCAGGTATGAAGTGAGAGCTATCTGGATATACCACTGTGATAGCGTAATACTCAGGCGTAGTGCAATGAACTATCCAGGTAATAGTCTAACCACCAGTTGCAAAGCATTCAGAAAAGGTGCTTGTGAACAGATATGCTTTGCAGTTTTCAAAGTACACAGTATATAGTCTCCTGCATTAGCAACATCTCCATGACAACTGCTTTATAATTCATGCCACATAATATATAGCTTTGCTGTTTAAAAACAAAAAAAAAGCCCTTGCAACATACTAACAAGGCTACAGTCTTGAAAATTAAATGAACCTGAAAGATTTTTTAGCAATCAATTAACCATTAAATAAAGCTTAAGGGACATTAGAACAGTAAGAAAGGCAATATTTATAGCTTTGATGTGATCATGAAATCTCATTCTCTGCTTCTCCACCATTCTCACCATTTCAAATCCCCATAATTGATACTGATGCAACATTTCAGTCAATAGCTATAAAAGGGAATGAGGAGCACAAAATGGCTTTTTGGCAATTAATGAGTAAACAAGATCGCATGGAGCGTCGTATTTCAGAATTTTTTGCTAATCAGTCTTGCCTTAACTTTAAAAGTTGAAGTGTTTGCAGGATATCAACAGGTTTGGGGCTTTCCAAACAATGGAATGATAACAAAGCTAATGACAAAATATTTTCTAATGTGGTGCAGAGAATTAAAACTGTTAAAATGCCTTTCCCAGTTATTGTTTCAAAGCCAAATTAACCAATCAAATGAAACTGCTGCTGGAAGACTAAGAGACATTAAGACAGGTAAGAAATCCGGTGTAACTTTAATACTGTAAATTTACCAAGACAGATGTATAGATAACAGCTAGATACCAAGTATTTACTGGCCAAGTCCTACTTTTTAAGAGTCAGAAAAAAGAAAAGGGCAACAGGGCAAAGTATGCTACACTTAATGGACTGCGAGCATCCTATTCATTGTTCTGTTTTAATTGACGTGTCTGCTGGCTTTAGCCTAGTAATTTCATTTTAAACGTCAAGGCTAGGAAATACTGGGATGCAGGTCTTGGCTCCTTGCATGGCGAAAAAGGGGCTACCAACCCATCGTAAGATTGCTCAGCCATTTTTATGCAGACTTTTGTATTTGAAATTTTCTTTGTTATGATGTATAGAATGTATATTGTAATAATTGTTTTCAGAACTGGGGTACAGAAACTACACAAGATATCAAATAGGAAGGAATTACCAAATGACAAGTAAAAGACTTCTGTTGGGTTACAATCCTTAAACTTTGTTAAAGAAAGAGCAAAGCAAAGAAACACATTCTGGAATGAGAAGCACTAGTTCGAAATACAGGGACCTCATGATGAGACTTGTTATTGACTAAAGCTTACAGGTTTAACTTATCTACCAAAAATACAAGCCTAATTCCCCAGTGAGACCTAGGTAAGAGACAGTGACATTAGTGACCAAACAGCAGCAGCTGTGCAAAGCTAATCCCAAAGCTGGGTGCAGTTATACCAGAAGCACATGATAGTTATGGCTGTTCCAAAGGTATCTTTGTTTACTGTATCTCCTCCAGGGGATGAGAAGAGAATTGAAGTAAAATATGCAGCAACAGTTCTAAATCGGAGTGATGTTTCACTTTTTTTCAGGTATGCAGTGTTATTTTAAGATTTATGTGACTCTGGAGCAGAATTTAAGTTGTTTGGTTTACAGAGAGATAGAATTTTGGATTGTAAATAGACTAAATCTGGTGCTTAAATCTGAGAAACTGAAGCAACTCTTTATTTCATCTGTTAGGAAAGTTCAGGGGGTATATACTAATGTATACTGTGGAGTTTTGTTTGTATTGACTGTCATGTTTCTCAATTACTGGGACTAGTGCTTCTGCAGAGCACTCAGAATTTAACAGTGGGGGAGTGGAAGAAGGCGAACATTTTGTACAGCATAAGAACAGTTTAATTTTCCACAGCTAAAAATGATAAAAACTCCCAGTGGAGCTGAGTTGCATTTTTCTTTTAAACAACAATAAAAACGTTTCTCTCCATAGATTCTGCAGGGTCAAACTTCTGCTTTCAGTTCTAGCAGCAGGTTGCACTACAAATACTTAAATAAGGAGAGAGTTGCACAAAAATATTGATGCTAATGGAATGACAGAGGTGATGGGGTACAAATTTCTTGCTGCCAATTCCAGCCAGAGTGACTGGGGGTCTAGGTTGAATAAGGACTAAAGGTTGGGCCTTCCACAGATTAACCTTCTCAGCAATGTCAGTTAGGGAACTCTTTTCTAGTTTAATTGACTGCTGACAAATATTTCTTTTTTCTGACCATGTCATTCCATCTTTTGATTACTCACCTAGCCGTATCTAGCTATTCCTTTCCATCTGTCTGCAACCTGGATAGCTCTGGCCTCCTGTACAGAATATATCTTCCCTTGTCCATTCAATAATTGCTCTGTCAATTCTTCCTTTTTCCTCTTTCTTTGAAGAACTACTGCTGTGTTGAACAATTTTTCTATCTCCCTCTCTACAACTCTTGTCTTCCTTTTTGACTTCTAGACTGCGTGCTGTCTGAACAAACTGATACTTGTGTCTTTTACAATGCCAAAAATCCCAATGTTTAATAAATAACAGTACAGGATATGCACAGTTACTGTAAGAGAATTAAACAGCTCAGGCAAAAATTGAGATACCGCTGCCTCTGCAACAGCGACTGACTGCACTAACTGTAAAATCTAACTAATAACTAAATTGTCAGTTTTGGTGTGTGCTAAAGAAACCAAGCAATGGCACACACGCAGATGTTTACTTTCCATTATCCTGGTAACCCCCAGTATATATATATATACACTTGTGGTGCAATGTAAACTCCTTTCAAGATGCTGCTTAAGAGGAATTTGATCTGTATAGAGCAGTAACAAACTGAAGCGCAGCGGATTTATTCATTTAAGAGAATTATTCATTTAATTTTCACCATTTAGTATTTATATTCATTTACCATTCATTTATTCCCTTCATTTTTATTCATTTATTCATTTATCAAATATTCATTTTAGTGGCTTTCATTATCACTACAGTAACTGTAGGGACAGATTTGCAGTAATTTTATTCCTTAAATAGGTTTATTCTTGGAAAACCTACAGAGCAGGGAAAGGCCACTTGTTCCGTCAGGTTCATACCCTTTTCCTTTTCTCAGAAATGTTTGTCTCTCTACTCCCTTTATTTCTTTACAGCCTGCCCGAGGTTTATCTTTAATTCCTTTATATGTTGTATGACAACAGCTCAGTTCAGTGATATTGGACCAAATACTTGACTGATATAAATTACTGAAATCAGAGCATATTATTCAGTGCTTTGGACACTGATATAGTCTGCTTGTTTCTCCATACGTATTTCTTTTCCCTATAGTACAGCTTTTCCTCTAAAATTCACTCATTCCCTTTTAACGCCAGTTCCATTTTCCATTTCCCCAGAGATTAGTCCCCTACAAAACAGGGAACACAGACTTTTTTAGCAACAAGTGTTTTGAACTACAGAAGAAAGTCTAGACCTCAGAAAAGATTAGGTTCTGTGTATTAATTTCCATTGGAACACTGATAATTCAGGTCTTTTGTGTAAAAAAAACAAACAAACAAACAAACAAAAAAACCGCCAACCACACACACAAAACCCCCCAACAAAACAAAACAATTTTTTTTTTTCTTCCTCTGTGAAGACAATAGATGAATAATACCTGTTAACTTCAATAGGCATCAGATTGTGCTTTTGATGAGGAGAACAAGGGCTGGATCATCCGATGTCTGTTGGACATAACCAGTACTTTTGAGACAGAATTATAGTTCTTCAGTTTTAGCTATATAGGCTAAGTGCTTATGTAGTTCAGCCCCTGAAGTATATTACCAGTCACTGTAAAGGGTATCTTCTTATGTGTAGTGAAACTTCATCCTAGAGAGCAGGATACTGATGGATGAACACATGCTGGTTCTTGGTGAAGGATTAAGAAGTTTGTAGGTTTTGCCCTTCCATCTTCAGTGAACCCCCAATTTCCTGTGAAACTTCTCTGTGACTATTTTAATTCTTCTTTGCATTACAACTTTTAAACAGTGGCAGTTTCTAGATTCCCATGTCTTAAACTTTTCTTTTTTAATCAACCAGAATATTTGAAACTTAAACTCAATAATATTTAGGCAACTCTAAATTCAAGCCATTCCCATCCTGTAACAGTCTTTCACAGCATATCTGCACTCTGTCAGAAACTTTGGTACTGTTTCAACACCAGAAACCCAGCTGAAATAGTTTGCCACATCATGATTTGTTGGATAGTACCTATATTTGACACTTACAAATGTGTTATTTTGTATTTATAACATCAGAATAGAATAATTTCCCTATCCTTGTAGAAAGCATCGTGAACTGGGTATTCCCCACTATTGTATATTCAATAAACCAAACTGCCTCAGATATTTACATTCTGAAGGTTATCTTTGCTGCCAGAAGAGCCAGAAGTAATTTCCTTTACTATGAGATCTTAACTTTGTAGAATATGTTGTGACCCTGCAGAAAAACTTCCTCGCACCCTAACCTGAGGCTGCAACTCTAATTTTGAGAACCACTGCTCTGGAGGCTTTTTATCAGCTCCAGAAAGGTCTTATCTCTGGTTGCTTTTAGCTGCATAATAACAGGTCATTTGAAACAGGTAATGTCTTCTTAAGGGTCTGTAATCTAATGCCCACAGTTGTCAATGGAACATCCATTGATTTCAGGGACTGTGGATCCAGGTATTTATTCCGTAATATGCGGTGTTTACTTAGTAAATTCAGTAGTAGTAAGATATGAGGAAATGGGACTGCCTATTGAAGCCAGACAGAAATATTCTGGTGGCATTTACTTTGTCAGATAAAACCTTGAAATTCCTGTGAATCTTAATATTTTGCAGTAGCATGCCTCTTAATTAACCTCTGCCTGAGAAAGCAATCCTCTTTCATGCTTACTTGCCCAGCTCCTCCCAGCCCCTGAGCATCCCTGCAGCCCTGGAAAGGAAAGCCCAGGGCTCCTGGGGAGCTGCAGTACCATCTCCGAGGTTATAGCTGGCAGAGGCCTTGGGTTCCTGTTGCTGAGGCTAACTTTTCAGAGGGTGAACTTGGAAAGCTGGGCCCAGACACTGTGTGAAAAAATCATTATATAAATGTCTTCTTTTATACTCCAACTAATTTTCTTCAAAATACTGGAACTTTCTGAAAAATGATTTATTCTTTTTATCAATCAGCTCAACTTGCCAAAAAAAAAATCAAACAAAGTGTATGTTCAAGTAAGAGGAGAAATGGTTTATACTTTCTTCCACCTCATCTCATGCAGTGTTTGAATGAGTTTTATATTTAAGGGAGTTCCAGTCCCCACCCATTCCCCCAGCAGAGACTGAAGTCCGTGTGAAGAGATCTGATGTATGCTTTAGCCCTCTGGTGTATGTACATTTTTCATTAAATCTGAACATTAACCTGATGGCCTTTAGGCACAATACTTTCTGAAAAACTTAAGTGTGCTGGTTATTGCTTGCTTTCCAACTCGTTCCTCTTGCAAACACTACGGGGACCTCATTAAATTCTGGGGCTATATTATCCTTCTTCTTTATTAAGCTTCTTCAAATATCCTGCCGTGGTCTAATGTCTCCTCTTGTCAGCTTCTTTCTACTTCATACACCTGAAGGAGACTTTATTGTTTTTATTTCCTTACTCTGAAAACTTCATTCATAGCCAGTTTTGACTTCTCAGGATTGTGTCAGCCTTTGTAGTCCCTTGATAATATTCTGTGCTTTTTAGGCGTGACATACATTTTTTTTAATCATTATTTTAATTTCCTGATTTAAATCGGAATAGGGCAAGAAGTACAACAGAAACATAGATGGTATTGTAATCTTTTATGTTGTCCTAAAAAAAGAAGAACTTGCAATAACATGAAAAAATAGTCTCAAAATCTGGAGAAACTTTAGCTTTATTTTCAGGAAGCTATTAGACCAATAAGTAAACTAGTGGCTATAAAGGGAAGCCCAATCCACTGGTGCATCCTAAAAGTTGGAGCCACAACCACTCAGTACCTCTCAAATCTGGCCACGCAGGCTTTGTATTGATTCCCCCCAATTCTTGCTTTCATTCTAGCTGCTTTGACCTTCATGGCAAATGTTAGTATTGCAAGAAAGATGAAAGATGCTTTTGTGAGGGACCTCTGCCTGCTATATCCAGTCTTACCCCGCATATTATCTTGTCTACAGAGACAAATTTCATCCTTAACTTTTGTTTTCACCAGTTTCATGGGAGTTGGTTTTACACACTTCACCTGAGCTATTACTTGCTCACGTTAGTTCCAATCTGTTATTATTAGAGAAAGACTGTGTCACCCAGGAATAAATGTATATGTAAACACATTTCAGTAAAATTCAGAATACTGGAAAAAATTATATTAAACTGTTCAGGAAAAAAATGGAACTTATATAGACAGAAAAAGAATATTCCAAGAAAACAATATAATAAAGGAATATAACAATTATTTCATGGAGAGCCAGCTCAAGTCAGCATTTTACAGATGTCTACGTATCCACTTACAAGTACTTATGATGTTCAGTGCAACCTGTCAAACAAAGTCAAGTATGCAAGACTAATACCAAATCAATTGCAGCCACTAATGTGTGATACAACTAGAGAGCAGAAATATTCAGAGTTGTACATAGCATTCATTACAGGCAACAATACAGTCATAATTTGAGCTTCTGAAATTAAATAGTCTGGTAAAGTTCAAGAGACAACTTCTGATATGTTAGGACTTCCCAGTGTTAGTGTTCATACCATGCTGAAATGGAAGTTGGACTGTTATTATATTTTATAGTATCTTGAACATCCAGTGTCCTGTTGGTCTAACAGATCTTCGTTCTAATTACTCAAGAATGGTTCCCATTGATTTCAGAATGTTTCTTGCATAAATCAGAACTAATTATGGGACATAGAACTCAGTTTTTCAAATGATTCACAAGGGTTTATTAGGAAAAAATAGATTTAAACATGCAGAAATTATGAGGGCACCTGATAGGATGTTATAACCAGTATTTCATATCTTTCAGATCTCTAAGGTTATTTTCTCAGTCAGTGAAAAATAAACAGTTACAAGTAATTTTAAACTATACCTTTTTATTTGTAATGCATTGCTCCAGCATCCTTGCTTTGCACAGGCAAAAGCACTGAGCCAGAGCTGGCACCAGAGGCAAGACTTTTGTATAAAGCATAGAAGAGAACAGGTAGAAAAAAACTGAATTAGGAACTGGACTCAAAGCAGATGCTCGTAGTATGACCCCTGTTATTTGAACAAACAGACTGGACCTAGGAATCCAGAAAGGCCTAAGGCAAAAAGAATTACTGGGTAGGTACTTGGTGTAGACCATGACTTGGAGGGAAGAGGTAATCTTGGAGAAGGTAGGTAAGCAAAACAAAGGCTGAGTGTAAGAAACCCATGGAGTGAAACAAGGAAAAGAGGAAAGCAAGGGACAGAGTATGGCAGCAGGGATCCTCTTCAGAAAAGGAGAATAAAGAGTGGAAGCATGGCTGGAAGTCAGGCAGAAGGGAATCACCTAGCTGCGAAATGACTGTGTAGATAGTCCTCTGTGTTTCTCCCCATACACACTTGCCCACTGACGAAGCTTCATTCCATTGTAGCACTGATCCTTTTGGGGAATAACTGTTGTTATCAGGAGTGTCATTAGTTCAAATGGCAGAGGTTTGTCTTGTGCAGCCTCCTGCTCCCAATTCTGCTCCAGTGGGTAATAGATTTTAAAATAATAATAAAAAAATGCAAGCCTGCACAGAAAACCATCTTAAGAGAACCCTGACAGATGTGTAGAAGCACTAAAGCACAACCTGTTACAGGCTCAGGTGTTATCTTTATAGATATATCACATGCATTTTTATAAACAAAAAAATAGTGACTATTGTACATTACATAGGTGGCCAAGGTATGGATTTGACAGTGCATTTATTATTATCTGTGGAAGCTCTCTACAGAAGATAGCAGCGTGCTTATGTTTTCACAGATTGGTAAAGAGAGAATTGGATGAAATGCCTTGCTCTAGGATGATCTTAAATCAATTAATGGGTAATCCCAGCTGTCCTGTGTTGACTATACCACAGTATTTTCAGTTGTCCTTGATGCAATGATGGTACCAGCACCACATTTCTCACCTCTGTACCTAAGCTTTTAATGTTAAAATAAGGTCTGAGGGAGATGCTTCCAAATCCTATATTTTCCAGAATACCCATAAAGAGATAGATACATATTTTTCTTTTAAAAATGGTATTTGTTTCTCTTTCCCTCAGTAGGATTTTCCAGGAACTTGATTCTCATTTTTGCTGCTTATGCTGGTCAGTTCTTACTGACCACATAACTTACCCCATTCTGGTTGTGTGAACACAAGCTCACATGAAGAGCTGTGCAGGCAGGAAAGCTGCAAAACACAGCAATACTTTTCATCTGCGCTATGTACTTGCAGAGCTGCATGTTTTTGTGTCAGTATGTAGCACTGATCATTGATTGATATGTATACATGGAAGTCAAGTCAAGCAACACTGTATATGTATGACTTGGCATGCACTCACAGGAATCGGACTGAAAGTTTGCTTTCTTCTGTTAGCTGCTTGTTTGCAGAGAGTAAGCACAAAGGATGAGCACTGAAGATGGCTTCAGGCAAGGGCAGATCTATAGCAGAGGCTAAGTCTGGGGCCATCTGGTGTGTCAGCTCGCATGAAAAATCAGGGACTTTGAGTGCAGGGCCAAATCAGTGACACCTACTAGAAAATCCTGCTGCTGATGAGGATTTCACTCAATTTGTTACTATCCTTTGATATATTCCTGCAGTAATTGGTCAAAGAGAGTGAAAAGAGCTACTAAACCCACTTTTTTAGGAACAAAATAAAATATTTAAGTCTTTGTCACGACTGTAGAGGACAGAAAGTGGAATTAACATTTGTTTTTAACAATTTGTCTGTATCTTTTTATACTGGAGGGTCCCATGCTACAGTGCTGATGCAGTAAGAGCACAGTGATGTAGCTGTGCATAAAATGAGAACTGATTTACTACAGTTAATATAATCTGAATACTGCACCCTGATGGCTGTCTGTATAATTTAAATGCTGGAGATTTACATCTGAGCAGTTACTCTCTAAAAATGGGTTCAGGAAAGATACTTTCTCAGGTTTCCATTTGTGTTAGAATGTTTTACATTTTGGACAGAAATAATTGTATTTCTAGCCTCTAGTAGAAATGACATTTTTAAAAATGCCTTATATTAGGATTTATCTATAAGAAAAACAGAATAAAGAAATGTAGCTAGTCTCTAAATAAGATTTTTTTTTTTATCATCAACTAAAATGTGCTCTTACAAGAGATAACACTCTCAGTTATTTTAGTCTCAAAGAATTTCCAACAGGGAAGCAAATGGAGTTAGACTAAAAGAGTATATCAAAAAGTACAAACAGTAAAGGCGAAAAAGCTATTTGTAAAACCCTAAATTTTTGCAAGGAGATGCACAGCTGACAGAATAAAAGTGCCTGTATTCCAGCTGTATTAAATTAAGATGAATGCAGTAAACATGATGCAACCTACAGTTAATGAGATGGCCATGGTTATAGGAAGACTCATTATTATAATAAACTATTTTATACCTGAAATTATCTATAAATCTTACAGTAAAATGTGGGTGGCTGAACCCTGGGAACATTTTGAAAGTAAGCCAACGTTAATTGTCCATGTGAACATCGGGCAGATCTGAGGTACCACCACCACCTTCTGCTAGGATAAGGGGTGTGCAACTGATGGTGAGACAACTGAGCAGCCATTAAAGTTCCGTGCTATGGGTGATTTATTCAGAAGCCCCCCAATAACATCAGTGGGCAATGTGAGAAAACTGTTGAGAGCTCTCTGCATGGACAGCTTGGTAGGGTTTGATATTTCTTCTTTATCTTTAATTACTCCATGTTGTTTAAAGAACAAACACTTAAAACAATCTGAATATAACCATGGACCTACACAGATCATTCCTCCTCCCTCCCAGATTTTGCACAATTAGGTTTCTAAGAATATCCAGTTATGTGTCTTAGATCATCCTTGGGTTACCTGGTATAACCTTATGCATCCATAGGACTTACTTCAGAGCATTAATGGCTATCAAAATCTCTGGGTTTTGATGTTCCATTTTTTCCAAGGCAATCTCTCAGGGTGGGACTTCAGGTCTTGTGCCTTTAAACCTAAGCATGAAAGCCTTGGCCACAGCTACAGCTTTCAAAGTTTCTAGATGCTCAGGATGTGGATCATCCAAAGCAAACTTTCACCATACACGATTCTTTCATGCAGTTTCTCCCATTGCTACCTTTAACCCAGGAACCTGGGAAAATACCTGCTGAGTATCCTAGGAGCCCCAGAGGATGCTGTACAGAGATGATGTACTTTTTCAGCTGTGGCTCCTGGGAAGCTTATTTCATATCAGAAACATGATTTTGCTTAAGGAATACTTGAATATTTTCAGAATAGCTTAATTGTTTTAAAAAAAAAATAAATCTGTTTGGGGGTGGGAGCATTCCGACACCTCATTACTAAGCTTAAACTAGAGTTTTGTTATTTGCACATATGATTATTTTACTGTTTGTGAGAAGTCTCAGCTTGTTTGTTAGTTCTACTGTGTTTTACTTCAGGATTTTCCTATATAAATAACTTAGCATATGTGCACTGTAACATCAGAATTGTAATGTGGGTTTATTTATAAATTCTTAGAAGTTATAAAACATACTTTGAATAATTTACATATGTATGAGTATCTGTATCTTTGGACTCCCTCTACTGTAAGGCTAAAGGTCCTAGGCCCTCTGCCTTCATGTCCCTGACATGAAGTTTGGCACTGTGGTGTGGATAACCTGAATCTGTCAGCTCTATTGCAGTGAATGTATGAGCGCATGTTTAGCTCATCCCCTGGCATTACATAGTGTGGAAGTACTGGGCTCTCCAACAGCCTGTCAGGAATTCAATTGACAATACGTGTGAATCTCAGGAAGAAAGAGAGAAATGTTGGGCAAAACATTTTGAGTTTAGTGAATGACATTTCCTGACAAAACTCTGCTGTGTTGAAAATGTTTTCCAATCTAGTTCTGCTTCTTGTGAAACTAAACTTTTTTTGTGACCAACTGCTACATAATAAATTGATGTAAATTGTAATTTACATCAGAGCAGACTGTGACACTACAATATCTTTGTTCCCAGGGAACAGAGGAGTTCTGGCCAGAGCAGGGAAATGCTCACATCACAGGGGGTAAGGCTGGCTTTGTCACCGCCATGCTGTCAGTGCAGATCCACAGCTTTGCTGGACTCCAAAGTTCTGGTTAGGAAAGAAAGCAAAATCTAACACATTCCCAAGTACTGCATTTCTTATCTGCAGTTTTGCAAGATATGATTGTCCTGCACTATTGAGTTCTTTTATACACTAGCTGTCAATACAGATTCTTCTGATTATTAAAACAGTAATTTGCTTTCCTTTTATGGCAATGTAAATAAGGAACAACTGGTCTGAAGTCAAAAGAATTATGCTTCTTGTTTTATCAGTGCAAGTAAAAAGGAGAATCAAGCTCCCCCGCCCCGTCTTGTTTGTTTTATTCCTGGCTTAGCTTTCAGCAAAGTTCTAGGTGCTGTAAATACCATAAAAAGAAAATCCATGCTCCAACATTTCCAACATACAAGACAGCAGCAAAATATAGATTTCTTTCTTAGTTTCTTTGTAGCTTAGTGTATATATTAAATTAGTACAGGGGTCCAGGAGGAATGAGCTCTAGAAGATACGAGAGTGCCGAGCAATTGGTGTTGTACTGTGCTATTTGCTGTGCCCTATTTTCACAGATAAACAATTTCTGCCACCAAAAATCCATGAAAGTTCAGAAATTTCAAGAGCCCCTGTGGTGCTATGAGTTGTTTTTCCTTCTTTTGTTGTTTAGTGGTGTTCTTAGTTTCTCCTAACTGGTGCAGGCATAAATCCCTTTTTCCTAAAGAGGTGTTCCATTCTGTGAGAGGAATTTCTTTGAATTATGACAAGATCATATTAAAGAAGCTGCTGTCATTTTCACTTTCTTGAAGGTATAGCCTCTTTAAGGGGGCTAAGGAGAATCTCCATCCTTTATTGGATGCAGAGAGAAACATAGTAGCAAAACTGAGGAAAAGGCTGAGGTACTTAATGCCTGTTTGCCTCAGTCTTTAATACTTAGACCAGTTGTGCTCGGGGTACCCAGCCCCCTGAGCTGGAAGACAGGGTCAGGGAGCAGAATGAAGCCCCCATAATCCAGGGGGAAATGGTCAGCGGCCTGGTGCACCGCTCGGACACGCACAAGTCTATGGGCCAGATGGGATCCCCCAGGGGTGCTGAGGGAGCGCTGGAAGCGCTCACCGAGCCACTTTCTGTCATTTATCAGCAGCCCTGGCTCACCGGGGAGGCCCCTGTTGACCGGAGGTCGGCAAATGTGACGCCCGTCTGCAGGAAGGGCGGGAAGGAGGATCCGGGGAACTCCAGGCCTGTCAGCCTGACCTCGGTGCCGGGGCAGGCGATGGAGCAGGTCGTCCTGAGCGCCATCATGGGCACGTACAGGGCAGCCGGGCGATCAGGCCCGGCAGCGTGGGTTTGTGACAGGCAGGTCCTGCCTGACCGACCCGGTCTCCTTCTATAACAAGGTGACCGCTCAGTGGGTGAGGGAAGGGCTGTGCGTGGTGTCTGCCCGGACTTTAGTAAAGCCTTTGTCACCGTTCCCCTCAGCATTTTCCTGGAGAAATGGCTGCTCGTGGCTTGGGCAGGTGTGTTCTTGGCTGAGTGAAAAACTAGCCAGGCCCAAAGTGTGGCGGTGAACGGAGCCACATCCAGTCGGTGGCCGGTCACAGGTGACGTTCCCCAGGGCTCAGTGCTGGGGCCAGTCCTGTCCAGTATCTTGATCAATGATCCGGACGAGGCCCCGGCCTGACGGGCCGAGGCCAATGGCACGAGGGTCACCAAGGCTCCGTGCCGGGCCCTGCCCGCGGGTCACACCAGCCCCCGGCAGCGCTGCAGGCGGGGGGCAGGGGGCTGGGAACTGCCGGG
>JAVJGI010000003.1:21811394-21946927 GCA_035590275.1 Ibycter americanus | reverse complement strand
CGGCTGGGGGGGTTCAGCCTGGAGAAAGGGAGGCTGAGGGGAGACCTTCTCGCTCTCTACAGCTGCCTGAAAGGAGGTGGAAGCAAGATGGGGGTCGGTCTCTTCTCCCAAGTAATCAGTGACAGGACGAGAGGAAACGGCCTCCAGTTGTGCCGGGAGGGTTTAGATCGGGTATCAGGAAAAATGTCTTCACTGAAAGGCTGCCCAGGGAAGTGGTTGAGTCACCATCCCTGGAGGTATTTAAAAGATGTGTAGACATGGCACTTCGGGACATGGTGTAGTGATGGACTTGGCAGTGCTGGGTTAATGGTTAGAGTTGATGATTTTAAAGGTCTTTTCCAACATAAACGATTCTCTGACTTCCAGGGTTTGGGGCCAGGAGAGACTGTGTCTTCAGCTAGTGCTTTAAGGTATTCCTAAATTTCCAGTAAAAATTTCAAATCAGGGTCAAGGATAACACATTGGTAAGAAAGGTATCCTTATGTATGCTGTCCCAGTAGCTGATGATTAAGGGAAGCCTCTGTTTGAAATAATTTCTTATCTTTATAAAGCATATAAAGGCATTCCTTTCTTCTCCCCATCAATTACTTGGGTCTTTTCCCCTTTAGGTAGATAAATTGATGTTTCCAAGCCTGTAGGCCTTCCTCCAGGCTTGCATTACAGGACAAATACCTCAGTATTTCCTCTGAAATCCTAAATGGCTGTTTCTATAGAGTATTTCACAAGATCCGAGTCATCCTGACCAACACACCTATGCCCCACAAACAGTATTTTAAGTACTTAGGAGGTATTTAAAATTATATATTTTTTAATTTGTTTTTTTTAAAAAACCATCTCAATCAAATAAAGTACACCGCTTGCTCCCATCCTCAGCTTCCAAAGTCCTTCAGATGAATGTGAGGATTCAGGGCAATTACAGTGCAACTTGGAAGACTTCAGCCTTCTCTTGAACCCTTTTTTTTTTAAACTTTTCCTCTACACACCCACCCACCATACCATTAACACTGAAGATTTCCATAGGGCTGGGAATTGTCCACTCTTTTAATCATGGGATTAAGATTTTAGTTTCTCTTTCTTACTAAGGAGTCTGCAGTATATTCTCATTTTGTTATACAAACTTGGGTCATTGGGGAAATTATTTTTTCCCCAGTTGTTTTCATAGGGGAGAGTTAAAAATAAAAAGGGAAACAAAAAAACCCCACCTCATTTCAAAGACTCTGTGCCTTAGGTTTCTAAGTATAAATGTAGCTTTAATGTAAAAATTGGTAAATTTCACAAATAAATAGTATAATGTAAGGCCAGGTATACAATATATAACTTTTATACCTTCTTATTATAAGATTTCTCATTTCTGAAAAGTAGCACAGGGATTAGCACGAAAAATAAGATATGGAATTTGAGCCACTGATACTGTGCTTTTTCCTCCTAGTCACAGCAGCAAATCTGGTTACTAGAAAGCTCAACATACCTGGCAGTAAACATATTCTAAGGCTCATGTGTCAAAGACCAGAGTTCAGTCCTGCACATGGATCTATCAAGATCTATGTACATAGTATAAGTTTACGGAAAAATTTAGAGCAGCTTTGAAGTAAGTGACTTCTTAACAAGTGCTCTGGGGTCCCCTTATTTGTTTTGAATGTGCAGCCAGTAATTTGTCAGGTGTCTAAGGTCTGGGACACGTTTCTGGTTCGCGTATAGTCACTGGGACACGTTTCTGGTTCGCGTATAGTCACTAGAACTGTGGTTAGATCCAAGGTTATCCTAACTGCTGGCCAACCACATGATTAGTCTTCAATAATTGAAAATCCCTCTCCTCTACAGCTTCACCCCTCAAGGTAGAGCCATAAGAAAACTTTGGGAATGTAAGTGAGCTTGATAACTTCTGCTGTAATCCACAGTAATGTATTTACAGCTAGGCTGTCCTTTCTACACTGCTAACAAACTTATTTGCTGTTTTAACTTTCACTTAAAAACAAATAATGATATTTATAAATTTTGGTTGTTGTTGTTGACATTTGTACTGCTAGTCCTAATAGAAGTTGGCTTGTGACTGGAGCAATTTAATTCCTGAATATCTCCCTTTAGTTCTTGCCTTTACCTAAAGGCAAAGATTTCATTATGGTGTATGCCCATGCTGAAGTATATGTTAACTCAGCTTCTCATGTACAGTGTATTACATAAATAATGCAAGATTTACAGTCTCCCAAATCCTTTAGCAGCTGGTAGCACAATTCTTTGAAAATCCTTTCCTAGCTTATGGTAATATGTTACTTTTTATGATGAATCCACTCTGGGCTTTGCTAACAGCTTTGAGGGGAAAGACAAGCTATGAATATAGAAAGACTGGAGATTTTGTGAGGGGCATAGATTAGATCAGTCTTCCACGAAATTGAGGTAGAAGAGGCTCAGTGGAGGGCTGAGAGGTATAGTCATTGTGTGCAGGTTGGACTACATGACAACTCTTCTTTCAGTGATAATATTTATCCCATCTCTACTATAGGGATGTCACTGTCGGACAGAACAGTCTAGGCACTGTACTGTAAATCAGCTGAAGTCAGTAGAGTTGTGTCCGTGTACTACATCTGAATATTTTTGTCTATGTTAAAATAAAGTCTACTCTTAAGGTCTGCACCATTAGTCTTCTAAAATCTTTTATTTGCTGTTAGCAAGTTACTAATGGAGAAAAATCAAATACATGTAGAAAAGAAACTTCCTGACAGAAGTTCAAAACATTCATAAGGAGACTGTGTTATCAAAACTGTATTTCACATTCTAACCAAGACTTGGCTCAGCTCCAACTAGCTGGGTGTGATATTTTTTATTTTGTTGCCAGGTGGCTGACAACCCCCCAAAAATGCAGGAAATCAAATGACATAGTAAGGAGTCCAGAATGAGCAAGATTCATTGCTGCTTTTCTTCAGTAGTAAAAAGTTCGCTACTGAAATGTGAAGTACTGATACTCCGTTGCATTTTTGTCTTGTTTGTCTTTAGCAGACCTTTATTAATTATCAGCTAAGTACTCACAGCACAGTTAAAGGGTTCAAGACAGGTATGTAGAAATAGAAGAAAACTGTGTATGTTTGTATATGCTTTAAACAAACTCAAAAAAATCCCTCTCTCATCCTGCTATCCCTTATACCATCCTCCTAACACAGTGGCACAGCCATGTAGACAGGCCTCAGTACTTAAGAAAATTCCAGTATCAGGGAAGAATTTGATTTTAGAATGAGTGAAAACCTACAAACATATGTAAATCCTCTGCTATTACAGTAGAGTTCTAGCCAGATTTATTTCTTCATTCTTGTCTCAGGTATTTCACCCTTACACAGTTTTCTTGAGCCACAAATGGAAAGGAGATTAGGAGATTATCATTCCTCCATGAGGATTGTTGATTATCCTTCCTAATGTTCAGGCAGTGATGTCCTTCATGCATGACTTAAGTGGGACCATTCCCTGCCTGTGTGGCAAACTACACCTTGATAACCAGCTTGTAAGCTTATCTGATGATAAGCTCTTCATTAATTTACCATGAAGTAAACTTTCTCCTGTGCCAGGTTGGTGGGGATGTATTGTTTCCTTAATATACACTTAAAGCTACACCTGAAATTAATGTACAAGTTATTCCTCCCACAGTTTATGCAAGGACAGAAATGAAAACAGTATTATGCAGTTCATTAATAGCTCTTGCTTTTCCCTATGTATAGTGATAACCAACTACTCCAGTGGCATGAAGGGAGTGACTTTTAGAAAATTCTTTCCAGGGATATCTGGATGGGGGAATGGGGAGGTGGAGAATATTTTATAACATTTTATAAATATTTTCAGTGGAAAAGCAATACTTCTTCATAAATATGCATTGCACTGCAATTATTCTATAAATAACCTTGCATGGCTGATTATTTTTTTTCTTTTTCTTTTGGAAGCTTAGGAAGGGGTTTAGGTTTTGGGGATTTTTTTGTTTGTTTGTTTGTTTGTTTGTTTTTGTTTTTATTTTTTTTGAGGTATGTCCCAAAGGGATTTCAATAACTTGTTTGATCCAAGAACGTTTTTCTTTCTTTAATTGGTCACTACCTCTGACATAGCTGATTAATAAAAGCAGAGCTGCAGAAATAGTAACGATTAACAGTGCTGTGCATCTAAGCACATAGCAAACATAGCGTTTATCTTACTGTTTACCCATTAAATGGTTCTATTTCTCAGATAAGCACAGCTAATCAAATGACTCGCTAGATCACACAGTGAATCAAAGGCAGAGCTGCGGAAACAAGTTTAAGGACATGAAGCTACAAATACTTATGACTGTGAGTAACTTTGCTCTTGGGAGTATTTCAATTGACTCCAGGAGGGATTACGTAGGGTAATAAGCTCTGAACTTCGTGGAAAGTGTTCGCAGGACTGGTCCCCAAGCATATTCAATTGCAGTCTTCACATAAAATCACATAAATCTGTAGTCAGGGACTTTTAATAAACATATTCTATGCCATAAATTACTTTCTGAGGAGGATTTTTAGAGGCATAATTTTACAGCATTGACCTCCAATAGATTCATAACATTCTATCATGTTAAATGTATATTTAATAGCGTCAAACCTTTTATATTAGTGGTCCAATAGGCCTGAAGGACTTAGGACTGCAACTACCTCTTTTGTCAATGGATATTTAGAGAGGTTTAAAAAATGCAGATTATTGACTTTATTATTGATGCAAAGAGGCCATTATATCCTATCAGGCAATTAAATGCCCTTTCATAAGGAGCTTATTGCATGGAGACTGAATTTATGGAAATGAGGAAACTTAATGGCTCTGTAGGAATTGTTATATCAGGTCTGAAACACTTTTTGGGATATTATTATTTATTTTGACATTCATACCTGTAGTAATGAGAAATTCAGGAATTTTGTAGTAAACTACAAATATAAAGATGTAGATATAGAGGTTGCCATATTAATTTAAATCCTAAAGAGAAATGTACTTACATCATTTCCTTTTTTCTTTAAAGGTACAAAGTTAAAACAGCCCAGTGAAAAGAGATGGCTGTATTTTGATAGCTTTTGTAAATCCAGAATGTGCCAGGTTAAAATTTACAATTTTAATTTTCATTTCTACATCTGATTTATGAACACTTACCCACACTTCATCCCTTTCTACTAGGGCCATAATTTTGCACAGATTATTCTGACATATATTTTATAGCTAATGAAGAATCTTGGATGTATCCACATACAACACGGCATTGAACCTGGAAATTGCTCTGCTGTCTTCACTTGAATCCCTTCATAAATTCAGTCCTCTATGCAGCCTTCCAGTTAGGTCTCTCTGGTTTGCAGTTTTTTTCCCACTTATAAGCATATGTACTGCCCATATATGTTCCCAGAGCTTTGTTTTTCCTAAACACCAAGGTATTTAAAATTACTTGATGTTAGACACAAAGGAGTAGAAAATATTAGAAGTGCTTCATGCACTTCAGTCCACCACAAGAATGCTAGATTTTGCAAGAGGTTGTTTCCTACTCTGGGTAACACATCACATTTCTGGAAATGAAGCTGCATCCGTGTCAAAAATAGCCACATCATTAAAACCCCTTAGTTGGCACTGTCAGGCGCGGAACCCATGCAAAGAGCTGTCTCTTAGTCACCTATTAGAGTGCGGCCCATCAGCTAGTGCTTTTTAAGGGTCTAGGCAATTAGGATTTTATACTGCACGTGGCAGGTGTGTGAATTTGAGTTTTGGGACTGTGTGAAGCTGCAGCATACCCGTTACGTATCCATCCATATGCTTTCTTCTCTTTGTGGGCAGGCCATAACAAAGATCTGCACTGAAGTTCACGGATAAGGCATACAATCTCTATGGACATTCACATTTTATCCAGGTCCATATACCCAACAGCAGTAGTCACTATAGGGCCAAGGAATCTCTGTTTCTCTGTTTCATAGAGCCCACAGCACAGAATTCTTGCTGTATTGTGAGACAATTAGCTGTTTTTTCTTATGGCTTTACCAGAAATTGTACTATAGGTCCATTCAATCTTTGCTTTCTCATCTCTTCTTATTTGGGAAGAGAGGAAAATTCAAGGAAGGTCATATTACTACACCCGGTGCTGCATAATCCCTAAGTAGATAAAATATTCAAATTAACTACCTATAATTAAAATGAAAATAAAAACATTTGCTTATTTTCTTGGATGTATCATCTCAAACACTGGCTTGTACGTTTGAGACTGGCAAAATGAAAGCACAGGAATGTTGTTGTGCTGCCAATAGCACTATTTTGACCCTACTTGAGTAAAGTTTTCTTAAATATCCTCACATAAGTAAAGCCAGGTTTACCTAAGTTACTAAGTTGCCCTGATATTTTTAACCTTTTAGAATGCCCCCAACTCTGTTATGGCTAATGCATATGCTGAAACATAGATGGCCTGTGCACATTTTGGTAGACTCAGGGGTAGCACTCGTAAAAGAAGAAAATCACTGAACAGAGACAGTGCTTCATAAACCACTAATTTAAGGGCACACTTAAGATCACAGTTAAGTTTAGGAATCTCTTTAAATTCCATTCAAGTCAATGATACTTGTTCTTAACCTTAAGAATCATTTATACTTAAAGGCTGCTCTGAATAAGGTCCTCTGTAGAATAATAATTAAAACAAGATTTTTGAAAAGGTTTTTCCATCTTTTACTCTTCTCTTACAGCAAAGCTATATGTAAGATAGTAATAATGCTATAGTTTACTATAAGTAATTTCTCTGTTACTGTGGAGCTTTGTAGACCAGCACAAAGTGATATAAGGCCCTTGATTATTTTTTTTCAACTCTTTCATTTTAATGTTTTTTTAATCAAAGATGTACCATAACTATAAAATGAATTCTTTTGTATAAAGACACTGTAGAGAAGTTCCTGAAGTGGTTCACTTTGAGGAGCTGTGTTAGTCATGGCAGAGGGCTCTGTAAGCCACAAGCATTATCATTACCCGATTTTGCTTTTGTTGAAGTCAGTGGCAAAACTCTTAGAGGTTGCAGTGGCAGCGACACTGAAAGGAACTGCTATGCTTTAGTTTATTGTTCCATTTTCTGATTAACATCTTAAACTGCATTTTGATCATGTAGCTTCCACTGACAGAGAGTGCCTGATGGTCTTTTGTTGATCTTCTGAGAGAACAACAGCTCATCTTGATGCTCAGCCAAGGCATCTATCATTTAGCTGTCCTTTTCAGTTACTGTGTTGAGAATGCAGCACAGCCCTGGCTCAGAGTGTCTCTGTTCCACCTGGTGACCTGTCGGAAGAGCTCTTAGACCTCTTTCCTTTCTTTTCTGCAGAGAATGTGTTTTTTAGCATTCTGCACTGAGTAAATTTAACTGGTCAGTGTCAAAATAAGGTTACTATTGTTCAGAAAAGTTGCTATGCACCAGTTTAGCCACAGTAGCTGTCCAGAAGAGGTGTTGTTAGCCTGCGGAAAGTATTGTGTCATTTAACGGTCCCAAAGGTCAATGTTAGAAAATAAAAAACATACGTCATGTTACCTTATGTTTGTTGCAACGAGTAGTAATGGACAAGTGCTGAAGTCTAGCTAACGTATATCAAATTGACTATGAGACTGAGCCTTTTTGGCATTTATTTCATTTTCCTAAACAGATGGTTTTATTCCCACCATGCATTTTTTATCTCCACCGTTTTTTTGAGCGCTCTCATCTAGTTTTCATTAGCTTTTGTTCTCCACATAGTATTCAGGCAAGTATGCAGCACATAATCTTGGATTGCAATTAAACAGAAATGGGAGTGGGGGGGGAAAAATGGCAGATCTATTCTAAAGATTCTGCCAAAGATAACAGTAGATAGGTGCAGAGGTCCACTGTTTCTGTTACATTGTATGACTCTTTATTGTGTGTAGGTATTAAACAGAACACCTCCCTTCCTCCATCAGTTTCTTTTCCCTTTCATCTCTGCCTCCTACACGTGTCATATGACATCTATCAGTAGTACAAAGGCAGTCTCACATGCTTAGTTATTGCTGCCAGTAGTAATACAAAATCAGGCCTATCTGACACATGAAAAGCAGAGCCTTCATTAGTACAGACCAATAAAAGTCACCAATAAAAAAAAGCTGTGGATTTTTAATAGAAAGAAAGCACTAATGAATAGGCATTAATTGAAAATTAGGGCATGAAAGACAGAGAAGAGCTAAGACAAATCAATTGCTATACCTATAAGCCTCAGCTGACAGTAAATCAACAGCAATAGCAGCAAGATGCATTGGACCAAATTAATCACAGATGTAAACAGTTGAAAGTTAGGTGTGAGTAAACTAGTTTAAGAAGGGACTACAAATGCTAAATAATTCCATCACTGACCATGAGTGGAGTAACTATACAAAAATAATATAACATATATGTCCTGCCTCTGATAGGAGATATGGTGACTGACTGTGGGAGCATAAAGAAACAAAAAACATGTGGCTCTTACCTTGGGGATAGTAGGGTCTGTCCCCATGTGAATTTTACAAACCTCTGTAAAACCTTTGAGTCTTACTTTCCTCTTGTGCTAAGCACAGGTGGTGCACATGCCAGCACCAGGGCTAGCAGATGGGCATGAAAGGTAATGCAGAGGAGAAAGTTAGGTCTTGGTACCCTGGCTGGCAGGTGATTTCATTTGTAATGTAGGTGTGGAGAATTTGCTGAGTAACTCTGTGCTTCAACCCTCCTTTTTACAATGATGAATGACATTTTTTGTGTTGAAAAACAAATTCAGTAAGCATACTACAGTGTTCTTTTGCATTAATTGCCTGAGGAACAGCCCTAAATATTTTGTTGGCTATTCCCAAGCTTAGAGACAGGCATCGGACAACTCTGGCTGAATATGAAAGAGGACATGTAGGAAAAAGTGACAAGATGCTTTATAAAATCTTTTTTTGTTGTTCTGTTTTCTGGTATATAAAGACTAGTTAGTATTATCTAGATGATGAGTAACTTGTACTGGTCTTGCTTTATACACTATTGCTTGTCTAACCTACATTGTGTTAATGCCCACATGTGCATGTGTTAGGGACATCTCGGAGTGAAGGATGTTATGCTCTTGTGCTGGCTTCAAAACAGCAGCACTGATTTCAGTTCTGAATTCTTCAAAATTAAATTACAATAATATTCCTGCTCTGCATTGGCATTGCTGACATCAACAAAAAACATTAATTCTAATTACAGGACTGATTGGTTCTTATTAGGCAATGTTTAAGAGCTAAATATCTTGAAATAGCAGAATATGCTGCAACTTGACAGCAGAAGTGAAGCATTCTGGAGAGTGCTTCTACCATCTATCCTCCTCCCCTGGTGATGATGAGTGTGCATCATGAATAGATTAGATCATTTGCTTCACTCAAGTAATAAAATGTTCTGTGCACTTTTTCTTTAGTCAGCTTGTTGATTCTGATCAAGTAGGGGATTTAGTTGATCTTGGGATTCAGCTGATAAGAAAATGGAAATATTTAAAACTTGGAATTGACTGTGAACTACATTGTTTTATACATCCAGCTATAATGGTTAAAATAGTATATGCTCTTAAACTTATTGCTGTTCTTTACAATAAAGAGCTGTATCTGAATTTAAATAGTTGAATTGACTTTTTACTGTAAATTTCCTAACACACAGGAGCTCTTTTTTTTATAGTAACTATTATTGGTTCTCACCAGAAGGCTAAGCCGCAGGTATGGGACAGTACACTGCCATACTCAGAGCACTTGTTTTTGTGCTGCTGTGAAACCTAGAGTCCACTTCCTTTATCTGAACAGTGTTATCTAATGGATCTATCACAAATTCAATTTTCAGATACATATAAACAAACAATTTTGTGTAATTCTTGCTATGTTTTTGTCTGATCTGAAGCTATTTGAGGATTAAAGTTGAATCCCGTTTAATTAAAATCTAACCAGTTAGGCTGCTTGTTTTGTAGGATGGAATTTGAACTCCCATTTCCCAGAAGGATTCCCAAATGACTAAATGACTCTGCAATATTATACTCGAGGTGCAGTATTTTTCTCCTTTGGTTGAACATGTCCTACTTTGTGTAACAAAGTTAACTTGTGCATTAGAAACTGGGAATCTTGCTTTCTACCTTTATAGAGAGTAGACTTTATAGTTACTCAGGCTTCACTCCTGTTTGTGACTATCATGTTTAGTGGAAGAGCTTCTACAGGAAGAACTGAGACTAACTCCAGTATGTCTGCAGTAACCAAGATATGTAACAGCATAATGGTTAGGGGCATGTATCTGCAAAAAAGGCTGTGTAAGTTTATGTTCCTCAGGAAAAGAAATGCTCCTTGGACTTTTCCAGAACTCATTGTGTAGTTTAGTAAAACAAAACAAAACAAAAAAGTATCCTTGGATGCCTCAGTTTAATCTAAAATACAGATAATCAATAACTATTGTATTTATTACCTATTGTACTGCCCCTCACTTCAGACACAGACTATTGTGTTAGGGTTTTTTTCATTTTACTCTGTGTGGTTTTGGTCTTGAGAATGTAGAAAGCAGCCAGTTGCTGAAAGTAGAAGAGAATAAATGTTGGATTCAATGCAATTTGCACACGTGCTGCCTCACACAGAGCTGCTACTTTAGCATTTTCCTGTACTGGGTACTTGCTGTATTCTAAAATAAGTGATGTAGTGCAAAAGTGTATGGCTGTCCTTTACGTATTGAACAGAAGGACACAGAGTAGTCAATGTAAAGATTAAACAACACTGTCAAATAGTCATTAAGTTTGGAAGTTCTTAGATGGCTCAACAAAGGTTCTGGGTATCATTCAAGAAAGAATATGGGGCACTGCAGTTTTCTTAAACTACGTAGCCTGTGCATTTCTGCCTAATGCATGCAGCATTTTGTTAATCCATGTCCTTGTTGTGCTGTAAATACCTGAAAACATTTCTGAGTTATGCTTAGGTGACCTAGGTATGATTAGAGGGCACCAAAGATATGTCCCAGATCTGCAATCGTTGGTGTCCAGTTAAGTCAACAGGCCACTTGCCTCAATGCATTTTAACAGCAGCAAAAAAGTATGCAGTAGGTATAGCACATCAGCAAGACAGTAATGTTATACAAATGCATTGTTCTATGGTGAAAATAGTGTTTTTCTTGATTCTGAAATCTATTCCATAAGACAGTTGGCATGAATGTTATTGATTTTAAATGGCTTTAAAAGCCCTGTAGGCTATATTCTTCTTAAACCAGAGTGCTAGTGCCTTTTCTGCATTGTTCTGTGCAAAATGCTTATCTGACCAAATGTGCTACAACACTTTCTTGTGGTTATCAAGAGTAATCAGTGCTGGTCAGAGTGTAGCAGCATGATGTGTTTACCTCTGCAAGCTACCTTGTGTTGGTAGTCTCTGGTCAGTAGCATATAAAACCCATGCGTCAACTAGTTGCTGAAGTTTGGGGTGAGGGTGTGGGGGAGGAATCCAATATAACATGACAGGAAGACAGCAGGCATCCGTTGCCTCTCTAAACAAGGAGAAAAGATGGTGAGATTTACATTTAGGGATGAGAAATTTCTTTCAAAACTTCTTTCAAATCTTCTCTTTACAATACTGTAGTTTGGGAAATATGTAACAATGAAAGCATGTTTACTTTGTGTAGAATTCATGTCATGATGAGGATAATAAGACCCTCCAAGGCAATAATTGCTTCACTGTAGGGTGCTTCTGCATCTCAAATTGCTCAGCATCTGGGTTTTAAATCATTTGTGTTCCTGGTGGGTAAAGCTGCCAGCTAAACAGGCAGGCAGACAAGTAGCATTTTTAAACTTACACAGCATGATCATGGCATGTGTGCATTTAAGGCTGAGCTTATTATCATCAGGAATTGTCATCTAAACCATAGAGACAGACACCAAAATAGAATCTATATGAAACTTGCTTAATACATTTTTTCATTCACAAGGAAACCATTCAGCTTGTGTTGTAGATCTGGTACCAGTTTGGATATTTCTGTCAGACTGTCCAGCAGGAAAGCATTGTCTGCTGAGTTCAGAAAATGCACAATAAATTCAACACTTCATGTGTGCCATGATGAGCAGGTGACTGTCACTGAATGCCATGTTGAAGCATGTTATAAGCAAGAAGAGGCTTTGCTGTATTCACTACTGTGTTGACAAAGAATTATGTAAATAACATGTAAAGTAGACCCCAACTTGGTAAGAAGTGAGGCCATTCTGTATACAGAAATCAGTTATTGAAACTGATTCTGTGTTTCATTTTTACTGGGGGAGGGTTAGATTCTGCTGACAAATAGTCTGCATTTGGCAGGTCCTTCTCCATTGTAATTTCTGACTTACTAGGTATTTTCTGATACAGACGATTTCTTCCATCCTCTAATCTCAAACACAGTGAGTATGGTCATGGTGCATATGGGGATCAGTGTTTTGGTTTCTATTTTTGAAAATTCTGCTTTTGGGAAGAAAATCCTGAGGCAGTGATTTAGAGATGACTGGAAGTCTACTCTGAAACAGATCCGCACCTTAACTATCAGAATGATTGAAGTGTGACAGCCATGAGAAGTCTTGCACCTATGCTCTGTCCATCCCAATTTATGGTTAACATTCATGCTTTTATACTCCCAAGTTCTGATATGGGTACTTTGGACTTTGAGTTCAAAACCTGCTTTTGCCTATGTCCATCACGTCCCTGTGATAGGGCAGGCTTGTGTGCTGCTGTCTGTCCAGGCTGTAGGTCTTGGAACACCACTTTGATCTAACTTTTGTGAAACTGCGGGCTCGGAAGAGACCCTGGTGAGGCTGTGACTTGCCTAGCATTTCTTTTTGGCACCAGTGGCAGCTGCTTTGAGTTTTTCTTTTTTTTTTTTTTCCCCCTAGGTTATTTTTAACTTGGATCAATTCCCTGATCTGATTCACTTCACAGTCACACAAATAGTTGTAGTGGCACAACGGTGGGAGCAGCAAGAATTAGCAGAGGGAGCAGTGACTGCACACAGCAGCCCTCATACAAGGAGAAAAACACCTGAAAGTCCTCTATACTGTGTCAATTTGAAGTGCCCTCATTCTCTTTCTATTACAGGGGTTTTTTTGTTGTTGTGGATTTTCCTCACTTTGTTGCTACACAGGTTTTTTTTCCCCATACAACATGTTGTTTCAACTCTGCCAGTACTCATCTGCCATCTCGTTAGTTGTCTGCTGACTACTGAAGCACTTAAGAAAAGAAAAAAAAAAGAAAAAGCCTCTGTAGACTGCTAAGCTGTGTTAGCAGGCAATTGAAAATTAGCAGTAAGATGAGCATCACCTGGTTTTCAAAAGGCAAAAAGAATAATCACTTTCCTGGTAACCAACCAGTTCTGGCTAGAAAGCTTGCATGCTGACACAATCACACATGCAGAGTGATGGTACCCACTCCTCAAGGGACTTTTCCCTTCTGCAGTCAGAGGAAGAAAGGTTTGCCAAGCAAGCCTGTGCCAGTCCTTGCTGCTTTCATGTTTTCCCTGATTGGACTTTGTGTTAGCTACAAGGTAATGTGCATCAGCATGTTCCTTGATGGTCTTAAAGGTATTAATTATGATTTTTCCTGGTGGTCTGTTGTTTGGGTCTTGGCTCACATGCTTTTTCTTTCCCTTTTTCCATGAAGAAAGGTTCAATCAATTGGAAGGCTATTCTATCTAATGTCATACTTCTCCATGTCAGTAATCACTCTTAATACAACCTTCTCGCTTTACCTGAGATCATGCTTTGTTAGTTCCCATATTCAGTTTTGGGAAGGGGGAGAAGTTATTCATAAGAAGTGAAAATAGGTATTTGACTGTTACATTCACTAGATTTCAGAAAAGATTCATGGTTCGGGCTTGACTCTTGAACTGGTAGCACCTTGAGTTATCTTTTATACCACTACAGAGTGAATGCAGGACATGAGGACTTGCTTCTTCTGTCATTTGAGAGTGACATAATGAGGTGGAAGATGTACAAGAACCAAACCTTATCCTTACAAACTACTCTAGTAAAACACAGATTTGCTGAAAACTCCGGCACTCCTGTTGATTTCTGTTGTATTCTGATTTGGTAATATATGGATTCTGGCCAAAATGCAGGTTGCTTGGTAGCTGTGGAAAAACAATTGATTTATAGGGTTTATAGCTCAAATTGTGGACCAGAACCTAGGCTTCATCTGAACTGTACTTGGAACACTGCAATTGAATAGGGAGCTTGAAAACAGCGTTAAGAGTGGGAAAAGTGCTCATTCCTTGCTATGTCACAGCATAGAGCAGAGAAGCTATTGTTTGTTTCTGGGGCACAGAGAAGCCTTGCTGTTACTTAATGTCCAATAATGTGTTCACCAGGAAACCAGAAATCAGTGCTGTAGGAGCTATTATAGTTACCCTTTGTCACAAAATGATAACTTTCAGCAAAGGGAATTTTTATTCAGCCAGATCCAGTAGATTACAGACTGGTGTCTGAAGGCAGTGGAGATTCAGTTCTTTAAGATATATAGTACACAAAAGAGTGATAACAGCTTCCGCCAGGTTAAGAAAGTGTCTAGAGACTTACCTTTGAATGAACTTTTTTCTGCTTTTGCCCATATAGGTCTAAGGCAATTAATCAATAAGCAAGGACACAAGGTGAAAACATATGGTTTTTGATATTTAATAAATGGATTAACGGAGTCCACCGCTTAATATTCAGCCTCTGCCTTAGGAGTATAAATTAATAAGCATTAGGTCCTTTTTAATGAGGAATTTTCCCTTTTAAAACCTGAATGAATTATCAAAAAGAGCTCTGGCAGAATTTCAAAGACATTTTCTGACCTTCTAGTATTCTGGCCTGCATGAATTTTTAACAAGATGCTATATATCTGGAAGGTCTATTAGAATGCGTCTGCATGAAATCTATCTGCCCTCTAGCCCCTCACCCCTTTTTTTCTTCTTTATTTTTCTTTTTTTTTTTTTTTTTTTTTTTGATAATCAGACAACTGAGGCAGAAAAAGGAAAAGTATCTATAATAGCAAAGGAATGTTTAATTTATGTAAATTAAGTTTTAAAAAAAAGTCCTTATTTGAGTTAATAAAACCCCACACATTGCTTTTAAATATTAATAGTGGCTGGCAAAAAATACTTTATTTATAGTGACATTTTCATTTATATTCATTTTTGAATAGTATCAACAACGTAAAGTGTTCCAAGATCTGTTTGAAAATGCATATTTTAAAGTGCATAACATGCATAACTTATAATTAAATGCACATGGCTATGCTTTCATTCCTGTAAAACATACTTTTTTGCTGGTTCCTGTTCCAGAAAACCTTTAAAAAACCTTTTTGATATCTAAATCTGTTTGGAAAACAAATGTAACAGACCAAAGCAGATGTTTTAAGTATTTGTAGGCTGATTTTCAGCATAATGAAGAAAGCTTAATGTCATTATTACTTGCTTTATTTTGTATTTTTTAAAGGGTTGTTCTGTGACATTTTGAAAATGCAGAAAACCCTTTTTTGTAAAAGGTTGTAGTTATCTATGCAAATTTTTACTGATGAGGCTCTGTAATCTAAATACCACTTCAGAAAAATACTGTATATATTAATGAAAACTGAACTGTTTCACTTCTCAGAATTACAGTATCAGTTGGTCCTACAGATGGGACGGTCTATTAGCAGGTTATTGCTCTGACTTGTAACAGATTCCATCCTTCAATAGTTCACTTTTAGCTTCTAATCAGTATCATGAATTAGATACCTCCTGGAACTACCTGGTGTTTTTGACCTTGCCCACCTGGAATCTGGTGACTAAAAAGCACTTAGGAACAGCTCTTGCTCCTGGAGGTGATTAATGCACTGCTTGTTTGCCACAAAGATCTGTGCCTATGTGCACTAGGAAGGAGGCAACCATTAGGTTGTAGTAAACAGATTATTAGTGATTGTCTTTAGCCTATTAATCAATAATGGCAAGAACAACTAATAGGATTTCCATGTCACTATTTCTTTTATTTCACTTGTTTTAGGGGAAAGTTCCCTTCTGAGTTAATCCTTTTGAGCAAAATACATCCCCATGGTAAATCCACAAGAACCATTGCAGTCAATAGAATTGCACCTCAGATGGAACTGAGCCACTGAGAGTCACTGAACATAAAACTGGGAAATTCAGAGTGTGCTTCACACATTTTAATGCTAACTGGCCTCTTGAGTCTGGAGTTTGCTGACATTCCCTGCCCTGGCTCTTGATTACGACCACACGAGAGTAGAAAATGATGCTAAAAAACATGGCTTAATAAAAGCTGGCTAATTATATGCTCATGTTACTTTGTCAGGACAGCTTAACTCTGGAACAACTCCGCTGTGGCTTGGTTTTCAATAGGCAGCACTGAGCAGACCTAATATCATGTTTCTAATTTTTCTTTGTGAGGATGAGGGAGATGCAGTTTTAAGGACGTACTGATTTAATTGTTAAGACTGAGACCTGCAATAGGTCATGCCAGTACTCGTCTACCTATGTCAGATACTTCCAAGGACACAAAGCAAAGCTGGATCCATCATCGTTATCAGAGGGCAGTAGAGGACTGTACCCCTGTTGTACCTTTCACCTTGTCATCATTGGTTCTTTCTCCTTCAGTTAATTCTGCACATGCAACAGGCAGCTTTTCTGAGCTCGTTGCCTTCCAGCAGACAGCCTGACAGTTCCCTTTCAACTCGCTGGTGGAGAGATGACAGGGAAGTGGGATGGCACTTTCCACAAAGTGTTTTCCACCGCAGCAAGAGGTGATACCTGGTATGAGAAAGAGACTCCCATGGGAGCCATTTATGCTAGTTTTTATACAGAACTCATAGATGCAAAAAGACAAAGGCAATTGGACTGACAGGTGAGAGGCTGCACAATGACAGTATCCCTGAAAATCGAGGTAGGGAAACTAGAGAACATCAGAATAAAGTCTCAGGCAGGTAGGTGGCAGGAGCCCTAAGGCTATGTAGTAGTGCAAAGGGGAGACCTCTGCCTTAAATTTTCTTTAGCTAAGTCCATGGGTTTTGGATTTTAAAATGTATCACTTGATCTTTCTTTGCTAAGGCTCAAAGTAAAACAAGTTTGAGACCGCTAATAACATAAAACTGCTTTGGCACGGGCTCCCCATTCTACACCAAAAGGGTACATCAAGATGATTAATGCTTGTACTGCAGAGTGTTTTTTGTGCAGGGCAGGATGCATGACACAGCATAATGTTGCCCAGACAGACTGGCAAGCAAGCCTTTGCAAAATTCATGCTAGATCTGGTATATGTGGTGGTCTGAAAGGGGCACACATTTGATGGTAGAGAAACAAAAAAAAACCCCAGATTAGTTTGGTATGCTGGTGATCAGGCTACTCAAGACAGTACTACTTGGAGTGGCATTGTGCTATCATCATGAACAATCAGTTCCAGTAATAAGGGCTGCCATAGTCCTATGTTTCTGATTATTTTTTTTTATTTCATTTTCCAATGTTCTCACACTCAAGAAATAAAGGATAAATGTGCATGAGAAGATGAGCAAAGGAATAGTAGAACCGAAGGCAGGGTCCGTATCTCCTGATTTCATCCTAGTGAAGTCTGCTAGAAAAAGCCATGTAGAGAAAATTATGATGGGATTTTGAAAGACACCTAGAGAAGTTAATCACCAAATGGCATCAACAGTACTCGAGAAATACTTCTACATGCCTCAAGTCAAACAAAAAGACCATCAATATCTACTCAATTAAGCTGGGTCTCTGTGACAGTGCTATTGATCACAAGGGTGGGGAATGCGCTACGTAGATGATAAATGGTGGAATAATTAAGAAACTGTTGTTCAGACAAACTACTATATTTCCCCCCAAGAAAGCAATAAATGTGGGGCCTTTTATGAAAGAAGTATTTTCTGAGTATGATATCAGTGGGTTAGAGACTAGAGAAAGGGATAATTCTGTGAACCATCATGCTTATCTTTAAGAACATTAAAAAAATATATATGCTGTGCCTTACATCTGCAGGCTGCATGGGACTACATTTTCAAATGATATTTTTTCTGAATAAGCCACCGCACTTGCAAAGACCAATTTGCATTAAATGAGTTCAATGAACACGTACCTGCTTGTATGTGGAGAGCATACACCAAAAGGGACCGGGGAGTGGAGAGCACTGGCATTTGCATACTGAGCCAACACTTCTCAGAGGTAGATAAGTCTATAGCTGAGCAGAAACAAAATTAAAATGATGTTTTCAGGTGGCCGTGCAGCTGCTATCTTTGAGTTTGCCTCTGCCTTTGTCCCCTCTGCTGATTTCATAGCATTTCTTTATATGGCATGACTTCTGATTTATGCCATGTGACAGGGGGCCTAATTGGTTTTTCTGAAGTTTAATATGGCTATCGGATTGCATGTTTGTAAGAGTAAATAAAGCTGGGTGGCACAAAGAAAGCTGCCTTGCAGTCTGTTGTCTCGGCTGCCCTTTCTGCAGGGCAGTGGGAAGGAGCTTTTCCCAAGAGCAACTGTGTGTGCTCTGGGGGTGGTGAAGCCCCTGGGATGCTGAGGCTGGGCTGGTCAGGCAGGGCACAGGGTGGACCCCAGGGTGGGCAGCAGCACCCATCATAGACTAGACCTTCCTGGGAAAGTGAGACTGCAAGAGCAGGAGTCTCCACTGCATGATTGAGAAGAGAGTAAGGGGTGGGTTTTTTACAGTAATTTGACTTGCCAGTGGTCTGAATTTTCCGTGTTGAAGGATGTCCTGATGGGAGAGAAAGGAGTAGCTACAGCTGCTTGTCAGGGGGTCAGGCAGCAGTGCCCTGAAGCCACTTGGGGGGAAGGTGTGTCAGGAAAGGCAGGTCAGTTCTGGCAAGTGTGCAGAGACTTAGCACCACTGGCTTTACGCTTCTTCAAGTTTTAATTTCACCATCTATGGGTGAAAGGCTGATACTGTCATATAATCTCCCAGCACTCCCCTCGAGATTTCTGTAGTTTAATACAAGCAGAGAATTGCACATTCTCTAATCTTTTTCAAAATGATGAGTTGATGGCTAATTGTGTAAATAAATGCAGCTATCGGAAACTCCCTAGCCACCAGATTTCTAGTGCTGTTGGAGTGCAGCTATCAGTTGATTTAGATTTCTGAAACAGAAAAATGAAATACTTCTGGAGGGTATATCAATAAGTATACATTAGAAGAATAAACAATGACTGAAGAAAATGTATTAGCTGTTAAATGCAGACATTGAATCCAAATGTTTTGGTCAGCAATCCTGTTTTCCAATTTGTTCTGAAATGCCGCAGGGAAACAGTGCAAAGAGGTTCTGCCTCACTTATGTAGCACAGAAGTGTTCAGTAGATTTTGTACAATGAAGTATAAAAAGTGCATGAAAGAGAATTCAAACAGCTGTACTGTCCTTTCTGATTGCAACCTGTGTCTTTGCAGTTACCCTCTGTGCCAGACAGTGAAGGTAGTGGGCAAGGGGCAAGTAGGAAGGTGAAATTGTGTGAGAATCTGTTGTAAATCCAGCATTACTTACGGCCTTCCCACTGATGACTTAAGACCTATTATCACAGTCAAATGAAATCACAACTGCGTGTTACCTTTGCATTGTGTGCTGGGTACCTTTGTAGACTCTTGCACGTACTTATCAAAAAGCATTTAGAGTGTGAAACTTAGATCTGTTCCTGCAAAACATTCATGGGAATACAAGTGAAGATATAATTTTGTGTAAAAACTTCTGTGTGCTGTAATTCATCGTAGTTTACTGTTGTGACATGTTTTAGGCCATAGCATGGTATCTCTGCTCGTTTATTGTGGCCTGATGGATTTTGGCTGATGCATCTGTCCACACAATCCTAAGCATCCATAATGGAATTGTCTTGGTAGAAAAGAACAAGTACGTGTTTAAATTTTTACAGAAACATGATATTTTTACTATTCTTGTTTTACTTTCCATCACATAGGGTGATTCTTATGTCATCTAAGGGTATTTGCAATGCATTTTATAGATTTAAAATTAATATGAATGCTACTGAAAAGTTAGGCATACCTGAAGGGAGTTGATTGCCCTGTATAAATAAGGTTGCATTAACTATGCATGGAAAACCAAAACCAATTAGCAATAATTGGATATCTGTGTTCTGTGTGCATGTAGTAGGAAGAAACAGCAATTTTATGATGTTAGGAAAGAGACTGGGAATGACAAACTTACTTCTAATTGTGACTCAGTATGTGTCAACTCTGAAGCCGTTGCGTACCCCTCAGACAGCGCAAGCAAGTCTTCCTCCCCGTCTTTTTCCTTATCTATAGGACAGTTGAATACTGTGATTTTTATATTTTTTTCTCTCTCCACGAATAATGGTTTGAATTTCAAAAGGTTTTGCTTTGAAACTTCTACCATCTTCTTTGTTTTTGCTTTTTGCACATGTTCCATGATTCTGCTGGCAGGGAAATTCATATGCAGCAAGTTTTAAATAATTAGAGAATATTAATAGAGGGTGAATTTCAAATTAGTATATATGGCATTTCACAGAATCTATTCTAAGTCATATGCTTTTCCACTCATGAGCTAGTAATGTGCTGTGTAATTTATGATGTATGTCAAACGGGCTGCTTCACAGATTTTAAATATCAGCTCATAAATTGTGAATACTCATATTCACAAATATTATTTCTAGAGATTAATTAAAATTAATAATAGATCTGTATACTAATTGTTGACCTTTGGTGGCAAAGACTATGCATATGGAAGAAGACATTTTTTCTCAATGATTTGCTGCACAATTGCTCTAGTGGACACTGTCCACAAACTGGAATATTGAGACGTAAATTAGGTATTCAGTATGAAGCACTGGGAAGTAGGAAGCTGCACTTTTTGTTTTGCACTGTGGTGACAAGCATGGCACTTTCTAAATTTAGTTCCAGCAGTCAACTGCATTGGAGAAGTACTAACTTTTCCATGAAAACATGACTGCTTTCTGGAATGCCATAGCAGAATAGCTCCATGCTAATTAAACAAATGCAGAAATTCATATATAAATACACATGATCTTTCACTTATGTGTGGTGATACATAAAACCTTGAGATTTTTGAAAAATCTGATCTTGGCCAAAAAAATCAAGGGCAAAAGTATATGTTCTTTTCCTATCTGTAAACTTGGATGTCCTTTAATGATCGATCTTATAAATCAGAAAACAGCTTTCTTCAGGAAATTGGTTTGCTGCTTTACTGAAACTTAGCTGAGGATGCTTTGCACAGGAGGAGCCCTGTTTTTTTAATTTTGTGCGAGTAGTGCCATTTGTGTTGAGAGAAATTATTCACTTTGCCAAGAACTACCTCTGCAATATGAATCAATGGAGCAGGTTTTTTTATAACTTTGTTTCTGTCAAGCACTTGATGTGTTTGAAAAACAGAACTAGACTCTCCTTTTCTAAGACTTCTTATTAAAGAAGTTAAATACGTGGCTAACATAAAGCATGTTTGCAAGTCCCTTGATTTGACTTCGGTCTGTTCATGCAATGTTTCCCTTACCTGTAAAATGGGGATGGGGGTGGGGTGTGGAATAGATATTGCTGCTGTTTCAAAGTAGGGAAGCAATGGTTCTGAATCATTATTTGTGAGCTGTTTGGAAATGCTTTGGTGACAGGAGGTTGAGAAGTGCAAAGTGTGGCAGAGTTATGGTTTTTCTTCCCTTAACGCTCAGAGAAGCAACTGCAGGAGGTTTCCAGGCTCAGGTCTGCTTCTCTGTTCATTTCTCTATTTATCTTTCTTAGAGCTATCTTTGATAGCTTTGTGTCCCGTTGCCTGCTTGTTTTCTGACCCTAAGATAGATCTCAACAGGTGTTTTTTGGCCTCTGTATGGTCTGTAAGTTTCACCTATGCTTAAACACTTTTCCTTATGAAATTTGATGTAAATCAAGCCCTAATCACCCTCCTGTTCTATGGTGGTTTTGTATGATGCTTGGGTTTGAGGAGTCTGTATGAGTTTCCCTTATAACTTGTAGAACAGGTTTCAGGAGACAACAGTAGTTGACATAAACTTCAAAAAGAGCAAAAAGGGCAGAGACAGGGAATAGAGGGTCCCTGTCTTTGTTTCTTGTTACTCACAGCAATGCTACAGTGGTAGCCACTCTGCAAAGCGGTTGCATAGCAAGATGAAAGCAGCTAAAGTACTTCCACGAAACAGAAACAGATCCTGAATTCAGTCTACAGTTGCTTAAATGAGCAGCAAGATTTTTGGACAGGGGAGGTATGACTATAAGGAGAAAAAAATTGAATCTGAAGGTGTGCCTTTTAACATGGATACAGGGTACCAAAGGGAGGGGAAAAAAAAAAAATTAGCCACCTCTGTTGTTTTAGTCTCTCTGTGCTGTAAAGAGACTTCATTGTTCCTCTGGGCTTGAAAGGAGTCTTAGCACACCTAATTGAGTTGAACTTGGTCTCTAATAATATATATAGATCAAAGATTTCCTTGATTGTGGCCATTAACACCTTCCAGTATAAGAAAAATGATCTTCAGCTTTTTGCAGAATAAACCAGAGGACACACCCTGGTTAGTCTATTATTACGGATATGTGCATTTGCTATCCAGCAATTTGGTTTTGGTATTTTTTAAGGATAGTTTAGGTCCTCAGGTGGTAAGTGCACTTCGTTAATTTTAGCAACTGAACATGTACCTCAATATTTTTTTCTTTATTTGGTTGCAAAACAAACAGGGTTGGTTTCTTTTTTTGTTTTGGGGTTTTATTTTCTTTTTTCTTTTTTTTTTTTTTTTTTGTTCTTCTTAAGAGAAAAGCCCTAGGGACCCAGGGAACAAATACATCATATAATGTGTTTTCTGGTACTGCATAGTTTTATTATATTTATAATTTGTTAGTCATTCTGTTTCTTACTAGAAGTAGCTCTTGTTTCAGGATTACAGAAAGTCTATTGGGGATAAAGAAATAAGATATTTACAGAAGCAGGCATCTTTCTTCAGTTACTTTACTGGATTAAAGAAGAAAAATTGTGGATCTAAAAGGGAAATGAAAAGAAATGCTCTTTTGTTCTTGAGATAATATTTTAACACTATTCCATTATGTGTATTTATCTCCAATCTGTATGACTCAAAAGATTTGAATACAATAAACCCCTGGTACACCGAAACCAAGAGGTGATAAAGAAAACATTGTTCTAATTTAATGTATTTGACAAATTACCTCAAAGCCAAAAAATTACTACATTTCTTGTTTTTCTTTTCCAATGCAGAAAAAGCCCATAACCTTATCAGATTACAATTCTTCGGCATTACAAACTGTTCATAATTAAAACAATCTGTATATCACTTGGGTTTTTTGTTTCAGAATACAATTCAAGCTGATTTCTGTTTTATCAGGGATAAACAGGGATAAAGACTTTACTGTTCAAGACTTTACAACTGAATTCAAATGGTACTTTACCTAAGAACATCCAGACTGGTGTACTGCCCATTTCCACTAGTGCATTTATCTGATTTTACTGCATTTGGTGTGGGTTCTGCAGTATTTTAATTGGAAAGTATCGCCAAAAGCATTAATCCCTTTATAGCTAGGGAGAGTATTCGCTTCCACACAAATAATTTCTCAAGATTAAGTTTAAAGAAATTAACTGGGATTCACATGGGCAGACTAAGGAAAAAAAATTAAAAGTCCCACAACATTAAGTAAATTTCTTTTCAGTGAGATTTTTGTGTGAAACCTTCATTGCCTGCAGAGAAGCTGCATCAAGTCTGTCCTCGGCCTCTGTTTTCTGTTTGATTTTAAGAAAAAAACCAAAACAATAAACCAAGCTTTTCAAATTGACACACGAGCTTAAACATGATTTTTTAAATAGTTCCATTAAATTAAAAAAGAACACTTGCGACGTAAAGGGACACTCGTTAGGCATTACAGGTAATTGCAGTACATCTTCTACATAGAACTGTGACAAGAAGGCCAGTGTAGTGAGAGCAGTCGCCACTGAAAGGGCTGAAATTTGGTGAGTGCAACTTGCACACATAGGATTAAAAAAACAACTAACAAAATTTCAGTTTCCCAAATAGCCTTGTGTATTCTGACGTGTTTTCAACAAAGCTGGGCCTGTGTTAAATCTGATATATCAGATGCCTCAATGAGTTAAGAAAGCAGTTTTCTAACCCATGTAGAGATGTAAGAGTATCTAAAAATGTCCCTATTGAACGAAATGGCAAACTAAAAAATCAAGATCAGATCAAGTAAATCACCAGTTTAGCTTTCTAATTAAAGTGCTCACTTTAGTGGTTTGACATATTTCTTGCTAATTTGTTCAGGTTTGAGTTTTATCTCTTGCATGTTGGCTGTTAGGCTGCACAAATTGAAAGACTTTTCAGCCTATGGTCACACGCAGAGTGGTGGTCAAAATATGTCTTTTTACTAGTCTGCTCTCTTGGGATGTTCAAAGTAGCTATTCATACCTAGGTAATTGGGAGAACCACATTTCTTCATATCCTTTAGATTTGGGCATGGATAGAGCAAAGGAAATAGCTTATCATTAAAAAGTAAGTGGAGGAAAAATGCATTCAAAATAACCACTTTAAAGCAGGTTGAATAAAGTATCAGGTGCCTAAAATAGACATCTTCCTAGCGTGATCCAGGACAAAACACAATAATAATAAAAACCTCTGAGAATAGCTCTTATCTGAGCCATTTGGACGCAGGCATATGACTTTGTTTTGTATTATGACTTTGTTACAATAGTCACAGAAGATCCTGTGTGCCTATAGTCACTTCATATCTTAATATAATAGTCCTTGATCCTCTGTTTCTCCTGAAGTATGTCGCAGCTACAGACAAGGAAAGAAAAGAGTAAACACACACACACCAGCGGATGCTTCCTATCTTTCTGGCATGGTTATATCTCAACCAGTGACTCCAGAAGAAAGAAGATGAAAAGGGCAGTGTAGATGAGGAGTGCTGGACTGTACAATCAGTTGACTTTATGTTTTTGCTCCCTGGGGTTACCAAACCTCTCTTAAGAGTTAGATTTGAAGAAAATTCAAAGAACTATCACGTCTTTGTCCTACCTTGTTGCCTGTAGGATGACTTCTTAGTTTGGCTAAGTTACTGGAAGCTAAAAGTCACTTACACAGACAATTTCTGTCAAGGACGTGCTTAATCAGTTGCACTCAGGTAGGAGGTAACAGCAGCGCTCTCTTGGGCTTTGTAGTAAGTCTTCGTGTAGATAAGCAACATGGTCCACTGGCAGCTTGAAAGTGTCCATTCTGTTTGAAGCAAACTCCATGGACTCTAAGCTGTGTTCAGAGTTACTTTGATAATGGCGTAGCTTAAATATTCTCAGCCAGAGAAAGTTTTTAAAACTGGTGGACCACCTTCCACAAGCTAGTGAAAGCTTCATGTCGTTTGCCTCTTGTATTTCCATTTTTTTTTCCACATCCAAGGCTAAAGGAATAAAGCCCATTATACTTCAGGAAATGTATTTTGATTCCTTTTATGTTGTCTTCTTTAAATATGTTATATGACAGTATTATTGTAAATCTGAGAGTGATTCTATTTTCTTTGAAGCTGAGATCTATTCTTCATTTTAATGTGTCTACTAGGTTCACGTTGCCCGCTCTGCAAGATTCCTGTGAAGACACAGTGCATCTGCTTTTGTTAACTCTGTCATCTTCATCTCAATTGTAGAGTTGAATTTAACTGTGATAAGAGAAGGGCTTAGAGCAAAAATTACTCTCTGCCACGGGAAGTCCGTTTTTGTTAGTATCCTTCTATTTATATTCTGTGCCTTAGTATGACTGTATTCTGTTTGACTCAAATTTTCCTCCAAGATGCAGATATTTGTTTGGCTAACTTTGAACGGTCTTGCACTTACAATGTTATTGTGTCTTCATAAACATCTGGTTAAAGTAGACAGTGGAATCTTATCCTTTTCCCTTTCTTTGCTTTGACTAGAAGATATTATAGGATCATTATAACTTTGAGTACATATCAGATTTTTGATAGCAACTTCTGTGGGCTTTTTCATTTGGTAAACCTATATCCATTAGCCAGGATTTATTTCATGATTTGACTAGTTTGGCTTCATTGATTCCCTTCACATTTCTCTAATGCTAATAACTGAGTACATCAATTGCTATAATACCACTACAGTAAATGTGAGAGTGAATAATTCTGTTGTTACTGCCTCAGGACAGGCAGTCTCCTCCATCCTGAAAAGTTTGTCTTCCAGAAAAAAATACCTAGGTGGGAGTATAAGCACATTGATCACATTTCCAGAATATACTACTGTCAGTTATCTGGGGGGAGGGGCAATGAATTTGAAAGACTGTCTTCTAGAAAACAATTCAAAGCAATGTATTAACTTGGGCCAAATGACTGAGCTTCCGTATGTAGGTAGGGGTATCATATTGTATCCAGTATCACACAAGAAAGCACTGCAACAGAAGCCAGTGTTATGTGCTTTCTTCCACTGCTTTGTAGTGAATATATCTCAGGCCAGATGAAGCCAACATGTGACATCCCTTTGTAGTTCAGCAGCTTGTGTCAGAAAAGATGAAGCCATGAATCTCTGTGCTTGGAAGGTTCAGGATAGCTTGGGTAATGGAAATGGTGGGGTGGGCTAGGATGGAGTCGGTGGAGAAAGAGAGAAGAGAGTACCTCAGATCCACTCTGCAAATAGCAGGTGAAGTTCCAATCCCAAACCTGCTGCAGTACGTGTCTGTCTCTCTTCGTTTTGGGGTGAGCTCTTCACAGGGTTTAGTGGCAGTTGTTTCTCCCTTGTCTTTCAAATCCTTTGACATGCATATCTAAGCAGTCTCTGCTTTCACTGGGTGAACTTGTTTTTTTGTTCCCTGCTAGTCTTTTTGTTGGGATGTCAGCTCTCCCAGAAGACTACTGCCTGCTCTGGATGATGAGGTAGTCAGCCATGTAACATGAGTGTGCTTTTGACACTTGAACCTGTAATGCCTCACTGCGCCTCTACTAGTTTGATAGAGCTGTCAAAAGGAAAATAAGGGGAGAGAGATTGATTCTATAGTGGGACATCCACCACCAATAATTTGAGAGGATATTTATTATATGCAAGGAACTGTTCCAGAACATCTCTTTCTTTCTCGTAATTAACTGTGTTTGTGAATGGTGTTTTTCCTCTAACTATTCCTTAATCTGAAGTTCATTTTGCTGTGACCAAGACATGAGCAATAATATAGTTGAATGATTTTCTTGAGATTTGTTGGATTAGATGGATGGGCTACAAATGCCTATGGCAAAATTATTTTAAAGACTTATTAGAATATCTGCCTTTTTCTCTACAAAAAACTTTTGCTGTATGAGTTTATACTGGCCTGAAGGCTTGGCCCATGCATTGAAGCCAAGATTTGACTTTCCTTTCCTTATGTATAATTCATCTGGTATATCTAGTCTTTGATGTTGACTGTTTTTTTTGTTTCTATCAGGATATGGATTTTAACCTTCATGGATATTTTCAAGAATATATCTTTCAGATTCACATTCACAAAGTGAAGCTCACAGAAATTGCCATAAGAAGGAAATAACTAGTATGTGAAAACTAACTTTCTTTGTCTGCTAACATAGTATTTAAATTGATTCTATAGTGCTCATTAGCCAGTAACTACCACATTTTGCATATTGGCAGCTAGTCGATGTGTGGGATTCACTGTTTAGGTTTTTTTGTCAGGTGGTCCTTTGGGGGGTACACATTGAAATTCCTCATGGGTAGTTCTCATGTGCACGGCGTGTTGCAACAGTGATTTAACCTGGTGGTATCAGTAGTCACCTTCAGGCTTATACTGAACTATGCTGGTTCCAGTCTAGTAAAGCTCTCATATTTGAGGCTTGCTAATTTTTATCCTTAGCTCAAGAAAAGTAGCATTTACTTTCAGAAGAGTAGGTTGACTTTTTTCCCATCAGCCTTTTAACTCATTGTAATATTTGAGCCTGAAAATTCTTTTGGTACTTCTGCTTTGATGAGAAGACTTGTACGTTAATATTAGCAATTGGCAGCAGCTAGTTATTGGGAAATCAGTGGCGCTGACTGATACTGTTAGGAAGTTCTTACTGTATCAGCTTTGTTCTGTAAAGCAACCAAAATATGCCTTAAACAATAGCCTAATGGAAGAGGTAGCATATGAAATAGCAATAAAAATCATCATGATTAATTACATCTTTTTACTACTGCAGGTATTATGTCCTGGCCTTCTGGCTTGCGTAGTAACTTTCTGTGCTTTTGAAGAGTTTTGCTGAAATGTTTTCTACCACCCTTTTAGGATTTAAGCAACCAAGAGAGTAACTGACTTCAGACCACCTGTTTCCTTGGATGCAGATATCCATGCAGGGTTTTGAAGTAATTGGAAACCTCTTTGATTTCCTCAGACTTGCATGAACTTTTGATTTGTAATTAGTATCAGTTTAAGTTCTGTTCATGAATCTCTGTCAAGCATTTCAGAAGGTAAATGCAAATGCACTGACATTGACTTACCACTTAGAGATACTGCTTATTAATTGATGGTGTTACGGTACCTATCAGCATTGGCCCCAAGCAGCTGGGAGTTTCTACAGTTTTGCTTTTGCTACAGGTTATTTGAGGCTACGTGCAAGAAGGGGTCTGATTCTTCAATGAGCTATGTGTGTTATGCTATTGTTGCTGGAGAAAGAAAAAGGTTACAGTAATATAGTTGACTATAGCTTAACTGAGTTTAGCTTTCTGAGATATACAGTAGATACAGGCTGCTAGACAGTAGAAGAAGAGTCAAAATATGTATTTATACAATTCCTTTGTCTATCACCTTTTAATGAGTTATTTATTGCACGTTTCATTACGTAGAGATTTCAAGCTTGATTTCGTTTATGACAAGCTATTATGATATACATGGTGAACTTGAGATTTTACGCCATTAGAAACTGATGAAAACTAAATAAGTCCATAAAAAAGATTGTGCTTTTTTTGAATCTTTGAACCATTTAAATGCAGATGGAGATCCTATGAAAAGAATTTGAGTATACTAATTAATTCATGAGAATATCTTATATTTTTATTTTCAAAGTAGTTTGGGACCTGGATGTTGCAAAGTAGTTTCTCTCTTTTCCATTACTCTTGGTTTATATTTCTAGCTCTTACACCAATGCCTCTTGTGAGCATTTTATATCTGATTTCATGTGTATGTCTCCCAGGATTTCAGCCTGCATGAGCTGTGTGTCACTCAGAATAGCCTGCTGTTCAGATGAACCAGTTATGAGTTCTTTTCCTATTGTATGTCACCACATCAATATAGATCAAGTATTTATAAACCACATTTTGTTGCATATAGGTAAGATAGACAGTGGGTGATCGATGTGTGTCTACTCCATGTAACTTATGAGTACAGTATGTGTGTACAATGTGCTTATTGGGATGTTTACCTGACAAAACTGTGGGGTTGCTAGCAGCTAGGCAGTAAGGGAAAATAATGGCCTCACATGATTTGCCACAGAGAGAACTTCAGTATGGCCAAGAGATGATACTGGCCTACTAGTTTGGGTGATTCTAACTCCAGAGTCTAATCAAATTATGAAACTTCCCCCCCCCATAAGGTAAGGACTGTGCTAGGGGTTAACAGATCAAAGGAATAAAAGGTTATTAAACAGATTGGCTGCCCAGTACACCTGCCTCACTTCTAGAAATTTGTGGCCTCCTTGCACTTCATTAGAGGACGTTATCCTCAGGGTAATAAATGTGTGAATATTGATGATTTATAATCTTTTTTTTCTTGGTGTTTAAGGTTATTCACTGCTTAGGATTTTAAATAAGGTATCTGGTAAGCCCACTGAGTTGGTTGCGACCATTAGTTGAATGGCTGATTACAAATTATTACTATTTTTCTTTGTGAAATGAGAATTTCCATGAAATAAATCCAATTATTTGTATTGGTGAGAAGGCTTGTTGTTGTTGTTGTAAACTCCTTTACACTATTGTAAACGTATATGAATGTAGATGCACTCCCTTAACACTTCTCAAGTTGCCATTTGGTATCATGAAGAGTAGGGTTTTGTGCAAAAATAATAAAGTTTTCTGATTATTTTCAGGAATTATAGCTAAAAATCTTTCAAGTAAAATCCAGTCTGAACCGTGTGATGAATGTTCTTCTGTAAATAATTGTGCCTTTAAAGCACAAAAATAATTTAAAAAAAAAAAGCCACCCACAATACTGAATTCCACAAGAAACCTTTGATAAAAGTCAGTGTTAGTTATGTCTGCAAGTAAAATGTAATCTAAAACAAATGAAGCCCTAAACAGCATCTTTGTATCAACTTTCTGTCATGAAGTGCATGTAAAAATGAAGCCCTAAAGAGCATCTTTGTATCAACTTTCTGTCATGAAGTGCATGTAAAAATATCTTCTTTTTTTTTCATGTGAAGTAAAATACTTCCTAGTTTTGGACTCATTCCTAGTGATAATAGAGTTCAATTCACAAATTTGTGGTGGTTTTTTTTTTTATTTTATTTTATTTTTTTCCCCTATGCTACAGGGGTCTGGAAGTCAACAGTTATAAAAAATGTTAGAGAGTAATTTCCACATGCAAATAATGGCATTTCAGTGATAAGTGGTTCAGCTGCCAGTATAAAAATAGACACTTCCTTATACCTTTGTAGCATGCCATTTATTATTCTATATTAGCATCTGTGAAGTGTTATTTAATGCTCTTCAGTGTTGCATATGTGGCTAAGTGGCACAATGAGCCAGATCAGACTGACAGACCTTGCTGTCCTTTCAGCTGAAAAGGCAATGCTTGATGCAGTATCCCTGAAAGAAACAATCAACAGATTTACAGAACAACACAATGCACTAACTTTTACTGCCTGTCCCCAAATCATAATATTAAATTATGTGTTAAAAGGATATTAGGAGCATAGTCTTTGGAAGAATCCAACTTGCATCCAGTTCGAATTAGCATATAGATGAGCTGGAGTCTCAGATGAAGCACAACCTAGATGAGTTTTCTAGCATTATGCTGCTTTGTGCATTAGCTCTGTCAAAATACAGCTTTGTGAATAGAGTCTCACACACGCACGTTTTTGAGATGTTGCATAGAAAGTGAGCAAAACATAGCAGCAGACACAAGGGACAGCATTCACCTGTATTTCCTGCTTCCAGTGCCTTATCAAAACAGACTTGATACACGTGTGCAACTCTGCATCATACAAAATACTTTCCAAGTAAGACAGATCTGTAACCTTAAATTGTTTTTGTCGTCCCATGGAACGGTATTTAACCATTCCTAACAGAGGAACTGTTAGGTAAATACAATTTCTGAAAACTTTGCTAGAATTGCAAGTGTCCTTAGTTACACAACTTCTACATGTTCAGCTAGAACATTATTCTGTATACCGACAGCCTAGGGCCTAGGTATCACCTGGAAAATATCCTAAGAACTTCTTCAAATTAAACATAAATGAAACAAGCACTTATGAAAACAGTAATATTATGTTTGCAGAATATACAAATAGTACATTTTGGAATTAGATAGGCTTGAATTCTTGACAGAACCTAGAAATTGTTGGGTGGTTGGGCAAAATGCAGTAGATTGTCCTATGGGTAACGTAAGCCTGATTTGTACCTGGCAAAGCATTTAAATAATGGTATATGGCCTGTTAGCTTTGTTGCTAGCTCCCACTGATCGTGATTGTGCAGTTTGAGAAGTATAGCAGAAATGTGTATATCTATGAACTTTTGACATAGTACTAAAATTAGTGGGTCAAAGATGACTCTTCAGTGTAACTGGCATCAGTATAGAGTTCATACTCTAATGAAGCATTTCTTTCCCAATTTATTTTGTAGCTGCAAAGAAGAGAACATCTTTGGAGTCCAGTGTAGTCTTTATTCAAGTATAAGAAAGGGGTTTTCTCAGAACGGTCTTCTCCTACCTGGCTGTTGTGTGTTCTCTTCCAGGACAGACATAAGCAAAATGATGTAGATTTTTCCCCACATGGAATATTAAAGCGAAAACCTTGGTAGTATCCAGAGAGGAATAATTCTTTTTCTGTGTACTGTTGGCAGGGAGAAAGCTTTTATTACTAGCTTTGCATCATCACAGTAAGAGTTAGAAGAGAATTAAGTCACTGATGGCAGTGTAATGAATTGTTAATATGGAGTGGTTTATAAAAATGAATGTGTACTTACATTTGAAGTTCTCCTCTTTGAGAATGTGGGTAAACCAGAAAATATCTCTGCTGATTCAAGACTAATCAATACCTGAGGGCTCTGTTGAGATCTTAGTGCAGACCATTAGGGTTGTTTGCAAGAGTCTTACTGAAGTCAGAATTTAGTATCAGACTGTCTGTTGGTAGAGAAAAGCCTTTTCAGTTGCATTTATTTTACTTGCATTATTATTTTGTTTACACCAGGGAAGTATATACAACTTTGAAACCATCACTGTTTCTCTTTCCTCATTCTTGCAACATATATTGTCAGATCAAGAAAAATTAGTGTTTTCCACCTTTTGCTTTTATTTAAAAGTTACAGACAAAAATGAAAGGAATGGAAAAAGCCAGTACTTTTTACAATTATTATTTTGGAAAAAAAAAAAAAAAAATTATCACACCCTTCGCCAAGGATTTCAAATGCAGCTGTGAATGGATTCACATTCGTGAAGATACATTGTGCTGTCAACTATTTCTCCACAAAGAGTCCAGTTGACTCAAAAAAGATGACTGTGCCTCATAAAAGTTATAACAGTTCCGTATCTAATTAAAAGACTATAACTTTCCCTGTATCGTATTGCAAGGCTTGTAAGTAATAAAGCAGTGGGGCTTCAGTGCCTCAGTCCTGCTTCTCTGTGTGTGCACGTGGCTGCTGGCAAGGATCCCAAAGAAGACTTTGTCTGAGACTGCCTATTGCTATTCACATTTCAACTGGGCCAGGCTTTGCTGCCTTGTAGGCACTTAGGTATTTGAATGTCTGTTGAGAGAGGTGGGATATCTGGGTGGGAATTAACTTTGGAGAGGAGTTACCATTAGTTTGAGAGACACGTTAGGTTTTCTAAATCATAGTGAGTATTGAAGGAATGAGAAGAATGAATGTTCTTACACTGTGTTGTGTTTTTAAAAATAGTTTGCTCGGTCCTTGATCCTTGTGGGTATTAAGTGCTAACGAGTAGGTCAAAGCAATATATTTCACACATTCACAGAGTGAACTTACTTTGACATGCTGTGGTGCAAGTTTAAGTAGAATCGAAGTTGAGAAAACAGGTGTTACCCATACAAACATGGACAAAGAGAAAGTCTGTCTTGTATGTCTGACAATGATAACCCACCCTTAAAAGAATGAGTTATAGTCATTTTCAGCTGTTGGTGTTTTTTTTCCAGAACTATATGGCTGAATTCTGTCATGTATATAGAAAATCAGTCTCTGATTAAATAAATACTCTTAAAAATATTGGGTTACATGAGGAAAAATATAGAAAATTAGCAGAAATTTGTGTAAACTTGTATTGGAAGGTGAGTGAATGAGATGCTGCTCTGACCTAGACATCCACTGTACTAACATATTTTATCTGAGTTTTAGCAGGGATCTTTTTGTACGGTTTTCCATATATAGCTTGCCCTGTAGATATAAGAAGGTGTTTGTTTCACAAGAAACAATAGCAACCAGAAGTGGAAATTACTGCCAGCTCATCAGATGCAATTGAATAATAATGAAAGCTAATGCAAGACAACATTCGAGGTTATTTTTAAATCTTTCTAAAGGTCAATGTATTCAATGGTATTCAATTCCAACTGCTGAAAGAGTTGCTGTGTTTAAATATGATGCCCTTGTTGTTTAGGAAGTAAGAGAGCCTTACTAGGAAGGGTAAACAGGACAAAGCCATATCTATGTCTTCTCACCACATAATTTAGGAAAACAATTTCAGAAGTATCAAACACTGATGATTACTTTCAGTCTCACAAACTTGCGTACTTTTACCTCCACCTCAAGTTGCTAAGTTCATTGTCAGAGAAAGAGCAAGGTGCCTCCCTTGTGGACCTTTTCTGCCCTGGGTAGCCAAAGGAAGCAAAAACTCTCTTGTGATCCTGACTGGTCTAAACCCTGGAAGTTCTGGATATGTCATTAGATAATCATTTGGCCACTAAAAATGTCACCATGTAAATGTTGTGATGTTTATGGCCTTTCACAGTCACGAATTCTGTTCTCATCGCTTTTTGTTATTGTGCAAGTAGCAGGAAAAAAAAAACAACTCAACACTCAGAAATGGAGAAGTGAGCAATAAAAGGAAGGAGATAACAAACAAACCCAAAACACTGGAATGGAGGTATTGACTTTAGCTAGCTAGAGGTGTGTGCGTAGTCTCCTTTATGTTGTTAATTGTTGAAGAATATTACAAGTGTGCTCCAAATTTTCATATAAAAAATGCTGCCAATACATCGCAGAGGGCTAAATGCCAGCATGGATCCTCCTGCAAATGCAGAGTCCCTTCCCTGTAAGTGGGACACCATACCATGTCACATCTGTATCAACGGCAGTAACTGTCGTACATTGCTGTAAATGAGATACTTGCTGGCTAGGTGATCGTACAGCCAAAAAACAGAAAGGCAAAGGAAGGCACAGGAGTGTAGATATGGGACTCCATAGATTTTAACTTTAGAACTATTTATTCTCAAGTTTATAATTTTTCATCTTTTTATTGTAATTAAAGATAATGACTGGAGTCATGATGTGCATGGTTACTGTGTTAAAACAATTTTCCTAGAGGGAATCTCAAACTTTTCTACTATCCAGAAATTTATATTCTCTGTTATACATGTTGGGCTACTTATACAGCATTTCACACATTTAATTGCAACTCCATTTGTTAAAGGCTAAGAAAAATCATTACTAAGGTAACTTAACAATATTAAACTCACAGCAGATAATTCTCAAGTAGTATAAGTTTAACTAAGCTCCCTTTGAATAGGAAAACCTGTTTGTATGTAAAGATTTATATGTCTTTTTAATCTAATACAGGAAAAGCAGTTTAATACATAACGCCTAGAGACAGCTTTTCATAAATATTTAGTTACCAGACCCCTTTTTTTCCAATGGGAGATAAGCATTTAAATGCTGTTGAAGATGTGGACCTGAAGACCATCTAAGGTCTAGTAATTCTACAGATTTTCTGCTTTCTACTGTTCTAATAAACCATCTGTATAAAGGTTAAGGGCAAAGAAACAGACCATTCAAGGATAGCTAACAGCTGGATGGCAACGGTCATATTAGGTCTGTAATTGTTTTTTTCCCCAGCCCTTTCTGTGAAATTGCTCAAAGATATCAGATTGAAGGAAAAGAGGAACTAAAGGAAGAGGGGGAAGAAACAACAGAGGAGACCATTCAGACAACAGTTTTACTTTGGTGACGTCTGTTGATGTGTCTATTGGACTTTGCTGTGCCTTGCTATAACTTGTCTGGTTTTAGTGAAGAAAGACATTTTGACTTTTACGTTATATGTTTCTTTACATCCACATACAGGTAATCAGTCATGAGTAAGTGGAAGATGTTTGCTTTATAATTTGAGAGATTCGGATATCAAACTGGAAAACTTACAGGAATGTTCAGGGATCCTGATGTTTCTTTGTTTTCTTGTTTGAGGAAAACTCATATGAAATAGTTGGATAATGGCAATAGGTGTGATATGTGATATTGCTATCCAGTATTTCCTGCTCCTGGGAGAGAGGCAGCTCAGGTACATTTATTTGGCAGGGCCTCATTTTCGTTGCTGGGCAGCTTAGGCCAATGGGTGCTTCACAGTGAATCTTTTCATGTAGCTTAGGGAGGTTTGGTGCTTTGTTAGCTTACTGGAAAGCACGGGTGATTAAAAAGCAAAGAAAAAATAGTCAGAAAAGAAAGCTGAGATCCAGAAACAAGAAAGGTAGCAGCTAAAGGGAGATATGGCATTGGAGGAGATCTCTAAAGATCTCTGAACATAGGCACAGTAAGCTTATTTTACTGCCAGGGGGACAAAGGGAGAGGGTGGTGGTTTCTATACGATAGAGGCTTTTGTTTGTGATTAGAAGCAGCTTTTCTTCCCATTCCTTTGCCCTTTCAAGGAAGAGTCAAGACTAGTGGAAAGGCAGGATTTTCAACAGTAGTAGAGAGTGCTGTCCTGTGGCTCCTCACTGCTGGAAAGTTCCTGGGAGGTCTTAAATCATGGTGTAATCATACTGTCTTGGAAGAATGCAAATAATTGAATAAATTCTGTATAAGTCCTTTTCAGGACTATTGAACAGAGCTAATTTACAAATGGGATTGTAATATGGTTATTTGCTTTTAGAATTCCTGGCATTTATGCAGTTGGATATTCACTTTTGCAGTTTTGCTTTCTCCTGGCTTGCTGAAGCGCATGTGCCTTGAGACCACTAAACTATCGTGAAAATTGCTGAATAGCTTTTTTTCCTTTTCCCCATCTGTGGTTGATTCTGCTGGTTTGTTTTCCCTTTGCTTGTGTAAGCTTCTACATTTTAAAAGAGACTAAATGGGTTTATGAAAGCAGTCTTTCGCAACCTGATTGGTGTTTGAAAGGATTCCATTGTTTTAAGAGGAGCCTCAAGAAGCACAGTTAAAGGAGCTCGTCAGGCTGGGAGAGCAACATTAGAAATGAAACTGCCATGAGAACAGTCTGATTCACATTCTAGTTAACCCAAGGATTTCTGGGTCAGCCTTCAAATGAGAAGTTAAGACAATCTGTATGGAAAAAAAAAGTTCCCCACAAGCCAACTCTTTGTGTCTTTTGTCAGGTTGGACTAATTTGTTCTAGATTATACTGAAAAATTCAGTTTGAAGATACACGAGTAATATTGAACAGGTAATAAACTTATCCAGAAACTTGAGGGACAGGTGAGTACAAAGGTTAGAAAAGATCGCCACTGAAATTTGACTCCAAAGTCTGACATACCCAAATGCAAATCTCCTGCATCCTTTATGTATTTGTATCCCATTGAAAACCCTGCCCCCTTTTACCCTTACACCCTTTTAATTATGCAAGTGCCCTGGGAAGAGGTGAGGCTCTGCTCCTGACTTTGCCTTTGTTCATGTGTTCCCTTGAATTCTGCAGTGTTTCTTCAGATACAAATTTTGCTGGAGATATAATTTTCTGTCAGTGTAACAAGGTGTGCTGGTACTGTTGATGAAAAGTATTATGCAAACCTCAAATATTCTTATTAATTGAATTGCTAACTCGACTTGGCCAGTTATAATGTCAACAATGCACTGGAGAAATTTCTTTACCTGAATCAGTTATGTCCTGGTCTATAGTAATGGCAATATTTGCATCAAGCTTGATTTCAACTTCTTTTCAGATACTACACGATAAAAACTGATCCCGGCGTGAACATAGCTGTGCAAAAACCAGTGTCTTAAAACTTTGCCTGTAAATCAGGAAAACTGTAATGAATGAAAATGCATTTTTGCTGGTTATATTTATGTCTTGTATTGGGGCTGCAATCTGCATACTTGTATCAGCTACATCAGACATGGTGCCTCTTGGCAGAAGCCTTTGTGGTAGAGGCCAAGGGACTTAACTGCCTTTTTTTTATTATTATTATTAACAGCTATTAAAACTTCAAATTAATAGGTATGTGGAGGTATGCAGTTTCAGCAGTAGTGCACAGATACCAGAGCTGCATTTACTCTGAGAGATTTAGAGTCATATTAATGGCTGTCTCTCATAACTAATGGTGGAAAGGATGCTGGGTGTGCCACCTTCTGCCATGCAGAGCTCCATGCTGAAATGGAGAGAGGAGGGCTAGAGGTTGTTTTAAAGCTGATGTGATCCCGTTGGTTGCAACAACATTATTATACTGCAACAATATTATTATATTATCACCAATTAACTGGGATCCAAGGAGAATTTGGTACAGCATTTTTTACGTATTTCTCTGCAGGTTTCTTCCTATATCAAGTACAGCAGTGTGAAAGAAAGCATCATGTCCTTAGAACTTACCAGTGAAGAGAAAGTACTTACAACATGTCTCTGAACAGCACTGCATGGATGATGGAGCACTTCTAAAAGAATATCTGTGAAGGAAATAAACCCATTAATTGAACAGAATTATTGCACACCAAAGCTACATGTCTGAGAGGTCTCTACAGTATTCAAATAACTATTGAACCGTTTGGCACATCCCTAATAAAAACCTTTATCCATTAGCCCCATTGGTGCATGCTTAGGCAAATTAACTCTTTTATATGTAGATCTAAAGAAAATGGTGTGTTATAATTAAATGATTCTTTTGGGGGCAGTAAACCTCTCTTCAAACAGCTTGAATATTAGTGCAGTCGGTTTTCTTTCAGCCCTACTAATCACAGCAAATTTAGCTTGCACAGCCGGAGTCAGGGTGCATGTTACAGGACATTCTGCAATGGCGATGAACAAATCCCATAAGTACTGATGCTTGATTTATAAAAGGATTTTATCTGAAGTTAATGTAAATTTGTCTGAATTCTTGCTGTTTGTGAAATTGTGTTGCTGGTCTAAGATGTCTGGTGCTTAAGATTACGCATAGGTTGGAGCCCACCCAATAGAAGCCCATGGTAAGACTGAATTTGGATTTGAATGGGAGATCTAGAGGATAAATGGCAATTGTAGTCATTACATCTAAAAAAGAAAACACCATACCACTCCCCTCAAGTCACTTAAGTCTCCCCAGTTTCTAAATAATTTGAAATTTATTTGCCTTAGATGAGATATTGAACACTTCTTATGCTGGATGGAAAAAGCACCAGACACTGAATCATAATGGAACAGACCCATAGCTGCCTAGGTGAATATTTAGGCCAGGATTTCCTGATGTGACTACCAGTTGCTGGGATCTGATACTTTGAACTATGCCTCATTTACTGAAAGTGCTGAATACCTGTTTTCTGAAAACTGGGCTCTATGGACATGACCTGTTCTGTCTTTTAGTTGTAAAGCTAAATGTACCACGTTTAAATGCTCTAATCTCCTAAGACTGCACAAAGCTGCTTTAAAACAAACAAACAAATGTATGTGTTAAGACCTTAGATTTTTGTCTGGTATATAGAAGGTAGTCTTTATATTATTATCAAATGTAGCCTTGGATTTCCACAGATATCTTCTGAACTGAACAGCACGAAACATGTATTCATACCTTTTTTTCTTTACTGTCCATGTCTTCTGTTGTCATTCTTCTGGGTGTGCTCCTGCTGAGTGGGGCAGACGACTGCCCTCAAGTAGTTCCAGTGCAGTTAGTTGGCAATGAGGGTCTCTTTTTGAGGGAAAGAACTTACAGAGACTGCAAATGCTCTGGTTTGCCTTAAGGCCCAGCTCTGCCTGCATTTTTATGTTCTTCTAGAGAACGGTGTGCTCCCACATGAGCCAGTGTCATCACCCAAATCTCCTTTTCCCCTGAGCTTTTTGAACTACCTGGTAAGTGTCTTGGATCTTTCAGCTATGTAATGACTTCCATATCTGACATCTCAGGTCAGGAAGCTTGGCTATTATCGGAGTAGAGTCACTTAAATAGGACTTCTGATAGTATGGAACATAAGATTAGGAGCAAGATGCGATTCAAATATCCAGCTTGTTATGGACACTGCAGTTTTGAATTCCAGTAAGCAAAGCAGATTGCTTTTTCAAATTATATGCTGCAGGATATAAAAGAGCAAACAGTTTATCTCACAGGACCATGAGTTGCCTTCGGTTTGCACATGCAGCTTACGTTGGTGGGAGTCCCAGTGTGTTCTGAGGGCATGATACGCAATCCGAAGCTTACAAATCTCTTCAGGGGAACAGTGTTCAAAAATGAGCCATCCGTTTTGTTTGACACTGCTTTAAATTGGAAATTAGCACATTTTAAATGGCTAAATTCAGCATGCGTGTGGATCTCTCAGGCTGCTGGTATGGATCCTGAAATACGCTATGCAAGTTTTCTGTTATTGGTGTTCCCATTGCACTTAAATAAAAAGATCAGTTACAGTGCCCAGGCTAATCACTTGTAGAGCGTCTGAGAAAAAGCAGAATGTATCTGTTCTTTCTGTTATGGCATCATATTAGTCACTGCTAAGGCTCATACAGCTTTACTGAGAAGCAGAAAAGAGACCCCTGCAATTACAGCATCGTGGCTGGCACTAAGTTACAGGTAAGCAGTGAAGAGAGAGGAGAGCCTAAAGGGTGGCTGAGGTGGACCCCTACTTCCACTAAGTCAGTGAAATTACAATGGTTTATCTCATGTATGATTCTGTTCCTAATTTAATACAACTTTAACTTCTTTCTAAGCCCTTTATGTGTAAGTCACACTGATGTTTCTGGTGTGCATTTGCATTTCTGCCACCTTAGCCTTTCAGGTTTTTTATTCCCACCTAAGAAGGATGATGTTCTCTTTGTTCCTTGTCAGACACTGATTAACATTATGCACTGATTTTAATGAGTCTGCCTAGATTTTCCAAAGATGTCAAGGGACATAACTTCCAAGACAACTTAGGAGCCATTTCCTTGTTCATTGATTTCATGAGATGAAAATTTATCCATTATGGATTTGGTGAAGGTTAGGAATTGCAGAAACACTATTATTTGTCAGTAATTGATTTATTTCAGTGCTCTGCGTTTGTGAGGGTCATCAGTTCACTTCCGGGGAAGTGTGGCTTATCTCCAGCTGTAATGCATAACCATTGCCTCAGCTCTTAGCGTCAGCGGGTTGATTAACCTTGAGGCTACTTGCTGTATCAGTTGGTGATGCCTAATGTGCAAATGTGCTATTTTGTAATGCAGAGATTGTACCTCAAATGCCCTACCTTACAGACTACATTAAGTTTTCTAGAAGGCGAAGCATTATTTTCCACATCTCTCCTGGGATGTATAGAAAGCCTACTGAATTCTTCAAAGACTTGGGATTTAGTTTGCTTACCAATCTCTTGCTATTATCAGATACTAATGAAAATATATAATGTAACACAAAAAAGAAATGATGTTTCAGCATTATGTAAAAATCACTGTTGTTCAACTTACTTTGAGGTGTTCTTTGAATGCCAAAAATGGTCTTTTGGCATCTTATGTAGGTCTTATTTATTTCCACATCCAGAAATGTTTCCCTGGTAGTGGGCAGATCAGACCACTGTCAGGAATCACAGGTGCCAAAATGTAGGGTCACAGGTTTGACTTGAGAACGAGTAATTTCAGACTCAAAGGAGGCTAGAAACATTTGGGATATTCAGAAGCAGAATTTTTTTTTTTTTTTTTTTTTTCCCTTTTTCCCTTCCCTTCATCCCCCAAAAGGAATAGTCACCAAGTCCTCATGGAAGTTCATAGCTCAGACTCAGGCAGCGACCAGGTTTTCCCACTCCACAGCTCACATTGTACCAGCTGATGGTGAAGAGCCACAGCAGTTCTAACTGTTCTTGAAGTGACTTTATATTCCACCTAAAAAGCAAGAAGCAGATACTGTTAAACTGGCTGGAAATTTTCTGAAGGCTTGTGTCTCTAAAATGGTTTGTTGAAACTGAAGCATGAGAAAGCCAGCTGAATCTCTGACAAATTTTTCAGCATGATATGAAGGTAGATTTTAGGGTCCTTGAAGCTGTTAGATTCCATACCATACAGTTCCCAGCTCTCTGGTTTCCTAGTCCCATTGATGCTTGCTGGGGGAATAATTATTGCAGTGGTTGGGAAACAGGGACTGAACTCTTAAAAATAACTTCTCTGCAGTTCTGCTCTTTAAAAAGTAGTTCATATTCTGCCTTCACCTTGACACCCAAAGATTTTTACATGCAATTTATTCTAAAAGTGACATTTTCCATGTGGGTGGTAATTTTGTCACAACTTTAGACTTGAAGTTTCTGTGCTTATTACAAAGCCACTTTGTTAGCTTCCTATAAATTTTTTACATATGAGGATTTTTCAGGGTAATTGAAACTGTTTGCGTAGTTCAGCTGATACTGTACATAGTCTTATTTACAATGTAATTAGGTCCACTGCAAGAAGAGTGCAAGCAATTAGTGATTTAATCCTAGTAAAGAAGGTTTTGAGTTTCAGGTTTAGGTTTTTGTGCTTTTAAACCCTCCACACCTACCTCTGTAAGAATGAACGTAAAGGAATACACCATGTGTTTAAGATAATTTCAAAAGAAGAATCACAGTTTGGGGAGCAGAATTGATTTATATTTGTATAGGTTGCAAATGGAAGATTTTTTTTTCCACACTGAGCAGTGTCACCTTGTCTTTCAACAGGTACTTGGGATTCCTTGTTTCCTCTTCTAGCTTAGACACTGATTCACTGTCTGGCCTTAGGTAATCTATCATCACACTTTCCAATTTATGTGCCTGTAGCTACATTCAGATACTTAAATAAGTGACTTGAAGACTGCCAAAACGCAAGTAATTTATGTAATTTTGTAACTATACAGCACAGCCCCAGTTCTGCAAAAGCTAAGGATATCTAATTTTGTACTGATTAGTGCTGTTCATTTAAACATTTGTATAACTCTTAGTAGGAAGGAGACCTCGGTGTCTAATTTGAAGTAATAGATTTTGACTGCTCTGTCTTTCTCTAAGCATGTCAGGTTTTTTGTGTGTAAAATATTTCCTTTTCTACTACGTCTCTGCTTCCACAGAGATTGGGGTTTTTTTTCTGTATTAGCCTAGTCACCAGCAGTTATAATGTCTGTTGAGTGTCTGTGAGTAGGGAATAGTTGATTAACTAATGAAATGATGCTATGACAGCTATTGGTAAGAAAAAAGTAAACAACGGCTTATGAAAGAGTCTTCAATGAAAAACGTATAAATATTTAGGTAGCAGCTACTTCTCTTTAATGAATAGCATTTTGGGAAAAAGGCACCTGTAGTAAGTATCCAACTCCACAGCTCCCTTGCTCTCACCCTAACAAAAAGCATTTAGTGAGATGTCAAAAAAGTCTCCTGAGGACTAAGAAAAAGTACTGTGGACATTTATCACATTTCCGTAGTGGGGGAGAGAGGTTAGAATATGTATACCTTTATATCTGTATAGATAACCTTGTAAGTGATTTTGGTTTTATCCTCAAGGTAAATAAGTACTATAGACCAAAGGTGCTGGTGTAGACAGGGAGGACAAGTTTATGAAGCAAGTATTTCTGGGATGGAAATAATGACCGTCCCTGGGCGAACAGCTTCAGCCATTCCGTCCATTATGTACCTATTGCAGTACATGCAGCTTCGACTGCAAATTACATATATGCCTTCCTGTAGTCTACATCCCCTGTGCTCCCTTGGTTCGTTTTCAAGCTCAGATTTTTCCAGGCTTAAGTAAAGAATTAATTTATACTTTGAAATGTTCAGAACTTTTCTCTTAAAAAATACATGACTTGATTTAATGCTGTGTTTTGTGAAGTAAGTTAAATGTGGTTTCTTGCATATTTAAAATGATGACCCTTTCTTTTAAATTGCTTATGATGTTTAATCAGCGAATCAAGACATACTTCAACTCTAATTAAAGCTCAGTGGAAATGCAGAAGGGTAATGGACGTAGGACAGGCAATCATCTGAAAATTGAAGAAGTATTACATTACAGAAAATGTTTATGGCACATTTGCATTTTCAGAAGGCAGATACAGTTGCTTCTGCTGCATCAGTTATCATGAGTTTTAATAATTAGCTGCAGTATAATTAACCATTAAATCAAGGAAGTTGTAGTCTTGTTTCCTTGATAGGAGGTTTCAATATTTCTGTATTCACAGTATGAAACAGCTATAGCTTTGTTTTAAATTACTCTAGTAGACCTTGTTTACATTCCTAAGCATGAGAAAATTTTACAGCCCTCAATATTACATTCTTGCTGGTTTCTATGATCTTCATTCCAGTTTCTTTCAATCAAATCTTCTTAGGTTAGGCTCAGACATGTTAGCTCCTTGAGCATTTGGCCAGGCCAACCTGGCTAGAAGATATCTGGCTTCACGTAGGTTGTGCCATTCACCACAGCTGAGTGTCAGGCCCCCTTTATCTTTTCATAAGTCTTGTTAAATGCGTCTTTTTGGCAGTTTTAGATGGTGCTGAATCCTGCAGTTCCTGCTTTTTATGCCCTTGGATTATGAGCTGTGCATGTGTTGTGTCATCCATCCCATCCCTGTCTTCCCCCACTTAGTATTTTCGTGACTGTGTAATTATAATAGCAAACACTGAACTGTACTAGGCTGGATTTGTTTCTGGTGTATTTTCAATAACTTAGGGTTTTTTGTGAATTTGGTACATGATGCAGGAAGATTATGTAATGATTTAAGGGGTAGGAGGGAAAAGCTCTCTTTCCACATATATACGCTTACATTTCATAAAGATCCTATGGGATGGGTATGGTTTGTAAGACAAGCAAACAGAATTTTGTGTTATAAGTGTCATGGTTTAACCTGGCAGGCAGCTAAATACCACACAGCTGCTTACTCACTCTCTCCCTGGAGGGGAGAGAATTGGAAGCAAAAAAGAAAAAATCATGGGTTAAGATAAAGACAGTTTAATAGGACAGAAATGGAAGGGAAAATGATAATAATGATGACGATGATGATAAAAGAATTAGAATATACAAAACCAGTGATGCACCAAGCAAATGCTCACTACCCACCGACTGATGCCCAGCCAGTTCCTGAGCAGTGGCCCCTGGTCAGCTTCTCCCTAGTTTACATACTGAGCGTGATTTCATACGGTATGGAATATTCCTTTGGCCAGTTGGGGTCCGTTGTTCCGGCTGTGTCCCCTCCCAGCTCCTTGTGCCCCCGGCCTGCTCCTTGGTGGGGTGGGGCAATAAGCTGAAAAATCCTTTACTTAGTGTAAACACTGCTCAGCACCAACTAAAACATCAGTGTGTTATCAACATTATTCTCATCCTAAATCAAATACATGGCACTGTACCAGCTACTAGGAAGAAAATGAACTCTGTTTCAGCCAAAACCAGGATAATATGTTATTACAAAAGGAGTGTAGCTGATCTCCATGTATATACTATATGCAAAACAAGTATTGGAAGCTCTTTTCAAATAAGTAATTTTTTCCCAATAATATTTTTCTTTTGGACTAGTATTGATGATAGATTGTTCTTTCTCAGAAATTACTTCTTCCTACTCCCCTCTCACACTTCCCTTAGGAAAATGTTGGCAAAATCCCTTTGGCTTGCGCGGAAACAAAAAACCCAAAAATTTCTCACTTATTGAGTCTGTTTTACATGCGCAAAACAAACAAAAGATAACCATTGCATTTAGTTTGCAGTTTGAGTGCATTCAGTTTTGAAGTGAATTGTACTGGGACCTGAGGAGACCGGGATCTGCTATTGAGTGGTTCGCTGGCTCTTTCTGTTTGAGTGGTGGAATTCAGAACTGGTGCAAAAAGCTGCCAAGGAGTCTATTCATGCAAAGTTTGATTATTCCCAATGCTGTGCTAAGCTAAGTGCACAAAGTCCTAAAATATATGATGGGTTTTAGAAAGATCTTATTTTCTTAATTCATGAGCTAATGAGATTTTTATGATAGGTTTCTGTGTCTAAGTTACCACTGCTCATAAATACTTGTCTCTCTGTAAGATCCTTGCAGCGCTATTCCATTTGATCAGCTTTTGATTGTGGCCGTATCTAGAAGCTTGACAGATATGCTGCCTAGTGCATCAGGTGCTTGCACCAGTACGCAGGAGATTATAATTGAATTTCAAGCTCAGTTTCTGACTTGTTGGATGATTTGAAAGAAGCCATTTCTGGTTGCCCCTTTAGTTAAGTGGAGAGGGTGCTATGAACCATCTTTGTCAAGAGTTATGGTTATCTGTAGACAAATAGTACTACTACTTAGCCACTCGTTACAGCTTTCAGGATTAGGGGATAAGTGGCCAAATATTGCTGGTTGCATGCCAAGACTTTTTAGTGTATTAGAATGAAAGGAAAACACGAGTAAGATTTTAGAGGCATTTTGATTTCTAAGGATCTCACCCAGTTTGAAGTTTCTCTAGTAAAAGAAAGCATATTCTCTGTGTGCAGCTGGAGACTTTGGGGTTTGTGTTGGTGGGGTTTTTTTTTCGGTTTGGGGTTTTTTTAATGATTTTTTTATTTTTATTTTTTTTAAAAATCAGATCTCCTGTTCTGAAGTTCACTGTCTACATTAGGTATATATTGCAGTGAATGACAGGAATAGCTTTGCAGGAGATATGTGTGACTATGTATAAAACAAGAATTGTCTAACACTTTGTATTTATGAGTATGGTTCCAAAGAAGATGTTTATATCTTATTTGGGGGCAGGGCAACTAATGAGAAAAAATCCACCTATTTTTTAAGCAATGAAAAGCAGGAAATTCTTAAGAAATAAAACGTCAATCTTTTCTCAGCTGTTGACTATTACAATTAACAAGAAAAAACATTAGTTGATTAATTAAAAATATTAATGAATAAGTTAATGCAAAATTCATTATTGTAATAATGTGATAAGTCTTATTTTACCCAGATTTAATAACTACATTTCTCATAAAACCTTCCAAATTCAAGAAGGATCTACAAGTTATTAACAATGTGAAACTCCTCTTAAAATAAACAGGAGGAATTAACGTGGGATGCATATAAATGTAATTCTGAGTGATTTCCTTTTGTTGAAGTTAGTTCATGAGGAATTTTGCTGGAAGTCAGGATTGATGCTTTCAATTTCTCTTACGTTGCAGAAAAGTTGTATTTAGCAGATGGAAGGGCTCTGATGAATACAGCACTTGGTTTTTCTGCTATCCAATAAAACTGGAATGACACTGTGTGAATCTAGAAGCTTTTGTAATCTGTAAGAAGTCAGGAGAAATTGTATTACGGTAATTGACTTCAGCAGGATCGAGATTTTTTTTAACAATTCCATAGGGCTTCAAGTATTTTTGCAGTCTATTTTAAGACATGTGCACACTGGTGGAAGTAGTGCTTCTAATCAAAATGGGCTATATTTTATTCAGACCTTGGAGACCAAGTAGGTAGAGCTAATTGGCTTATAACTGACCTGTTTAAAGGATGTCAAAATTGGCTGTTGGCTGTTCCTTTATAACATTAGTTTGATTGACTAAGAGTCTGGCAGCAAGATATGAAATATTATGAACTCAATTCATTAAAATTGTCCCCATTTTAGATCATTACATATTTTCAGAACAAATGGAACATACTTGCAGTGTGAAAGAAATATAGATATGTAAATTACTAACCTATCAGCCGCCTCCTCCTTCTGTTCTCCTCCCTGGAATAAAAAAAAATCCAGTTTATCATATGAAAATAAGGGGAGAGCAGTGGGACATAATTTTTTCCATTGGTACTATCCAAAATAATTCTCTTTAAAAAAAATAAAAAATATCTTTAAAGAGGAGTATCATGAGCTTGATTTCCATTATTTATTTTCAGGTTATCTGGTTGCTTGTCATGCAAGGACTCAGTGCAAGAGCAATGGGCATGTAGATCTATCATTACATCCAAATTCTGACTCTTGTTTATTAGGGAGGAGTTTTGTTTATTTGGATAATAATTTTATTTCATCTTTTTTTACTCGCTAGGCATATAGCTGCCCTTCCTCAGGCAACTGATCTTATTACACTGTTAGTGGGATTCAGTTTTGAATATAGCATGATTAGGTGATAGATATGAGATACGTTCCATTTGTCGTCTGAAGAAACTGCAACTAGTGGTCGTCCTACCGTGTAACAGGATGGGAAACTAAGAAGTTTCAGTGTCTTGCATGCACGTATGTTTTGTACATATGTACTTCATACCTCAGTGCTAGTTGATATGGAGGAAGATATTGCTCTTAAACTGAGCTGTTAGTGCGAAGTTAGGACCTAAAGGATTATTTCAGTTAGAAAAATTCGTGTTGAAACTGGGTACCCTGATGTTATCCCACCTGTTTACCACAGGGGGTAATGCTCTTGCAGAGACAAAGTATTGTTTCTCTGAATGCAAAAGGAGGTGGGGTTTTGCTAGGGGTTCATCTTTTCAGGTAGTGTTTATGCTGGAAATCATCTCACTGAAGTTTTCTTAGGGTTACATTCCAACAGCTGCATTTTCCAATGTCTTTTGCTTTCCCCTCTCCCAGGTCCTTGGCTGTATCCTTTGCAAACAGGATCACTGAACAATATTGAGAAACAGCCACAGCCCTCCAGATGCCTGTGATTTGGGTGGCACTGCTACTGCTGTGTTACACCTTGCTTTGTAAGGATATTCTTGTGTGTATATGTACACAGGTAATAATATCTTTTACGCTCACCAGTTCCCAGGAAGTGTAATTTAAAGCATATCTAGTCATAGGGTTGTCTTGTAAGTTGTGTAAAGCAGGCTGTGTTCTTTGAAGTGTGTTTTACATGCACCTTGTGTGATGGAGCTCACTACACAAGCCTGCAATCCATCCACGCGTGATGGAAACACTCCAGCAGAAGGGATGATCTGCCTCATGCTAGGCACAGAGTAACCTTCAGTGACATGGCCTGGGGTCCCTTAACAGACCCCTGTGCAGGGTACTGCAGACCCTGTGCTTTACAAAGCTCCAAGTTGGGCCGTGCTCTGCCTGCATCTCCCCCACTGCTAGGGGATGCTGCAGCCATGCTGCTGCCTCTCTCCTGTTGCAGGAAGGAGTAGCAGGGTGCTTGCTACAGTCATTTTAAGGGGTGCAGGTGCAGCGATCTGTCCTTTGGCCAAAGGCTTCTGATTTTTTAGTGCAGAATTATGGTACAGACACAGCTAAAATGGCATTAAAACACACCTGTTGGCCACCTAAAACTTTTACACACAACACGTATGATTTACAGTGTTGCTATTCCATGTGCATTTAAGCTATGCATCTTACCCAAACCTTTGGAGCTGCTCATTAATATAAGTTGTTATTTGTTCACTTTGGCAAATCCCAGAAAATCCTACAGGGGCCAAACCTAACTGAAATCCTTATTAGCTCTAATAGCAAATGGTGCATTCAACATCTTTAAGCTGAAAAACTTGGTCCCTTTTTCTTTACACATTAAATAGCTTTTTCAGGTTCTACATTTGAGCACAGAAGGCACAACATGATGAGTATCAGTCTTTTGTAAGAGGCAATGTGCTGAGGAGGATTTACCTTTTGTGGTTTTGGGGTATTTTTTGGTTTTTACATATGTCACATTGCAATTCCAAACTTAGCAAGTTTCAGAGATGCTGCTAGATGTTTATGTTCTTCTGTGTGTTCCTTAGCGAATACTTTGACAGTTGGTAAAGTGAGAATATCATTCTTTCATTTTTACATGCTTCTTCCACATCAGTTACCCTACACACAACGTAAAAGCCGCAGTCATGCTCCATTCCCATTCTTCATATTTCAAATCTCTGTTGGGGTTCAGGTGGTTCAGGTAGAAGGCTGGCATAATTTGTAGGACCCTTGTAAATATTAAGGAGGTGGGGGGAATAATAATATGATTAAAGCAATGATGTCTCTTAGTAATCTAAGTTTAACCTGTGGTAATGACCAAAAACTTGTTGCTTGTGCTCAGTGTTCTGTGTTGAAAAGTTTCCATATTGTTCTCTTCCGCAGTGATCAAGTAGCAAATTTTAAAACAAAGTCACAGCAGCCAGCATTAAGTAGTGTTTTTCTTAAAGAAGGAAGATCTTTTGTCCTTCTCAGCAAACCTTCATAGCACAGTGAGGCTTTCTTTTCCCTGGACTTTGGCTGGAGATACACTTAGTGCTGCATTGAGCCTCGCAGCCACACTCTGGGAGATAAGGGAGGATGTGAGGCTTTGGGTAGATACTGGTTAGCAGGCATTTCAAACTGCCCATTCTAGTGCCTAAATTAGTCGTAGTTATGATGGCATCATAACTCAGAAGAGCAATGCATGATTCAGACCATCTGCTACACGCAACTACTGGACATTCTCCTATATAAATAAACATACTGTTAACGGGTAAAAGTAGCTGTGATGAGGGTTTTCTTATAAGCATGTAAGTTTACGTGTGTATACAATACATAAAGGAAACTCATAGTAAAAAGCAAGGCTTAAGCAAGTTTCGTGAGTTGTTTCAGTCATTTTGCAAGAATAATGGACTACAAGAGACAGGACATTCTCAGTTCTATTTAGTGCATTCTTTAAAAATGAACCGTTTTATCTCCCTGCATTTCATCCAACCCTTCCAGTGCTTGCTTCTACTAGTGAAAATTCAGATAATTTTTTTCATCCTAGTGCACTAAATGCTCCTTCTCTTACATTGTTAACAGTCTAACACCGTTGGGTAGATGACAGAAAGCACAGTGATTTGTCTCCAGTATTTTTTCTGTCCATCTGAAGTACTAGTGCACAACCTGCTTCTCCCTATGTCAAATTCTTGTTGTTTTCCATGATTTACACTGAGTGAGGACCAAATACCAGGTAAATTTCATCTATTTGCATGTTCTGCTCCCTTGAACCATTCTTATTGATTTGAGGCCTTAATAATCGTTGAGTCTCAGTATTTCTCATCTGTTGCCTGTCTATCTACCGTTTTCCCTTTCAAATTTTGCCAAAAACTGATTTAGTTTTTTCTTACCATCTTTTCTCCAGCACTCTGCACATCCTGCCTTAACCGGACTGTCTTTTTTTTCATTTGTCTTATGTATTTATGGATTGGAATATGTCCTTTGCTGTACATTAAATCCTTTGGTGCTCCCTAGCCAGCCTTGACTGTGTGAATTTAATGAGGGTTGTGTAGTGGTTGGTGTCGTAAGTTACCTTAGACTGATTTTTCAACTGTCTGCTGTTGTGCTAGTTTATCACTTTCCTGATGTGGCATACATAAGGGTGCCCCGAAGGCTGCTACTTAGAGCAGCGATCTCATTCTCTGAAGTCTATGGCTCATCTGGAGGCAGGGCTGCGGCCACTTTCCTGTTAGGTATGCGTTTATGTTACAGGGTGGCACATACGTAGCAGAAAAAAAATGTCGAGGGAAGGCTTGTATCTCCTGAGCATCTCCAGAGTGCAGGGGGAATCATCCACTAGCGGAATGATACTAGAAGCATATTTTAGAGCTCCAAGTAGTCTAGCCCATTTGCAGAGTAAAGAGAGGTTATGAACAGGGATGATTATGATCCTGACAGTTTCTGTACTGCTGCTTTCAGTGTGGAGCATGAATAGTATCGCTTTTCTACTCTTGTTGAGTAATTGCCTCAGAAAGAGCTGAGGTTCTTCTACAGTCATGGAAATTGTTCTTACTCACAAAATATGGAGGAAGATCAGAACTGAAATCTGAAATTTTCTTAATCATCAGGTAATCAAACCTAAATTAGAAAGTTCCAAAAGTGTAGTCAGGCGTGGCAAGAATCTAATTACATGTCCTCTCACAGTGTAGCATAAAATCCCCATGGGATAATTGCACTTTTTTGATAATCAGTACGTGTTCTTAATTTCATCTAAACTGACAACATATCAAAACAAGCTCTTGCTGGTGTTCTACTTGAGTCCTTGACTATCCCTTGTAAAACACGCCCCACTACTGTGGCACAAATCATTACCCACATGCTTTATGACACTTTGTGCACATCTTGAAGGTAAGTCAGGAGACTTTGGTGGGATAATGAGCTACAGCATCTCAGCTTCAGCCAGCTCATTGTCAGAATGACATCTGTTTTTGGTAACTGATAGTAAGAGATGATGTAAGGCGCAGTACAGCTTTCTTCTGACTGTTTCCAGGCATATTTATCAGGAAAAGTGTGTACAGCTCCCAGATTTATAGTGGAGCTGTAATCAGACAATTTACAACAAAAAGCCTTTTCATGTCTGTTTGCCTTCTATGTCCTCTAAAGCTATCTTGTGAAACGGTAGTTAGAGTAACTATAATATTTTTAAAGCTTTGTTTATGCTTAGTTTTGGTATGTAACACAGCATTGGTTTCCCATGTTACAATATTATTAAGCAGCTTAGATCTGAATATGGAGCTGATAATGTATCTAACAAAAACATTGATGCAATCTGGGTGATTATAATGCAGTTGCTGAGCCAATGTGAAAACTAGCTGGTCTCCATGTGCTTTTTGGGTGCAACTGATAGACTGAAACAGTGTTGTTTTGAAAAACCGTTTTTATCTGAGGAACATTTCATAGATACCCTATGGTTGCATAAACTGGTTGTGGTTCACTAGGGACTCCCGGGTTGTCATCAGTTTTTCACAGGGTCAGCATTTTAGCAAAAAGTCTGCACAGTGTCCCTGAAAAGTGCTATGGTGTGGGAGTCCAGGGTCTGTACCTCACCCTGCCATTGACCTGCACTGCAAATGCACACAAATTGCTTCATCTTGTTGTGTGTCAGCTTCACCACCAGCTAAATAAAGATAATAAACATGCACTTTCCCAACGATGCGCTTTGTCACCTCTTGTGGTATAATAGACTGTCAAATGGTCACTAAAGATCCAGTAGTTCAGACAATTAAGAATGACTTTTTCTTGAATTGCAGAGTAATTTTTATCTCTTTTGAGGACTATTTGTTTGGTTTCTCAAACTGTACAGTATGCTGCAGTTCTCTTTTTTGGCCTTTCCTTTTCTTATCTGGTAGAGGTGATATGTGGAAGGCAGTTTTATCTGGCACACAGTACTTTCTCTAATGACCTAAGCAATCAACAGAAGAAATAATTAGGCATTTAAAGTGATCCTTGGAATTTTCTAAAGACAAAATATTGGTCAGAAGCTAGTTTTGTGATTTCTGGGTTTGTACAGTAAATGTCTGGGTCCTTCTGAGCCCGTTCTCCCTTTGTTTTAGGTCTTTTGCGTGCTCCTTGTGAAAACCAAGTTCTCTGAAAAGCTCTCATGACAATTATCACAAGCTGTCCTTCACTTTTATTCAATGAATGCAAAGTGCTAGTTATGTGCTCCCTAAGTGTAGGAGTTGGTTATGGGGGTTTTTCCCTCTGCTTTTGCGTGCACTCACCCCGGGGAGGTTTGGACACTTTGGCCTTGCTAAAGCCTATGGGCTGACTTTCGTTTGTTTAGGACATTTTGTTGTTGGTTGTGTTTTCTTTTCCCTCTTGTTCTACTGAAAGCATTTGTTCCAAAAGATGTCTTCACTTTAGTGAGCATTCCTAGCACCTGGAATTCTCAGCTGCCAAGTTGACTGTTGCTGTCGAAAGACATTAAGGCGGGAATGGCACTGCTTCTCCACTCATTGCTGATGTCAGACCCACTGGGGAAATGACAATGTTGAATATCTTCATATTTGGCTGGCCAAAAGACTGGTTCACTTGAGTCCAAATCTTTCCCAAAGCAGCTTGACCTAAGCTTACTTGGAGCTGTAATATGAACTTTTGTGAGTAAATGTGTATAACTTCTAACAAATCAAAACACTTAAAAGCCAAAAAGATCCAGGGATTTACAGAGTTTTTCAGAAAGATTTTGTTGGGGTTTTTTAAGACATCTTGTTCTTTTTCATTGCTGCTAAGATTATCTGGAAGGTCTCAAGGTAATTACATTTAGCAGAGGTAGGGTGGAGATGAAGGGGGCACCTATACTGCTTTTACTTTCAGGGTGGCTACTTGTCTTATTTCATGTCAGTAAGCCAAGCTCTGTTCTCGACAAAATGAAACCCCAAGGTCAACTGAATGTGGGTTTACAGTGTCAAGCATCAGACGCAGCACTGCAATGGGTGCTTTCTAGAATCCATATGGCATCATGAGAACGTTTCATTGACACTGCATTTAGTATGTGTGTTGTGGGCACAGAGGTTTTGATAGACTCAAATGACAGATGCCCTTTAAAATAATCTGGCATGACAATGTGCTTAGCATAAACCAGCAGAATTTGATAAATTATTCTTTTATCAAGCCCATAATTTTTAGCTGAGCTAGAAAATATTTTTCAAGACATCAAATGATGAAGCATCCCCGTATGCCCAATTTAATAGTTAATTATCCACAGAAAAGATGTATTCTTTACATCTAACTATAAAAGGCTCAAGTTTTCAAAATTTGAATTTTGTTCTGACTTTGCCTAAAGAACTCTTCATGATCAGAAATCCACTCACTTCTCACTTTTATCTTCTATATGACACTACAGAAGAACTTTCTTTAATTTTTCCAATTTGTCAGCAAAATTTGTGTAGGCTGGGTATAGTGCTACAGGAATAATGTCTTTATATTCTAGTATAGAATGGTATCTTTGTGTTTCCATTACTGCATCATGCTTACATATCCAGTTTCACCTCTCAAGGACAATCCATTTTACAAGCGCTTAAGTGGCTTAAAATATTTTGAAAAAAGAAGGGGTATAAAATGTCTGGTGGGAAATTCTGATGCAGTTATTGCTACTTCACTACTGAAGCCAAAATACTGTTTCAGGCAGGTTTGAGATGAGCAACAGTGTGTGTTTTTACTAGCTAGATGTAGGACAGTGCTATGTGTAATAAATGTCACTCCAGTGTTGGGAATGGCTTGGCAAGATAAAGACTTGACAGTCTTGGGTACAATAATTTTCTCAGAAGAAGTTGATAGAACATAGACCATCCCCAGATCTCTTCTCCTGACACACCAGAGGAAAATGTACATAGAGGGATGGGACATTGTATAGCTGTATTTGCACTGCTCATGTCAGTGGCAGCAAGCTTTATTTCAAGGATCTGTCCCAGTAGCTTCAGGGTCAGATCAAGACTAATGTGTTAAATTGCTACAACAAACCTGTGTATGATAAGAATGCTCAGCTTTCCTAACAAAATTTATAAGGTGCTTTTTCCTTCCATTAACCATTTATTGAGAATTAATTTTGTTTGATAATTAATGTGTGCTGAATATACCAATAGGGCTATCTTATTCTATTACAGGTGTTATCTCTGCTTGCCTTTGCTTTACCTTTAAATATCTATAATTAGATTTGGAAAGAAAGTCTTTCATTCTTAAACTTATTTTAAAAAATGGCGTTTTGCTGTACTTCATAGAATAGTTAGACCAATTAAATTCTTCAAGATAATGGTGTTCTGAACTTGCATCTATTTTTGGAACACTAATGATATCCTGCAAAGCTTCCTGTGAAAAATCAGAGACAGATACAAGCATTAGTATGTGTTAATTAAATCTGAGTTAATATTATATTTTTGGTGAGAGTTCTGCAATATATACGTGGATGCGTTTGCTGGTTAATATTTTTTATATTATTTAGTCTAGTTGTATTTCCTTATTAATTAAACTGAATATATTAATTTTTGTACATAGTAGATATAATTTGATTCTGTCAGGTCAAAGTTCACTTCTGTCCATGCTATCAAGATCAGTCTTTGCTTTACATGGAGCAGAAATAATGTGTAGGAGACACTACTTAAGACAGGCTGTTTGTCAGAAATGTTTAACTTAAACTCCTGTTGGTTAATTGTTTTTCTACAATTTTCATGAAGATTTTTTCTTTTAAAAAGTCAGATCTCTAAAAATCTAACTTTTCATCCAAAACTGAATATGCTGGGGGGGTGTGTGTGTGTGTGGATTTTGGGTTTTGGGTTGTTTTTTGTTTTAATGTTGCTGAGATTCTTTGTCTTCATTTCCTTTTGTAAAATTAATTCACAGGTAGGTTTTCTTATGCTGTACTTTGACCAAATAAGTCTATGAGGCTTTATATCTGTGCTTTGCATTTCCGTTTTTATAAGGACATCATGGAAACTATAGTGTCAGCTAGGAAGCTGAGCATATAGATGAGACCGTGTACATGAAATATTCATGCTACAGTTCCCTGAAAGTGTTGCACTGAAATAGAAGGGCTTGTTTTCTTTCCCTTTCCCTCATCCCCCAGTATTTTACATTGAAAAAATTGGCATTATCTCAAAAAAAAAAAAAAAAAAAAAAAGAGGAAGTAGGTCCGGAAGACACAGAACATATACCTCTTCCTGTTATGCAGCAGGACACCACTTCTTGCAGATATGGGAAGAGAAGCTCGTGAAAACAGCTTTGAACAGTCTCATGCCCCTGCCCTGTACATCAGGAGAAAACAGCTGAATGGTACTTGTTGCGCTTCAGTTTTCATCTACTTGTTTAATCTTCTGTATATTTTCAGGCTGAAATCTATTGTTAATTTCTCTTGAAATGATTGCCTGCAAAAAGTCTCACTTCTATACGTTTATGATGTTCAATAATTTCAGTCTGAAATTCTCATGAAAATTTGAACTCTTCTTGCAAACTGTTCATAAAAAAATATTATGGGGTGCTAGATAATTTGAAACATTTTTCTTTTCTTATTATTTCAAGGATAAATTTATTAAAATTTCAAAAAGTAAACCAGTTTTGAACCTGAGGGCTTTCCGTTTAGAAGATGTAATATTGAAAATACATGAATTTCATCGTTCTCTTGATATTCTGTAAAAACTGCAATATTCTTGGTAACTAAACTGTGAATGTGTGTTGAGACATTATTTTCCACTGGAAATAGAAGGGGTTTTTGCCAGGTTTATTTATTTATGGATTCTTGTGCACATGATCTGGAATTGTAACCCTAATTTGCCTATATTATTCCAGACAGCGACAGGAAATATTTTGGTTTACAACTTATAAATTCCTTCAGATTTTCATTATCTGAGAAAAATTTCACTGTTGTCTGAGAATGCAAATCATATGTTATCTGAAAGACCTCGATATCTAATTGCTCTAGGCAATAAAACTTTTTAAGCTATTTTTCTAAAAAAAGCAGACAAGGCTTTCTTCTAGTGGTATAGTGCTGAACAAAAGTAAGGAACAAATATAATTATGTAATTTAGATTAATTAAATCATTAAAGGGTAAATGGAGATGCAGAAATTGTTGGTGGAATTTGAAAATGAACCTGGATCTCCTTGTGACTTATCTGTCCTTTTCCTCTTGCATTAGTACAATGTTAGCAATCATTATTTATGAATATGTGGAAGTATGCCACTGAGTTATACAACTTCTTAGCAGAATTAGTTCAGAATTTCCCATTATCTGTTCTTCATTAAAAACTTGGGAATTAAAACTGCATATGTCACAGTCTGTTTTCTAAGAAATAAACTCATTCTAAGATTAAGAGGAAGAACTTTTTCACACCTAAAAGCTGCTACATGGGAGCTGCAGACTGAGTGCTGATGCTTTCATTGTCGTCCTCAGCCAGGGAACGTTTTCCATGTTGCATTAAAGATGATTTACAGAGAGGCAGGGTGTACCTACCTTTCAGAGGAAGGACAGCTGCCCAAACATTCAGTCTGGTAAAGCATGGAGGGACTAGATGTCCTGTAAGGATGAGCAGTGGCATTTGTGCATCAGTGTGAGGGACACACAAAAATTTTTGGTTTTCTGGTATTCGCTGACAAGTCAAAATTTGTAGAGGAAGAAACAGATTTTCTACGATTTCTACCATTATGTTCCTGTTATATGTGTACCTTGTTTGATTTTCTTCACCAAGAAGAAAATATCACTTAAACTGTTGGTTATTACTGCTGAATATTCCTATTTTGAAAGTCTGCTTTACTCTTACAAGGAAAGACGTATGTTGGTTTACTCCTGCTGTGGTCTTAAAGCTAACCTGTTAGATCTTACGCACTGTTTCAAGCATAAGTAGTCTTGCACAGATTTTGCACAGGTAGGTTTGAAAAGCATCTGTCAGTGGCAAAGTAACAAATATTCCTCAAATCACGCCTTGGTAAAGCAAACAGAGGAAGGTAATCTGTACAAACTGCAGTTACTGATTGCCATTCCTCCCCTCCAAATAATAAATAATTTACAGCTATCACATGTTCCTTCTACAGTTAAGTACACAGGCAAAAAAAGAAACTATCTACATTTCATCATTAGCTTAATCAAGCCAGTGTATCAGTAACCTGCCGTGAAACTGATTGCTGAAGAGCAGGAAGAGTTGATGTCTGTGTAACAAAGGATTTTGAACCCTGAAGTTTTTGAATTTTATTCAATTTTAACTAAAGTTTCTAAAAACTTTAAGTTCTTCTCTATGAGAAGGAATAGTATTTTGAAAAGACTATTTGGGGAAAAAAAAATGAAAAACACTCAAATACCAAAATTCCCCTGTTCCTTTTTCTTGTTTATTTGTTTCTACATGGAATAGGAGTCCTTGACCCTTGGAGGAAAGGATAACTTTATAATCCAGCAGCTTTGACTGAAGGGAAGGGCTGCATACCCTCGAGGCACGCTCTTGGTTGCACAGCATGGAGGCTGCAATTCTGGAGTGTGTCTTTTCGTAACAAAAGTTCTCTGGGTTTGCCAACTTCTTACCATGGAGCTGAGCGCCAAAATCCAACATCTGGGTAAAACTAGGGCTTCTGGATTTCTGTCTAAAATGCTGGAGTGTGAGCCATGGAACACAGGCTTGGAGTCCTAGAGAGACAGATACTGAAAACACAAGGATGTGGGACCCAGTTCAGATTAGTCTCATAACTGCCTAGGTGGATATGGTTATTCTTGCATAATTATCCACCTGTATGAAAAATCCCTCTGTCCTGCTTTGGACTACAAGAACTATTTCTAGACCAGTTCAATTTTAAATGGTTCATTTAGTGCTAATGTAGTGGAAAAGTGGGATGTAAGCAGGAAGGGTAAATACTACTACAGGTCAGTTTGAAAATGTGAATGACAGTAAAGGGTTAGATTTTTTTGTTTGGAAGTTGTATAGATACTTATGGTTTGGAGGCACAGAATATGGAATACCAGAAAGACTTCAGGGATCTATAAAAATATATTCACTATCCAAACAACTTCAGAGTCATAGTATGTCTGAATTTTACCCTTAAATATTTTGGTTTTGGATGATGAAGATGGTAACTGCACAGTTCTCTTGGAATTATCACCTTTCTTTTTCTATAGTAATCTTTTTTCCCACTGTCCTCAAGACACTCTGTGGCCTCCTTTTGTTTCTCTATCTCCAGATATTTTTTTTTATTTTTTTTTTTTATTTTCTAGAGTTTTAAAGCCCTCGGGTTAAAAACAATGAGGAAGGCAGATCTGAAATGCTCAAAAGTGATCACATCTTGTAAAAACAGTAGTGAAATTCAAATGGGGAAAAAAATACAGAAAAGCACAATGCATAGGACTGAAAGGTTTAAGGAAAGCTTGAAAAGAGACCTTCAAAAACAAATTTTCCCTTTGAGAGATATTCCATCAAAATGTTCTTTTAGCTTCTTTTATCTCCTGTGTCTTCAATAAATTATGTTTTAAGACTGAAATACTCCCTTGAGCATACATAAGCTCAGAAATGAATTGGGAACTAACTAGAGATGCAGAATTCTATTTTGTACCCTAGATACCCAGCTTTTTTTTTTTTCCCTGGCTGGGCTAAATATGCTGGATTTTTCTAGTTCAGGGATACAGGTAATTCTGGAGTAATGGGTAACTGCTTTTATTTTCCACGACAGAGTTAATTCCTTGCACATGTTTTGATGCTTTTAGGCTTTTCTCAGTATCCAGTCACAACAACTTGCCTCATGTTTTAAAATACCTATAGCATGAGATGCAAGAGTACATCAAGGTAATGACAATATAATAGTGTCAAAATAGGTAAGGCATTCTGGGGGAGAAGTTGCTAGACATGACAATGACAAACTCTAAAATTATGAATTAAAATTACAGGATTATAAAATATGTTGTCTAAACGTAAGCATGTTTAGAGTGGTATGAGAGAGAGAGATTAGTCAGGGGCAAATTTTGGGCTGCTTTATGTTTCGCATGATCCCGCTAGGCCAGATTCTGATCTAGGTCAGATAAATATAAAAGCCAGAGAAAACAGGTAGAAATGAAGCAGTTTATAGCCATTGAAAGAGAGATAAGAATCAAAGATATTGATGTCACTCTAGTTGCATTTAATACAACTCATTTCAGAGTAAATGAAATGTTAAATACCTTTGTGCTTCCCTCTATTATATGGAATGCTCCAGTCATGAGTTTGAGCATCCCCAGGTATGTTTCAATGAAGGAATTTATTTGGAAAAGGGCGTGCTGAGGATTCTGTGCTAAGTTATCTAACAAAAAATAATTTTAAATGAGTTGGTGTCTCATATGCATCACTGCCTTGCTGACCCTGCTACTGTATTTGGTGAGGTTTGAGCAAAGACTGCATTTATATAGGCAATCTTGTTTAACAGCAGTATTAAAACATTGAAAAAGCACTGTTGCCAGTGGATAGGCTGATGGAGGCTGATGGTCTGAGAAAACAAGTGGGCACTCAATGTCTTTTAATCATAAGAGTAGCGATGCTCTACCTGTGTTGGAAGGGTTTAGTCTGAGGACTGAATCTGTGAGTTTCTGGACCTTGCCAAATGTTCTCAGTATTTTTGTTTTCACAGAAGTAATTTATGATTATTTTTGTTGTTGGTTGGATTATAGGTGATTTAAAAGCTGTGCACATACATAGAAGTTTAGAATGGGAAATTTATTGTTGGGTGTCCAAATAATGGCTGGATAGGCCTTGAATTCAGAGCTGGTCCTGAAAATAAGCCCAGGTAAGATTTTATTTAAAAAAAATAACAAGAAATACCATTCTACAACCAAGAAAAAATTTATTTTTTCTTCTTCTTTACTTAAAGAGAGAGTAAAATAAAAAGGCAGTGGTGAAATACTGTGATTGAAGAAATACCAAGGACATGCATGAATGATCCTGATAAATCCCCCTTCCTAGCTGTTGGGTAGATGTTTCCTAAACACAGCCTCAGTTAATGGAGTAGGAAGCACTGGATTCCTCAGTGTGTAGGAAACAGGAGATCACAATTCCTTATTGGGTCAAATGCTTGATTTGCGTTCCAACAGGGGTGAAAGAAATGCTATTGGTTTGATTGCCGGACTTACTGAAACCTAGAATGTTTGTTTCTGAAAGTTTCTAAAGCTCTCAACGTTGCTTTAATCAATCTGAACAGACAGTGTGTGTTGGTGATGGCAGTACATGGCGCTCCTTTCTGTGTCAGTGCAGGTAGATCTGCAGCCACCTGCGCCCTCATTTGTGCTGCTGCAGGATGCCTGGGCAGGCTGGGTACCACAGACCTCTCTGACAACACATCTCACAACAGCAGTGGTCTCAGTGTTACCATGAAGGTATTCTGTCAGCTCCATGTGCAAGTAGAAATTCTGCGTGAAAAACAGAACAGAATAGAATCTCTTCACAGATTTCTTTTTTCTGTTTTTCCTCTGAAGTAGCTCACATTGTCATGTTGCATTTGAATTCCTGCTTTTTTTGAGAATTTCTTAACCAAAATAATGTGTACGTACCTTATTTTAATATTTCCCAAAGGCAACCTTACTCCACAAGGCACTCTGAGATGGACAAGGAAATTTCCCTGGTGTGTAAATGAAACCTTTAAGCCAGTAGATGTCTTTTGTTTAGGGAAGGAGTCACTTTCCCACCCCTTTAAGCACACCAGCCCTGGAGCTGACATATCCTTAGTTCTGGCAGTGAAGATCAGCTCTGCAGATTAAAAAAAGGATCCGTGAAAATCATGTACCCAGATAATTCTCCCGATATTACCTTAAAGTGTAACAGTTTAAAGCCACATTGTTCAGGAAGGTAGAATTGAAATGCCTTTCTGCAATATTACATTGATTCTCCATGCTACATCCTGATGAACTTCAATCATTTTTTTCCCCTCAAGTGATCACTGATTAATCTAAAAACTGTGAAATTAAGTTGTTTGAACCAGGAATTAAAAATTTCCAGCAATTAAAAGCAAAGAAACAAACCAAAACATCCACCAGCATTAGAAAGTGATTAAACATGACAACAACTGAGATGCTGAAATTAGTTGTCCTCATTCCAAAGGGTTTGTAACTACTATGATGTTTTTGAAGCTATTAAATGATAGTTAAGCTGTGTTATTATTTGTAAAGCGTCTACTTTTGTATCCTGGCCCCACTGAGTGAATGTCTTGCACAGCAGGAGACTGGAAGATAGCAAGCCTAATCATTGTCATTTTACTGTACAACAGGCAATTTTAGAAAATGATTCCTTAAATTATAAGATGCAAACAAAGACAAGGCTCTCCAGCTGGGAACTTTGTTCTTTTCTGTCATTGAAAAGTGTCTTTCTTTGAGATTCTGTGAACTTAGGGTGGTTTCACTACTACTAGTCCAATTATAGTAAAGGAAATTTAAAATTTTGCATGTTTTATAATCTTTCGACTAGTTAATGTAAGTGTAAGGATTTGATGTACTAGGCTAGCTTTGAGTTGTCTGTAGAAAGGGTACCATGCAGCCAATAAACCTGATTCTCTCCTGAATTGCTCTGGCTTGGCTCCAGTAGAATTGTGCTGCAATTGATAATGTGACACTGCTGTAAACTTAAAATAATGTAGAAAAGAATCAGATGTGATGAGTCTAACATTCTGTATGAGAGTTTGCTAATACCTTATATACTTCTAGCAGTCTCGACTTTAATCATTACCTCTGGTTATGCAGATGTAATCTGTTTTACTTCTGTTACATACCATTCGGAAGGTTTTAGTGTACTACGTTCAGTTCAGAAGCTTTTAGAGTGCTACCCACCATAACTTCCTCATCTTCCTATTGAGTGTTTTGCAGCATGTACTCTTATAAAGGAGATATTCAATTTTTGTGTGTTTTGCTCCAGTCCATTTACCTTACATTTTTTCCCTGTATGAGTTGCATAAACTATTCATTAAGCTCCTAGTCCATTCAGATAATTTTATATATTTTGTCACCCTCCTTTGTACTGACTTTACTTTCACCCTTAGCAAAATGTCACCTCCAGCTGGATGTATTGCTTTTTCTAGCTTACAAAAATGTGTTCAAAATACGTGCTAGTTCCGAGGTCTCAATGTATCCCATTCTGTTGGCTTTTTTCCCTCTCTGCAGTGGATGTAAATACATTACTCATGTTTATGCGGCAGCATTTTACACCCACATTGCACAGATGCAGATTACTAATGCAAGGTGCAAGGCAGCAAGAATTAGGCTTACAATACACTGGGAGTCTTGTGGCAGACAGAAATTGATGAAATTGGGATTCTACCATGTCTTGTTAATTCACTGTGCACAGGGCATTCCTTTCAAATGCTGTTGGTACGAGAGAGATCTGTCTTACTCACAAAGGCAACATCTCCCACTGTCAGCTAGTGAAACTGAAATGAGATCCAAGGAGTCACATGAGGAACACAGGCAAATAATTTAGCCTGCTATTAAACATCAAGAATTTCCCTTTTTTTCCATCCTGACTTCCACTTGGTCATCAAAGTTCTCTTAAAGCAATCACTGCTGCTATTACCGGTAGGTATGTGTGAAACTGCTTGTTGTCATTAGATCACCCGTTATGTATGCTGCATCGCTGAGGGTTTATACACCCGGTGGGTGACAGATTTGAGAAAAAACTGCATGCAGAACACTGCAGATGTGCACAGCGAAGAGTTTGACAGAGAAGCAGGAAGGATCAAACAACTACTAGAGTAGCTAGAGGGGAAAGTTTAATGACAAGTTACTGTGACATTTATGACCAGATTGATTATGAAAACTGAATAAATCTATGGTACATTTCAAGAGTGTTACTGTACAACCATCTGATATAGGGGTTGCCATGGTAAGTACATATTTTCTGTTAACCAGGAAAGTGAATAGTCTCATAAAACCCATGAAACTTGTTAGTGAATAAATTGCATATGAGAAGCACCTCTATTGACCCCTATAGAAATTTAATATTTTCAAACAATGCTGTAAAGTCTTTTCCTTGGTTATTTTTAAAAAACAGTCTGTGGTACTGTCAAATAAAAATGCACCATTTCTGGTATTCCCCATGTCTTGGATGACAGTTTAGACAGATTGGAAAATCTTCACTGAGCTAAAAATACTAGTGTGGAGGCAGCAGGGTAAGTTAGTGAATATTGTTAAATAGGACTTGCTCTACAGCTTCGATACTTGATAAGGTTAAGATCTTCAGCATTACAAATGGAGAATTAAAAAAAAAAATAATATATGGACTGTTTATTACTTGATTATATAACGTGAGAAATATTTAAAGAAACCAGTAAAGCCAGGAAAAAACATTATTGTTAATGTAACTTGAAGAATCTGAACAAAAAAAGTATCTTATCAATCATTAAACGTTAGCTCGTGCATGTTTCATTCCCTCCCTCTCTGTGCTGTATGTACATAGGAAATAGTTCCCCTTATGTATTGTAACCCCCCAGAAACAACGCAACAGTGGAAGGGAGAGTAAAGCTATGCGGTGTCTTGCTTAGGCCCAAACATGTAGCCACACACAACTTGATGTGGTGTGTTGGGAGAAGCAGCGTGTTGGGAACATTGCTGCTCTATTGCCATATTCTGTATAATATAGTAGCGCTTTTTTTCTACAGCAATTCTGATTTACAGTAGAACCATAAATGTGTTACTAAAAACTAAGATTATTTTTTTTTTTGGTTCACACAGGGTGTAAATTGGTCAGTAATTGATAATCTTGGGAAAGTCCAGTGGAATACAGAAAATGCATTGGTATTTCACTGGGAAATAGTCTTGGCTGGTGGCAAGAATTTCTGCAAAGGGTCACGTCAGATGCTGACAGTCTAGAAGGGGAGTGCATTACAGCTGTGGATGCATTAGCTGATTTGACAGTGTATATTCTTTACAGTAAAGGAAGGCAGAATCATCACTTGTGTCCCTGTGTTCCTCTTGCTCATTCATACCAGAGGACGTCTGCTTTGACTTTTTCCTTGTCTTTGATACTGGCGGCTCTATCTCACTGGCCACTCGGCGTGTTGCAAGTGCAATTGCTCAGGCAGAATAATAACCAGAGGCAACACTGTGTACTAGTGACCACGTAGCATTCAGTGAGGTCTCACTGTCCAGCAGCGTAAATCCAAAGAATTGGAGTCACAGCTTCCTCTTATCTACAGCAGGTAATTTCTTATTCACTACATCGGGTGTATTTCTCTTGGCAATCAGCTTCAGTCTTGTACATTCTTATTAGCTATTTATTTTATCTATATGTTAAGTACCTGCTCTAATAATTAGCATTGCTGTGTATTCAATTCATACCATATCTTTTTAAATGCTGTATGTTCATATTTCCTAGTCCACATATCTTCCTCCAAGCAATACCACAGGTGTTTCTTTTAGACCTCCGTTAGTCCTTTGGACTACAGAGGTTCAGCTTGTTAGCCTGCTGTCTCACTTCTTATCAGTCACACTCGCTTCTCATTACTCCAGTTGCACAGCTACCATAATTAGATTTTATATTTTTAGGCATTCATAACACTACTTTATTGTACACTCTGCTAGCAGAAGCATTTTAGACAAGCCATAAGACCAAACTAATTAAAATGTTCCACAGAGACTTTTTAAAGGAGAGTTATTGTTACTGCTAAATTGGTAAATTCATGCACACGCAGATGTTAAGGCCAGAGAAGGCTGATAGGACAGGTTAGTCAGATCTCCTGCGTGCTGGAGGTCACAGGATCTCACCCTGTAATATTTGCTTTCAGTCCATTATGTCTGATGTATTTTAGAAGATAAGCCATATTTGGCTTTTAAAGAGTTGGTTTTCTTCTTCTCCCTGCTATAAACTTCTCTTTTCACTCCTGAAAGTTCCTCCCTCTTGCCAAAGGCTATACATACATCTTGAGCTTCTAACCTTGTTCATCAGTACCAGGTAATCCAACTAATTCTCGGAAACTGCAAACAGGGTTAGTCACATATTCGCAGATTGGATTTTCTAATCATTATGGGTCTGGCTAAATATTTAAGTATTATTTTAATATCAATTTGCACAGTTGAGGTTCTACTGACTATCTTTCAGTGTGTTCTCTGTTAAGTCTCCTGCTTGGGATTTTCTTGCCAGAGGTATAATCTCTACCTTTATTTCCTTTCCTTAGCAGTTGCATTTTCCTCCTCCTCCTATGAATGGCTGTTGCCTTGTTCCTCCTCTCCAAAGAGAGGAATGTCTTAGTAAATGGTGGGCTGAGGCTCTTTTCACTCTGTATAGAAGATATCTGTAGATGGATTGCGTACGGTCCTTTGTGACAGTAAGGGAAACGGGTCTGGAAGGTAACCTGAAAGGTTGTGCATACCTGTAAGATATTTACAGAACTATTACTGCTTCTGTTTTAAAATGTGGCTCTGTGCAGGAGCACTTGCCGCATACTCAGCAGTATCTTTTGAGATGTCATTTACCTCATATGGTCTCTGTATGGAATGGGTGATTTTTAGATGAAGGCAATTTTGTGCACGGGAAAGTTTATTTACTGAAATATTTTCTGCCTCTGAGTTGAATATAATCTGAGCTACCGAATTTCATTGGCTCCTAAAATAATATGAACAGATGTATTTATATTTATTTGGTAACTTACATAATTTGTACTTATAACTAATACTTTGTAAACATTCCATTTGAAACCAGAAAAACAACCTGGTATTGTGGTAGGATGCTCATTTTCCTGGAAACCCAGCTTCTAATGTGAAGTCTACTTGGAAATTAGTTACAACAGGTCTAAGCACTCTCCATCCTTCAATCTCATTTATTTAGTTTCTGCTAGCACTATAAATCCTTGCTTTGGGGAAACGAACAACAGTGTATTCTACCAACCTGAGCATATTCCTCTGTCATTCATTCACTTATTTTAGGGTTAGCAAAAAAGTTAAAGGTATATTCCACAAGAAGAACTCAATTACCAAAATCTCTAAAGGGAATAAGTAGCAGTAACTACGGGACAAGTATATGATAACATTTAGAAATGATAACTGCAGTGCAAATTTACATAAATAACTACTGTTCTTTCAGAATCCAAACCAGTATATTTCCCTTCCCCTTCCTCTCAAATTGAGTGTTTGCAGCTGGATTTCCATAGCTATCAACTGTGGTTTGGGTAGCACAAGTGTTGACTTCTTTGAAACATTTATCATTTATATTATATCATGTTTTCACAACTGATTTTTCAAGACCATCTGTGTAAGCGAGTTAGAAGCCACAGATTCACTAAGGGCCATTGTTTTTGTTGGTTTTGGTGGAACAGGAACTCCAGGCTCAAGGGCTTTGGGATATCACACCTCGATACCTGCAAATATATGCACAAACTGCCTGTATTGTTTTCACATGGTGAAGTACTCTGTATCCTTGAGCACACACAAAGAACGTTTCCACAAAGTGCATTTTTTGTAATGGATTTTTATAAGCAGCAGGAATCTTTCTGGAAACAGAGGTTTTGTTGTCAGCTGATACCCCTTGTGCTGAATCCATCATATGTGCGTCATGCACCTCTGGGAAAAGAGAGAGTTGCACTGTAGGCAAGTCTGTAGATGCACCAGAGGAGTCTCTTATTTTGCACCCCATAAAGAGACAGATGTCGTGCTTACTGTAGAAACACACAAATTGTTAGCAGATAAACAGGTAGGTCATACAGCAGTGTGTGAAGAGCGCTCCCAAGGGTTCCCATTGACCGTGCTTTTACTGTATTTTCATGAAGTAACGTTTAGAGAAACCCTGAGTCTATCTCTGTGGTTTTTATATGCTTAAAGCAGTAAATAAATTGATGCAGCTTTTTGTTGGCCACTTGATGGGCTGAAGTACTCCATCCACACACCGTCCTCCCAGGAGCTGTCGGTAGAGCAGATGGATGAGACAGCACCGTCTGTCAGCTTGGAGACTATCCCACACAAGATCAAGACAGGTAAATGCCTTGCTTCTGTTGCAGATTGAACACTTTCAAGAGGATTTACAAACAGAAAAACAACACTTACTTGACTTGATACCTCAAATGCAAAGCACCGGCAGTGACAGAGGAGTAGGTTGGAGGAAATGAGGCAGCGTGCCTTGACAAAGCAGACCTCTAGCCCCATCAGCAGTAGAGAAGAACAAGCAGATGTCATTCAAAAACTGTCACGGCTGGTCTTTACCTTTCAGTTAGGTGAAGCAATGCAAGGGACCAAACATGTTCATCTTTCTCATAGAAACTGGTGACATGCAAGCCTTTGGCTTTAACATTCTCCTTGAAAAAAAAAACCAAAAACAACAAACGTTGGGGAAGATTTACAGAACTCTGGCTCATGAAAGTGGTCTACAGTTAAGAGGCTTATTCAGATCTAACCATGAAATATTTACAAAAGCAGGCATGTTTAGAAACCAAGAGAAATGAAAGCAACTGACATCTTGGTTTCATAACTTGAGTACAAAACTTTTTTCTCCCTAAAGATAGAAAATTTGAGAGAAAGGATGCTCTAGGTAACAAGTTAGGCAACTTGGTTAAAAATCACTCAAAGAATGATGAAGGAAAATTTATCTTTTCAGACTGCCTTTTGCTTCTCTTAGTTAGCAATTGAAATATTTATTTCATGTTCCTCTATTTGATCTGTATTGCAGATCAAGTGTATTGTCACTGTGGGCTCTTACAATTCAGCCTGTTTGTCCTGTAGTTTTAAATTGAGAAAAGACCCTGTGTACTACAGCGCTAAGTAGTTTTTTGTGTTCAGATGGGGCTAACCACATCCTGTGCGTGTGTTCTGGGCTCTCAGACAAGTTGCATTTGCTCCTTTCTCTCGTTGTCCTCCCTTCATATAAAGTGAAGATGCCTTATCCTACAAACGGATGGTTTGCTTTGTCTAGTAAAAGTAAGAGCATCCATTGTTATTTCTGCCTTAACAGCTCAGCAGAGGTTTCAGTCTATTTAGAGATTCTCCTAATGATTTCAGTGATTTTTATGTGTATACAGGGGGGATTTATTGATGTATGAAAGGCAATATTAAGCATCAAAGACAAGTAAGAAATATGCCCATGTATGTGGGCTTTCTGTCTAAACCCGGCAATCCCTAATCAGTTGTTAATGACGTTGGTTTTTTTTCTTTTGTTTTGTTTCCTTCCTGCCATAAGAAGTATTTCTAAGAGGCTTTACAGCCTTACTGAATCCAGCCGTGTCTTCTGCATTCTTTGTCCACAGCCTGGTGATGACAGGAGCTATCATTGTCAATACCACAAGAGTTTGGGTCAGGGTTTGTGTGCTGGTTCAGGTTCTTCATTTGAATTCCTCTCAAGTGTCTTCTGGTTTTTACAGGCTTTTTTCCCCCTGTATCAGCTGTCAGTTCCTCATCTATGCTGAAACTGTTGCCTTTTCTAAAGCATTTGTCTCTAAATATGTGCTGCTTCCTGAAGCTTCATAGTTGCAAGCCCTCACTGGGGTCCAGCTTCCGTCCTGCTGAGACAGGAGTGAGCAGATGGCATTCATCCTAGAGGAGACATGATCTAGTACAAGCAGGAAAAATACAACAGAAAGACAAATTAGGGTAGTATAAAGAAGCAATACAGTAATTACAGCCACCTTGATAGTTGGCATTGTCAGCATGACCTAATAGCACGAAGTGCCTTTTGGTAGCCTTTTTGTTTCTGTGAAGCACTGGTCCAGCAGTCTGCTGGTATATGGCGTATTTTGCTTAGCCCACAGGAAAGGAGGAGGTGTTATTACAACATGGCTTCTAGAAGGCTGTAATTTGGATATCAGAGTAGAAAATGGAGTTCTAGCTGGCATGTTCAGGACAATTAAGAGATATGGCTCTTCATTTACATCCTTACTGCACCGTTAGACAACCCTTAGGAAAAGCAATTCTGCATTTCCATCTTTGAATTTTGAAGGAGAAGATGGGAATTAAATCTGTTATCCTTCCAAAAAGAATGTTTCTCATTCTGTAGAAGTGCAGCCATCCTTTCTGATGCAAGTAAAAATTATTGGTGAACTGCAAATAAACCTTAACAAGAAATATCCTTTGACAGATAAGAGAAAATAGAGAGCTTAAAGAGTCTGGGATGAACACATGCTTTTCTTTTCAAGCAGATCAAAATCATTGAAAGAACAATTCCCTCTAATACTGGCATACAAGCCTTTTAACCAATGAGGTGGTGTATTTTTTTTCTTTCTTTTCTTATGCAGGGGAAAAAACAGTGGAAAAATCTTATGGCCGGTTCTGCCCACTGTCTTAATAAATCCTGGCTTGAGATTCAACAGACTCAATAGGCTATTCCCTACCCAATGCTCAGCATAAATCCAGATTGTCATGTTGCATCTAGATTAAATAGGTGCAGGGTGCATCACACTTTACAGTCCTGGTACTTGGGCTGTTCAGAATTGGCACCTGCTCATTTCATCACCTTTCTGGTTTATATACAGAGTTTGTCTCCCCAAAAATAAGGCACAGCAAAGACTGTTGCAGTATTAGATCTTGCACTGAGTCAGTGGTAGCTGTGGTGCATATTCAGACTCTTCAGCCTACAGGTGCTTGCTCCCAGGGCCACTAGTTCATACCTAAACCTAGGGGTTATTATTTTATTTTATTTTTTAATACAGCACAACACTCCTATTGAAATGTCATGGGAAATAAACAAGAAATGAAAACAATTAAATGTTACTCTGCTACATCAACTCAGGCTTAATAAACAGTGTTATTCAAATAATGGTTCTCTTTCCCTCTCTCAAGGCATTTAATTGTACTCACTGTCAGAGCAGTTAAGGACATATCTGTTTATCTTACTAATGAGCCTGTCGCAGCTATCATTCAGCAGTTGCTGAAAATATTTGGAAAATAGTACCTATGTAACAGCCATATAAATTTAACAGTTCGCTAAGACTCCCTTATAAAAATTTTGGCCTATGCTTTGTCTTATTTCTTGAAGATGTTTTTTGGAGCGTGACATCATGCACAAGATCTTTTCATGGCTTCTCTCTGTTCTAGGTCAACAGTGCTACAGAAACCCTTCTTAGGTCTAAACCATTTATAATATATCAAATATGTGTAAATTCCGTAGATGGAAAATACCTTATTTCTGTAGTGTTTTCTGAAAACATACTGAAAATTCACTTTGAGCATTAATTATGCTAGAACACTTAAGCACAAAGAGATATGCTTCCTTCCCAGCATTACAAGCAAGCAGTTAGTTAACATTGGAGGCAACGGCTTTTGCTAGTCAAAAGAACTGAGCTTAACTTGTGTCTGCTTAAGCAATTCTGTTATGGAAGAAAGGGGAAAACCAGCCATAGTACTGGACTATCGATTAAAAAGAAAACATGCAATGCTACACAAATAATGCTGTTAAAAGCAATAATTTCCCATTCATAGTGCAAATGTGTTTGGAAAATGACGTGGCTGCTACTCGAGCTTTGAATGATGCATTATATGAGTGACGTTCTTATTTCAACCTTGCAAGTTTATCTGTTGATATTAAAATAATAATTTTAATAAATGCTTATAGATCATTGATATTATATTTTATCCACTTTTTTCATTTTGATCTCACTATTGACAGTGTCTTCCACCTTGACTTCATCATCTCATATTCTCTGTCTTCCATAAGTGAGATCTGGTGAACTTAAATAGAGCCCTTAACAGAAAACAGACTTTTTCTCCCTGTCATTGGATTTGACTGAATGAAACCTTTCATTTTTTCTCCACCATCCCTGCCTTTTTCTCTTTACTGTAGTGAGTTTATAGGACGTAATGACAGTCCAAATTAACTTAATATTCTTAATATTTTATAATATATGTAGCGTTTTTCATGTTGCAGAGAACAGGCACCACAGCTTGTCTTGATAAATGTATTTCCAGCCATAACAGCTCTGATTAAATCTTTATATGAAACATCCCTACACAGGGCTTTTTATTATTCATTTATACGCTAGGAATATACTTTAAGGAAGTTACTGTCATGGAACTTCACAAGATCTGAATTGAATTCTTGGCTTTGACTCAGATTTCTTGTTTGTTCATGTGAACTTGCTAAATGTATATACCTGAGATGAGCCCTTCTGTTGAAGAACAGAGTCCTGTTTTCCACTCAACCTGTTCTCCCTAGTCTTCACCATAATCTGCAAGCACCAGGGATTGTCTCATTTGCAGTATGTGGTTCTTGGGATCAACTTATTTCTGAAACACAAATGTAATGTTTATTACTGTAGGGCTATTCCTATCAGAAGAGCTAAAACCCCAAACCAGAGGTTATGTGTTGAATGTCCCTAGTCTTCTGATAGAGGAATTGGCTCCTGCTGAATACAGAGATCTCTGTAGTCTGACGTGTGCACTTTAGAGACAGTTGAGTATTCTTCATGGTAGGTTCACCAGTGAGAACCAACCATTGTATAGACAGACTAGTAGAAAGATGGCGTTCCATGATCAATCTAGTCTTGGGGCAAAGGGATGAACTGAAAGAATTTGTGTGGTCCTTTCCTGGCCTATGCCTATCTGTGTCTGAAATACCCTATCATAGTCTTTTCTAATGCTCTTCATAAAAAGAGGAAGCTGCAGCATTCAAAACCTTATTTTCCTATAGTCTCCACACTGAGACTGTTGATTAGAGAGAAAATGTGTGTAACCTAATGTTTTGCCTAAGATGTGATGACTGTTTCCCAGATTATCAAAATGCCAATGGAATATTTTTCAGCCTGTTTCCTCTTTCTAATCAAGTTCCCCATCTCCCTGCTGCCCTCCCACCCCCCACTACCTTTTTTTATTCAGCTTCCTCTCAAAAGTAGAAAAGGAACTGTCCAGCTTTCTTCCTGCTGGGAAGGACAAAAACTCAAGATAGTGTAAAACTGACATGGGCTGCGCTGTTTTGCCAATCTCTGAAATGTCATTGCCTGGGCAGCCTGCTGGGCTCAGCTCAGAGTCATGGTGCCAAGACTGCTAATGAAAAAGAGAATAAAGGTTAATGAAGGAACAGTTGTTTTTTTTTATTATCCAAAATAGTTGTCTGCTTTTTATCTGTAAGGTTTGTTCAAGGCATAAGGTTTTGATTTTTAATTTTTTATTTTTCCCCTTTGCAGTGTTTTGTATTTAGTTTGTAGGCTAAATCACAGTGGATGCACAGGGACCACCCTAGTATCTTACTTTCAGCCTGGTCTACTCGTTTTCTCTAGCGGTCTGTGAAGTCAGAGAATACTAATGCATATGAGTGACTTATCTTCATGTGACCCTGCATAATTTCAAGGCAGAAAGCGATCACTTTTATGGCTACAGAGGTCCTTGTTTCAAGAAGCAAAAAGCTAAGCGTGCCTGGAGCTCCGCTCTGTTAGTGGAGCTGCTTCTTGACCCTCCCAGTGTAAAGCGCTGCGAAAGACACGTGTTCCTGTGCGCTGGCTCTGTGCCACTCTGTGCTGTTTGGTGGCATGGAGGTCTAGTCATAGTTACTTCTCTATTGATTAGTTATATGGGGATTTTATTATTTATTTTTTTAGCTGTTGAGCTACAGCAGAAGGATGTGTTGCTGTGAATAGTATGTGTGAAATATATTGGAAGAAAATAAGGCAAAGACCATTAGACACGCTTCTTTTTTTCTTGCGTATCTGTGCACATTAGCTATATTTCAGCTTTAACACACCTAGATGCTGCTCCTAACACCATTTCATCAGTTGAAAGACCATCTGTTACTGATCCTTTCCCTCCTGCCATGCCCTTCCGAGCTGTCAAATCCTGGGGGTTATTTTTTCCAACACCACTCCTAGGTCATATACCATTCTTCCATACAAATACATCCTATTTGTACAATATCGCAAGACACTCGAAAGTTAGACTTCAGCTAGTTCTTTTTTCTGGTTTTTGTCTCTGATAGTAGCTCAGTCCTGATCACAGGAAGCAGATCTACCCTTTACTCTCTACCTTCTGTATTTGCTTTTGTCACAGCAGTTACAGCTGTCTTGTCATGACCAAAAAGTACATATATCAGGATTTCTGTAGGTCTTTGCATATCAAGTCCATGAATCTGGTTTTTACTGTGATGTGACAATGTTAGGGTATTGCTGGCACACAACTGCGTAATTCTCAACTGCAGTTGAGATGGAGACAATTAAGTGTCTATCCTAGGGTGGGGGTTTATTTTAGAATTATGAAAAATAACTTACTTTGCAAACGTAAGGATCTATCTTGCCTCCCGTTCCACCTTCTTTTAGTAGGCCCCTGAAAAGCACACTGGGAAGCTGACAGAAAAAATTCTCCACGGTAGCAAATAACAGGCTGAAGTCTGACAGCTAGAAAATGTTCTTAGCTGTAAGTCATACTTATAGTAATAGAGAAGTCTGAAAAAAGTCTATTTTTTTACTTGTTAAAAAGGTGGTCCCAACTTAGGTGATTACTATAGTTATTACGTCTCCTCCTTTTATTGTAAACTATTTTGGCAACTACCTTTTTACTGCTTTTTTGAACAAGTGAAAAGAAGTAATAGCACAATGTAAACAGTTTAAATTGGTGTGACACTCAGGTAATAATGTATAAATGGCCGTGCATATAAATATGTCAGGGCATGCACACAACCATCAGTACATATGTACAGACACGCAGATTTATCTACAGACATGTATTATACAGTGATCAAAAAGACCAGGCCTTGTTTGTATTAAACTGGAGGTCTCGAAAATTAAACACAAGAGCTGTCACAACTGGAACTAGCTAAGTGGTTCCCAGAATTTGCTGTTCTAGGAGGTTATGCTTTGTTACTGGAAACATGACAGAAATTTACAGTTGTTGCTACCTGTTTATAAAATGAGTGGGAGGGAGGTGGGAGGAAAAGAGGCAACTTTTTTAATCCTCCCTTGCCATCAGTACATTAATAACAGAGAAAGTAAATCTATTATTTTAAAAAAGAAAAATTACACTTGGAGTAGAGGGAGTTTGTTTGTTGTTGGTTGGTTGGTTTTTTTAAAAATTAAATTCTGTAGAGTTGGGTAAAATACCACAGTAAAGCTCATACCCAGCAGTGAAAGGCATTATCCAGCTCTCAGTTAAGTCACTGGAAATCCTCCCATTGACAATCACTGTGCGTTGCACAGTGCTCAAGGCAGAATACCAAATGAGAGGAAAAACATCGTCTAAGTATTATACGTAGATACACCCAAGTGTTGTATAAAATGGTTTTGTAGAGTGTTATACAATGTAGTAAAAATGAACGACAGTAAAATATAACTAAGATTACTGTATAGCAACACTATAGAAATAAAAGAGTTTAAAGCAGGGTAAAAGAAATAAAGCTAGATACTATTAAGGAGAAAGTAGAATGTGACAGTGAGAAGGAAAAGAACATGCTAAGATGGGTTTGGGGTTGAAAATAATTTAATATAGAGCTTTATATTTCCACTTTAAAAAGGGCAGTGTTTTAGAGCCTTCTTCAAAGAACTATGCTTTTGAGACTAACACAGAGGAAGTTTGCAACAGAAGAGCAAAACTCCTTTGAAGGCAGGGAGCAAGAGCTCTAATTTGCTTTGGAGAAGCTGAAGGAACGCAGTTCTCGCTGAGGTGCCTCCCCTTCCCTTGATTTTTGTAGACATTTTTCACAATCTACTTAGGAGCTGACTCCCTGAGGCATAATTTTCCAGCCCCCATTGTCATCGTGAGTAGGTCAAAAGTTGTCACTGCTTAGTGAAGGGTAATTTGTCAAAGATGGGAGCGTGGTCGCTCAGGTGTGCAGTGATAAGCGTGTACTGATACCACATCCTGTGTGCCAGATCAGGCATTTAATTGTTCTGATTGTGCTTTTATAACTTCTTTACAGTCTGTTCAATAATGTGTTCCTCTCGTTTACATAAACACTAGAAATTTACTTGTGTTGGTGCTGTATCCTTATTGCTGCTTCTTGAGCCGATAAATTAAGCGCAGGAGAAAATGCTCCCTTCTCCCTCTTTGAGACCCATCCGTAAGGATATCAGTTTCTACAGAGGCTGTTATATTTTGTCAGACCTGAAAAAAGGGCACATACATGGCCCTGTGTCACCTAAAGCAGAGTATAAGAGAATGAGGCTTATGGCCCAGAGCAGTGTTTCCTCTGATCTCCATTTTTTAATTTAGCTCTTTTGAGAGATGGGGTGAGATGGTGATGAGGCAGTGGATCAAGTCTCCTTATTTTTTGATCAGGCCCAAAGGGCAAACTCAGTTTTAGGCATATTTGTAAAATACTGGTTCGGCTCCCTTTATTAGATCTGTTTAGAAAAGCCAAGAAAAATGATGGTCCACTGATGTTCAGTGACTATAACTCTAATTAAATTTCTGGCAGTGAAGCACTGAGTTTGTACTTACAATTAAAGAAAAAGTTTGCTAGTTCAGCTGCCTGTTGTTCATGATCTTGACTGAATCTTCACTTAGAATAAGCAGCATCACAGAGGAAAAGACTTCTCTTCTACTTAGGAGAAGTAAGTCTTGATTTCTTTCAACTATTATTTAAATTAGTTAGACCCTTCTGGCCATATCCATCCCTGCTGTCATTCTAACCAGTGGTTTCAAAAAATGAGTGAATTAATATAGTCCCTTTCTTTTTATGAACTGTAGTTAAAAAACCCTATTTTTCTTTATAGACAGAGTGCCTTTTGAAGCTATTCACGAATTGCAGCTTCTTTTTTGGTTGGGGTTTTTTTTTTTTCCTGGGTTATAGTAACACTGAATTAAACCAGAAAATCAGAGCCTGCATCTATTTGTATCGTCATTGCTGGTTTTGCTCAAGTTTAATACCTTTCATATCAGCCTTTTTTGTCTGTTTTAATATGAATCTTGTTTACTCTGTAGCAGCAAATACCCAGAACACCTATATTTGGTTGGAACTGTACCATCTGTGATCTTCATATGTGTGGGACATGTGGCTGGTAAATCCATGCCTAACACTTTTTTGTTTTGCTGTGGCTGCAGATGGGAATTCCTTTTTGATGAGCAGTTGATTTTTTCGAGATGCTATAGAACCATAGTGCTGTGGGGTAGACTTGGTGGCCTCCAAATGTGAGGGCTAATATGTGACCCTGACTCAAGGCAGCTTTTCTTAAGATGTTGTGCCCCCTTCCCGCAATTCTAGAGAGAACTGAACAGTGCATATGAAAATGTTTGGGAAGAATTTCCTAATATTTATCCCAGTTGCAGTCCAATACCTACTCCTTCACTGGCAAGAAAAATTGAAAATTATATTCCTAGAAGAGCTGATATCTCTCTTTTTTTATGTGAGGTTAAAATCAAGAGTAAAACAGGTTTTGTTGCACGTCATGTATGTAAGGTAATTGTGGCTAGATCTGAGCTGTCCCTGAGTGTGCAGAGGCTAGAACTAGAACCGTGGGAAAATCCTAAGCACAGACGCTGGAACTGACTGTACGTGGGCCAGGTTGGGTATATATACTAACATTTCACCTAGCATTTATCCCACACTGTTTCTGCTTTTTTGCGCATCAGTGAGCACAAATTATTACTCTTATGAATTTTGTTAATATATTACCTAAGAGTGGGGCAGATCCTTGTACCTTATGGTAGAACCCTGTTTCTGAAATTGTCAGCCCAAAGTTGGAGCTGGGAATTACACTTTTTTTAGGCAGGATTGGCAGCAATTTTAGAGAATTTAGGTGAGTCTTCGCTTTCTGCTGCTTGACAGGGGCATGGTTCATCTGCTGATTGAATGCTGATCTAGCTTCTGTAGTGTTTTGCCTTATTGTCCTTGATTGTAATGCCAAAACTGGATAATCAATTCGGTGAACTTTTTTATTGTGTAGATATTATTGAGATCTATGCAGGTAAAAGTAAGGGAAACGTAAGGAATTTTGAAAGAGTCAAAGGAAGCATTCCAAATCTTCCCACAATCTACTAAAAAAAAAAAGACAAAATTATTAGCAAAGGGAGGATTATGGAGAACTCTACAATGGACTTCTAAATATTTAGGGATTCTTTGGAATGTGTGTATTATCTCAGTCCTTTAACTGAATTCATATTGGAAGACCATACTATGCACTGGAGAGAAAAATTAACTAAGACCCTGTCTGGATTAGCATATTGATGTTCAAATATCCAGTTACCAAAATAGAAGTTTGTAGATGATAGAGCAATAGAAAATAAAGGCATGTACCAGAACGAAGACAGAAATCAGTGGTCTTCCTCCTGGAAAATACCTGGTACTAAACTGCAGGAGATTTATGGTGTTCATTGGGTCCAAAAGTGTAGGCTGGATTCCTTCAGGTACCAGTGAATACCTTTAAAAAAAGGAACCTTCTTACCATCAGCTGAGAGGAACATGAAGGGACCGGGACTCTGAAATCACAGCCTGTAAAATCAGCACCTTCAAAATAATAATTTTGGATCCTTTAATAATGTTATAGAACGAATATTTGTATTAAATATACACATGTTTGGGCAGGGAAGGGAAACTGCAAAGGTAAAAAGTACATGTATCCATCCAACCATCCTAATTTTGCATTTTAAAAGTTCCAGTTGATTTTCAAGAGTTCTGTGGAATTTGACATACAGTTTTATTAGGTTAGCACAATTATCCTGAAACCACTTATGGACATCACTGACAAATACGGCTCTTGGGAGCCTGATTGTGAGCAGACACTCAATGTTTCTCAAGTGTCTTCTTTAGTAGTACTTGAGCAATTGACATTGTAGAGTAATAAAACATCATCTCCAGACTGTCAAGAATTAGCCAAGTAATTATTTCTTGATCTCTAGTTCTGTACAAATATTTAGGGGCTTTTGTAGTGCTGTCACATTTTAGATTGTAAGGAGCATACCATGATTGTAACTGCTCAGCCATGGGCGTATTTATGTGGGATTTTTCAGGCAGATGTTGGAGCACTTTGCCAGGCAGATGTGATGTTTATTTGGTTGAAGTGCCAAGCTGGCCAGAAGCCTTATGGCTGCAGCAGTACAGTTCTGAGCTCAAGATAATATACTCTGCCTTTCCACAGGCCTTATTAGCTTGGGCTGTGTGCCGTGCTAACTGTGGCTCTGCTCTGCAGCTGACTTATGCCCAGCTGGCTGGGAGTGTGATGAGAGTTTATATCAAACACAACGTAGCCTTATCCAGTAGACTTATTTAGTATCTCTTTCTCTTCCCAACAGACTAGTCCAAATCCTAGTGAAGTCAAAAGAAAGATTCCCATCTACTTCATTAGTCTTTCAGTCAGACTACGGTAGAAGGCGTTTTCCCCAGTACTAGAGTATGCTGCTACAAGGCATTCACTCACAAGCCTGGCTTTAGGATGAGTTTACCCTTACTGTGTCTCTGATGTTTTCTTCCTTGCTAAAATATTTTAGCTTTTTCCCGTGATTACAGCAACTGCAATTGTCACCCCACTTTAAGTATTTCTTTCACCCATGACTATTTTTAATCTGTTTTAACCTGGTTGCCTACCTGTGGTTAATAAATTCTGAATGTGCAGTCAGTTTTTACCAAAACTAACGTGGAAGAGATGATCTCAAAGCTGTTAAGCTGCCTAAGCCTTTAAGAAAATAGGCAGCCAAGGTAGAGGTGAGCAAGAGATGTAAACGCAGTGCTCATCAGTGAAGGAATAGTGGCAATAGGAGCTCAGTTCCCTGTGATGAGAACATCATCATGAAGATGCCCATAGGAAAAAGAAAAAGAAAAACAAACAACTGATGAGGATTTATTCAACCTGGAGTAAGCCAAACCCAAAAATCTGAAAAAATGCAAACTTCATAATTTTTGCTTTACCCAAGCCAGTTAACTTTCTAAATTCTCAAAAGCAGAGTCTGACTTTTACAGGGCATAAACATGGAATAGGGCATAATTTGGGCTTTTTGCCATATTTAATATATTTTCTGAAACATCTACATATTTCATTATGGAGATTTTTCTGATAACTAGTAGCTATGAGTGAAAAGTATTTTTCTGATAACTTTAGTAGCTATGGAGATAACAAAAAGTGTGTTAGGACAGTAAGCAGTCAAAAACAATTATATCATGTTCAAACTTCTAGAAGATTCACCTAGTATTGTTCTATTCACCTTATCGTAGGGCTGAAGCTGATGAGGGTTAACAGTATGGTTATTTTGCTTTAAGTGTTTAATCTTGCAAATTTTATTGCTGTGTCCTGTGTAGTCTGGCTACTCAAAGACATAATTGATATCATAATAATGATCTACATTATTATGTAGATCAAGGTGTTCTGAGCCTAACATTTAGGCAAAACCGGCATTTGCAAAATCCCTATCAGAATCTACAATATCTCAGTGCAGGCTTGATCCAGCAGCCTACAGCTACAGGAGGGCAAAGCTGCAGTTCATTCATCACAACCTGTTGTAATTTCTAGTTATCTCAGCCTAGCCTGTCTCAAGTGTGAACTGGATACCTGGAAGGGATACCAGAGTACTAACCATATGAGTCAACTAGTGCTCTGATTCAAAAGCCATAGTACAATATGACAAACTCTTGCCTGGAGTTAATGTTTATGGCTAGTTTTATAAGCTGCTGAGAAGCAGGACGTATTGCTACACCCTGAAATATAATGGTGTCGGTGACTGCTGGTATAATAAACTGCAGAGCCTTTTCCCAACCTTTTGGATTAAGCAATAAAAGAAAATGATTAAGAGGGCAATTCCATCATTTTTCTTTTGTTGAATAAAACACGTTTTTTCCATCCTGACTCGCTAACAGAGACAGCCATGAAAATGAATGATTTGGTTTCACCCAAAATGATGGATGATCCTGCTAGAAGAGCATGACAATGATAGACAGACATCTTCTGAAGGAAAAGGTAATAGAAAAGACTGACACTTTGATAGGCACCATGATGAACAAGCCCTCAGGGGCTGTGAGTTAATAGGTTAATAGAAGTGTTCTAGCTCTCTCAGTCCCTTCTCTGTGCTCCTTTTAGAGCTCCTTTAGCACCAAAAGAAATAACGTTATGAACAGAGGACAGATACATTTTGTAATGCAGCCGTGTGTTTTTTGTGTATTTCTTACCATTGTAGTGAAACATAGAATGAAACTACTTTAAGTGAGGTGTGGTAAATGCCCACTCTGCTCAGCTCTTATTAGAGCCTTTACTTTTTCCTCTTCCATCTCTTAGACATTGGTTGCAGGTAATATAACGTCCTAAGGATATTGCACATGTTGAGTTTAATCACCTGTGATATATATCTTCAGAGGGCTGCTGAAGTTGATGGTGGGCCACATTCTGAGGTTGACTAAACCAGAAGATAGCCCAAATAGTTCCACTGACATCAACAAAATATGAGGCTGATTTCTTGGTTGACTGCTAACAAAAATATTTCATTATGATAAAAATAAGAAACTAAGATTTATTTAAATTATTTTTAATTGGTTATAGCTTTTCTGTTTTCTCATCATTTCTTTTTCCTTATAAACCTGTAGCATTTTTGTCTGATAACACCAAGTCACTGATGTATCAATGTGTATTTTATTATTTGTTGTTTATGTATTGGTAGTTTTCCTTATTAATGTCTGTTAAGAGGTTATGATTTTGCAAACCTCACCGTCTTGGTCTAATAATTAAGCTAACATACACTCTCCTGGTTTTCAATGTCTTTTGTGTTATGGAGTGTTTTGATTTGAACCAAGATTTTCTTACCTAGTTTTCAATACCAAGTGCAAGAGTAGGTTTTGACAGTCAGGGTTTGGTGCAATAGTATCAAACAATTTTATAGTAAAATTATTAATGTAAGTCAAACTAACATGAAAAAGAGTAACATACATGAATAATGAGGTAAATAAACAGGAGATCTATAATGTCAGTAGAGCATGCTTTACAACTAAAACAAAGTAAGCTGATATATTTCAGATCAAAAAAATCTGATATCATAGTTGGCAAATAATGAGAAGTCATAATGATATACTTATGTTGTTAATAGTAAGAGATCCTGTATGGTTCACTATATAGGATAGTGAAGGACAGATCAGCATCCTGACATGCTGCATGAACTTGAACGTACAAAGTCCTTCTTTGTATTTATCTTTTCCCTTATTTATTTTTAATGCCCCCAGGCATGGATTGTCAATATATCTGCCTACACATGCCACATTTCTGTATTACCTTAAAAGGCATTCGTGTAATCCAAACATGGTTAGGGTGTGTATTTTGTAAACATGTGACAAATGTGTTTATTGATAGATTTCTAGTCTGCCTTCAGGATAAGGTCAAGCTAATATAAAATATCAACTTCCTATAGAAATGAAGTATGCTTGAATTTAATTAGTACATCTAAACTCTGTCTTAGTATGAGAAAAAGTTTACCTCAACTATTAGTTTTTATGTTGGCTTGCTTGATTAAGAATTTTTTTATTAAGTGTATCGTTTTCTCTTCATGTACAAGAATATTTCTGACCTTCAGCAGAACATAACAAGGGCGCTATGCTGTTACTTAAAAGAATACATAGCTGTTACATCAATAAGTGTAACCCCAGAATTAGTGCAGGTGAAGTTGGTTTACATCACCGTCGGGTATTATTAGACTTTCTAGTATATGACTGCAGATTGCTAAGCAGGAGCATTGTGAAGCTCAGTTTCATACTATGAAATAAGATCCTTTACGAATTACAAATCCTACTACCGTGCTGGCCTTCAGCCTGACCCCTCTACACTAAGCAGCAGGTTATAGGTGTGTTAAAACTAAGTCAAAACACTGTTAGAACAAAATACTTTATAGCACAAAGTGTGTCCTTGTGTAGAGAATGTGAGGACACGCTACAGATCAGAAAGGGTAACTCCAATTGCTTCCTGTGCTTTGGAAGTTATTCAGGTATAACTCACGATGAGGTTTAAGAACGCAGCAGATTATGAAGGTGATTCTGGTTTATTTCTTCTCACAGGATATTGCTTTTTTTTTTTTTTTAATCTGTGATTATAATGAATTAATCACTAGTTACTGTGGATGGTATCACACTATACAGCCCCTGCTACAGGAAGCTTACACAGCACATCAAAAGAGCACACCATAAACAGAGTGTACAACAAAATGCCATATAGATAAATTGATTGGAAGAAGATAATTGAGAACTAATCCTCATGGGTATCATACCTGCCTCATTTCCTCTCTAGCAATGAACTGGTTAATTCTGTCTTTCACTTGTAGAACCTAAAAATGCTCATGTCAAGGGGCTGTGCAAACTTGTACTATATAGTTAATGGTCTATTAAAAAGAGTGGACTTTTATCCTTCTGCAGCAAGTCACAACATGTTTTTGTACATTCGTTCTCCCATCTGTAAAATAAAAAGAATGGTTCTGAGTTTCCTTTGTAAAATGCCTAAAAGATGCAGAGCAAGAGGGAGATGTTGCACTTCTGCAGTGTTAGCATGGATGCATGGGTACGTAGGTCACCGCTGTGTTACGAGGGAAATGAAGAAAAATTTGATTGCAGCTCATTGCCTTTACAGCATGTGCTGGCTGTACAGCACTGACAGCCCTGGCAGGTCCGTTGCAGTCCCAGCCTCCCTGGCAAAGGAAGGGAAATGGAGGGGTTGAATCAGCTCTGTGATTTACTGCTGCCAGAAAGAGTGGAGCTTAGAGGTACTTTTGGCTTTACACAGATATTCAGGGCTGTGGTGAATTATCCACGTACACTTCAACTGCAGACTTATTTAGAGTTGATGCTTTTTGTGCTATGTTTAGCCTAATAGGTTCTTGACTGGGACTTGCAGCTATAAAGACAATTCAAGTAATAATAGTAATGAGTTGTAGATACCTGTGTTTTTACAGCACATGTATATACACTATCCATTGATACTTGAAAACAAAAATGCTTTTGAAGTAAAACCCACTACACCTTTAGTCCGGCTCACTTCCCTTATCACAAGTTGTCCATTTCTTTCATTTGTAATATGTCCTCAATTTCAATTATCTTTGTAGTTTACTGTTCTTTTCTATAGAAAAAGGCAGTTGACACTGAGCTATGTTCTAAAAGAATAGGCTGATCTGAATGTTAAATGAATACATATGCATGCACGCACATATATCTCTATTTTAACTGTGAGGCAGATATTTCAAAGGTATCAGAGGATTTTGTCATTTACGTATGAAAATGAATTCATAAATCTTTTTGGTATTTACAGCAGTCCTGACAGAGTTTATCAAAAATGAGTTGCCTTATGGAACTATCAATGGATTAATAAAAAGAATCTGATCTAATATTCATGACACAGGAGACAAATGCAAACGGCCAGGCAACTTCATCTTTTTATTGTTAGAGAAATGTTGTTTTTTTCATAACTTTTCCTTGTAGATTTTGTTTTCTCATTTCATAACTGCTTTAACAAAAGAACTGTGCCATCAATTTTGCTATATTGCATTATTCATGTAGAAGTATACACACCAAATTCAATGCACAAAGAAATACAAAAGAACATACTATATTATTATTCATATAAAATCAAGAAAGCTTTCAAACTCATGCTGTCCTGTTACATTTATGACCCAATAATACTCTTCAACTGTGCAGTTCTTAATGTCCAAACACACCTTGCTGCCCTGTTGCTCACAGGAAAACTTGGTATATAATTGTTTATCCTGATTACCTCTATCATTTGATTTTGCTCTGACATCCAAGCAGCCAACAACTAATTTGGGGAAAGAATCATTCTCACACTCAGGTCTGTGACCTGAACTGTTAGTTCTAGTCACAGTTATTCGCTTATTATAGAGGACTATGCAAATAAAATAATACTTCTCTTAAGGGAGTGATTATGCTGGACTCTCAAGAATCTTTTGGAAAGCTATTTCTATGCCGGCGGTATTGACTTTCAGGGTGAACTTGGAACAAAGCTTCCTTAGCTCAGTCCCAGAAGCAGTCCTGTCTGAACCGAAGGCTCTGCTCAGCTCCCTGCCCGTGTTTACCTGCCAGCCTGCTCCCTTCCTCCCGGTGCAGTAGCGAGCAGTAGTGGAGCCTAAGTATTTCTGAGAAACCTCTCAGTCTCACCTAGCTGGGTGCTTGGAAGATCATTGAAGTCTTTGTTTCCCTACCGCATAGTTTACATGGTGGTGCTTGATAATGTGTCTGGGCCAGATTCTCATTTCGTGAAAAATGGCATCGATGTAAAGTAGGCAGCTTTACTGTACACGGAGTTGCTGCCCCAGAGTGGCCATCTTAGAGTCAGTATTGCTGTTAGACCATAGGAGATGCAACATTAAGCTTTTCCAGTCATGACTAGCATAAAGCGGTGTGCTCAGGTAGTGTTATCTTCCATTCAAAAGTGATTAGTGTCCTCAATATTGCAGAGATACCTTTTACTTACTTTCTAATTTAGTACTATACTAAGGACAAATTACTTTCCAACAGAAAATGTCAATGGTTTCATAGCAACCAGAAGTACCCGAGAGCTTTCCTTTCATGTTAAATCCCACCATAAGAGCGTCAAACCTGGTGCTTTATACCTCATGTTGGTAGTAGGGACTGACTGCTGCATCCAAGCAGCAGAGCAGGTCTCTGAAACCTGCTGCTTCTTGTGCATGCTAGAACCAGAATTTGAGAGGTCACTAACTTATTCTGTCAAAAGGTGGGTGGTTTGGTTTAATTACTTTCAACAGTTGCTTCTGTAAGACAGAAGGCAGTTTTGAGTGGGTTTTATCATCAGTTCTTTTCTTTTGTGTAATGGCTTGATTTCATGCTCAGAAACTGTGAAATGAGAAGTTACTGAAAAAAAAATCAGTCAATATTAACTACCTTCCAACTGCTTTCTTACAGAAACTAAATGGTAACCAATAACACAGTCTGATCCAATACATACAATTTGAAATGCAAAATAAACCCCATCTAATTATTGCTTTTGTATAGCTCTTGGAGGTATTGCACACTACAGATATCTCTTTTTGCCGTAAACTGAGCAAAGACTAGCTGCATCATATTTAAGCTAGGGGTCTCCTAGGGCAAAAAGCAACCTCCTGCACCGTCAGCCTTAACTCAGGGCTGCTCAGTGGTGCAGAAGGCAGGAGAAAGCAGAAAGAGGTGGGAACCCCTTGCACTGTGAGCCAGCAGTAGCTGATTCCTTTTGCTGTTACAGTACCTGGGAGGTTTGATGATATGCGGTTATATTTACCTCAGCTATTGCCTAAAGACAAACATTAATCACCAGTGGTTTCTCCACCTTTATAATTCAGAGCCGTGGCCCTCCAGCTGTTGAGTGCAGGTTACTCAGCCTGGATAGGTCCACCACTATGTGAATGTGTATTTAATTCCCCAGAAAGACGAATGCACGCAGGAGAGCTCTGTCCTGAGCAAGCATAGAAGCTCATCTCAGCACCTGAATGCTCTCTGTATACGTGCAAACAACAAAAACATAGGAGCTTGCAGATGCTGTGTATTGGTGTTTTTGAAATACATGCTTTTTTCTCAGTACTTAATACAAATTAACTTTTTTGTTCAGGTTTCATTGACCGAATCTCTACAAGCTGTTTTAGTGCTTAGGCAGTTTTGAGGTCAATTTAATGAAGAAAAGAAGAAAAAGAAAAAAGGGACTTGCTGACATACTCTACTTCTGTTTTCACTTCTTTTGTCAAAGGAGAGACATGGTCTCAATACACAAATCAGAACACAAAATAAGAAATTTGTCTTTGTTAGGTTTTGTATGTGGATAGAAATAAGCTTCCACTGATGTGGGATTTGGCAAAATTAAATATGCCCGCTGGGGAAGGCTGTTATTGGATTTCATAAGAAAAGATTGATTTCAAAACCTCAGACTGTCATATGAACAATCACTAAAATCAGTATTTTTATACAGCAAAGGCATAAAAAATTCCAAAGAGAAAGTGAGTCACACTTTCTTCATAGAAAGAGGTTTCTAAAGCACCCTGAGAAGAATGAGGCCGTTGCCCTGGGGTTGGCTTGGTGGTGATCCTTTTTTTTACTGTACACCTGAACAAACAAACAAATTAAATTTGCACATTACTCGACATTGCCAGAGCTGCTGTTGCCTTTTTAGACATCTTTTTTTCAGTATTTTTTCTGAACATGATTTTATTATCTTAAATGAAAGGGTATATTTCATACTGTATCTGTGCTATTGCTAAAACTTTCATTTCCTCACCTTCGGCATCTCCCAGTTGTTACTAGCTTGTAAAATATGTTTGGGCTACACTCATGTAGACTCCATGTATTTGGATGTGCAGAAAATTATTTTCCTCAGATAAAGGATCTCATAGCAGCAGACTGGCTGAGAGGTAATGTTGTTTGAACTTTGATTGTGTTCTGAATACAGCCTGAAGTGATCTCTAATTCTTATGGTTTTGTTTGTTTGTTTAATCTGAGCCGGATTTGGGGAGATACCAGATTTCTCCCAGTTTGCTTTCACTTAAACAATTATGTTGTTGACAATTCTAGGAATAAACCCAAGCATTTAAGTCTTTGATTGGCAGCTGTGCTTAGCTACAAGTGCAGTTATAGGTTATAAAAATAGACTAAGGATCTTTAAAAAATATTTTGTAAGTGTCATGTTTGCATGTCACACATCTCTTTAATTTTTATAAGCTCAGAATTAAAATTGTGGACTGTGACTGATAATCCATAAGAAATATATAGAGATATTTAAGATTTTTAACAGAACTGAGGCTTGAAAGTTGCAGAACTAAAGCTGATTCTTGGAAGAATAATAAAACCACAGAAATCATGGAAGTAAAGATCATTGCACAGAGAGAGACCCGTATAACAAACCAATAAGCATAAGGATGCTCAGGGAGAAAGGTGATTATGAAAAATAAAGGAAAACTCATGCTAGTATAAATTCATAAAAAGGAGAAAAAGAGAATGTAAGTATGAAAATTAACTTGAATATTGGTACTTTGGCAGAAAAAATAATTCCCTCAGGCTGTTGTCCATCTGGTGCCCAGTTTGTGTCATACAAACCAAGGTCATCTTAACAAACATGTAAGCATATTTGTAGCTAATAAGATTTGTAACTTGCATTGTTTTTTGTGTTTATGTGGTGTTCATTTAATTGGCTGTATTCCATGAAAATTATGCTGTGATTTCATAAGCTTCTGAATTTGTTCCATTTCCATTAATTCCCTACCTTTGCTCCCAGTGATTTTACATTGTAACCATTTATGGTGACTAGCAGGAGAAAAAGCTGAACTATACAGGTTTTTAATCAGCCTTAGTAAATGATTAATTGATTGTCATACTGTGGTCACCTTCAAAGTCTGTATTAGGCTGTGGGGGAATAGTATATTTATTTGGCTGCCCATTCAACACTTGGGATGTTAGAAAGACATGATCATTACTATATTAGCAAATGCAAAACCAAAGTTCCATCGTGGCTGTAATAAGTTAAACTGTATTGGTTTTTTTCCTCCTCCCTTTCTAGATCTTTCCAAAATATGATTTGTTGGAAATTTATGCATGCTTTTTTATGTAAGAAGTCAATGCTTTTTTTCCAGTACTATGGGAAAAAAATTGTAATGCGTGGGTTGCTTATACAGCTCGCTGTGCCGGTTAGCCTATTGGGCTCCAAATCTGACCTATTATTTTTTGCTTCCTTCAGTACACTTTCTTGCATTTAATGCCTCATCTCTTTTCCCTCATGATTTTGACGACAAAATTTGCTCAGTTTTCATTATGGTAAAGTTTCCACTAAGATTCTGGATAGAAACAGAATTTAAAGTACTGTGGTGATTTTTAAGTCTCTAACTGTTACAGATGAGTAGTAGAATATCGGGAATGTTCCTGCTATCTGTGCTTCAGAAAAAGAAAAAAAAGAAAGGATGTGTACAAAGTAGAGGTACAGGAAAGTTTTGGAGGGCAGAGGAAATGCATTCCAGTGAGGAATTTCTGTTGAACTTATAAAAAAGAATGTTAGGCCTGTATAAACACCTTTCTGTGAAGAAAATGCGAAATACTACAGGGTTCTTTAATTTACCAAAGAAACATATAGCAAGAACCAGTAGCTGGGAGCTAAAGCAAGGCAATTTCAAATTAGAAACAAAGCACACGCTGTTGCTTTTTTTTCTCTGTTTCACAGAGATGGTAATTGAACTTTAGACCAGGCTACACAGCGGTAGAAAATGGTAGACGTCATCTCTGGAGGCTTTCAGATACAGTCTGTGTACTTTCTAAAAGTTATTTTTTGGCTGAACGCAAGTTATGGGGGCTCAATATCAGAGGTAATTGGATGGAAGGTAAGTAGCTGTGAAACAAAAACTCAGTGTAGATGAACTAATCTCTTCTTCTGGCCTTAAATGTATGAAAATATAGATTACATTACTAGAATGTGTTTGTTTCCTATACTTAATTGGTTTTCTTTCAGGGCTCAAAAAATTTTAGTCGCTGTACCTTGCATCACTAACCTTTAAGAATTTAAAACAACGTTCTTTACTGCTTGCTGAGTTGTCACATACTATATGTCTCTAAATCCATCTGAATGTGCAATTTCCAACTCCTGATTAGCACCAGGAGCCCAGTCAAGGATGACAGAACAGCATCCAATTTTGTTGATCTCTACTACAATTACAACAGTCAAAAGCTGAGTAAGTACCATCCTACAGCTTAAATCTCTCAAGGAAAGACTGATTTTAAACATGCTGTATTGCAGGGACTATTGATGGACATGGGGTGATTGCCACAAAATTTTTTAAAAGAAAACCTTCCTAGGATGCATTACAGCACAAAGGTTCAATCCACAGAGAATGGGCTGTCTTTGGTGTGAATCTCCATGGCTGGATTCCTCACAAAGAACTAGGTAGAAGTGGCCACCAGACAGGTGCAACAGCTCCACTTCCAGAGCAAGGTGCTTGCTTGATTCCAAGGACACTGTGCATATTTTAATTTAAATTTTCCATATTCTGGCTGAGCAAGTCAGAAATTGCGCTGAGATTGTGTTGGATGTATGACAGCGAGAGTGTTCAGGAGAATTGGTGGGATGGGGTTAAGCCATACGCTAGCCTTGTCCAAAGTGCTCTATCAAGGAACTTAGAGGATTATTTTCCAAGACAAGTGTCAGCTACAGTTGCATCACTGATTTAATACAAAAATGTGTGCACCTACTCTGCCCTAACCCGCGCTCTTTTTTGTTATGCCTTGCTGTATTTATCTTCCTCAGCTCTTACTATCAGAGTGCAAGTGATTCTGGCTTTCAAACACTTTTTGTTTTGATTCACTTTGTCTCACTGGGTATTTATCTTCTTCCTATTTCTGATTGTCACTGGAGTCCTTTTGCCCAGAAGATATATTCATTCAGTTGGTGGTTGGGGTTTTTTCCGGGTTCTTTTTTCAGATTTTATTAATATCAGGTCAGGAGAAAAGTACAATAAATAACTGTGACTGTAGACTGTTCACTGGAATAAATTGTTAGAGATTTTTAAGAAAATTATGCTGTCTTCTAAGCTATGGTCCTTGTAAACAAATGAAGTATACCAGCATAAAACTTTACTGTCTAAGCTATTGTGACAGGTGTTGAGAATGCAATGCTCAGGTTACTGCAAACTTGAACAAAGACAGATTGCTGACAATTGGCTTTTCCCAACGCCTGTCTGTCTGTAAAGACCTTTTCATGGTCGATATCGTTATCAGCCCTGCCTCCACGCTCTCATTGCATCTGATCTAGATTTTGGTACAGCCAGGACAATGGGAAGAGAAGGGATTTCCCACAGAAAGGCCAGCAGTGCTTTTACTTCCCCCCAAAATCTTCCCCTTGGAAGGCAGACTTGTAAAAAAAATCAACCTATCAATCCTGACTGATCTAAACCTTCAAGACCAACCCAATCCATTTTGTGGGTTTGACCTGCCAGCTAGCGGGATGCCTGAGGTTCAGTGCAAGAATCACAGTGTCCTCAGGTCCCCATTGGCTTGCACGTTTGAATTTAGGGGTACATAGTTCACCTGAGAGTGCAGTTAATTTTTTTAACTCTTCATGAATTTGAATCCTAGCTTGTGCATCCTGCTGTAAATTGAACACATTTTCTGCTCTTTCCACCACATCCTATTATATAGGTACTTCTTGGGCAAGAAATTGTGTCTATTAACATTTCTGTCATGCAGATCAAGCATTTTGTCAGTGTTAGCAGGTGTTTTTTACTACAGGTCTCGAATGTGAATTGAATTTTATATAAATTTCCTGCTGCGACTTAAATTGTCTCAGTTGAAGAATGACTACCTGTAGCACTCCTTTTAGTGGAGAGTCCTCAAAGAATCCCAACTATGGGACTCAGTAGTGGAGTTAAAAATCAAGAAGCAGGTTTTAGGTGAAAAAACATTTTATCCAAAGCATTTTGTCACAGTAATTTCAGCTGTTTCCATCCTAAGGAGGAAGACTAGCTATGATTTTTTAGAGTGCAGGGTATTTCTGATTTTCTACTTTCCTAAATATCAATTCCCAGGTGTGAAACTTGGCACTAAGTTGTTAAATCATCCTGCATTTGAAATCTTCTTCAAAATATCCTTTACATGTAAGGAAGGATAATTTTGGAAATCCAATCAGCAACGCATATGGCGTGCCAGCTGTATTTCTTATATATCATATCCCTGCAGAAGACATGGGAGAAGCTCAGGAGAAACTTTCATTGATCTTTAGTGCTGTCCAGGATTTCACACCCAGATGATTAGTGGTATCTCACAACAGGACACCCTTTAACAGTTTTGTTCCCAGAAACTCTTTGGAAAACAAACACACAACAGAAAAACCTGCATATGAAAAAGTTCTTGTTCAAAGTCCAAGAACTTCTCTCTCCTCTTTCCTGTAGAGGAAGGAATCTGAAAAAGCTGTTGAAGATGTATGCATTAGAAAATGTTGCGATAAGAGCATTTTGCAAAGCACTTTTAAGAAGAGCTTTTATCGTGTTTACCAGTACAAAATCCAGTGTAGAATTTCCATCATGCTCCCTGTTAAAAAGAATTAAGTTAATTTATTTTCATGTTGTGACCTGCAGCAGTTTAATTTACCTTATAGTATTCTGCTTTGTTAATACAGGCTGGACAAAAACACAATAACTTCAGGTTATGTTAAGTGTCTGATTGGTGATGCAGTCTACCTCTGCAATGACTGCACTGTTCAAATTAATTAATACCAGATCATTATCTTTAGATGGCAGGCAGATGTTGAGGTTATGGTGTTTGTGAACCCTAAGCACATTTTTTTTTCTCTGCAGATCACAAGCAGTTGCTATATAAATTGAGGATCCAAGGTCTAGGCCTTCTGGCAGTCAATTGGTTTTGTAATTATCTTAGTAATAGTTCTCAATTATTATTCAGTAAAGGTCTCTTTCCTCTGCTAATGGGTCATGGCACTCTCTAGGGATCCATAGATGGACCAGTTCTCATTTTTCTCATGTAAATGACTTGCCATCTGTGTGCCATGCAGGTTCATCTAAGGCAGTTCTGAAAACACTGATTACTAATATCAAAGTTGCAGGTTCTGACAAGATTGTAAAATTATATAAAATATTTCAAAAGATAGGCTTGTTTTCCTAAAATTGTCAAGACTGTTAAATGTTGTGGACAGATTAGTGGCAATTCTCTTGAAGTAATACAATGATTAAAAATCTAAACTTTTTTTTTTTTTTTTAAACTAGAGTATATTTATTTTAACTGCTTATCTCTATCATATATCTTCAATTTTATTCACAAATTATTATGTTTGGAACACATATTGGAAATGTTTTTCATTTGAAATTAGGTGCAGTCTATAATGTAAACAATCAGACAGATTACTGATGTACGTGACAAATTTCTCAACCTTTGGAATGTTTAAATATTTCCACGTCCTTTATCTTGAAATCTTATTTCAGCCTTTTAGGGTGGTTTTTTTTTTTATGCCAGCCAATATAACTCCTGTATATGTTCGTTCAATAATATTTTGTTTTTTCATAGGTACAGTTGAAATGCAAGATCTTCACTGTTACAAGGAAAATTTGTTTGTTTGGGTTTTTTTCCAAAGGAGTAGTGATCATATATTGTAGACTAGTTCTTCAGAAAAATAGAGATTTAGACTTTAATAGGAGCTATACTGTCATACAAGGTAGTTATGCTGAATTTTCCTACTGTGAAAGTCATCATGTGTGTCTTTCTGGTTAGCTTTTCCCATAGTCTGATAATTTTGTATTTCTGTTGATAGCACAAGCTCAAGCAGGCTCTGAATCAACAAGCTTAAAAGATAGACACTATCACTGCCCTACACCCCCTGACAGTGCTCTCTGGATCACTTGCTGTAGGAGGTGTGAGGCTGTGTACGTGCATATCTCCAGACTCACCGCTGTTAAATCCAGCCCTGGCATTACCGAAATGATTTGATCATGTGGAGGCATCTTGCCCTGCTTTGTCCCTCTATTGTCATGTCTGCTGCTGTTCTCTGTGGTGATGTTACTCTGCCTCTTCTTCCTTTCAGTGGCACTTTCAGCAGGCATTAATAGTTAACAAACACTGATACCCTTTATTCTGCTCCATCCTGATGCTGACCTGCCTGCCTTTATTTCTAACCCATTATATTTATTTCTGCCGCGTGATTGCCTGAGGGAAGTTAGGTTACTAGCCAAAGTTATTAGACTTGCACAAAACTTCTTTATTCCTTTCACTACATTATGTTTACATTGCAGGCTGTGCTAACAATGAATAAAATGAAAAAGTTAATAAAACTGATAAAGTCATCATTTGCTTCTACTCTATTGTAATAGCCATGCTGTAATTGGTGCTGTTTCATATAAAATTACCATATAAATTGCGCCATCCAAAGCTGCAACAGAAACAGCAACAGTATTTACAATAAATGGCAAATCCCTGTTAATTATTGATAGCCTAATAAACACACCATTATAATTCATTCTTATTATTCATTATTAATAATAACTCTTGTTTAGTATTCATTGTGTAAGGATCAATTATGATTAACTGTTCTAAAAATGAATGGTCCACATGAACATTTCTATTTTCAGGGCCTTTTCCATTGAAGGAACGGCTTTCCATATTAAAATGCTCTGTACACTCAACAGGACTAAACATGGCTATACCTAAACAGTCGGACCAGTGTCCTTACCCTGGAGTCTGTAAAAAGCTGTTATAAGCTCTGTCAGAGGCAGTTAAGGATATTGTTTCTTTGGGGGCCATTACTTGCCCCTAAGGTGGCTGGCTTATGATCTTAGAGCATGAAGTAATGTAAAATAGTATTTTTTCTACCTGCGGATGTCTCTAAACTGTATTCTAAACTGTGTCTGAAATGTATTGGTCCTTTACAATGGGATTCAGGTGGCTATACAAGCAACATAACATAGGGATATGCAAGTGATCAAGATGCTTTATGTTCTTTCTTATACCAAACAGGAAATCTAGCCAATGCTGTTTAAAGTATTCTTCATATCATCCTAAAGTAGGTGCCTGCATTTGGGCAGATGAACTGTAGTACCCTAGAGCCCACTGCATTGATCAGCTAGATTTCTGTTGACTAGAACAGGAACCCAGAAAACTAGTTCAGATGGAGGCAGGTATATTTTGTGAATATCTAGAGTTAAATGAGATCATAGAATCAGTTAGGTTGGAAAAGACCCTTAAGATCGTCAAGTTCAACCATTAACCCAGCACTGCCAGGTCCATGGCTAACACCATGTCCCCAAGTGCCACACCTACACACCTTTTAAATACCTCCAGGGATGGTGATTCAATCATTCTCTGGGCAGCCTGCTCCAGTGCTTGACAACCCTTTTGCTGAAGATGTTATTCCTAATATCCAATCTAAACCTCCCCGATGTGACTTGAGGCTGTTTCCTCTTGTTCTATCGCTTGTCGCTTGGGAGAAGAGACCGACCCCCGCCTCACTCCAGCCTCCTTTCAGGCAGCTGTAGAGAGCGAGAAGGTCTCCCCTCAGCCTCCCTTTCTCCAGGCTGAACCCCCCCAGCCGCCCCCCATCAGCCTGGTGCCCCAGCCCCTGCCCCAGCCCCTGCCCGGCTCTGGACACGCTCCAGCCCCTCAGGGTCCCTCTTGCACCGAGGGGCCCAACACTGAGCCCAGGGTGCGAGGGGCGGCCTCACCGGTGCCCAGCGCAGGGGGACGGGCACCGCCCTGGGCCCGCTGGCCACACTGCTTCTGATCCAAGCCAGGGTGCTGTTGGCCTCCTTGGCCACCTGGGCACACTGCAATTTACCTTTAATAGTAATGAAGTTTTTCTTTACTGCTTAGCAATGTCAAAAAGAGCTCTTTTTAGAATAAACTCAGCCCAAATTTCATTGAGCCATCATCACAAATCCTAGTGGCTTCAACCCATAGGTTTGCTGGGGAAGGAGGCTGAATTCCCTGACAACGTGTCCTTGTGTGGATCTGTATAGCGACTATCAGGTGTAGTGCGAATGAAGCTGTCTTCTCCAGAAATGATAAATGAATTGAGCTCTTGGCCTTATAACGCTTCTTACATAGATGCAACCAGCCCAGTCTTTCTAGACTGCACTGCTAGAATCATGATTTTTGCCATCTGGAGATGGTAGTGTCACTGCTGGCTGTAGGAAGAACAGGACTAGAAGTTATCGACAGCCAGCACTATAGATGGGATTTTCTTTTTTCCACCACATTTTATATTTTCAGACCTCTGTTCCAATCATGACTCAACAGATAATTGCCACTAAGAAATAGCAATAGAGAATGCTGATTTCTTACAATGCAGACTTAATGCCTACTTTCTTTGTTTCAGCTTTTAAGCTTCTGACCAGACTTTGGCTCATTTTTTGCTTTGTCACTTGTTTCAGGTTCTCGATGCACTGGGAAGTCCACTGTATCTCCTGTTAGATGTTACATCTGCAATTTCCATCTGTTAGGAAATGCACTGAGGCTGTCGATCTGCCCGTCAGTGCACGTGGAGTGTGTCCCTAAGTGTGCTACAGGCCTTGGAAGTGCCCTGAAGCTTTCACAGTGACTTTAGCTGAACAGAGGGCAGAAGTATGATCACTGCATGCCAAGGTGAGACCTTTCTTCAGATGTGACTGTATTTCAGACTGCTTTATTACAGGGAGTTTAAATTACACTGTCTGCAGGCAGCATTCTTATGGTATCCAGAGTTTCTTGGCACAGAGTAATTTCTGCATATGCACTTCTTGTTTCATAAGGCTTCTCCCCTGTCTTCCCCAGCTTCCCACTTCAGAACTTAAACTATCTGATATGCTCTGTATTTTTCCATGATGTGCCAGTTCTCACCAGCTGTGGTTTTCCAAATACGGTGATGCACTATAAAGCAGCCAACTGACTTGTAAAAAGATATGAGTTTGTGTGCCAAGGAGAATTTAGCATAATGATTCAACTGCAAATATAAAACATAATTTCAAAGAAGGAGAGAATAAATTCAAAATGTATGTAAATATGATATATATATAAATATTTTGATATTTTAGAAGCCCAAGCTTCATTTTTTTAAAAAAATAATGTCTTACTCTTCTGTATATATAGCATCCGAGACATACTAAACATTTTTTAGCAGATAAGTAATGATTCATTCACTTTGTGGACACAAAGTAATATATAAACCATGTAGTTCAATAAATGCTTTGTTTCCAATTCTTATGTGCATTACACTATGATATATCTGGAATAATTCCAAAAAATCATTTAGAGGCAAGTCTTGGCAGCAGAATGAAGATACAACAGTACTCTTAAGTAACTCACGGTATTTCTATCAGCAGCAGCCCAGACAGGCTCAATAATGGTAGCACTGAGGCTGCAGTGCAGACCGAAGCATGGGGTAACACCACATACACGCCTCGTGCTTCACACCTTTCATGAAGTTGTGCAAGGCCATAACGAAGTGTCACTTCTTAACCGCTGTTTTGGTTGCCCAGGGGAGATGTCTAGCATGCCTAGTTGAACAAGTCACACCTCCATATTGAGGTGCTGACACATCTTAAATAAGAACAGAATTTGATCTCTCTTTAACTGTTCGGTAGCCCTTTACAGGGAGTCGTTAGGCTGTTCTCCCAACTGCCTCATAAAGTAATTAACTATTGATCTTGCCCCTTTTACAGATAATGAAAATACTCATGCTGTGTTTCAAGAAATGATCACTTTTTTTACACAGCATCACAGTTTAACCCCAGCTGGCAGGTAAGCCCCGCACTGCTGCTTGCTCACTCCCTCACCTGCTGCGGGGTGAGGGAGAGATTCAGAAGAGTAACAGTGAGAAAATTCATGGGTTGAGATGAAGATAGTTTAGTAAGTAAAGCAAAAGCCGCGTGTGCACATGCAAAGCGGAACAAGGAAATCATTCACTACTTCCCATCAGCAGGCAGGCATTCAGCCATTCCTGGGAAAGCAGGGCTTCATCACACGGCATGGTTACTTGGGAAGACAAACACCATAACTCCAAATGTGTCCCCCTTCCTTCTTCTTCCTCCAGCTTTATATGCTGAGTGTGACATCATATATTGTGGGATATCCTAGTGAGGGTAGATTTGGATTAGGTATTAGGAAGAAATTCTTCACTATGAGGGTGGTGAGATACTGGCACAGGCTGCCCAGAGCAGCTGTGGGTGCCCCATCCCTGGCAGTGCTCAAGGCCAGGCTGGACGGGACTCTGGGCAACCTGGGCTAGTGGAAGGTGGCCCTGCCCATGGCAGGGGTCTTGGAACTAGATGACCTTTAAGGTCCCTGCCAACCCAAACCATTCGATGATGCTATATCCCTTGGGTCAGTTGGGGTCAACTGTCCTGGCTGTGTCTCCTCCCAGCTTCTTGTGCACCCCCAGGGTCCGTGCTGGTGGGATGGTGTGAGAACCAGAAAACCCCTTGACTATGTAAGTGCTGCTTAGCAATAACTAAAATATCCCTTGTATTATCAACACTGTTTTCAGTAGAAATCCAAAACATATCCCCACACTAGCTTCTATGAAGAAAATTAACTCTATCCCATTCAAAAGCAGCACGCACGGTCTGTTACTTTTTCTGATCAAGCCGGCAAAATTCACAACCTTGGAAAAATAGTTTTTAGTCTAGCTTTGTCATGCAAAATTCTAAGTGAACAGCCTTAGAATTTATGCTGGGTCAGCATTCGTGATCAGAAACAATTCTCAGGGCAAAATTTCTTTCCGTTATCTAAAACCCTGTGGTAGACTGAGGACATGCTCTAAGCCATCTCATCACTTGTGGCCTTTGTCTGGTACATATATTTGTAGATAAACCTCCTTACAATTGTCATATACCCAGACTCCAGAGCTTTCATTTCTCTTTCACCAAGAGACTTACTGGACAATAATACTCACTTCTTAATGAATGGTAGTTTACTGTCAAGGCATTTAAGTACATATTCCAATTGCTGTAACCTCCTAATTAATGCATGTCTAATTAACTCTTACAAAGTTTTTCTAGGAAAAACATAATGCTCTAGAAATACTAGCTAGGAGTGAAACTGTGACCACCTACTACTATTGAAAACAGCCTGTGAAACTGTTATGTTATTTTAAATTCGTTTTCTAAGTGTCAGTGGTACAAAGAACACAACCGAGAAGTTGCTATTATTATACACTTCTATTATGCAGCTTAACAGAAGAGCAGTATTGTGCTTAAAAGCAAACAAGCATGTAAAATATGAAGGATCTTGATCACAGAGAAATCAGTTTTACCATGTGCTGTAAATATTTCTGAGGCAGCATCATGCTTACAGAAGCCAGATAATGAACAAAACAAAGTGAGGAATATCATGAATCATAATTTGCTCTGAATGCAAAATATTCAATATATTTAGTCCTTTTTTGGGGTGGGTGGTGGTGGTGGTGGTGGTTGCTTTTAAATAATGAAATACACATATTTTGATCACTTTGCTGGAACCTCAAAACATGGAAATACAGCAACAATGAGATGTGAAAGCTGCATCAGATGCCTGCTGGAACGTGTCTTTGTTGCTGGTGCAACTGCAAGAGCTTTCACTATACTTTCAACTGACGAACATTTGCAGCATTTCCCACCTAGTGCAGGAAACGGTGGCTGTTTGCATAAACCTATATTTAAGGCTTGAAAAAGCCAACTTTGAAGTTAGTCTGACTGCTAGTGTTTATAGAGGAACTAGTGTGTCAGGAAAGCAGCTGCCTGTTCATCAGCTCGCTCTGGCAAATCTACCATTGAATTCAGTGAGACAAGAGTTAACCTTTTGCTCCCATTGTGGCTAATACATAGGACTATGGTGCAGTGTACTCCTTTTCCATCCTCCACACTTTCTTTTGTGTATGGTTTACTTATTAGTTTTATTACAATAACTCTTGCCTTTAAGATTATACTTATCTGAAGGCAACCTGGGAGATTTTATATTTGCAAATCCCATTTCATCCTTCTGTAATAAAACTATATACTGAACATAGGGTGGCACCAGGCAATTATCAAAGTGTCTAATATTTAGACGATAAAAGATGAAGAGCATCATATACTCTCGTAGATAAATGAAAGCTGGTAGATAAATGAAGGCAACAAAACTAGTTAAGCCCAATATCTAATTATTTGACAATCTAATGACTACATATTCAATAAATATTTGCTTATTTGTCAGATTAAACAATAAGTTAAATTAGTCTTCATAGCATAGGAATGACAGAAAGGTTTTTCTTTAACTTCATTTTTCCATTTAAGGCTTTCCTGTAAGCACATTTTGATAACCTAGGAAAGCAGAACTATGCAATTTGTGAATGCCTTGGGAAAACAGCAGCACCAAGGAAGTTATATTTTAGGGTTTTACCACAGAAACAGGTTCAATAACCAGGTCAGATTTCCTAGGAGAAAAGAAAGTAAATAAACCCAGCCTCCACCCAAACTTAATTTGATGCAGATGAATGAAACATCAGTGGGCTTTTGGACATAAGTGAATAAGGAAACAAATAAAAGGCAGTTCTTTTTGTTGTGAGATAATTTTTTGTTATTTTACACTTCTAAGATTTGAAGCCGTCTTGGAAAAGTGGAACTCAAATATAGGTCTTTGTTTTAAAAATGATGAGGTTTTTTTATATATATACAAACACAGGAAACTTGGGAATATCTCATTTTTATTGTATTTCAGATTATTAAAAAAAAAAACAAACCATAAATTTATGTGTTGTTTTCCTGTGCCATATACCAGTTTAACAGCAATCTGAGAAGGTCATTATCCAGGACTCAAGTATAGTTGTTATGCATTATATGTTGAGTATTTGATTTGGGTTTTTTTAATCACTGAATGCATTTTAGTAAGGTTTTACTAGGGATCCTTTTTACCATTTTTTCTGGACTCCTTTCGTTCATGCTATATTATGGCATCCACAACTACCTTTGGTACGTTACGTTCTGTAGCTCTGGAAGGTTTCATAGGAGAGCTTTCATCAAGTCTAAGTTATAGATATAATTTCAATTGTCCCAATTTTAATTTTGAATAAATTGATTTTAGGAAGAACTGAAATAACCGATTGACACTGCTAGATTAATGTTTTCCAGGCATATCCATACAATTCTAGGTATATTTGTCTGACTTTCTCCAATCCTACTGCTACAAGAAGCAGGAACTTCCCAATTTGATGAAAAAAATGCTTGGTTTCCAAACTGATGGAAAAATAAATTCTATAATAATACCATTGGAAATGATTAATTCATTTTAGTAATTGATTTAGTATAGCTTAATTTGTTAGGGATTAAACCTGAAACCTATTTTCCTTTGGGTGTATGCCAAATTTGTTATAGGACCTAACTCTGACTTTACGCTTTCTAAAAACCTAAATTATGATCACTCACTAAGATCTCTCACTTCATCGTATTTCCAGATAGCAAAGAAAGTTCCGTGCCACAACTGATGATCTATATCATACCATCCTTTTCATACAACACTGAAGACAGTCGTCTCCAGATTGACTTCATGGTTTCAGACCTATGGATGGCATGCAGCGGCACAGCAACAGCTTTGTCATAAACTGGAAATGATAACTAGGCCAAACAATAATGTAATACTTCAGACTTTTTTTCTTTTCTTGGTGGGGGTTGGAGGGGTTTTGTATACGTCTAATATGAAGGAAGATTTCATAATGGGAAACCATGCAGATTGCTATTTTTTAAGTTGTCTACAGAGCTGGAAATTCTTGTTTTACATAAACCACAGGATGCTCTATTTGCTGTGAATAATGAATATTTATCATAAGAAAATGAACTTTCCATGTACATACAGATTTGGGGTAGAATCACTTTATTTTTAAAAAATGTTACTAAACATATGTGCACAATAAAAAAAAAAATTGTCTGGCCTTCATCCACACTGCCAGCAAAGTGGGCTTTTTTAATCCACTGAGTGACATTCATAAAAACAAGGTGTTTTCTTTAGCACTAAAAACACTGATTTGATAAATGATTCATTCCATTTCGTAGAAATCAACTAAATATTACATTTGAAAGAGTGTATTTACTCCTTTTTGGATATATTCATTTTTCAGTTTCGGTAGTAAAAGCCAAACATTGTTTCTATGTCATTTTAACCCAAATATTTGCTAGTCCCTTTCTCAAGGACTGAGAAGATAAATATACAGCAAGAAGGAGTTTGTTTCAGGATATCAGAGTCTGATGAAGGCCTAACTTTTATTGTACCAGTTAAATTTTAACCCATTCTCAGTGCAGTATTTGGAGTCTATCTCGCTGGTGCCACTTCTAAAATTTACAGCATTCATTTGAGTCTAAACCTCTTGTCTTAATGATGTTGCCTTCTCAAACCATTGCTTGTAGAGCTGATGAATATATAATGCTGTTCAGTACTCCCTGATGTAAAAAAACGTCCCTCTCTGGTAGCTGTGCTGTGTAATCTGGAACTCACACATGCACCTTCCCAGGCAACTGAGTACGGACCTTGTGCTCTTTCAGCCCTGATGTGCCTTTCCCTCTGCTTCTCCCTCTCCTTGCAGGCAAAGCAGCTCTTCCTGGGTGAACTGTCAGTGACAGCACGGTCCGTGGTGCTGCTTTCCTCTGGACGGCCCCACGGCTCCCACCTCAAGGAGAGAATGGCCATACGCGTGAGTTCTGTCTTTTGGAGGACCAAGGTGGGTAATAGAGGACCTGGCCTTAATGTAAAATGAAAGAGAAGAAAGTCCTGAGCCCTGTGGAAAGGGAACAGATTACAGGAGTGAAACCTACTGTAGTGGTTTAACCCCAGCCGGTAATTAAGTGTCACGCAGCCACTCGCTCACTCCCCCCTCATCCAGAGGGATGGGGAGGAGAATCAGAATGGGATGTAGAACTTGAAGGTTGAGATACGAAAAAATTAATAATTGAAATAAAATAAAACCAAAAGAACAATAATATCAGTAACACTAATCATAAAAGGGATGGAGAGAGGGAGAGGAATGAAATCTAAAGGGACGGAAGAAAAAGCAAGTGATGTGCAATACAACTGCTCACCACCCGCTGACCGATGCCCAGCCAGTCCCTGAGCAGTGAATGGCAGGCCCTGGTCAACCCCCCGGTTTGTATACCCAGCATGACGTTTTAAGGTATGGAATGTCCCTTTGGCTAGTTCAGGTCAGCTGTCCCGACCGTGTCCCCTCCCAGTTTCTTGTGCCCCTCCAGCCCTCTCCCTGGCAGGGCCTGAGAAACTGAAAAATCCTTGACTTAGTATAAACATTACGCAGCAATGAATAAAACCATCAGTGTGTTATCAAACATTATTCTCACACCAGATCCAAAACACAGCACTGCACTAGCTACTAAGAAGAAAATTAACTATCCCAGCCAAAACCAGAGCACCTACTAATTCCCAAGCACCTCTTGCGGCAGTTTTTGCTGTGAGGTGAAGAACTTCAATGACAATAGCTCTGCCAGTGGGGGGACCAGGAGCTGTAGTTGAGTGGGAAAGAATTGAGGGATCATTTTATTCTTCTGAAAACCCAGTTATTCATGTACAGAAGGTGCAGTTAGTATCACAACTCTTGGTAATACTTTGCTGTGTTTTCTAATATTCATAGTGGGAAAGAAACAAATTAATGTCCGTTCACACCTGGCAGTATGGAAATGCCTCCAGCAGCCAGTGCAATGGACTGAGTACGAAAATAGCAAAAAGCCTTAAAATGCTTATTTAACCCTATAGTCACAGTGAGCCTCCACTGCCCCAAGCCTTTCTAGGAATGGAGGTATACACAGCATTCAGCACATTAAACGGTATGGTTGGCTGCACTCACTGTGGGTGCTTCATAACACTGACAAACAACCTTAGGGATTTAGTTAACCGAGAACATGAATGATAACAGAACTAATGTATACTTTCTAACACCATGCTATATTTTGTTTGCTTTTGGTAGTGTAGCTAAAGTATAAAAACAGATACAGGATTTTTAAAACTTCCCAATAAAGATGAAACATTGTTTGAAGCCATGGAAGCTGCGTATCCGATGGCACGGCAACTAATGCAGTTTGCTTCTCCAGCATTGCCCTGAAGTATCTTTAGAGAGTCATATAAAAAATGCAAGTACGTAACTTGCTGTAAAAAGCTATAGTAGTACCTTTGGCAAGTTTCCCTGGTCTGCAGAAGATAATTATGTGTGGAAAGCAAGTACAGCTCCAGACTGGACCTGATTAGAGGTCCAGCTTTTTCTCATACAACTGCCATGAGATCTATCCATCGTGAGAAAGGAATCTGTGATACCTGTGGAATTTTGACTTTAAGAGCTTAATCAGGGCTTGCTTTAGCAAAGAAAAAAAAAATCTAAAGAGAGAAGATACTTTTCCCATGAGTTACGAGAAGGATTTAGATATGTACAGAGCGAGCACTGTCAGGCCCTGCTTCCAGTCTGGTGTTATCTTCCAAGTCAGTTGTGCAGCTGGAGATGTGAGTGAGCCAGAAGGACTAGCTAGTTCTGGATGGAAATGTGTCTACAGCAAAGGCCAGCTTGGAAATGTGGCTTTGTGTTTTAGCCAAACACCAGGCAGAAATGGCCACAGTTTAAATGTTACATTCAGTAAAATGTACTTAGGCCTTGCTTATTCATCATAGTTAACCACAAGTAGCTGCTTAGGAAGGCATGGCTTTTAAAATTGGTTCTTTATAGGTAAAATTGTGCATGTTCCTGTGTGGTTCCCATGAAAACCATAGTTCCTGTGAGTACCACGCATAACAAGAAAAAAGTGACATCTGCATTTTCATGAATCTTCCACAATGCTTTAAAACAATTTTGTGATTGGGCATTTTTAGGCATTTAACAATGCTTTTAATGGAAATATGGGATTTATGCTGTTAGATGACCCCATTGGTCTGTCCAGACCAAACGGTCCTTAGTCATGGCAAATACGTGAGCTACTCAGAAACATTTAACATTGTTCTTAGCTTGTGCTAGAAGAACTACTATGTTCCCCAGTTGTTCATGGAAATATACAAGTTCTGATAAAAACTTTAAACCAGCTAGATTGCTCCTGTCCAGGATGGACTTTTCTGAGGAATTTAAAAGAGTAGATTATGGAGGAGAGAGAAAAGAGATCCAACAATTAGTGAGCTCAGATGTGGAGGAATGAGATTCAAATATCCTTTATGCAGACAGAGTTTTGACACATACGCAGGGAAAGAATATGTAATTATACACTACAAAAATTACTGGATAAGAAAATGAGCAATTTGATACAGATTTGCTGTGTAAAAACTGAGGTGCAATATTTGTAGTTAAACATTTATATAAATGAAAGCTGTGTGTACATTTCTGTACAAATGATGAAGGTGACCCTGATTTAAGTTATTCAAAATGAAGAACATTTAAATATGTAAATCAGAGATGAACTAAGTTTTGGGAGGGCTATCAAAAATGTCTGTTATCTTTGAACATGAACTTATGATTAGGATGCTAATTCTGTAGGCTCCTTAGATCAAATACTGGCATATTTCAGTGTTTTGCATTCATTTAAATTTTTACTTTGGTTTCCATCCCCAGTTCTCTTTTTTGTGTGTTTTCTTTTTTCTATTACCAAATGCCAAATTAAGAGGGGCCGCATGAAGGGAAAAATCTTACTGTATTCCTCTGTTAGACTTTAGATGTTGCATCTTGCTGATAACTGACCTGAGAACTGTCCAGAAGAATAAGAGACAAGAACTTGGCCATTCCATAAATTCCTAAGTAAATTTAATGTACCACAGAGGATAAACTTTATTTACATTTTCCTTAAAAATGCATGCCTTTAAAATAGATAAGATCGGAGACACCCAAATTTTTAAAAGGCTGTTGATGATAGCTATACGTATTTGAAGACTAGTCAGTCATTGTTTTAGGAGATTACATTTGTCACAAAAGAAAACTGCGTGATTTCATGGATGGAAACAAATTTGTCAGTTCCTGGTTGTACAAGAAACTTTACTGCAGGTTTCTTCCTCATAACTTTAACAGAAACAGACAGTATGGTACAGTGATAGGATAAGGTTTGACTGCTGTTTTATAAATCTCATTACTATTTGTTTGGGCTTTTTTCTTTAAGATTAAGATGATAGCATGGTGAGCAGTTTATGTTTCCATTTCTTACATAATCCACAAAACATTTTTCTATTAGTTTAAGCACTTGCATCTTTGTCTTTTGTGCCCCCCAAGAGCTCTTTCATTAAGGTGTAAATATGTTCCTAAAATAATGAAAGTGCCATTATCACCCTTTTATTCATTTAGGTGCCCAGGAAGGGAACTGAAAAGGCATTTAGCTAAAAGCATACTTTTAGTATAAAGAGATAACATTAACATAAGAATCTCTGCAGATCATTAGTCTGATTATCTCTAATGCATACTCCCTTGAGTTTTGTTTGCCAGAATACAGTGTGAGATAAATGGCAAACACATCAGTGAACAGACACTAGAAGTTTTCATTCATTGCTCAATTCTATCTTCCAGCACTGGGCTGATCCAGCAGAGTATTCACTTACATCCTTATCTCCAAACTGAGGAATAGCCCCATCTGTATCCTGTGTTGCTGAATCCCTCCGGAAAAGAACAGGTAACTTCGGACTGAGTGATATCATCAGACTGCTGACTTATATTTGAAGAATAAAACACAAGGGGCCCTTGTCTTTGTAGCATGAATCCCCAAATTCCTTTTCCTTATTTTCTACAAAGTAGGCAGCTGTTTGGTTTGTTTTTTTTACATTGTCCACAATATGTTCCCACATGGTTCCTCCTGGAATGATGTGAGCGTGGTACATCACAGGACCTGGTAAAAAGTCTGAAGTAATGTTTCAAACAGATGTAAAAATATTTCACGTAAGAAAAAATGGTCTGATTTTTTATTCTTTTTGACATGATAGTATTTTGACTTTTTGGAAGAAAAGATTTTCAATATTTCTTCTTTGAATGAAATGACTAATCCCTATAGGGATTTTAGGTGTCTAAGTATCCATCACTTCCCCAGGTAAATTGTCCTGTTGGCTACCTGTCTGTAATATGCTCCTTTGAATTTGAATTTGTCTAGCATTAGCTTTTAGCCATTGCATGAAATTACACTTTTTCCGGTCCTCTATACCAACCATAAAAATGTACATCAGTCTCAGAAAATTTTACAAGACGAGTTTGCAAAATCAGCCAGGCTACTGGTTATTATAACGGTGTTCAAATCTTAGAGCATTTACAAGTAGCTTTTGATACGGAGACAAAGGTAATGGCTATTAGGAGTTACTGTGAAGCTTGCTTTCACAGCATGGACTCAAAGTACAGTCTTGTTACCAATCCATGTGCAAATAAAATAAAACAAATAAGCTTTAACATCTCCAAATAAAAAACTTTGATATTCTGTTGTCCTTGGGCTTTAGAACTAGAATTGGCAACACCTCTCTAACACTGGGTTGGATTTTTTTGGTCAACTAACAACCAGTTGATGTTCTTTGACTAAGGTTGCACTTTAATCTTGGTTGCTGTATGAATTTAAAGAGAGCTAATGAAGATTTGTGGAAAATAGCTTGGCATTTTTCCATTACTGCTAATAGGATTAGAGAGGTGATGGACTGCCCACTGGAGTTTTTGATACCTCTGAATAAAGAAGACAACCTGCAAGCGATACTTGCAACCCAGCCATTGCTATTTACAGTGCAACATTGTTTGGATGGAAGTGCTTCTTCTTTTTTACCGCTCATAACCTGCACTACCATGTTTATAGACTGATCCGTATGGGTTAGTCATCCTTCCTATGTCCAACAGCTGCTTTGTAGCATGTCAGAAGCTGCAGGAGACAAGGAGTTGGGATCGATGTCTACTTTTCATAGAAAGGAAAAAACCAGAAAGCTAGAAGGAGAGGAAGGTGGCACAAATTTCTTAGCCTAGCAATTGCAGGCTCATTTTGCTGATCAAGTTATGGTTTGGTATGTCAGCCCCCGACACTCGTCCAAGTGCTTGCTCTCAAGCTGAGAAACGTGTCAGCTAATGTGAGTTAGTCCAGTCTGTGATGAGAAGGTTAAGTTGCATTATTTTATTGCCTGTGTGTGTAACAGCACATACTAGCTTGCCCCTGGCTTATGCATCGTGTAACATTTAACTAATTTGCTAAATAATGTGGCTGCATGTCCAAACTTTTAAAAGTTTCCCCAGAAAACAGCATTTAATGAGATCTGAATAATTTTCCTTATTATATTTTGGTCACTGACAATAGATGTGATGAAAAGGAAGACATTTGTATGTTTTGCCTGTCTACAAGAAAAAGGTAAATTAAAATAGCTATAGTTGGTCAACACATTTTGAATTACACCTTTCTTGGTTAATATAGCAAAACCTAACGTATTAAAAACCTGACGTTTATGAAAAATAATGTCTTGAAATTTTTTGACTCAAAACCACTTTGGAAAATATTTTAAAATTATCAAGGCATTTCATTAGAAAACTGTTTTAAGGACATTCTAAAGCATGAATTTGATTTTAGTTTTAAGCTAACTAGGTAGTGCTAGGGAGAAATATTCACATCACATGAAAGAGTTTGAAGTTATTACAATAAACATGACTTCACATCAGTGTGAGATTGGGAAAATTCCTTTCATTTATTCCTTATTTTTAAGAAGTGATGTGAAAGTAGTGATACTAAAATAAGTCAGAGCATTACTTCCAATACCAGAGAGTTTAATTTTAAATGGAATTGTTGAGAAAATGGGGTTTTCCAGGGGAAAAAACAAGCAAACAAATAAAACCCAAATCTTGATATCTGCTAATCTTGCCTTTTCTGAAGATATTGACAACAAAAATCATTTTGAAAGATTGCAATAGCGTCATCTATGTGTCTATGTTAGTGTGACTGATGCTTTTGTTCTTGCCTATGGATTCTCTGCCTGGGTTGCAGTTCCCTGGATATTTCACAGTCTCTCTTTTTCCTTAGGCACTGCTATGTACCACAAGAGCCTCTATATTGCAAAAGACGAGGAAATCTCTTTTTTGTAGATTGAGTAGCATGAATTCACAGTGCTGTCTCTTCTTTGGCCAGAAAAATTAGACTTTAAGTTTTTAAGTTCTAATGCTTTAATTTAAAAGTTGTTTCCCCCTCCACAGATAGCACAAACATCTCATGAAAGTCAAGTGTGCCAGCAAGAAATGTCATCATCAGCCACCACCGTGACCAGAACTAAATGTCTGATCAGCTTTGATTTTCTTTCTATCTACCCATGACTCTTCCTCAGACTTCTCTGAGTGGACTTTATTTCATTATTTCCTTTACTCTGATGCACTGGAATTAAGAAAGAACATTAAAAACATTTTCATGTAGAACATCAGTTGGTTTTGGTGTTTAAATCACTGGCTAGCACATATCACTGACAGTCCTTGTCCAGCTTACAAGTGGTATACATTTAGACATACCCTAACTTATAGAAATAAATCTGTCTGGTTCATCACAAGCCTTTCAGGCTTAACCACATTGAAGTACTCTATGAAGACACTTAGAGGGCAATTCCAGAAGAGTTAACACTTAACTACCTTACTAACACTACCTTAACACAAGGTAGTGTGTCATGATGTAAATTGATCCTTTTGGTAATGATGGGACTCAAAAATGGGAACAGCAACACAGTCAGCTCAACAGAATAATTTAGAGAGAGATATAAAGCCCATTTTCACTACCACGTGGTACCAGAACAACAAAGCAGCAGAGGTGACGTATACATCATTGATTTTTATTCCTTTCAGAGCAGTCTTTCTTGGTATTTTTAATGAAACATTAAACGATTGTAACGTAAACTGTAACAGAATAGCATAGTTTTATATTTTCTTAATTGGATGCTAATTTCCATGTCAGCATTTGCATGAAAAATGGTGTACTAAGCCAAAATATCAAGGTTTTTAAAACTCATAATCATTCTTCTGCTGATGCCATCTGTCAGCTTAATCTTCACCTCCCAGAATTCAAGGAAGAGGGTGCCTTCAGGGAAAGAAAAAGGGAAAAAATTACGGTTGTGAAAGTACAGTAAATTGAGTTTAGACCATGGACTTGAAATCCCATTTGATTAGATAGGACTTATTAGTTATTAATTGTCAAAGTTGGAAAATAATTAAGAATTACTGTTGGGGCACTGTCACTCGTACTCCCTGAAGAAGCTGCAGGGCTCCCTGGAGAAGGCGATGGGAAGCGGCACACACACAGCCCGCACAGCAAGCCGCCTGCGGAGGAGTTACGGAGGCTGCCTCTGAGAGCGCCTGGCTCAGCCGAAATTCCCTCACGAGCAGCGCAAGCCTGTGTATCCTCTGCACCACAATGGAGGGCAGGCGAAGGAGTCGGAATCGCATATGCAGTGTGCTTGATTCTTCTTGAGCTTGTCAGTTTTAACAGCAACCCTGCATATGCATAACCTGCATATAGCTGTTGCTTGGGACAAGCCACCTGGTACTTGTCATTCTTAGGATACACATCCTTCTTCATATCCACTAAGAAAGCCAAATCCTTAGGAAAAAAAGAAGGGAGGAGTGGAGCTGGAGAGCACATCACCTGCTGCAGTTTATTCTGAAATTGGAACATATGTGCAAAGCAAGCACATATCTGCTCCAAGATTATCTCAAATCTCTGCAATACTGCAGGGGCTACAGGCCAATTCTTTCTTAACAAAAGTAAGAGGGTGCATTTTCAAATATCTCCAGCTGTTAGCAAATCCTCTGACATACAGCTACTTTGCCAGATTGCACTGAAGAAATTCAAAAGCCATTGTTCTCTCAAAATGTCACGATTGTTCGAATTTCAAAGGCACACATATGCATCAGCTTTTTAACGTTTGTGTTTGTCCAGCAGCCGTACCTCCGTGGTGTCCACCGAGCCGCTCGGCCTCTGCAAACAGGTCGCTGGAGGTAATCCCTGCCCATGGGACAGCACAGGTGAGACCTGGCTCATCGCCTTTGCCAGGGTTTTTATTGCAATAAGAGTGAATCTGCAGAGCAGAACAGTTGGTGCTGAGGTCTGTATCCTGCATGTTTAGTGCTTACTCTGCATTAGCTCGGGTCTGATCGTGTTAGACCCCTTGGTGAGCGGAGCGCGTTGTGTGATCTCAGTGTGCATCCTCCAGTTCAGGCTCGTACAAAAGGAATCTGCTTCACACGCTTAGGGAGAATTTTGCAAGCAAGCCCATGCACAGGAAGTGGGGAAACTAGTAAGAAGTGCTTCAACGGTGCCCATCTAATTAAAATGAAATAAATATATTTCTTTTTTTCCCTTTAAACCAGTATGAGCTCTGAAAAAAAACATTTTAAAATGAAATTTTTATTTTTAAAAACAAACAAAGAAGTCAAAGTGTTTTAATGTTGAAATGCTTCCGTTTTTTCATCTTTTTTTTTTTCTCCCCAGAGAATACCTACAGCTTTTCAAACTGCTTTGAATACCTGGTCAAAGGAAGAGGAGGAAGTAAAAACTTGATCTACTAATAGCTACTCTGCTGCCCTGCTGACTATCTGCTGCTGATGACTTGCTCACTTGCAGGTGTGTGCCACAAACTATTATGAAAAAAAACCCCAAACTAAAGCAGTGTGTAAGTGTGTAGCCCTTGGCATGTGCATAGAAGTTGGCATTTGCAGGAGTCTCCAGGCCAGCAGCTAAGGGTTCTTTGCTTCAGGTTTTCCAGCTGGGGCAGGAGGTACGGTGGGAGGAGTATGATTCAAAGAAGACAAGGGGAAGGAGAAATGTAATTTTCATGTGGAAAAATCTTATTTTGGCAAAGAAAATCAAAGTTGTTCCAATAAAATTTTGTTCCAGTATCTGGAATCAATGGGCAGTTGCCAGTGCCCATGACCCTCTCCAGCTTCTAACAAGGCGGAAAGGATCAGACTGTATCAGAGCTCCAGCATGGCAACTGAGCTTTTTTCGTGAATTTTATTTTCATATTGTCCAAACTTAAAATTAAGCATGTGGTTAACTGAACAGGATGGACCAGTTGGCATAAGGAGAAATACTAACTTGCAAAGCTGTTCCACTTCAAGTGGTCTTTTTTTGTCCTAAGAACTAGATTATATAGGTGTAAAATCTTTGTACAGAACAGCTTGCAGATTTGAGGTTTCATAAGGTTTTTGTATATATAGGCATACAGATATATACACATATATATTTATTTAGTTATATAAATGGCATTGTAGTTTTCTTTTATTCAACTGCCTCCCCACATCATGTATTAATTTTCTGAATTATTTGTCCTATGCTTGCTCATGTGTAATCCCAGAATGACTTAAAGTGATCCTTCTGAGCTAGTTTCCCATCGTTAGAGTCTTCAGATTTGTGTTCTGTTGATTTAATGGCTGAAGATAGACTTTCAGAATATTAAAAAAAAAAAAAAAAAAGTTTTTTAAAAAATACAGAAAAAATCAGAAAATAATAAAAAATTGCTTATCTTTTCTCTTTCTTCCTCCCCACCCTTTCATTCAAGAAATAATTACCAGATTAAAAGAGGGAAGGGAGTGTTTCATGTATTCCCTTGTAAGTAGTTTTAAAGCTCGAGTAGTTTATGCTACTTCCATTTATTAATACGACAGAGTCTAAGGTACACAGAGACCCAACACATATTCATTTAGCAGTGACAGGTTAACCAGACTTTCTAAACAAAGAATATTAAACACTGTTCAATCAGCACCATCCTCCAGTTCTTTGTTTGGTCCATTATCTGGAATCTGAACGAGGAATTAAACTCCCACATCAGATAATAGTCAGTCATTCTGATACGAAAAAATTTCCATAATTTATTCTTCAAGGTGAAATTCCACCCTGTGCAGAGGACCAGCCGGTGGCAGACAAACTACTTCAGCCTGACGTAAGTCTATTGAAGCCTCCAACAACACATAAGGCCCTGTGCTGCTCCTTGCAAAAATACCTTTTTTTACTGGAAGACATCGCATCACCTCCCTTCCGGAGAAGTTAATTGTGGTTATACCAAAGGCCAAATTAATTTCATCATCAGCTTACAAATCAAAGTTGGGTCAATAAGGACTATCATACTACTTCAAATAATAAAATCCCTTATAAGGTGAGGAATTATTTGCCCTCCGTCTGAAGTATTTCTCTTGGGAAATGGAACAGAGAAGGGCAGAGAATGACACCTCCATCTATTTCACACATTCTCGGTGTACTTTCACATACAGAAGCCCGTAAGCCAGAGCTTCTTGGCTTTCCGTGTTGTTTAAAAGGTGATTTGAAACTTTCTTTGTGAACATGCTGCTCGTAGTTTTGTTTGTCACTGGCATATTTCTCTAGAAGACGTCCCAGTCTGAACTTTAACTCAGGAGCTGGAAAGCAATTTAGCACGTATTTATTGAAACATGTGCATAAGCCTTAAAACCACCAGACAGTTCCAGCACAAGCATCTGTCTTTTCAAAAGATAACACCCTGTCAAAATGCCCCGGAGCAGAATCGCTTCCTTTGGTTTGAAGTAGAAGCAGTAGCAGTTACAGTAGTTAGAGAGCAAGTATTTTTGGAAAGATGACAGCTGGGTTGCCAGGCCTTAATGCTGAATTACACAATGCTTGTATGTTACAGCAGAAAAGTAATAAGCAATTATTCTTACATTATCATATATAGGGCTGCCAAAATACTGTCTGAGAGGTAAGATAAAGGACTTGGGGTCTGTACCAGTTCTATTGATGTTCGGGGCGTTCCGGCAAATGTAACTGCTGTTAGGTCTATTTTCACTCTTGTCATGTAAGGAAGTATCAGCTTCAACATCTGTCCTGGAAAAAAGGTATCAACAAGTAACATCTCCAAGGCAGAATTATCTCCAGCATGAGAAAAGCAGGCAAGCTAGTTACTGTAACTGCTGCTGATGAGAACTTAGCTTCTTCATCAGCAGATTTACTACATAGAGTAAAATCATATTTACTTAATATTCAGCGTTGGAAGTCTCCAACAAATTTCATTGCATTTCACGTATTTCATTTTTACACAGCACTATTAAAAAAATCACTGCAGTCTTCAAAGAAAGTAAAGGGTCTCTGGGTAGTATTTACTTAGACCTGTTCCCATCCTGAAACAGGAACTAAAAGAACTCAAACCAGGGAGAAGGATGAGTAAATATATTGAATAACTTTGTCACGGGAAAAAACCAAGTAAGCCTAGAGCTGGAAAAGAGTTGATATGGTCTGTTCAATCATAAATGAAGATGTTAATAGAGAAAATTGTTCATTGTTTCTCAAAATAGAAGAACTAAAAGACAACAAATGGACTGATTAGGTAACAGGTTCAAAACAATCAGAAGATAGTTTTCCAGTGTCTAGTTAAATGGTTAGTTTAGTTAAACTAGTTAGTTAAACATCTAGTCAAATTCACGGCTATAAGCCAGAAATATGTTTGAGGTAAAAAGGCCAGCAGCCAAACTGATGGAAGAGAAAAAAAAAAAAAAAAAATCCATCGAAAACTTAGAAGATACAATCTCTGCCTTGGCTGCGAAGTCTTATTATTATATTTTTTCCTAGGTATGCACTGTTGGTCACTACTGGAGAGTGGCTAATGGCCTAGACCAAACCTGACATGGCTCTTCTCATGTTCTAAATTACAAGGCTAGAAATTCAACTCACTTCAGTTGTCAGGGACCCACTGAAGTCAGGTGAGTTATGCAGATTTATACTGAGGATCTCTCTGTATACTTTTTTACCCAACTATGACAGAAAAGGAAGGACCTTAGGAAAAGAAAAAAATATAAAAAGAAAAGAAAAAAAAAAGCATTCTTCAAAAGGGTTTTCATTACCTTAAGGTATCAACTATTAGAAATTCTATTTGAAATACTTGCGTGGTTTTCCAAGGAGTAACATTCAGCAACTGCTCCGTCTTACCTCCTGGTAAAGCTTAGATAAGAAGGGCAGTTCTCCAGATGTGATTCTGCTAAACCAAGGCAGGGGATTAGTTTTAGTCAGACTCCTTCTCCAAAATATTTTTTTTAAATCCTCATCTCACACTTCTGGTTTCTTAGATTTCAGCTCAGATTAAGCCATAACTCAGCTGGACCGGGCCAGAAAATAGTTACTTAGGTTGAATCCAACGCAATGAAATAAATTCACAGTCAAGTCATGTCAAGACAGATTGGTGTGTTTCCCCTTTCATTTGGGAACCGTGCAACACCAAACTGCCCAGTTGTTTCTTGGAAAAATGAATGTCTTCAAGCACAGTAAGAACTGAACAGAAGCATTACTTAGACTATCAACTGAACCAAATTTTGTTGATGCTATCCAAAGTCAGTCTTACGTGGCATTAACAGGTAAATACGAGGTAAATATGTCACTAGAAGTCACTAAGTATTGTCTCTGATGTTAAACAGGATCTGCTTCCCCTGTTTCATCTTGGAAAGACCAAAAGCTGTGAGATTCTGCTCCACGCCCACTTCTCCCAGCTGAGAGAGAACTGTGGTGTGGCTGTGGGGTTCAGAACAGAGATTCTTACAGCCTCTCTGCCAGCACACCTCTTTTCCAGCTGGGTTTTGGCTTAATCCTTCCTCTGGCTGAACCACTTACACTGCTAATGTTAGGTGCCTAACAACAGTCAGGGATATTAAATGCATGCACAAGTGAACCTGCAATGAATCCCTGTTGGAATTCCATCAGCTGTACAAAGCGCATTAGATTAAATACTACTTGCCACACAAATGAATGTTTTCTGGGGTATGTATTGGTAAGAAAAAACTGACTAGCAAGGTACTTGAATTTTATTCATTGCACCTATTCAAAGCACATAGACCTGTTCTGCCATTGTAGTCGCTATTAAAAAAGTCAACAAAAGGCTACAGTATTGTCTGAGCTTCTCCAGCAATTTCCTCTCTCGCATTAGGCATGCCTTACTTTCCCTTTGTTGTCCAAGGAAGTATTATTTGTATAATGTTCCGCTGTGCTTTAAATAGTTCACCAGTTCCTTTCTCAGATAAATTAAAAATTAAATTATCTTATATTAAACAAATGCTATTCCTTTGTTCCCTCAGATTCTCAGTTTCAGATGTGCTGGGGTTTTAAAAAAAAAAAAAAAAAGAGTCCTCTTCTCCCTAGCTCCTGCAAAGCCCTCCAGGGAGTCCCTGTCACATCTGATCTTCCTCTAGCTTCCTGGTTCTCGGGGTGTCTTCTGAATAACAGCAGCTCTGTCTGTTCTTTGCTCCCTCTCTTACACACGTGGAATTTAAGAAAAGTAGTTGAAACTATGGCATCTCACCTTGCAGTATCTGTGTGGTTTGAACAGGCAAGTTTCAAATTTCTGCTTATCAGCTGCACAAATGTGATCCAAAGCCTGGAGCCATCACTGAACTCGGCAGGAGTTCACTTACTGAGCAGGTGTTCACAGCCCACCACAGGAAGAGAGGTTTGGGCTAGAAATAGCGTTTTACCTCTCCAGACCAAGTAGCTTTTGCTGCATTTTGCACTTCTGGACCTACCAGTCAGTACAGTAACGTCCAGGTTACTCTGAATTAGACTTAGCAGTGCAGGCCAAACACAACAGTGAGGCATCAAACAACCGTGTGTCTCCTGCCCTGGTTTTGCTGTGTACATAAACTGCATGAGCTCTAGCCATGCTGGAGCCACGGCGGCCGCAGTGAGAGCCTCTTTCCGTGCCATGGGCACTGACTGTCAGAAGCTTTCTCACATCTGTTACACAATGATGTTGTTTCCAGCTATGCAATTTCTTATATTTTTTTTAAGTAGAAGCTTTATTTAATTATTTAATTTTTTTTACATTCACTTTTAGAAATTAAAAAAAAAAAAACACAAGTGCTAAGTTCCCTTCTATAGAAATGAAGCAGTAAACAGGCTGGTCAGACCTTATCAGACAAAATAGTCTTCTGTTGAAAAAAACTCACCCTGCTATTTCCCAGAAATTGAAATAGCTCATGAAAAACATCCCTGCATCTGGAAACACAGGTCTGAGCCAAGATTCATTAAGCATCTAGACTGCTTTCTACAAAGGGGAGAATCTGTCAGCCCTGAGAAAGGCTTTGAAGCACTTCTGGCCCTGAGGCAGCTTCTTGAGGTGCCTCAGCAAGGAGTTCCCTAAAGCCTGTGGGCAGCCCTGCCTGGGGGTCACCTCTGCAAAGGGTGGCTGCAGAGCCCCCCCGCCCTCTGAAAACCCTGTCTGTGTGGCTGTGCAGCAGCAGGGGGGATGCTCACCTATTATTTTTAGGTTTTAGGATTTTTACATCATCAATTTTTTTTTTTTTTTCCATAGTGGTGTTTCCCTTGCGTTGAGAACCTGAATGCCACATGCAGAAACACAACAGAATTTTCGGCTGTTCTGGGGCAAGCTGTGGTGCCTCAGGTCTGCAAAGCTGTGAAATCTCTGGAAAGTTCTTGCAAAGTCTGTCTGAGCTGCTCAGGATTTTGGAGAGCACCTTAAAAACATGGTTTACTCCTTCCATGTTATCACAGAGCAAAATTTGGTTGTACCAGCGATTTTCTAATTTGAGCCCTTTTTGTAAAACCACAATGCTGGGCGGAACAATTTTGGGCCTTGAACATTATCAGAGAATTCAATTTCCTAGACATCTCCAGTGCTGAGCTGCTCTTGTTTCTAACAGTGTGTGCTTACATTCTCTCCTTGCATTTCTATTGACAAAGAGACATTTAGAACCTTAAAGCTGATTTTTTTTTCTAACCTAATAATTGCATGTTAGGCTCATGAAAGTCTCTTCAAGGGATTTATGCTTTAATTTCATTCTCAAAGTCTCAGTCTTATTAAGTGACAGTGATCTTGGGATATTAAAAAGTCAATTACGTGATGACTTTTACTAGTCCCATCTTCTTTCAGAACCTCACAAATTATCATTTTGTTATTATGGTCTGTGGTGGAAACCTATTCTTGGTCTGAGTGGTAAGACAGGTGCTTGTCATTTTGAAGGCTCCAGTAAAGGTATTTTAAGGCAGTACTTAGCAGCATAAATTAAGTGTTCTCTAATAATCTGTGTGAAATGTTAAAGATTTTTCCATTCAGTTATAAAAATAGACCAGGGAAATTATGACACACTTTCAAGATTGGATGATGTTTTTATGTCTTTTCATAGGGCAGCTGATTTCTGGCTACTTCTTTTGTGATAGCAGGATGTAATCCCGGTTGCTGGCTCTTTCCAGCGGCAGGACTCTGGACACAAATGTCAGTGCTGAATGGCAGGACTGGTAGGTTACAGCCTCCCAGGCAGGTCTGTGGAAGTGTGCACCATCCCCTGGGACCACTGTATGGTGGGAGGTTGGTAGATCCAGAGGGGGGAAAAAAGGATCACAGTGAAGAAAACACCAGCCAGAAACTGGGTAAATCAGGGATGGAAATGCTCTCGTGCACCACCTCTGAGCACTGCACTTGCTCTACAGTACATTTTCTTGTGCTTTCGTCCAGCTTGTTTTGTGGTTTACTGTTTGCAGTGAAACAGATTTGACTGTTTCCCTTGGGAAACCATAACGAAGTAACCACACAGCACTTGCTGTCAAGTAATTTTTTTTAATTTTCACTTGATTTTGTCTCTCTTATTTACATAATGCCTCATAGTTCTTTGTATTTCAGTTCTAAGTATTTCTCATGTAAACACATCCTTAAAATATCTGTTGACTGCTTTCCCTGCCTCAGGTTTCAGCCAAGCTATATCTAAATGATCTTGAATTTCTTTTTTTTTTCTCATGTTAGTGTTACAGATTCTATGGTTAGGCGTTTTGTGGGTTTTGTTAATGCTGTAGCTTGTTTCCCTTCTCAGCACTACCACCCTCTCGCCTGCCACCAGTGGGCTTACAGCAGTGTGGTGTCCAAAGGCAGCTGCTGGATCACACCGTAAGGACTCCCACTGAGCTCCTGTTGTGGCAGCGCTGGCATAGACAGGAAAAAAAAGCTGCTGTTAAGGTTTGGTAAGATAAAAGCAAACAGCCGCAGCAGGGCACTGTAAGAAGTCATAGTGTTGCTCTTGCTCCTGTACAACAGCTGACTGCATGCACACTTTTTGTCTGGACTGCCCACTTCTATTTTAGGCATTTCTTAGATTGGGGCCTCTTCTTCTTAAGAGAGAATTTCTTATTACAGTTGGTCTTTGATCTCCAAGTGCAGGTCCAGGCACAAGTACAATTTGCAATTATTTCTTAACAGCAGAAATTCAAATAGTGGTTGTGTTGCCTTTTTTAAAGCAAGTTCTGTCTCAGCTAGTGAGTATCTGCAATTTGAGCTATTGTTCATCAGATATAGGGTTGTGGGTTTTTTTGTTCCAGTGAAGAATTCTACCATCAAGAAATTGGACAGTTCTTTGGGTAAATGATCCTCCTTTAATCTCCTTGTCCTTCCTCTTGGATTCTTTTGTATCTTTTATAGATACAATAATAGAGATGAAAACCCTGCAATATTTCACTCTTTTAATTGATGATGATATCAACATAACACAGGTGGCATTTTTCCTTTTTTCTCATTCAGTTTTGGGTAAGGTTAGTGAGTGGGTGAGGTGGCCAAACAACGCTGCCACAGGCTACTGTACTGATTTCCCTAAGAGCAATGAGGCTATTAACTCCTTTCCTTCATCTAGCTGTATATTTGTAGAAGCCTTGGGAGGATTTACCTTCTCAGGGGGGCAATGAATTTCCTTTTCAGTTAAAATTTATTCAAACAAAATGAACACAAGTCACTTTTAAACAAAAAAGTGGTGGGTTGCTTTTTATTATTATTTATTTTAAAACTCATCTATGATTAAAAAAAAAAAAATAAATCAAGTTCGCCAGCAAACAGGAGATCCAAACAAGAGATTTAGATAATATGTAACCATTTAAAAAAGTTCTAGAGTAAGAGCTTAAAATATTATACAGGAATTATATTTTTCTTATTTTACAACTAGCTCTACTAAGTAATGGAGTATTGTGATAACATACTCTATAAATACCTTTACATAAATGCAGCTGACTAGATGTATTTTCTGCCTGAGAATCTGGATTAGTACATGGTTTGAAATATTGCTGTATTGCTTTAAGTAAGTAGAAAGCCCAAATATTGTTAATGTGCACCAGAAGTGATGGGGTACTTGAGAATATGGCTGGTAAGCAGTTACTTAGATTAATGAGCAGGATGTCTGCAGTCCACTAAAGAGCATCAGCAATCACTCAGACACCTGAGATGATACTGCACAGTGTGGATATTGAGACCAGAAAAATTTGAAATATGATGCTGAAATTACATAATATTTTTGCAAATAGGTGAAGTTTGGAGTCAAGCTTAGTGTATTCATAAACTAATTAACAAAGGAGATTAAAGGTAAGTGGGAGATGCATGACTAGAGGTATAATCAATAGGAATACACACAGTAAAATGAATAAGAAACTGATTAAATGGATACAAAGGGGGATTGCGAACTGGATTTTGACCTCATGGTATGTTGCTTGGCTAGCGATGTCTGTGCAGCGTTGCACTTGCCACGTACTATTCTGCCTCAGTAAAAGGATCTGGGTGGCAAACCCAGTCCTGAAACACTGTGCTTAGAGAAAACTGAGTGAGCAAGCCTGTGTTCGGTCTGTTGTAATGGAGATTTGTTCCAGGGACTGCAGAGTGGAGGAGAATAAAGGGTCCAAACCCACATTTCTACGTTGGTTCAGGCTCAATTAAGTGACCTTTCTGCCTTTGCAATTCCCTATTTCTTAATAGATAGTAGTTAATAATTTTAATTATCTGCAACCAAAACAACATGGCATCTTGATAAGAACAACTTGTCAGGGCAGGTAAACGCACAGGGCTTTATAAAGTTGACAGTGTCTCTCTAGGTAGCAACTGTTTTTGATGGATGGTCCCTGAACTGCTTAAGGTGCGTCTGAAATATTAAAAGAGAAATGGTTGGTTTGTTTTCTGGCTAGCTCCAGCTTGAGCATTAGGTCACGTCAAAGTCGAAGTGTAGTTGTTAATGATCGGTGTTAGCTGTGATGCTGAACCTTGAGGGATGAAATGGGAAAGGGGGTTTAGGACTAAATTGGCATATCGCCTAGGTGTTGGGAAGGGAAAGGCAAGCTGAAACTCTCAGGGAGTGCCGTGACAATGTCCCGTATTCACTTGTCAGTGTCTTTCACTCAAAACCAGAAACAAAATGACTTCATTGACACTGAATGGATAATCCCACCTCCATGCTTGTGCAGCAACTAATATTAATCCCCATGACTTCAGACCATTACTGGCACTGTGAACTGTGTCCAAATTAGACAGGTTATTTTCCTTAATCAACCACTGATTTGTTTTGTCCAGCAGCTTGTCAAATGACACAATGACAAGTTTTGGATAATTAAATAAATATAGGCCAATTAATTCCCAGTATTTTGCCATTCCATTGATCCAAAAGGCAGAGGAAAAATACCTTTAACAAACACATTTTCAAGGAAATTATAATTTTCTTTGTGTTACGAGTAATGCAATATTAAGCACATACCTCAACAACTCTTGAGTTATGTCTGCATCTTTGATGTTAGTGATCAAATATTCATTGCCTTGATTATTCAAATAATTAGACATTTTATCAGTTTCTTTGAAAAGCTCAGAAATCCCTTGAAGGGGTGTTCAATATTTAGTTTACTGTCAGCAGAAGAGTCATCAGGCAGGAGGATGCTGTGACAGGGAAAAAACCCAAGTGTTTGTTGCAGAAGGTCTCAGATTTTCAAAGTGAATGCTTTACAACTTTTGTTGTGTTGTAGCTACTTCTTGCTCAAAAACTGGAGGCCAGGTCCTCACCTGAGGATACTCATCACAATTCCAATAACTCTAATGGAAGCACAGCCAGGCCAGCCCAGGGCACGCTGGTCTTTTAGATGAAATCCCTTACACCGCTGAAGGGTCTCCTCAAGCACCCATTCTTCTTTGTCTTAAATGGTGTTTAAAGACAATATGGTGAGTAAACTCTGCATTCCACCCTTGCAGAAGAGGTGATGAATATGCTTAAAAATAGAATTAAAGATCACGTATAATTAAAACTACATATGTAAATTCCTGTTTCTTTATGAATAACGAACAGTGGCACCAATGTTTTAAGGTTATAATTTAGCAGTGGCTTAAAAAGAAAAATTACATATTTAGATCTTTATTATGCTTAATTGTTTCAAGCTTTCTGACTACTGTGTGGATGTCGTGGAACATTAGAATAAAATCAGCTCAGTGCTCATGCATAATGTGAGAGAAATTTTTTGTTTGTTATAATTTCTACTCTTTCATATTAATTGTAATCAGCACAGAATGCAGGCTTTAGTTGTCTTGCTAATGATAAATACAAATATAGCAACAGTGGTTTTCGTAAGATTTATTTATTTATTTCACCCCGGATGTACTCCATGCCAAGCATATCTCTAAAGAGAGAACAACGGGAGCTTGTCAATGTGCACACACTGTTGAAATGAGGGGGTGTAGAATGTACGTATGGGGGGTTTTGTTGAGAGATGAAATATAAAAGTGCTTTCCATCACTTTCTGCTACAGGTTTTTGTCATGGCTCCACAAGTTTATATAAGCATGCAGAAACACATTCTCAAAAAAGACAGAAGTGGCCTGATTTAAATGTTAATTATTTTACAGATTCAATCATGATAACCACTATCTATAAGAAAAAAGGTCAGCATGAATGCTTCATAATAAAATACTGTTACACCTATACGTAAGTATAAGTAACATTTTATCTGTATAAGTACATAACGAGTTTAGACAAGAATCTGGGGAACATATGAGACAATAAATTTATCAAGTTGTTTCTAGAACACCTTTTCTTTTGGGACAGTGCATATCCATTGTAACTATATCACAGAAAACAGAATAGTGACAAACAGGACAAAACCATAACCATAGTAAACATATTTGCATGGTACTTCTGACCCTATCAAAGGCCATAAAGGTCTGGAAATGCATTTTGCCTTCTGTAATTTTATTCCTAACAGGCCCCCAGGCTGGAATACTGCAGACTGAAACGTGGTCAAGGACAGGCATGTGAAGTCAGCACAGCTATGTGAGCAGAGGGTGACCAGTCTCGCAATGGAGGAACTTCTTTGGAGTCCCAGGGTAGGTGGCCAGGTCTGACACCCACTATTACTGCTCACACACTCCCAAGCTACAGACGCCAGAAACACCAAGCCTGGAATATGCGAACAGACCTGGAACACTTGGGCCATTTGGTGTCACCATCCTAAACTACGCCATTGCAATAATGAATAATACAAAGACTTAAAAACACAATCTTTTTTCTTTTTTTTTTCTAACTAGCTTAAGTGTTTCAGGTGCTTTTATGACATGCAGATACGTAATTTCTGAAGAAAAATACATGCTTACCTATATTCAAGCACTACATTTTCAAGAGGCTTTTCTTTTTCTTCAGTACTGGATCACAAATAAAAAGATTGTGGTTATTACAAAGGAGTCAAGGAGAAAGAGGACAAGTGGGAGCATTAAAAGCAGGTAAGTGTTTTTATTTTCGTTCTTGTTTTGTTACCCTTCAAACTAAGACATGACCTCACTACGTTCTTTCCTTTAACAATAATGTTCCATTCATACCGACAGAATCCAGGGTTTCTATGGAATTCAAACAAAATACTAAAATAATTCTTTAAGCAGTATATAAAAAATTCATTGTCTTACAAAGGCCAAGCAAGTCTGAGTGCCAGCAAAATAATGCGCTGACTCTCTCTGATGGATGTTATCATTGCTCACTAGCATGAGTTTTGCACAAATGGTATTTATTGCCTGCAAAATACAAGAAATGACTGGCTTGTGTCAAACTGGGCCACGAATTGGAAGCACTGCATGAGAGACAGAGAAGGTACAAAGTCAAAGGAACACCAAGTTATGGAAATGCCCACTTGCCACAAGGCAGCCATTGTCTATTGTAACAAATTCAGAGCCATATGGTAGCAATTGTTGTCAATTCATGTCACTTGACATAAGAAACAACAGTCATGACACCAGTGGAGTGTCTCCTTGTTTATTTTCAGATGTTTGTAGCTCCTTTGTAAATGGTTCATCAGTAGGAAAGGTGACAGACTATTGAATAGAGATTTAGTACATGTTCTTCAAATAGGATCTGTTTAGGCTGTAGAAGCAGAGGTTTTGTTGATTTCTTCCATAGCAAACTACTAAAAGAGTTTTCTTAAGAAAGTCTGTGGATATCCTATAACAGAGAAGACCAAAGAAAATGGAGAGGAGGCCCATTTTCTCTGACAGCTCAAAGAAATAGAGCAAAGACTATTTATCCTTTACACCAACCAACATAAGAGAAGGAATTCTGCACAGAAGATGCTAAATCTGCCAGGCAATCAAGTCAACATGTCTAACACCAAAAGAATTTTTTTTTTTTTTTGTGAGGGGGGTGAATGATCTCTGCACAGAGTGACTTTGAAATCGAGTTAATGGCTATGCCTTTCTATTCCTTGTGTAGTCTTTAGTCATTGCAAGATTTTACGCAGAAGCCTGCAATAGTGAATATGAGCAAGAAATAAAGCCACAAAAATGTTCTGCTTGAAAGCAGCCAATTAAACATGTAACTCTTCTTAATGGGGAGAAGTGAGTAAACAAAATCCTAAGTGGAAATTCAACATCTTTTTGTATTATTTCATATAATGAGATGTAACCTTCATAGTTCTCCAAGTGCATAGTTCTAGAACAGACCTTGTCCTAGAGAAACTGCTGAGCACAGCTTTTATATTGTTGTATTAATGCAATTTATTTACTGTGAAATGTTCGCATTATTGAATCCTATTTTTCTACCAGCTGGTCGTACCGTGAAAAGCAAACCATCCAGCTTAAATAAATAAAACAATACCATTGTGCTGGTAAGTCAGAAGGTAGGCTATTCTCTATAATGGAAATGCAAATATGAATGCAACTGTTATATCATGGATAAATGGAACTTACAGAAAGGTGGTGCAATGTTTTTCCCCTGTTTTGTTCATATAATCATTAGGTCATGTACTAATCCATCCTTTCTTTGCCATAGACCATACATTGTAGAGCACTGTTGTTATGGAAGAATGGTATTTCAAAAGGCTTTATGAACATTTCTTTCCTGATCTAGTAGCTTGGTGATCTAAGGTTGAGGTATTGAATTACCAAAGATCTCCAAAAGTTTTTTCATAGACACGTCCTCTTCGCTGAAGATTACTTGAGATAATAGCTGTTTTTCTGTGGGCCTCTTTTTCATGTTGGAAAGTATTCTCAGTACAGCATCCTTTTAGGCAGCTCTCAGCACTCCAAACAATAAGCTGCTGACCATGCTACTTACTCACGGTGTTCTCTGTCTATTTTTGTACTAAATTCAGGAACTATATTAATTAAGATTAAGAACAAATGTATAACCAGGAAAACTGAAGATGACTCAACTTTACAGTAAACATTTTTGTTGTCATAATTTTTTTTAGTATTCTAAAAGACTGGTAAATGTTTTTTTAACATTGGGGTATTTTTTCTTTCTTTCTTCTGGTTTTGTTTTTTTTTTCTGTGCACACAATGAAGTTCAGAAGAGTCTGGGGGTATCATCAGAACTGGAGGATTGCGAAGTCTAAGGTAGGTGAAGGGGGCACATAACTATTGAGGGGCAAGAGTTGAAGGTGCTGAACCAGGCAGACTTCTGGACCACAAAGCAATGCAGAGCCCAAAAGTGTGGGTTTGATGGTTGTCATATTAATCCTACTTTAATACTTCTAATATGTATGCTGGCCTTGAAGAAAGGGACTTGTGTACAGAACATTCCCTCCCTGCTGTCCGTGACTTTGAAGCTCTCAGATGCATGATAGACCCACTTGAATAAGCAGCTACATTTCTTGGTGCTTATCCAAGGCAACTGAAACTGTGAAACATTTGAGGATCACCTTTCACATTACATCTGTTTTCTTCAGGAAATAAATTCTCACTTCAGCTTGGCCTGTGCTATATAAGTATACAAATCAAGACGTTTTTCTGATTGAAAGGGCACAAGGAGATTGCTGCAGGCTACAATACCATGCCTGTGTGGAATAAAGAGAGATAACCAAAAGAGGGCTCAAAAGTGATAATACACAGGCAAAGAGTGCCGTTTTTCCAACACAACACACCTTCAGCACCACTTGCTCAGGGAAATAGTGCTTGCTTTATATTTCAGTGACACTAACAAGGATTCCTGTTAAAAGATGTAACGGCAGGATTCAGTACCTGTATTAAGGCTACAGTATTTGAAAATTAGCTGATGAACTGCACTAATGCTATCTCAAAGATCTGGATGAGAATGGCAAAATATTTTCATTTCAATATACAATTAATACTGAAATGGAAGAGGAAATTTCAAACCATCTTCTAAGCTAGGATTTTTATGCTCATATCCTCAATAACTTTGAATCTGAATTTCATTTTCTCTTCCAGTTGAGTCTGATCCAGTTTCCCTGTAAAGGACAGAAGATTTTTCTATTGGTTTCAATGGGAGCTAAGTGAGGTGTCATGGGCAAGGTCAAACAGGTGAGTGAGCATTTATATAATCAGGTATGAGCATTCACAATTCACGAATGGATAACGTATGGTAATACATAGTACCCTATGGGAATACTGAGCACCTGGAGAATGATGCTCATCAGGCCACACCCTACTATACAGCTGGGACCATCTCCTCTGAGGTCATTACAACGTACTATATAATATATCCACATCAGCCTACCTACAGACTACCCTGTATCGAGACAGTGCACTGTGCAGTAACGCTGCATCAGCACAACACCCAAGGAGTTGGATAAATGAGTCTGTGCTGGGTTGTGTACAACATCCTCTTGGACCAAAAGTAAGTCTATGTGCCTGAATGGATCATTTGAGATGGTTATTTTAAAATTCTATTTCTTCTCTATAGTCTATAAAGGTAATTTTTTAATTCAGTATGGTAGAACCAACAGTGTTACAAGGCACTTCTCCCTTCATGCTTGTTAAATAATACTTTTCCAAACTGTAGGTAACAAGGTCCTTATCTCCAGGAGGTAAGAATAAGAGATAGCCCTGTCATATGGATCATTTTTGCTTGCCTGTCTGGAATTTTTATCACAATGCCAGATCCTCCACAGAGCAAAGAAAATGACAGAGGAAGCCTGGACAACATTCTCCAGTGCCTGTTGAGGTCCTTAGCCTTTAAGTATTTCAGGCAACACTTCAGATTCAGAATGAAAATGGACAAAGGAAAATATGGACTGAGTTTTTCAGGATGGGAGTTGCTTGAAGAGCTAGAGAGAAGATTTATCAGGGTGTGGAATAGGTTTCTAGTGGAAAGTTATGGCAAATTAGCCTGAATATAGTACTCAAATATATGTCAGGAAGCAATTCCAGAGAGTTATGGCAATAAGCAAAGTAGCCTACAGGTTTTTCTCATCTGGACAGTTTGGGAATGAGTCTGTGATTGGTTTCTCTCACAGCACAGTCTGTAGCTGGTAAGCAAGGAGGGGAAAAAAGTACTTTTTTTTGTTTGTTTTGTTTCCATTATTTTACACTATGGCCACTAGGTCATCCAGCTCTCCATGTGCTCATTACTATGTAAGTCAAGTTGCCCACTTACCCTATAGCACTCTGGAAACAATTTTGATTATAGAACACCATCAGTATCTTAGAGGTGGTGACAGGAAAGCAGGGGGACAAAACCAGAAGGGAAAGACCAGAACTGTTCATCTCATCATTCCCCTAGCTGCCATAAGAGCATTCAGCTCAAAAGAACATTTTTTCAGGCCGTGTTCAATCTGCTGCAGTTTTAAATGTCTCAAGTGACAGGGAATATTTTCTCACTACTTACTGGGAAGTTAGAGTGTGTCAGTTCAAACTAATATCTGGTTTGACGGTGACATTTACAAGTTGCCTGCTCCACTGAGCTCAGTGTGCAAGATAACAGCTCACATTCTGAAGTCAGTTCCTTAATTATCTTGTCTTCTCCCCAAAGATTTGTCAGGAAGCCTTCTGATGATATCCCAGATAGATGTGCTATGCCAGTGAAGCATGGTTTTGACTTTGTCAGGCTTTCTGGGTTCCTGAAGACACCTTGCATGGTAGGAAGAAGTGACTCAGCAATCGTTCCAGTGCTTGTTCCTCCCACCCCCTTAAGATTTTCCTTAAAATGTGTTTGCTTCAGGGTTATTCAACTTTTTCATCATACATTCAAACGGAAAGAAAGAAGAAAAATCTTCCCTCAAACAATGTTCTGTATTATTGAAGGCAGTTTGAAGGAAAGATCTCGTATCTAGGACAGAGTAGAATATAAATGAACATGGAAAGGGCAAAAGGAAGTTTAACACAGTGTATGGAATCCAGAATGTTCTATAATGAAATTCTTGCTTGTTAAATAGACCTGGGCTCTTTTCCCTTCTTCATAGATTTTCCACTGAAATTTTTTATTAGCAGCCACAAAGCTGGGGGAGAAGAGACCGAAGGTCTCGAATTGCTATGTGATTTCACGTGTTTTTCTCTCCTTCATGTAACATTGTGGAGGACAAATAGATATAAATTTTAGGATTTTGGAATGATACTTTCTGTATAAGTAGAAGTTAATTATAATTCCTTCCAAAGTAAATCCTTACGATCTCATCAAATTACTGTATTAAAAATAATGATAAAAATACCTTTTCATGTAACACTCTCAAATACAGAAAATATAAATCAATTTTCAGAAAACCAGCCTAAATTAATGCAAAAAACCTTTTCTGCGGATGGTTATACAGACACTTTGAAAATTTTTCTTGTTCATATCTACAATCACCTACAGTGGCACAATAAAATCCTCAAGTCCTCCATCTGACTTGCTGCAACCATGGCAGAGAAATTAGAGAGGAAACTTTGAAATAAAAATATGCTGTGATTTTGTTAAAATATTTTACTCCTGAGCACCTGAAGTAAAAGAAGAAGAAAAAAAAACACAAAAAACCAAACCCCACAAATGCTTCAATATGTTCTTTGACGGAATAATTGCTTAGTGAATAAGTGATGCAGAAGGGGCATCTATATTTGCCCTGGTGAAGCTATATAACATCCATATAAGCAAGGTGAGAAAATATGTACTAGCACTAATCAACAGTACTAGCAAAGTTGCTGAAAATATACTTTCCTAGAAGATTTAATACTTTGCTCTAAAGCTGGAAAGGTATTTCAGACAGAGGTCTGTCAGTGCTTTCATTAACTTAAATGATGGAAGGCTGTGCTCATGTAAAATTTGCAGCGTACATTAAACTATCAAGGGTAACAGCATTCTTGAAGCCAGAATTAAGATTCAAAATGATCCTGATAAATTGGAAAGATGGTCAAGATTCAATGAGATGACATTCAAAGTGGGCAAGTGGCAATGTACTATCTAGTGTCACAAGAGAAGACCTGAACTAAAGTGCCTGTCAATAGTGTAGCACTGTGGCAGAAGTGAAAATCTCATCTAGCTGTATGTTAACAGCAATGTCACATATGAAACATGGAAGATAAATTGTTCTTTGGAACTTGGCACTGATGAAGTCTGGTCCAGAGAACTTCATCCAGGAGTATTGTATTTTGACAGAAAAAAAGGTGTAGGTAAACTGGCAGGAGCTGAGAGGCATCAAGAACAACAGGAATTTTAACAAACGTGTCTGAGTAAAGATAAAATAAATTGGAGCTTTTTAATTTTAGAAAGAGAGAGAGGCAGAAACACAGAAGCAAAGAAAGAGAGAGAAGGAGACAGAGGCAGGCAGGCAAGGGCTGGTGTTGGGGGCAAGCATGAGCACTGCCTGCTGGTATGTGGAAGTTGTTAAAATCAGGCACTGTCTTCTGTGTTCCACCACCTGCACTGGAGGAAACAAAAGGCAATATTACTGTGGTTTTTGAAAAGTTTACACTTGGAAATTAACAAACATTTTCATGGTTATTGAGTCAACGGACAGACAAAATCTGAAGTGTGTATGATGGGTTAGAGGGCTCCTTTGTCCAGGAAAGGCATGTGGCAGTGATGGGGTGGCTCCCTGGTGCCCATGTCAAACCAGAATAAGAGAATAGCCAAGGGAAGTCTGATGTAAAAAGTTATTTTTAATCTTGATTTTTTAATACAATAATTTGATGAAATTGTACAGATTTATCTTGGAAGAAACTACAAATAATTTCTGCATATACACAGAGAAGGAACAAGTGGAGCCAAGGGAAGAGGCTTTGGCCCTTCCAGCTCCCACCTACCTTCACACTGGTACTTCCAGGACTTCCCAGGTGAGACAGCGCTGGGAAGATGGAAGATACCCGTGCTGCTGCTGCAGCAGATGAGAGGACCCAATGGAGGTACGGATGCCCTGAGATCCCATCGCCTCACTGCTCACCAAGAAAAGACATGCTGGGCACACTTTCTTCAATTTGAGGTAAACGTAGGGTTAAACAAACATCACTTGAGGTTGATCAAAGTATTCCAAGTCCTTTCTAAATGCAAGGTGATTTGACTAGCTCTGTTCTTGAGGCCTTTCCAATTATTCGGTGACCAGATACACAGATTAAAGCATACCTTGCAATCTATAACCTAAGGCAAAACCAGTGAATGTAATCAACCTGAGGGAAATCCAACAGACATTTCTAAGGGACAAGGACACTTGCAATACTGAGAGTATATAAGCACATATGTTTGTTATCTATACATCATGAAGTATCTAAAGATGCAACTGGGGACAGACCTACCCCAAAAGACTGAAGATTGCAACATGTTTATTTTGCTTAGAAGGTACTTAAAATAAGTTTTAAAAACAAACAGCAACAAATGCAAGACAAAAACTGTAACCCAGTCCTTGATCAAGACGTAGTTCTGTACCATTTTCTACTTCTGAAAAATGTCATGGCACTTGTACAGAACAGCAAGGAAGCTAAACAGTGGAACTGACATTAATCATATATTATTCTCCACTTCAAATGTCCAAAAAATTATCTACATTATTCAGCAGGTTTGACACTTGCCACAATATTCAAGCAAAGCCTATTCTTCTTTCTTTTTCACAACTCAGCCTACAAAATCTCTCTCATTACTGCTAAGGACAAGGCACAAGAATTATGATTGCATCCACCCTCCTACAACGATAAGCTCCACGCAATTCTCTCCAGCCATTCTTTCCCACACTTCTGACACACAATATAGGCTAAGAGATTTAGATGCTGAATCCCGTGTAATGCTGTTAACCACAATAACAAAGTAACTCTGTTGACATATTTTAAGGCATTTGCAGTCACAGTTAATAAAGCCGAGCAGTCAGTACTAGATCTGAAAAAATGCTTGAGCTAACATTACAGGGTGGTTTGGGGTTTTTTTTCTTCTTTTTTCAAAAATGTCTGATTTTTATATTTAATAGTGGCATTGGCTAAAGAGCGGAAAGCCTGTACCCTCAGTGGTGGAAATGAGGATGGTATTTTTTATGCTTTAGATCTAAGCAAATTTAAGAACATAATTCCTATGGGCTCTCATAATTGGACTTAAAGTGGATTTAGGAGCAAAACATTAAGCATAGATCTTTTTTAGCAGTTGTCATAACTGATGAATGCTAAGGCAGAAGGCATTCAAAGGATACAGATAGCATTTAGGTATTCTGATCCTAGCGAAAAACTATGGGGTTAACAACCTCTCTGCCATTCATTTGGAAATATCTCTAGCTTTTGGTAGAATTGTTGAAAAACTTCTCCTGGGTGTCTCAGTAGTTTATACAGTGGCTGCTTGGGCTAAGCAGCTTTGTGGTCCTAGCTAATTCATCTTTTCAAAAAGCTAAGTGTGAAATGGGTATTCTTTGAGACCTTGGTTTTGCCCAGCTCCAACTTCAAGTGAGTGGCATGCTGTTGGTTATAAAACAGAAAGTAAGATTGGGAAGCACTTGCCCAGAAAAAGGAAAATTCTGAAGAGAAAAGAGAATGCCAGGGAGCAACTCCGGCTAGGATCACAGATTGTTGCCCAGGGAAATAAAATAATAAGATGTTACGGGGAAAGGTCGAAGAATGAATGACTACACAGCAAGAGAGAATAGAAGCATAGGATACATTCACAGCTGCCATCTGAAATACACTTGCTTGCTTTTTCTGCCCAGGAAAAAGCTATAGTTTAACCAGAAATTAAACTGCTATCATTTATGTGCTTCTTCCATCAAGAGAAAGGTCCAAGCAGTATTTGTGCTGTACATGGTGATACTTTATGCTATGTGTGCTATGCACACTTCATTACCAGGACACTGCCAGATGCACTAAAATACCAGGTATTCAGTGTATTACCTGGGAGTCTTCTGTGGGTCCTTCCTCAGATTAAGGGTTTCTGTGTTATTTAAGCGTCTGATCCCAGTCTCTGCTGCAGCCTGGAGAGTGCTGCTGATGCCAGCTGCTTACAGGTTAGTGATGACAGTTCCTGAAAGGAATTTCTGCCCAGTTTGGATGTGGATGAAAATTTTCTACAGAATGTATGCTGAAAATCCCTTAAAGGACTAGAAATCCCTTAAAGAACTGAAAATACCTCTCCAGAGCATTTCTTGCCTACATTTATCCTCTTTCCTCTTCTTATTTCTGTTCCTTTTGCTTTTCTGTTGTCTCTCTGCAGCCACAGAGCTGGGTGATCTCCCATGACAGGCACAGGCTCTAAGCAAAGCATGCTGCATATTGCACTATCTCTATTTATATGGCTCCCCAGTAACTAAAAAATACATCTAAAGAATGCCATTGAAGTATCTGTCTTTCTTATCTGGACCACTGTAGAGTAGACCTGGCCATAATACCGGGGTTTCTTCACAGCAATATTTGTGGGCAAAGTACACTGCAAAAAGCAAAGCAGATATTTTTTAACAAAACCACAGTAATATTTTTTGCCAAAAGAAAACCCCTTCTCTCCAAAAAGAGTTTGGGGAGCAAACTACTTCTTCAAAGCCTCCCTGTGTTGGTCAAGTTTCTCCTGGTAGAAGGTTTTGAACAAGATATAACAATCTTGTCTCATCTCAAAGCTTTTCCTATAGAAAATGTGTCACTTGGTCTAGTTGATTAGTCTAATTAAGTCAGAATCCACAGAAAGAAAGGGAAGCCAAGAAGAATTGTAAACAATTCTTTTCACATCATCTACTGAAAAAAGACCTGCTGTTGAACTAGAGAAAGCACCGGTGCAACTGGGGTGTCAGAGATGATCACAGTTAGGAAACCCCTACAGCCATAAACTTCACGGCACATATACAGCGACAGCCTCTGCACAAGGCACGAGGCAAAGAAAATGAGGCTGTTTTCTGGATACAAATCACCATCAGCACTAGCAATGAGACTGCCCATGCCTTACCTAAAGCAAACAGAATTGTTTTTGCTTTAATGCATGTTCACTCACTATGAATTGTTTTCAAACATCTATTTGAGTCTGGTAAGTTCTGCTTGCACTTCCACCTCTATCCTGTGAAAGGATGGTGGGGGGAAGTCACAGTGGCTGAAACTAATTCTGTTCTCAGCTCTGGCCAACAGCACATGCAAACTTGACTTAATCTATGATATGGCAGTATTTAGCCCAGTGTTTGCATGGTGTTTATTTTCTTCCCCTTTGTCAACTGGAGCTTCAGTGCCTTATGTCCAGGATTCTCCTTGTATGTTCACCTGCTTCTGCCCTAACCAGTTTGGACATCAGCTTTTCAGAGAAAGCGCTGTCCTGTCTTAGGTACAAGCTTTGCTATAGGACCATTCAAATGACGTGAAGTGAGATATTAGCTGATAAATTAGGAGTTCAACTGACTGCTTCTTTTGTCTTTATTTTGTATCTTCTCCATTTCTGTGGTTTAAAAAATATGTTAACACCACCCAGAGCTTGAATGCCACCCCACTGAGAAGGGAATACTAGTGAGTAATGTGAATTTAGGTATTTAAGCAGAACATCCAAACTAACACTGTAATACCTGAAGAAGTAGTCTTCAATTCTTAGAACTGCTACAAAAAATTAAAGTGATATTTTAAAGAGATTGAAATACTAATTATTGCTTTAACTGAGATCCCATTTATAGCAAACTATACTTAAAATTTCATCAAGAAAACATGTGCAAGAGGGACCATTCATATCTACCTCGTTTGTGGGGCAGCAGCTGTAAATTCAGTTTATAGGTAAGTTATTCAAATTAATACGAAATGAACCAGCAGACTTACCAGGAGAAAATTTCTTGTCTTCTCCGAAGCTCAAAGAAATGAGAAAGCAAAGCTGGGGAGAGGGGTGGAAGAAAGAAAGAAAAAAGTCTATTACAGCTCAAATTTGAGGCAGTAAATCGTAAGGTTTTTTTCTCTCTACTTAAGGTAGAAACTCAGCACAAATAAATAAACAAGAAAGATCTGACACAGGCTGCCACTTCTTTCCACATTCACTCAACTAAATCATCCCTTGTGCTTGGATCAATTTAAGGAGCAAAGCAGTATTCTTTCTAACCTAACGATTTAAAGAAGACCACCTGTAGAGTAGGTGGTACCTCACAAACTCTTGGCCTTTCTCTGTATGATGCCCGCAGAGTGCATGTCACTGTTCAAGACACTTTCTGTGCAGCTGCTCTTGCTAAATTCCTCCCAAAACTTCGACTGTTTTCTTCATGCTCCTATTCCTTCACTGTTTCTTGTCTGACTTGCTTCTGACCTTGTGGGAAACATGCACCAGTCATCTCTTGGTGGCTTCCTGGGGATGTATCTCACTGGCTTTTAATTTTGTCTTTGGAAGTACATACCATCATTTTTATAAAAATTCAGACCAGCCAGTGCTTTGGGAGCTACCTCAACTCAGGTAACCAGGAAGCAGCAGAGCTCACCGGGTAGGACACCGGCATGGGCCTCTGAAGAGCTGGGTTCTGCTTCTGCCTCCAGCCCAGGCACATTCAGCAGGTGTGGGTAAGTCCTTTCACCTCTCTGTTTATGAACTCTTTGCATATTTGGCATTTATTTTCAAAGATCTTTTAGATTAAGAGCATTCATTCCTATGTGCTTGCATAGAATCTGATAGAACGTGGCCCTGATTTCACTTGAGCTTACTGAAGTATGAAGAAATAACTAGAGAGGTCCTACATTTCAGAGAGGCAGATAGAAGCTGAAATCAGTAGTACAACTGCCAATTCTTATTACTGTCAATACACTTATTTCTTAACTAGTTCTTTCTTTAAGACATAGTCACAATTATCTCCTATGCAGCATATAGAAGAAAACTAGCAAATAACCCGTCTTTGAAAACCAGAGAAAGTGTGTGGTATAAAAGAAAGAAGTGATGTGTGTTGAGACAAGGAACCAAATTTCTTTGCTTATTCTTGTAAGAGCACAATGACATGCATCCAGGTTTAGACATTATTTACTTTCTGAAATATTTTTTAGAGACTGTATTATGGTCATATTCACAATTGGCCTCCGAGAAGGACATGGACTTGGAGCTTGTTCAGAGTAATTTAATCAATCTTATACAAAAAAGCAACAGCCAACCATTACGGCCCGAGTCAATACTAAAATGATTTCCCAAAACTCATTTCAAAGTCACTTCCAGGAAACAATTGGTAGCTTCAAAACTCTGAGGCTCAACTATAAATTTAATTTTCTTTAAGGTCTGTAATTGAGCTTTTTTAATAAAAAATATGGTGTACTGCCACTTCCTTTAAACAAAATATTGTATGTTGGGTGGCATGCACTTTAGTTCCTGGTAAATCCTCATTTTTACCATGAATCAATATATATTGTAAGGTTGTTACCACCTCATAGTGACTAGAAATATAAACGCAACTCATTTTGTTACAAGAAGAATAAACACATGGCATAAATCTAATTTGCCTGCCTACCTACCAGATGGAGAAAAGAACAGGGCCAAGTCACTGATGGAGTAACTGTTTAATCACATCAGCTTGTTGACTTACTTACAAATACAAACAAGTCCACTTGCACCTTTGGGAACTCACCATGTTTTCTCCCAGCTTCTGAAAGTGCACAGCAGTTAATTCTTTATTCATAGATTAGACAGATAACATGATATGATTATAAGATAATGAGGAAATAACATCTTTATTACTACTGGCTCATCTGGATACCTGTATCATAATTATACTTGAGAGCTAAACTGTTCTATTTTGTACACTCAGTCTATCTCCAATTAATTTGAAAAGTCTCATGTTTTGATGAACTTTTGTTATAAGTACTATAAATATATCATAAGTAATTCATAGCAATTTCAAACATCACTTCAGCAAGGTGTGCATTCAGGAACAACCCATGGATGTTTTGACACTGCCTTCACAGGATAAGGATTTGGTTAGTGGCAAAAGGTGTGTCAGATTTTGGCTCATTTTTGGATAGTTTAGATCCTGTTTAAATCAATGAAATCATTCTGTGGGATAAAAGGGTGCTCAGAGCAGCAAAGAATGGTGTTTGTCTCAAAATACCTGAGGATGGTTATGGAATGGGCAGGGGGTACAGCTCCTGTAGCACTGCTGACTTGTTGAAATAGTGCCTGTAAAAAAGGCAAATTCTACCTTGCCAAAAAAGCAGTGTGATGCCCTGTCTAGTTTGTGTCACTGTGTTGTCACTGATATGATCTACCCAAGCAATCCTCACACTTTCTATAAATCAGATAAATTGGACTCAGGGGGAATATTAAGGAACAAGAGGAGGAGAAAGACGTGTTAGAGGGAACGGGTGGGATCATAAAACAAAAAACCCCACACATTTTGTCCAGGACTGCAGGAATGTCAGTATCTGCCTACCATTAGATGTATCCAGGAACACACTGCATATTTTAAAATTCCTCAGTTTAATTGTGGATTTTGTCTGCTATATCTCTCTTTTTTATCCTCCCTGCCCCCCTGCCCCGTGGTGTTTTTTTTTGGTTTGGTGTTTGTTTTTTTTTTT
>JAVJGI010000003.1:21795261-21811294 GCA_035590275.1 Ibycter americanus | reverse complement strand
GCTTTTTTAGCCCCCCGGCCCCCCGGCCCGTTGTTGTTTTTTTTTGGGTGGGGGTTTGTTTTTTTTCCTCTTTTTTTTTTTTTTTTTTTTTTTTTTGTGACGGGGGGATGCAAGGAGAGAAAAATAAGGATAGAAAAAAGGGAAAAAGAAGATAAAGCTTCAGTGAGTCACTAAAGACATTAGTAATGCAGTAGAAAGATTACCATAAACTCTACACATATGTTTAACTCCAGAAAAAAAGAAAAAGAAAAAAAAGAAAAAAGAATAGTCTGTCTGAGAGTTTTCTTAATGTTTCTGGGGTACATCTAGACACACACACAAAAAAAAAAAATCCTATGGCAATATCAGTGTAAATAGGATACCAAAAATTATCTGCAAATTTCAAAGAAAAGATTACCTTTAGAGCTACTTACTCAAGTACCTGTTGGATTTTCTATCACACAGTCTTTTAATAAGCATTGGATGGCTTTCTGAAAAAACATGGTAATTCAAGCAGAAATTAGAGGGCTGGTGCAGCAACTGCTGGGTGAGGTTCTCTGGTCTTTGCTATGCAGATAGTAGGACTAGATTATCATAATGGTTGCTTCTGGCCTAAAATCTATGAGCCTATGAATCATGGTAATGATACTGCCGCCAAGTCAATTAGCAGCGTATATTCCAGGAGAAAGAATTAATTATCATACATTCACCTTCTGCCTTGACATCTGTGGAACTTTCTGTTGGGTCATTTACCTGTGCTGCATTCTTTGAGTATTTCACCCAAATCACTTCAGCTCTGGCCTCTGGATTCAGAAACCTGTAGTAACAAAGCCTTTGGTGCTCTTAAATTTCTCAGCTTGTTTAATTTTGCTGACAATACATGTAGGGTATCTAAGGATTTAAGACAGACTTTTCCCTCCCATAGCTATGGGTATGTGGGACAGGAGGTTACTAGGATCTATACAGATCATAACAATTTCTCATGAGATTACAGAGAAGGCTGAAAATCTAATATGATAAAATGCATATGTGTATGTTTGTGTGTGTATATCAATATCTGTAATATGTGTGAATTTGAGCGAACGGATTACACACAAAGTGGAAAATGTTTGTGTTTGCCTACAAATAGGATTACGGGAGGGTGCTATTCTAACATTTAGGGATCTAGCACAATTTAAACACTTGCCTACTTCTTTCAGTGGTTTCTGATATGCATTCAAATAACTATGGAGTAGAAAGTAATGGCAGTTTAAGTGTTCTATTTCATGTGATCTCTACCTCTGGCTGATCTGAAAAGTCTCAGGTACCAGTTTTGATTATATCAGACAATATTGGAACATCAAGTGCAGTGGGTCTATGAGTGAGTACTGCCAATTCTGTGTTTCAAGTGAGCAGCTCCATGAAGTCTTGGCTGGACCTCTGAGAGACCTCTTAGTTTCCTACCCCAACCTCCAAAAAGATTCTTGAGTGCTTCAAAGCCTGTGCTCTTGATGAAGACAAATTATTATGACTTTTACCATTTATGGGGCAACCACACCTTTTTTTAATGGATTGCTCTTTCACAGAAGCATTTTTTTAGTTCTTTATGGATTTTGCACAGAGCTCCCTACGATGAACTCAAGCAAAGTTAGAAGCAAGGAGGACATGCAAGGGTTCTGGCCCCTCTCAGATTCAATAAATGGGTCTATAACAGATGGCCAATTACAAAGATAACTATTAACCAATCTTAGTAACACTTTGCTCTTTCAGAAATGTCATGAAGAGGTATTCTGGCACACTGCGTTCCAGCACTGCAACTGAAATGAGCCAAACATACTCTGCCCTAGGCTGGTGCAGAGATTGAAAAACCAGAATATCTGTTTTCCTGATGGTTTATTTTAATTCTCTCTAACTGCGACCCTTTATCAACCATGGAGCTTTATTCAAAACCAGCAAAGGCTGAATAATTGGATTTTCTTGGCAGGTAACCTTTCTCACTCTGCCAATTAATCCAGCAGAAAAAAAAGCCACTGATCTCCTGTGAGAAGAAACACCTAAGAGGTCAAAAACTGGATTCACTCACCCAACATTCCTGCCAGTTAACTACATGTGACGTATACTTGGGCATACTGCTCATGCACCGTACCGTTGAGCTGGGCACATCACTGTGATTTCAATTAATCTGGAAGCTCAGCATGGACTACTGTGGTGCTGGACATTCATAAATATGGAACAGATGGCCAGTGTCATGAAACTCAGCCTGACAAAACTTCTGGCTGAAGGAAGGGAACTTGTGTGGTAAGAGCGTATGATAACCTTAAAAGTGGGTGTTCTAATGGGCAGGACAGTGCAATACTTTTTTCCTGTGCTCTCTGGCCAGTTAGTCTTAAACTCTTTTCTTCCATGCCCTGTTTTCCACAAGATTGTCTTCTCTCTCCTCCACCTTCTCCTGGTCCCGCAACATCTAGGATGTAGGTACTATTTACAGAGAGTGAAAAGTGGACTACCACCCTCTTAGGCAGATAATAATATTGACTGTGGACTGCAAACCTCCTGGAGGAGCAGATCAGCCTTTAGATGACTGCAGAGAAGCTGCAATGCCACACGCCGCAGTGGTGTGAGCGGAGGGCTGGCTGGGGCTCTGTGGCTGTATTGCATTGCCAGGATCATTCACGTCTCTCCAGATGGTTCTCTTGTGGGTGGCTCATACCTCTTGTATTCTCCCAAGTAAATCCACACTTCAGCTAGTGACCCCCACATCATGAAGACTTAGTGGTGTTTTTTTGAGGGACCCAAGGCTCTGTGAAAGTAAAGGCACAGATGCTTATTCTCCATGTTCCTGAACCCTTCAGCCGGGGTCAGCCATAGATGTCACCTTACGGCCCCGCGTAGCACACCTGATAAATAGGATTCCTGCTCTCCAGCACCAGCGGGCTGTTCATTTAGCATGCTGGCTGCCCCAGGTAGCAAATCTCAGCCATCCAATTTGTCCACCTCACTGCACAGGGAGGCCTGTGCCCTAATATAGTTTTGTGTTCATTCCTGGCAGCTGGGCTCAAAAACAGTGGGAGCTGCAGCGAATAAACCAGTCACTGGCTCTGACTGAGCCCGACAGGCGAGAAGAGGAGCTGTGCTCTGGGTTCGCCATTGTTGATCTTCAGCTAATGTAAATCAACTTGATTCTGCTGGCATCAGTGGAAATGAGCTCATTCATGCCATTTATAGTTTCTTCTTGTTTACTTACTGCATCTTAATGACTGCCAGGCACAAAAACACCTGACTGAGGACATTAGATACAAAGGCTTTATACCCTTAATGTTTTGTTCGGTTAAAGACTAACAAAGACGACGACTTTAACTTCTGATGAGAAAGCTAGGTCCCTGAACACTTAGCACTAATAAGGTGCTTTTCAGTTTCTAAGTGCTTTACAAACATTAATTAATTATTCCTTTCAACAGCACTTGGTTATTTTCTGTTACTAGAGTGCATGTTTACCAAGTTAGCTCTGTTCGTGCACAGCACGTTGTTGGCAGCAGGCAGGAGCATAAATTGATCTATAACCACACGCTGTAATTTGCAGCAGATTTGCTTCACCAAACACCATCAGTACAGCCACAGAGGCAGCTCGGAGGAGTGACCACTCCTCCCCGCATCCTGTGGTGGCGACAACCTTTACCTTCCCCGCTACGCTGAGCGGAAACATAAAACCTGTTTGCTGCACAATTCAGCTAATTCCACAGAAACATATGTCAAACAGGAGCTTCCAGCCTGACACAGCTGCAAAAAATGGTAACAAATTTTGTTATATGTCACACCAAAATACTCATTACAGTACAGAAGTGACACAGAGAACAGGCAGATTTCTAATAAAACACGAGTGAGGTTGCCACTGTGAGACAGCACAAGCTCCTGCATGCAACAGTTCTTACAGACACAAAATACTCCTGGCCATAGCAGGAAGTTGCCAACAACTCAAGGAGAAAAAGCAAAACAAAACACAAAATCCAACCAACGAAGCAAACAAAAAAAAGAAGAATGAGGTATTACCCATCCTGAAATAGCCAAGAGCCTGGTGGGGAGGGAGATGACCAGAAGGCAGGAGCTGGAGTCTCACATCCCTGCTCTGTTCAAGTCACACCAAAGACCTGAACCAGCGCTTGGTTTTCTAGAAGAGCAGCCCAAGCCACTGAGTTCTTGTTTGTTTTCACATCCCTGTCTCTCTCTCTCTCTCCCCTCTTACATCTCACGCTAAAGGAGAGGAATGCTTTCTGGCAAAAGTTTTGTCTGGAGCAATGTGTTTCTGCGGGAAATGAGTGTTTCAGTGACCTGTGGCAGACAGCAGTGACTACAGCCGCTGGCGAGATAATACCTCTGCAACTGAAAACAGGGTCTTGGGAGGTGTTAAGCTATCACTTTTTAATTAGGGCTGCCCAAAATTTTTCCAGGGAACAGATTTCTGGCATAAAATGCTGGAAAGTGTCAAGCTGACCGTAACCATCAGCAGAAACCAGGAATGACTGTCTGCTGCACCTCCCGCCCGCCGCCCGTGCAGGCAATGCAGCGCAGGGGTCCAGGCATAGCAAGGGGCTGGTGCACAGCAAGCGTGAAGCCAAATATTGCAGGTACCTAAATCTAGTTTCACTGAGCATTCAGAGCAGCTTGCTCTACACTGCCTGCTGCCAGCACTAAGGTGGCTGTCTGTTTCTTTTCACTTTCTTCAAGCTCTCTTTGGTCAGCTTTAAGCGATGCAATTTAACTGGCATCAGCAACGTGGCTCAGTGGCATGTACACAACACGAATTAAAATTGCAGAATCAGAACTGAATCTTTCAGTATCAGTAAACTCCATCCCAGGAGTGACAAGGAACACCGAACTTTAATGCTCCAAGACATGAAGTCTAACTAGCTAGCCATCATTTGCTTTATTCATATTTAAAATGTTATGTCTGCAGGTAGAGCTGCACTGGCACACACTGGAAATGCGACAGGCAAAGGAGCTATATTGGAAAATACCTCTTATTATAAATCTCTAAACAGAAAGAAAATGTGTTGGCACATACATTCTTTTGCCTGTATAACTGTTTCTATACCTGGCTTTTGTCAACATAGCTGTTTTCTCACAGTCCTACTCAGGAAAGCTTTTTACAGCATGAAAGGCCTGAGACTGGTTACTGAGCATTATTTTCTGCATAGGTGTTTACAGTTTCCAGCATCTCTCCTGAAAGAATCTCACTAAAGGTAATACACAAGTATTTACTGGAATCAGACAGACAAAAATCAGTCTATTTTCAGTCTGAATAGTTTAAACCGTGCTCTGGGATTCTTTGATGGTTTGTTTGGGTAGAAAACAAAAACCCCTCCTGCTGATGAGTTCTAATTCGCCTCCATCTATGCTCACTACAAAGAAACAGTGAGGTAATCATACATATTTCTGCTGTCTGCTCTGCAAATACACCAAGCTTTCATTTGAGAAAATGGCACATTGCACAGTGATGCAAACAAAAGATTTGAGATTATATTCATTCATCCCCAACCAAACACAGTAGTCATTTCTTTTCTGAAGTGTTGAGAAACAAGAAAGCCTTTTTATTTAATGAAATATGAAAGTCTCTAGTTATAGAAATAAAGTGCAATTTTAATCTTAGAGTAGAATTTTTGGCTTCTGATATATAGTTATATTCCTACGTCAGAATTTGGGAGGTTGCATGCAACTACCATTTTTCTGCACATTAACATTTAGTGCAGAAAATCGTTAATTAAACCATGTGTCCTATTCTAAAGGATACCTTTTCATTGCTTATATACACATATATATCAATATATTTTCATATTGATACACTGTAAAATATTTAAATGCTAAAAGCACAATAATTACTGTCATACCACATGTGACTTCAGGATAAATGTAACGGTATCCCAGACATACGCTAGGGAGTTGTTTGCAGCAAATACATTGAGAGTTACACAAAGGATACCAACCAGTAATGTGCAGAAGCCATTGTAACATCCTTCCTATAAAGCAAAGGACATACCGAGGTAGTGGTTTGTCTCTTCTATAATCAGTCTCCACTGTTAGCCAGAACCAGATCTTCTAGACAAAGAAGCAAAATCTTCATGAAAAAAGTGTAGTTAAATGGCTACAGTTTAAACTGTCTTTCCAATATTCCTCAGGAAAATATTTGGCTTGTGCTGTGAAACATGAGGGAGTTTTATATTCCTTTCCGAAATTGGAATTAACAGCCCCTGGTCCCCAAACTCATTCTAAATAATTCACCTGTGGATGTTCTCTTTATTCAAAATATCTCCAAGTTTTAGACTTTTGCTATGCTTTTGGTCCCTGTTACATTCCTGGCAATAAAAAATACAAACTAATTTAATGTACATGAAAATTACTTTTTTCCACTTTTTGAATTCACTGAATATTACCTACTACCACTTGAGAAATGCAACCAATTAATACATTCTTCACAGTAATAACCTGTACAAAAGCACCCAAACCTAACAGTAATTTTCAACAATGGAAATCTGTGATTTACTCATGCCAAGGAAAAGTTTATTTGATTTTTTTGTTTGTTTTTTTTCTGTAGGAACCAAGAGAGAACTAGCACTTAACTCTCATGAATTTGTAGGAGAACAGAGCAGGAGAGAGGAAAATATGAAACATGTTCCCTCTTGCGCTTCTCCGAATGAGGGTGTTGGATGTGTTTGCAACATAACCAGTTGCAGCTGATTGGCACCAAGCCCTGACAAGCTCCCTCTCTAATAAAGTGTGTTTCTCTCAATACCAAAATCTAATCAGTGGAACTTGCTTGATACTTTCTAAATGTAAAACATGTTAAACATCCTAGATGCTGAATATGTGCAAAGGATCATCATTCACAGACTCCTAATCAAAGGGGTTTTTTCCTTGTCATTATTTGTTTGGTATTACATGTTTCCTGCTTGCTTGAATGAAAAGGTCCGGTGCTGGAAATTGTCACATCTAGCTCAGAGAAGCTAGGCAAGGAGTTGTGCTGCATTCAGAAATGCCCAGGAATAATGGGTTGTTTGTTTTTTTCTTTTGGAAAAGTCTGCACTGTTTGCTAGGTTGTAAATTATTGATTTATTTGGTGATTTCCTTTGCAGCAAATTGAAGCTATATGCAAGCTAAATACAGCTTCACTTAAGCTAATTATGATGATGGGGTCTATAAAGATTCAGAAATAGATAATTGTATTTGTTCTACACGTACACTATAAGCCAAAAATATACCCCTCTTCCACAACACGTACTCTCTATATAGAGTAAATGTCACTTAAAACACGTTTATTTCATGAACAGTTGCAACTTCTCTGCCTGTGAAAGCTTTAAGATGCTATGAAGCAACGACAAGGAAATATTTCAAGCTGTCCTGGCTTACCTGCAAGGAGAGATCACTCCCATGTTGAAGCTGGGGCCACAGAGAGTCTAAGCCAGCAAGTGGGGCTAGGGACACCATGACCTCCCCACGTTCTTTTCACTGAAAATCAGAATGCAGTTAGTAACGTTTGGCATGTGAAACCTTGACTGACTGATCTTTCTTTTTCCATGCATGTTGGGGCCACTGATGTTCCTCACAGAAAAACGATTTTGAAAGCACAAGCGTCTGGGTGGGATAACTGGAAGCCTGGCGCTGAGCTGGTAATGGCACTGAGCATGGACTGTGGCACTCATGGCTTTCCCAGAGAGAAAGGAGTTTGACTTAAGGTATAGATTTTCTAGAAATGAAAATATGCCAGTGCAGGTTTGTCTCTCAGGGTCAAACCTCAAATGACTGCATCTAGAGCAGCATGCAGATGATCTGAACAAAAGTCTAAGTTCTGTCACAGATGCACAACCGATTTTGTCGTGTTGGCTACTGATGTAGATATATTCTGGATAACTTTTAAGCTAACTATGTGGAATAGCTATAGCAGCATAAATCTGAGAGTACCTGGGTGGAATTCCCAATCCACAGCTTTCTGTATTTGGTCTGTACTTTTAGATCTGTGCTGCTGTAGGTATCCTGTCTGGTTAGCTTTAAAGTTAGCATCAGTAGCCCACATGCCAATGCCTGTGCTGCAGAACAGAAGATATTCTGAAGTGCACCTCTACATCGGGGCATGGGGAAGGACTGGGATTCCTGATAGCAAAAACCAGAACCACAGGATACACCAAGTCACGTTCCCACACTCTGGACCAGCCTGACAGGCGAGCTCTGGGAGCCAGAGACCTTGAGATCCCAGAGCTTGCAACCATAAGCAACCATCGCTTTCAAGGCTCACAGGAGAGAGTCCAAAAAACTGGGCACCTGAAAGCCCTGACTCTAATCTGAAAAGAAATCCTTTCTATCCCAAGCCCTTGCCTAATGAAATCAGTATTCTGGTCAGCTCCACCACTAGAAAAAGCAGCTGCAGTATGCAGGGGAACATATTTCGTTTTCCCAACTCCATGTGCTAGTGTTTCGCAAATGAAATTTTCTCTGACTTTCAGGCTATATGAAATCTTGAAATTAAAAGGAAATGTAATTGTCAATGAATGGAAAGCACTACTTTTTGACCAGCTCTATTTGTACATATAAAATTTCCTAGACTTCTCAAAGTGTCTTTCATTCCATCTCAGTTTATTTCCCTTTTTTTTTTTTTTTTATTGAGATCTCCAAAGCTAGCTGCTTAGGGGTTTTCAGTGCCCAATTTCCCACTTGTTATTTCATTTGACACTGAGATCCCTTGAGCAGCACTGAAAAATTACTAAGCCTTAATATCTGTGCAAGACTTCCAAACAATAGCTACAATGAAGAAACTGGTCCTGGCACTAAAACCCAATGAATATGTAAGACAAATTGTATCTGGAGAGAGTAAACACATTAAAACAGGCTACCAGTAGCATCTTTCAAAAGATATACAATGTAAGCTGCATACTCTTCAATAGCTCAAGGGGCTTATAGTCAATAAATTTAACAGGCTGCAACCAAAAAAGTCAAAGCTAAAGTACAGTATGTAAATGGAAGCTAGAGTGCACTCTTCTTTTCAACCTTAGGACAGAGTTAATAGAGGGGAAATGACAAAATACATAAAAAGGAATACATAGGATTTGACAGAGTATGTTTTTTCTTTTAACTTCAAGGCAAACTACCAGACTATTTTGGTTTACAGATAAATCAAACAAAGAACTTTTATCAGTTTGCATAAAAGTCTAATTTTCAGCATCAGCGAGATTAAGCTTCAGAGCCTTATTCTGTATGTGTGCATGGGGGATTACAAGGGAAGTGGTGTAAACGATGACCTTGTCAAAGCCAGATCAGCTTCAACAATTATATGGTAAAATAGTTGTGTTTTCTGCACTCATGGATTAAAATATCCATTGACAGTTTCTGTAAACTGGTAAAATTCATGGATATTTGCAGTGTTAGGGCAATGACAGTAGCAGTATCTGACAGCCCCGTTGCTGCCTCTTGATATTATTCATGGTATTCTGATGCTCAGTCCGGGGAGCCAGATTCTCAGCCTTGCCAGATTTGTTCACAGTGGCTCTGTGTTTATGTGACAAAAAAATGTTTCCTTTAGGAATTCCCGTTATTTTACAGTTATACAGTCACGCTAAATGCAAATGTATTGGACCCATCTTGTCCTTTTGATTTTTCAGGACCTACCCCTGACTGCTCCCAGTTGACTAAGAGCATAATCGTGTTGATTTTTCACTGACTTACCCCTCATATTGACACCCACATTTGTTTAAGCTGTCAGTAAAATTGAAGTAGCTGGACTGTTTCCACTGAGATTCTCTTTCCTCAATTTTTTCTCTTATTTTGCTGTTTCTGATAACTCTTGCAAGGAAGACGGAAACTATACATGTGGGGCAAGCAAGACCCTGGTGTTGGATATGACAGGCATAGTGTCTGCTCTGACTAAATGGTGGTTCCTTGGGTTGAAAAATCCTGCTCTGAGAAAGGCAGAACAGAAAATTGTACAAAGACTCTTGCTGCCCTAGTCAGTATCTTAATACAGAATGTAACAGGCAGAAATTTCCCCCCTGAGTGAGTGTCTCAGTGTTTCTGAACACACTCTAGCTAGCTTACCTCTCCCGAGAAAGATGAAAATAAATTCACCAGGAATTGTCAGCTACTTGTCTCTGCGCCTATAAAATGGTACAATAACAAAAATGTCTGTTTACCCCAGTGATATCATTTTAAAGTTTGCAGATACATTGGTAGCTGTATATCGTGCAGGACAGTGAAGGAAAAGGCTCACTTTGTTTACTTGCTACTTACACAGAGTAATCTCTATTGTAAAGTAAGTGGATGAAAAAGTAAATACGATTTGGTTCATGAGAGAAACAGTCCCATATGAGGGACAGCACAGCACAAACTTGGGCCGTTTGTCTGGGGCAGTCCTAGCTTACACTGACTGGGTAAGATTTCAAAGTCCTAGGTTCTGACTTCCTAAATAGTTTTTACTACAGATGCAATATGTTAAGATTTTTCTTGAACATTATTAATCTGGGTGGGGTTTTTTGGCAAGTATAACACTATAGTACTAGTTTTAGACAGGTTCATGAAAGGTAGTCACCAAAATTGATCATTAAGTCTCCCAAAAGGCTGTTAATCATAATTATGGGTATTTGTACTCTCAGTATGCCATTTCTTAGACTGCGTCTGTGCGGTAGTGTGTGTCTGCAGTGCAACAGGCATGAAGCCAAACCATGTGTAAACCAGCCACATTGGGCAATGGCAGCAGTCTGTCTTCAGAAGCACAGAGCACACAGTTCAAGCTGCAAAATTCATTCAGAAAGCTGAAAAAACAAGGGGGTTAGCCTATGATGAACTCAGTGTTGCTCTAGCTGGTTTAAAACCTAGGCTGTGTTTACACTGAACTTCCTTAATGGTGGAGACACAAAAAACCTGAGCCTCAGCTTTGTTTGTGCATGCCAGCAATGGACAAAAAAATAGACTGTCTACCCTTGATCAAGGGAGAGGTGCTTGGACATGCACAGGCTACGACAGCTGAGCCCTCAGTACAGAAATGCATTAGTAAATAGCCACCCAGGGAAGGTATCAGGCTAATCAGAAAGTCCAATGAAAATAAAAATCTTTCAACAGACATAAAAACAATCTCTTTCATGCAATTAAGCTGAGAAAACTTTATCTCATGTAGGTAATAAAAAATACACATCCACCACGATAAATGTACACCTGCATATGGCTAGCAATTCACTTTTTCTTGTAATTACCTTTTTTTCCTGTTAGTCCTCCTTGTTTCTTTAACATAGTCATCCCATGCACAGTTTCATGTAGACAATCTGGAAAACAGAGAACTCACTGTTTTATAAAGAAAAGAGAAAACAAAAGGTTTCTTGGACCTATGTTCACCATACCATATACCCAGATGACTTCACCTGCCATCTAACTGCAGTGGCTGATTTTAGCAGGAAAAAGGCAAAAGACAAATATACTCTCTATATCCATCAACTTGTAGATAGATAGAAGGATGTTGTGCTTTCAGACTGCATAAAAAAAGGTGAAAGATTAAATGTTTTTGCTTTTCTTTACTGTTGCTTAAAAGTCTTTGAGAAAATACTTGTTTTCCTTTTAGTGCACTTTTACTGAAGTTTTATTTTCCAATGGTTTTGGGCGTGCGAAAGCTGCTTTTAAAATTCTGATGGCAAGTTTATCTTCTAGAAGGAATTTGAACATGTTATCGCACGTTTCAAAATATATCAACTTGCATATTACTTAACATTAAAAAAAATCTGGCTCATTACATTCATAAGGCTAGAAACTTTAAAAATTCTACATTCTTTTATATAAACTCATTTAGTTGTAAATTCTATTTCAGTAAAGAAACACCATTTAAAATACGGTCATAATAGTTTCTTTATGTAATACTAATCATAATTTCTAGCGGAAGTTAGCCAAACAGTATTTGAAATACATGTGATCTGTCTTTGTTTTGTCTGATCTTTGCCTTTCAATGAAATGAAAAAAAAAAAAAAAAAAAAGAGTAAATTATTGAACCAAATTATTAAAAACTTAGCATTCAATTAGACAGAAAACTACATCTCAGGCAAATGGCATCATATGGAGTAAGCAAGGTCAAACGGGATCTTCAAAAACAGGTGAAAAGAATTAGCTCTAGCTACAAATGACCAGTGAAGGACGAGATTTTCAAAAGGCCAAATGAAATTGGTGGGAAGCTCCCACTGACCGTTACCAGCCAACTCTGAGCAATAGGGAAAGTTTAACCAGTCCATCTAATTTTTAAATTCATGTGTTCATTGTTCAAAATTATGCATCTATAAATAATTTATTGTACAGCAAAAGTTTATCCAATTTAATATTGGATAGCAAAGGGATACAAACACTTGATGTAAGATGTTCTAGCCAATGAATTATTTGTGAACCAATTTTATCATTACATTAGTGGCCACTTGCTATTCTTGAGTCTATACTTGTGCCACTGGCTACCTAGTATTAAATAGTAAGGTTTCTGTTTCCTACCTGTTTTTTATTTTTCTGAACAAATATGTATAAATAAATAAGTTGATGGTACAAGTATAAATGAGCTTGTCTTGCCTTTTCTTACGAACTGAGTCAGGGCTTTTATTTCAGTATCTGTAAACATAAATCTGGAGTATACACCCGGTTCTGGTAGCCAGAATGGCAGTGATCAGCCAGCTCTGTGGCTGCAGGAACACAAAACTGCCAAAGCAGAGACATTCCCAGTTTGGTGGGGAATATTAAGCTGTCTCTTGAGCTATGCATGCATCTGGCAAAATTTGAGAAAAGTACTGAAATAAAACTCCTGTCTCCCAGGCCCACCACAGACACAACACTCTGGGCAGACCTTCTGCCCTGAGCAAGTGGCAATCACTTGAAGCAAAATACCATGTGGCCATTCACTCACTGAGGGCCTAAGACAAGCATTTTGATTTCCTTGAGCCCAAAGGTCTTGAGCACAATGACATGGTAATAGCTTTACAAATGAACACTATCTCACAAGTGACTAGATATAGACCTGTTTTCAGAGAATGCCTCACACTGCTGTAAGTCTGTGTCATCATCTCTTCCATCAAACCCACATACACTGAAGGGGCTATAAAATCCATCCGAGTCTAGGAGATTTCTCTTATCAACTTACAAGAAATGAAGCTCTGCAGGTCAAATCTTGATTCTAAATTACGTCCAAGTACCTTTTAAATTATACAATTATGAGCGCTCTGAGTATCGTCATTGTCATTAGATGCCACCCCTGAAAAATGCTCGAGAAACATTGCCAATTGTTCCTGGGAAGGAAGTTACTGTTACAGAGATATTACAATTACCGAGTACGTTATACCATTTAAGTATGTATTTAGCTTAATTGTGGTAAAACTTGATAGTATTCTGTTGATTTCATAATTACTAGAAAAACTGCAAAATAAAATACATGTTTTGGGGGACTGGGAATTTGATGTGGTTTATAATCAACAACATTGTTCACAATGACGGATCTGAGTATACAGAAATTATTTCACGTCGCAGCACTGGTGCTAACACTCTCTTTTCCACTCGCTTTTCATTACCATTGCAAAGTAGTTTTCATAGACAGTGCTTATTTTAGTCATGGCAGAAACTAATGAATTTTTCAGACTTGTGTCTGGGTTTTATTATACTCCTATACAATCTTTTATTATACTCCTACAAAATCTGGTTTTTATGTATTGTACTATCAAAGAGTGGGCCGAGGATGCCCTTACTTCCCTTTGAATCTTTTTTACAACTTTATAATTCAGAAATTTAAACTTCTCTTTACCCATTATGAACTGCTAACCTCTGAGTCTGGCCTTGCTTCTCCCTCTGGGTCACTGTGAATATTATCTGCACTACGGTGGCACCCAGAGCCTCTCTGCTTTGGCCCTGTTGTAATAAATAATGTAAAAACAAGGCTGTAAATAGTCCCACTCTCAAAAGCCTGCAGTCTGGTGTGTTTACAGGACAGATTTTAGCAAAGTAAAGAGATGATTGAGCTAATTCATTTCAAGCTAACATCCATACCTCTACTCCGTACTGGGGTGTAAGCACAATCTAAGTCGGTAAGACAAGGGAGGTGGGAGCGGGTGCTAAATAAGTGATAGGAAAGCGAAGCTCATCATTCCTCCCTTCACATGGCTGGCACGAACATGGTATTCACAGCAAAAGATCCAGCAGAGAAGACAAGACATTGTGTGTGAGTGACTGTCAGTCTGAACATCATTTTGGCCTTTCTGAAAAATTGCCCTGTGAAGAGACACGAACGGCACCAGCGTGGTTCACAGCCCTGTTAGATGTTGAAGCTGCTGGAGAACCTCGCCATAAGGTGGAACATGGCTGCCCTGGTGCCCAGGGAAGAAGGCAGAACTGAATGTATTGATTAACTTTGTGCCGTTTTCTAGAGGACCGTAAAGAGGTAAAAAAATGTGAAAGGGAAAGAGAAAGACCATTTGCTTGGCTAATATAGCAAAACACAAGCCGCCAATGGACTCCAAACCCTACTCCCTGTTTTCTTCTGCTGCTTTCACCCAGTCAGTTCATTTTGCACCACGGATTGATTTCCTTATCGGAGAAAAAGACTGATAAAGGTAAGGTCTCTCTTACCTCTGTCTTTCTGTCATACCCTGCGGGATCTGTGAGCGGTAAGATGTTGCAGACGTGCGATGTGTGATTGCTGTTGTGTACAGGTATCCACTGTTGCCGATTAGGTGGAGCCAGCTGTTTCCCTAAAACGTATATCATGCGTGCTGAGCGGGCAGAGCCCAACACAGAAATTGTCTGATAGAAAGCTGTGGAGAATGCAGCATTAAGGGAGATACCGTGTGTATGCTCGAGAGTTGCTTTTTCTTCCTTGTAGAGATGGGGTTTGATTGAGTGCCACTTAATGCAAAACAGCAGAAAGGAAGGAAAGATATTGTAGTGTAGAAAGGTAGACACTGTGGTGAAGAAAGGCTTTAGGAAGCTGAATGCAATTGAAACAGTAGAAAATTGAGATCTTTACATGAGTAGAACAATGCTTTTTTTCCCTCCTGTCATCTGCTGTTACAGATAAGCACTCCTTACCTATTCCATGCTCTTCTCACACTTCTGCTGTCCTGGCTGGTTTCTTTGGGAACATTAAAATAATAACAGTGGAAAGGCAATAACGCTGGCATTTAATGTTGCAAAGAGCAGGTGCAGTTAAAGCATCTATTTAACTTGAGGGTGGATAACCCTCCCGACTGAGAGCAGCATACTGACAGCTGTAAGACACGGACTGTGTATCTCAGAATGCCAAAGGAAAAGCCAGACTGTGTATTTCAGAATACCAAAGGAAAAGAGTAGTTCCCTGGTAAGAGATGGTCAATGTTCTACCTGGACCAAGACCTCCTTCAGAGCTGGTTTAGCTAGCCAGCGGGGCCCCAGATCACTCCTTGCAGAGAGGGATACAGCTGGGGAGAGTGACACTGCCCTCTTGGTGCAATGCAAGTAAGACTCACCAGTTACTTCTGTTTGAAAACTGCCAAATATCTAGTAAACATGCACAAACCAACTTGTCAACTTGTACAAGCTTTCTGAGGAAAAAAGCAAGAAGCAGGCAGTTAGGTGGAGAAGGATATAAAGGAACATGGAACAATCCTGTAAGAAGCCAAACTTTTCTTTCCAGTGCTTATGGCGGTGATCTTCTACATGTGAATACCAGCGCTGCACTAATTCATGCAGGAATGGTGCATGCCTTGCTGTATGCTAAGGTAACTGACAACTCAGACAGCACCACACACCACAGTTAATCTCAGGTTGTGTTAAATGGTTGGCAACTACATACTTTAAGACCATACTTCAAGCAGCTTAATAGAAAGTTATAACACGATTTTTAATAGAGAACCTATAATTTATTTTTCATTAACTACTCAAGTTCACTTCTGATACTGTAAAACTAAATACATTTTTTAAGCTTTTACTTGCATCAATCATTTGATTTTTCTGACACGTGGCATATCTTATTCAATGGTATTGGCTGCTCTGTTTTTAAATAATATTCTGTTTTCCAGAATACCAGTATGATTGTATTTAGACATCTTTAAAAAAATGT
>JAVJGI010000003.1:21763215-21795251 GCA_035590275.1 Ibycter americanus | reverse complement strand
GGAAAAAAAAAAAAAAAGACTTTCTTTACAATGAATAGCAGCAACTGAAACAAGTTAGAAATGAGGAAGGCAGTATTGGAATACTTTGGTTTCATTCATACTGAAGTTTGTGGTGTTGCAGAAGAATTATATAGGCCTTGTATATAAGTTAATACTGCAGTAGATCACCATTGCCATCTCCTGGTAAATAAACCATATAACTGTATTCTGGAGCTTTTTCTAAACAGTCATATATTGTACAACTGTAGAGAGATTACACCATAAATAGGCAATAAAGGATTTAGGGTATTTATTGTGAGACTATCATTGCATTTTTATTCTTTGCTCACATAAGACCTTTATAAAGAACTGCATTACAGTTGATAAATAGTGGCAATTGTTCCAATGCACTCTTTATGCTGAAAAGAAATACTGCTAGTTATGACTCCGTAAATTAAGGTGAGACGATGGGTATTGTTGTGATTGAAACAAATACCAGGGCTGCTTAAGAAAAATTCACCATAACCAAACCAAATGTACATGCAGAGGGAAGGCGTTAGTATTGTGACGGGACTGTGCTGTGCTAGTCAGCCAAGACAATGTCAAACAGCATTAAGCCACACTATGAAACAACGCTGGGGATAACAGCAGTGACAGCAGTAAACTGTCATTTCAATTTCTGATATTTTTAATCCTTTCATTTTGTTGCTATTTTCATTGTCCTTCCCACTGTCATTTCCCATTCTGCTCCCTCTCTTTCATTGATGCATTGTGCGGCGATCTGAAACCTCCTGAGAAACAATATATGTCCTCTCCTGCTCGGAGAGGCAAGAAGTGGGCTGACCCTGAAGGCAGCATGAACAACCCCCTCCCCAGCAGAGCTGCCCATGTGTCACACCGAAGCCTGCAAATACTCACCTTGCCCTGCAATGTCCCAGTCACGTGGGGAAGGAGAATGAGATGTGGCTACAACTCATTACCCTTCGGACCAGAGTGCAGCATTCAATGTGATGCTGAGCCTTGATAAATCATCCTTTCAATCAAATCAGTAAACAGAGAGAAATGCTGTCTAACTGGCAATAAATTTCAGACAAGTTCAGCAAGGAGTGACAGATTAGTCATGTGCCTTGTGCCTTGCTTTGATTGTGTATTGCTTTTGCAATGCTTCTCTCTGCAACAGAGGAAGTGCATTCCTTTACTTGCAGCTGCGTATCCATGCCAGCGTTGCCAATTAATATTGGAAACAGGGAACAACCCTTTCAAGAGGTTTTTGCTTTTTCCCATGGAAGCAGAAGACATGTTGGTAATATTCAGGAAGAAACTAGGGCTGAAAGTTTTCTGGTAACACTAAACATTCTGAAGCCAGAGCTGCATCATGAAGAGCATCTACTTAAGAGCAGCCTTCGCAGTGGTGACAATTCAGTTTGTTTCTTTCAGCCTAGCAGCCACATAGCCAAGACTGCAGTGAATGGGGTCAATCACAAAACACTGAAAAAGAGGATGATAGATGTGGGCAAGTGCAATGGCATTTTACAGCTGCCATAGTGTCAGAAAGCGTAAAGATTAACTGAGGCTCAGAAAGAGCTGCAAAAAGTTGCTGGCTGTAGATACCTGGAAGGAAAGAAGAGCTTGGGAACAAAAGTGAGAACAATGTCTTGAGGGACTAACGAGAACACTTGTTTTTTCTCATCAACCTAGTTCCCTCACCAGGGGACACAGACTTGGTCTTGGACTCACAAAGGCATTTAGAAAGCAGAGTCTACAGCAGGTTACACTTAATGATCATTATAGCTATTAAGGCCAAAAGGGACTGGAAAACACAAGCTTAATTATTACACTATCCCAGGGGATCTGGAATCAACACACAATGCTAATTGTATCTCCAGTCATTGTTATTAGATTATGCCTAGAAACTTTTCCCTGAAGCAACACTGTAATTATGTATTTATTAATTTATCGTTATTTGCTTTAACAGTTCTCCACTCTTTTAAAATATGCGTACTTCCTATTGCAAAGAAGTTCGAAACAAAGTCATCTCAGTGAGGAGAAGGGTAAAAACATCTGAGCTCTAACAACAGAGGGATAGAACTAGTGGCTTCCTTTGGAAATTACAAGGAAAAATAGAAATGCCTGCATTAGGAAAAAGGAGAAGACAGATGAAAATTATAAGCTGAGATATATTACCCTTTCTACAGAGGGTGGCAGTCAGAAATTAAATCAAGGACCTGCTCACTCAAGGGGCTGAGAAGAGTATGTGCCTTTCAAGGAAACCTGGCCTTAAAACAAGCTAGAACAGAAATGGGGAAGGAATGCAATTCCCGTTGCCCTGTCTGTGATAAGGTGCCAGATTTCCACGAGACATATGACAGAACGTGCTTCTCTTACCTCCCATTCCGTTGCAGGACTGAAAGATGAAAGCTGGAGTGCAGCGTAAGTCTGATCCTAGATGAGTGGTTTGGCAGCCAAGGTTGCTCTAAAACATGACAGAACTGGAACATCCCTCTGTCTTTGACCTGTAGCAAGTACAGCAATACAACATGTATCAAGGGGCAGATTATAACTGGAAGGAATGACTAAAGCATTTCAGGCAGCGAAATGTAAGATCAATCAAAGAAACAGCAGTCACAAGCACTGGTTTGTGTAGCTACAGTGCAATAGACATGTGGTCTTCCAAGGCACAGAGCTAGATGCCACTCTATTTGCAATGTCCATAGACCCGTTTACTCCTCAATCAGCTCCTGTCCAAGAAAAAATATTTTACAATATCAAACCAGCCAGCAATATACATTCTGGGCAGTGCTACCATGGGCTGGCAAACTTAAACAAAAAATGAAGGTTCAATGACATTGAGCATCAAACACATGCAGGACAACTGTAACAAGTGCTGCTGCTGGTGCAGGTTCATGTCCTTGCTGATCCCTGCTCAGCTGACAGCACCTGCATTGTAACGCCCGCCTGTTACTTGCACCATGTTGGAACCAGCACAAGGGGATCAACTTAAGGCAGATTCAAGTTGCTATCATTTTCACTTCTTCCAGTGCTAAATTTCCTGTCAAGGAGGAAAACTTTGACTCTTACATTTACATTGGCTATTTCCTTACGGGACACAGTTTGACTTGGGATGCTGGAGTCATTAACTGCAGATCGACTGTCACCAGCTCCTACAAATCATCCAACTATAAAACTGAAAACACAAGGATTCTCAGAGGCATTAAATTTGCAGTTGAATGAGAAGACATGCAGATAGCCTGAAATCTTTAGGGAATATACATACATACACAAACACATATATATGAGAAAGAGAGCACCTCAGTCTACACTAGTAACCACCTTCTATTTCCAAGGCTATCCATGCATCAAGAAAGGAGAGAAACTCGCTGATCTTTCTTTTAATGGTTTTAAGCTCTAAAAATCAGGAGGTGGAAAATAACCATAAGCAAGTTCTTTGCACACTATAAGTGAGGGCTGCAAGACTGACCTCCCCCTTTCCCTCGAGACCGCATTTTCAGTAATTGTTCTAAATATATTCCTTAAAGAAAAGGAGTAAGCAGTAAGGGGGGACAGCAATAAAACAATATTTCACAGACTTAATGTAAGAGAGATCATTGCTGACTGTCCATCTGATCTTGCTATGCCATATTTTTGAGGATTGGGAGTTTATTCTTAAGCACTGCGTATTTTCCTTAGCATACATGGGTGAGAATACAAAGATTCAAACACTCTAAAAGAAGGACATTTTAATACAGTCTTTAGGACAGATAAGTCAGAGGTACATTCAAGAAATGCAGAAAAATGTGTCTTCATAGAATTGACTGTACTATCCAAGAAGACCTTATAGCAGGATTATACTCTATGGCTTACAAGAGTATTGATCTGTGTGTACTCCTCAGTGGTGTTACATTCATTTTAACATTGATCTCTGTTTCATTACGCTACTGCATCATGCACTCTCAGTGTCATCCCAGTGCCCCTCTAAAATCTGAGTGTCTTCTGAGCTGTCAAGACGTACAGATGCATTGCGCAGCTTCCAATTCAAAACATCAATTTGAAAGCCTACTTATACACACATGCACTGCCCCCCTCCCCTTTTGAAATAATGCTAAGGACCTACCATGCCTTAACCCTCCAAAGCAAGGTTAATATAGGGTGAAGAAGACACTGGCAAGTGCTTTTTCTTCAAAGATTTCTTTTACTCTGTGTGTTGTTTGTGTTGCCTTTCAAAGAAGCTTGAAAATACCATTTCTTTTCCTCATGGCTTCTTTTTATTCCATTTGGAAAACATTGATTTTGCTTCCCCCTGTGATTCTTATGCAGCACAAGTAAACATGGCTCTGTTTAATATATGTCCAAGTCTGCGCAATGCCATCAAATTCACTATAGCTCTGGGAGAGAAACCAGTCCCTTTGTTGGCTTCTAGCATTGCTACAACACAATGCAGAATATCACAATTCTTGCATGTCCAAAGAGGTTACTGGTTTTGTTAATTTGCTTATGCATGCTTTATTCTTTAAAGCACATGTCTGGGCACCGGGGCCTCATAAATTCTGATGTCAGTTTTAATAACATGCTGTTGTTCGACTGCAATACAGTTACAGAGCTACAAGGATACATGGATCAAAAGCTAATCACACATAATGTTGTGCAAATATATGAGCAAAAAGCCTTTTTACTTAATGGATTAACAAAACGGTACACATGATCTTCAGCTTATCACTCAAACGTCTGCTCCAAGCTTTGCTTACTGTCCTACCAGTGTAAGTTAGAGATGAGCTTGTTGTCTTCAGGCTGGTAAATATGAGGACAAAAACCTTAGAAAACCTACTACAGCTCCCTGCAGGGATCATCTCCTTCCTGGCTGAGTCTGTCTTCAAGATCATGTGTTGTCTTGCTAGTTCCCACCATATTCCATAATTCTGGGCAAAAGATATCTGATCTTGCAGCCTCTAATTACGCCAGCCTGGGGATCTAGTGCAGGACATTTCAACATCTGTACATTGGCTATTCCACAATAATCACCCTCGACTCCACTGTGTGATGTACCTCTGTGTCCTATCCTTCACATCTTTGAAACAGGTTTAATATTTACCCATCTGAGTGGAGAAAAACACTTTGTTTTTCCCTTGCATGTGTGTTGTAACAGACGTGAATGAACCAGTAAAAACATCTATTATTTTAATCTTGATGATTCCCAAGTTTTTTCTCTATAAATTCCCTTTTTCTGCCTTCACACAGCTCTTGCTCTTTCTTGTCAGTATTTCACTGTCAACCTCTGTTCTTACAGCCTTTTTCCAACTTTAAAACAGTAATGCCATATTTTATTACTACCAATCCAAGCCTCAGCACTTCAGCTACTACACCATGGACCCCGATCCAGTGCTTTAAGATGGGACTCTTTCCAAGGACATCCTTAGGCATTGGCACTGGATCAGAAACTATATGCAAGGACAGATTTCTCATATCCGTAGGTTAACTTCTGAAAGAAAAAGGCCCTATCCAGCAGGAGTGTTACCTACCAAGCTAATATTTTATGCAGTGAGCTCCAGAGTGGCGCAAGATGATTTTAAGTATCACAGCAGACAGAGTCGTTCCATATAATGAGTTGGTTCTTTAGACTGTTACCTCACTTATCACCGAAGCAACTAATCAGGCCAAAACCAAACAACAACAAAAAAATACTGCTTATGCACTGCTGTACCACAATGCATTACTGCTTACATCTCAAATTCCTCTTCTTACAAAGATTATATCTGAAAAACCCAGAGTGCTTTTGCTCGCTTGCAGTGCCCTTTTTTAATTGCATACCATAGGATCTGACAAGCTACCAGTCAGGGAGACAGCATTTTCACAGAATTTGCATATAAAAGATTCAGTAGCTGTGTAAATATAAACATGTATTTTATAGAAAGGGGTCTATCTTTTAAAAGTATTGACATGTAACGCTGTTATGTTATAATATCAACAACAAAAAAAGTCATTTTAGCTTCACCAGTTACAACTGTGGGCATGGGCTGACCAGAGGAAACATGGTCCTGAGCAAAATAAAACATGCTGGCTGGTTACAAACCTACTGCTTTTTAATACTTGTTCAAAGGACACATTCAGTATTTTCTTACTTATTTTGAAAATACTTGCAAGACATGCCATATCCGGATTGTGGCTTGCTCTAGCTAGCGTGCTTAGCTTTCAGGTACCGAAGCTGTGAATGCCAACCTTATGCCAATCAACTTGCTCATCTCTCCTGAATAGGAGAGCATCCTTTTCTCTATGTTGTGTCATAAAGATGGTGTAATTGGGGAGGAGGAGGAGAAAGGGGATGTCATTTCACAAATGATTCAGTTACAGTCATTCTTCTCTTCCCACTTATTTCACTGAATATCTGACAATCAAGAAAGATGCAATTATCTAAAGCGAAGAAACGGCAATATTAACAGAAATAGTGTTTTACCACAGAGATTGAACATGGAATTTCAAGGGCTCATTCATCAATGTGTTGCTTATATGCTACAGGTAATCTCTGAAAATCAGTAGCGCTATATTGCTAGGAAAGACAGTTATTAATGAGGTCCTGCCTCTGAAGGACATATTTCAGGTGAAAAGAAACAAAAGTAGAATGCACAAGTGGCAAGGGCCAATGAGACAAACTCTTAATTGTAACCACCATGAACTAATTCACAGGTGGGGCATAGGGCTACACAAGATGCAGAAAAATGTTCTGGGATTTTATACTTTTTTATTTTGTGAGTACAACAAAGAAATGGCTAGTCTACATGGTTGCCATAGCAATGTAAACTGTTATTTAAAATACATTTCTAATGCTGGGAGAAATTACATAGCCCAGGCTCTAAGCAGCAGCATATTATGCAAATAGGTCCTTCCATTCCCACCCCACTCTGAAAGTTTTAGGAAGTTTTGTCAAAGAAATGTAACTACCTCTCTTTCCTCAGCCTACAGCTTGTCTTTCTTTATGTCTCAGCTTTTCAACACTCCTTTCAGTTTGCAGTCTTCCTTCATTTTATATGCACTACCACTTGTCATCCAGCTTAATCCACAGGTATTTTATTTCCCCTGACTTTACTATTGTCTTTCCGTTTCATTATGGTAATCTTTGCCTTTACTTTCGCAGCCCCCAGCACTGCGACACCAGAATGACTTTCAAAAAGTAATTCATTAGCAGCTATCATAATAATAACTTTCAGTCAAGAATGACTAATTGTAGAGGATTGCGTTGATGGACATAGTGATCCACTGCACATTCAGAATCAATGGCTAGTGCAATGAAATCTCAACCCTGTGTTTGGATACGTGACACTCTATTATAACAGATATTCAAATAACATTAATTTACTAATTTCCTAATCTTCCACTCCAGCATTCAGTCAGATAAGCTCCTGACAGAAGGAAGGCACACACAGATGAAAAGAGGGGAGCAATGGGAAGTGTAAAGGGACAGAGGCAGAATAAAGTGTGAAGTGAAGCTGTCAGCATATCCAACGTGCCCTCCCAAAGGCATCGTTACTAGCAGCTGCTCTGCCCTCCACCCCGTCCCAGGCTGTTAAGCTCCAGCCAGATGCCGCTATTGTAAGTCCAAAAATTGTAGTTAGTTGGAAGCATTTCAAGTTGCAGGATTTTATACTATGTCCATTAGGTTTGAAAAGGTTCTTCAATAGATGGAAACTGAGACATTCTCGGATGACTCCAACAGACAAACAGCACTGAAGAGGGATGTAGAATAATGCCAAGGCTGCTGGCACCAGAAGCAATGGGAAAGCTATTTCTTTTTCCCGAGAAAACACAAGTCTGGTCTTCTCTTGGTTGGGGATATGGGTGTAAACAATTAGTCAAGTCAAATTATTGGAATTTCCTAGCTATAAGATCAACTACAGAAAGAAAGCATTTAATCCCGTGATAACTGTGTCCCATCCCCTTGCTTATTGCTTCTCCTCTCCCTCTTGGAACGGCTTAGCACAGCCCAAAATTCGGCTGTATGCTGAGGCAGCCCAGTCGGGAGCCTGCACACCACACACCCACGCACGGTGCGCTCAGAGCACCAGGTGCCGGGAACATCTCTTACTTCCAGGGCTGCGGGGAGCAGAGCTGGTTTGGAGAAGGGATTAAAACCAAAGAAAGAACATCATTACAGCAGTGCCCGCTGCTCCTGCTATTTTTAATGTGATGCTGGCATTTTCATTATAAGCTCATATTTCCAGATTTTATAACTCAATCATAAAAAATTGCTGAGGGCTAAATATTGGCAAGCAGCTCCGCTTGCCAAAAAATGAAGGATTTCCGGAGTGCAGAGAGCGAGGGAGTCTCAGACTCTGCTTATTCCAGTGGGAAAGTGATTCCAACATGAACGGGGCTATACCAACAAGTAGCCTCTGCCAGAAACTTGGCGTGCTATGCCAGAAGGCCCGTAGCCACACACTGAAGCCACAGACACAGTGCATAGCTCTTCGGTCCAGAAGCACTTCACTGGAATCCATGAGACAAAACCAAAATGCCAGACTCCTCCCCAGATTTCAGATATGATACTTGCTTTTTGCCTTAGACCTATTTTGAACCACAAAAATAATTTCATAACCCACTGATGTTACCCAGCATCGACCTCCAGCTGTTTGACGCTGCTGTACGAGTGGACACGAACATTCAGCTCGGACATTCTGGCGGTGTTTAACAGCCCTGGTAGGAACCGGAGCCCAAAGGAGCAACCAGGCAAACCAGCCTGGCTCTGCCTCCAAGCTTTCCTACATCAGCCTCTGCAACGCAGCCTGCCTGCAGACAGTGCAGATCTGGGATCTGGGATACTGCGTGGGAACTGAAGGGTGAAAAATAAGAAGCATTATTAAAGGGCTGTGTGCTCTCACATGAATATATGGAGCTTCATGAAATAGTTGAAGACAGACATAATGGCCTCCACTTTTTTTCCACAGGACAGTACCTGTAAAAATCAGTTTGAAAATGTAACCATATATATATATATACACACCATATATATACACCGTATGTGTGTATATATGTATGCATATATGGTAACCAGCTATATATGTGGCCACTGTGACCTCTGTGACCTTATCATTGTACTGCAATAAAACCTGAAAAACAGAAGTATAATGTCATAGAAATTACAGAAAGTCAGAACTAAAGAGTACCACCATCTCACACCCATTCCCTCTTTTCTCTTACAGCCCAGTGATCTCATCTGCGTGAATGGCTCTCATAAAGTTAACGGGTTTATGACAGAACTATACTATTTTAGATGCACTATTTTATATGCTGCTTTTTAATGTAAAATTATAATTTCTTGAAAAAAACAACAAAGCAAGCATTTACTAAGAAGAATATTATTTTGTAAAAAAATGCAGGCTATAATTTCATTCCAGACTCTGCCTCTTTAAAGATCTAAGTGGCGTATACATGTCTTTGTTGTGTGATGCAGTGGTTACCATGGAAATTTATATTTTTTTTTAAGTTTAGTGAAGACGATGCAGTCAAAAACATAAATAGCCTGAGCCCCTGGCAGGGTAAATTGTACAATGGCATTCTAGAACAAAATTTACAAGGCTTTTTTTTTTTTGTAAGCAGATATTAGACACTAATAATTCTTTGTGAACAAAAATACTTCACTTTTCTTAAGATGGCGATTATAATTTTTAACTACACTTGCTCCTGGATGATATTAAATTATATAGCCCTTCATGTGCTCATAATCTATGGTTCCTCAAAGACAGTGATCCAGGCTGGTGGGTGTGGGAGAGTTTCCTGCAGTACTGCCTCGTTAAAGGGTTTTTTTAAGTTTGGCAGGAACACCACCAGAGAGATTTATACCATGAGGTTTCTTAACAGCTTAGTTAACAAAATCAGAAATGTATCCTGGAGTAACTAACTGAGTTGTAGACGTGTAGAGATCTCATATATATATCTGATAGCCTGGAAACCAGGAAATTAATTTGTATCTTGATTAGAAAAATAAAGGCAATATTTTTAAGGTTGAAATTTTGGTTTGCCAGAATTATTTGGTAACATAAGAGTGTTGTACAGGACCTGACCAAAGCTCCAGGTAATGTAACATCCTCAGAGAGGCTGGGGAGTCTCCTTTTCTGGAGACATTTAAAACCCACTTGGACACAACTCTGTGCAATCTGCTGTAGGTGAACTGGCTCTAGCAGGGGGTTGGAAGGGATGATCTCCAGAGGTCCCTTCCAACCCCGACCGTTCGGTCATCCTGTGATCCTGTCTCCACCAATGGGCAAAACAAGGTATCAGGAAAGAGTCCAAGAACAGGGCAAGCTTTGACAAAATACCTCACCTATGTGCTCCCCCATCCTCCAATCACAGTTCACAGGCATCCTGGGCCAGGCACTGTTTCAGCATCCTCAGTAGATTTATTTCAATGAGCTTGTCCCTGAAGTCCAGTAACCTCTCAGTTTCCACAGCATCCTAGGGGAAAAGATCACAGTTCAGCTAACCAGGCTGAGTTGTAGCAACAGCAGTCATCACAATATTGTAATAAATGTAACATTGCTTTGATGAAAGGCTAAATGTCTAATTTTACTAATGATTCTGTGCGCAGAAGTAATGTGTGGTATATGGTTAAAGACAGTTTTTAAATGCTTGAGTAAGATGAACAGAGGAAGTTGGTAAAAAGGGCATTTTTAGTTCAGTGGTCTTCAGAGTTACTCCTCCAGGGTAATAGCTATTGGATCTTGCCGGCTAAGTTCTTGAAGAAATTAGCAAGACAGCTATCAACAAAGCTAACAACCTGAAGCTACACTTTCTCTCGCACTCCTGCGTTGTCATGGACAGAAATCACTACTTGGAGTTTTGCAGTGAAAGAACATTGTCTCGCGTCTTGGTTTGCCTTCTACTGGGCAAACACATGGTTTCTCCACAATGATTTTAAACTCATTAGGATGAATCTGGCAAAGCAACAAACATTCAACTAGCCACCAAAAAGTGACAAAAGTCTCATTCCTGGAGGAATTTCTAATAATTATATCACACTTAGTCTTCCACACATCTTTTCACCCGGTACAAATTAGTGTAGTTCTGTTGATAAGAGGAAATTACCCCAGTTAGTACCACTCGAAAATCTGACCCCTTCCAAATTCACAATAGGGTATGTTTATTAATTAATTTGAAAGTAAGAGATATTAAAATATTAAATTGCTGATTTTCTATGCAAACCATGTGAAATACTGGAATAGAGCAAATTTTTTTGTCTTCGTAAAGCCTTTCTCCCTGAGGGGTATGCAAGAGAGCTTTTTGAGGAAGTGGACCAGCTAAGAAAATCGTACTATCCTGTATTTTATGAGCAGAATAACACATTCCTTCCAACCATCCTTATTAATTTATAAACAGCTATGATCCTAGGTTGTTCTGGTCATTCAAATTTATGATCAGAATTAAATTATTCTCAACTGAGAGAAAAAAATACCTCTTCTCTAAAACTTCATAAAGAGTGATAAGCATTTACTGGACCATAATTATGTCTATTTTTCCTATGCTGTTTCAGGGTTTAATTTTTTTTTTCATATCAGCATTTTAATTAAGCTTTAATCTTCACAGCACTAAACTAAATTAAATGGATCTTTATAGTGTTGCTTTGGTAACTAGCAGAAGGGGTAAAATTACTTTATCTGTTTGTTCACCGTGTTGCAACTGTAAACGTCTTGGTTATAGTCTTTTATTTGCTCATTTTCATTAACAATAAAAAAGAAAAAAAAAAAAAAAAAAAAGACTTGTGACACCGAAACCAGTTATTACTGTTGGAACAGTCCTCTAGTGGGATCTTACTGTGCTTGTTGTGGGCAAACATGTAGCAGGAAACCCTTTGCTCCAAGAGATTAAATACAAGCTAATTAGGCGAGACACAATGCAGGCAGACCAGTGAAGAAGCAGTATCCATTACGGAAATTCTCACCTTCTTACCCTTCTTGCGAGTCCCCTCTATTTCCTTCAGCAATCTGCAAGACAATAAATATTAAACATAAACTTCGTATAAGGTTCCCAAAGCTTCTTACAGATAATTAGCAACAAATCTTCAAAGTTTACCTGCCACGTACCTGCCATGTCGTTGTCCCATTCTATATCTAGGTAAAATACTAAACAACAAATTGAATTGTCCAAGATTATCAGCTAAACACAATCCTACATCATAACACTTTAAGAGAAACATGCGGAAGACATGAAAGCACTCTGAACGTCGAAAAGCCTGTACAACTTGAACTATGAGTTGTGGAATAGATAACAGAAAAAGAAAAAATTTTTAGACTTTTCTTTTAGCACTGAGCTATCCCTGATCAAAACAACAGTAAGTCCTCGTCACTTTCAAACAGAAAAAAAGGCTTCATAAGATCACTTTAAAAAATTTATACTTTTATGTGATTCCAGAGATCTACATGTCTGGTTCTCTTCTTGAACCTTTCTCTGTTTGATAGAATTGGCCCTCATTAAGTGACTGACACTCACTTTCATTAAAAAGCTAGCCCACAGATACCGGCTACAGCAGCCTGAAAACGCAGTTTAACCTAACCCTCTACTAGCTCTTTGGGAAAGCCCTCTCGACTAAGAGTTAAGTGAAGAGCCATCCAGAGTAATCCAAAAGTGAAGAAGCATCATCCAAAGACACAGCAGGAATTTTCACATCTGTACAGATAAGCCTCTCCAGCCACAGGACACCAACCAGCACGCAGCCTTTCTCCGAGATCTGCTGCTGATGCAAAGTCTTTCCAGGTAAAATCCTTTCCTCCAATACTCGTTGGCTATGAATCGTACTCTTGAACCCTGCACTTTTTTAGAGGGAATGGCTTATATACAAAGCAATATGGAAAACCCTTGCGCCTACACAGCCGATTCCCCATAGCTTTCTGGCTCTGCGGCACAGCTCACTTCATTGTCTAACTTCTCGGGGAGGCAACCTCTTTGCAAAGAGCACAGCTATGAAGATATCTTTCAGTACAGTCAGAGATTCGCTTTCCACAGAGATTCAGCAAAACCCTGTAGACAGGACGACTTCAGACTCATTCTGCCGTTCAGTTTGACTGTCCATGTGTGTTTTCCCGGTGTTCTCAGCAAAGAAGTTACAGCCTCGAGTCCATCACCATAATTAGCATCTAGGTGAAATGTTCAAAGCTCTTTTTTTTTTTTGAAAAGGTTAATTTAGCAAAAAGGGTTTAAAACGTGCAGCAGTCCACAACAAAGCTGTCCTACAGCTCTGATTGCAACTTGTTTTGAATTTTCAACTTATTTTCAATTTTCAGCTAAATATACACGAAACATCAAAGCCTATCAAACTAAGGCAGATAATAAAGTGCTGTCAAGCTGTGATAAAGTCAGTCTTCAGCAAAGATCCATCTTCTCCCACTGAGATATCCTAAATTTGAGGCTGAACTAAGAATGACAGAACAGGCAGCACTGAAAATCTAAAGTTTTCTGTTGGTGAGATTTCTCTGTTTTCTGATTTTGATGGACAACAAAATGGTTGAAAGTTACAAGTCATTTAGAGACATGAGAAAAATGACAAAAAATAGAAGATGCAGAATAAAAAAACCTAAGAACTGTCAACCACTGAATATAAAAGGAGAGAAAAAATGACATTTTATTTTGCTTCACCTTCTTTATTATGTACTGGAAAAACCATTTTGCTCAAGTCATGTGCATCAAATACCTTTGGTCTTTCTTTAACAATCCATAGAAAAATTAATTCTTAAAGTAAGCTTAAATACAGGCCTCATGACATCGTCATTAAATATGACTAATTATGAAAAAGAAGTCCTAACATTCAATATTCACTAAAAGAACTTTCCCCCAAGGTATCCTACTTAGAATCATGTAAACAGATGAGCTGTATTGATCTCACTAAGAACAGCCTGAGCCTTTTTCTTATATAGTGGCTTTTTTCCCCCTAGGAATGTTTGAACGTAAGGAATATGAAAGTAGCACTTAAGCAAAATAAAATTACTCTGTTCAACACACAAAATATTTAAAAAACTACCTGTGTCTGTAATCAAGCCATAGGCTGTTTGCTGATTGCTAATTGTTACCGTCATTTTTATCACACAGGAAAAAGAAATACCCCGGTACGTATCCTGTGAGAGCTCTAACCATGATCTCAATGCATCAGGGTAAAGCAGCTGCCAGGAATCAGTCAGATCAATGGTGAGACTGCAGCCAAGCTCTTGGTGTATACTTAGCAAATATAATTATTTAGGACCTAAGGATGTTTCTGTGTTTCCTTGTTATCGCTTCTACCGTGTAAACAGAAAACGAAACATTCACTGGGCAGGGACCCAGGCTACAGGCTGAGGGCAATATGTTAACCTGCAAGTAAAGTGCTTCTTGTAAGGAATCTAAGGAGCATCTCATAGGATTTAGTATAATCCATGAATTGTAAGAGCAACTGTGGCCACAGCTGGATTCCACCTGTTCGTCTTCTCTGACAGATGTTCGGAGCCCTTGAACCCTTCAGTTAAATACCAGCTGTACCTTGGTGAGGGAATAGACCACATTGCCACCTAAGAATCGTGCCAGGCTGCAGGAATTGCCTGACCTGTCAGCCTGCTTGTAGGGATAATCTGCCCCAGAGAACCACCTCGACATCTAGACCACTTCCCCTGAAGGTACCCTGTCAATGCAAATGCACATCTATCGGTCTCAAGCAGAGATTTCCTTCACGGAGTCTGGCTCTCCCTGACTCAAAAGCAGAGAAACACATTGTTCATGCCACAGCCTGATGTGCATTTACTGGGTGGCAGAGCTAGATTATGGGGTCTGTGCTCATTAGGACTTATTTCTACCCTCATACAGCAGTCTCGTCATCAGATTCATGCAGCGAATTGGATCAGGAAGCAAATCTAGCTGAAAAATGACCAGAAGACTAAGTCCACAGCAAATGTGATTTTAAGCAGGAGCTTCTTCCCACCCTATTCACCAGCTGAACAGAAGGGACAGCATAGGCGGAGAACAGCAGAAAAGCCAAAGGCACAGCAACTAGATGTTTAAGCCCTGCCTGAACTAAAGTAACGCTGCAAATATTTATTCTTAGTACGCTCCCAATAATTAGAATTGCCTATATAAAAGACAGAAAACTGACACTGGCATAGGTCTTCTGTGCAGGAGAGTCTCTCTTCTGTAATATACCCTAGCATCCTGGAAAATTGACGTGGAAATTAAAAATAGAAATTAAAAAAAAATAACCCAGATTTAATATTAACATTTGACAGCTAGTGTCTCCAGGGAAAGGTTTTCCTTTCAATGAATGTCACTTTTTTTATATTATCCCTAAAATTGCAAAACAATATGTAGTTAATACAATAAGCACTATTTATTGGTTTGTTCTTATTGTTGGTCTTGTATATCTGATTACTTCTTTCTTAATAATTAAAGAAAATTACATTGTCAATCATATTTCTTTTCCTATGCTGAAATATTAGAAATTAAAAGGCAAATTCAGGAGAACCCCATTGCAAGGATACACTGGATACTGGTTTATAACAAGCTCTCCTAGACCATGACCATTAAAAACATTCTCTAAAAGAAACTGGGTAGTAATCTGAACAATTTTTGGTGATTTGAAATCTCTCATGCTTTTGCTGCATATTCCTAATCACATCATTTGTGCTTCTCTGAGCTTAGTTCCCATTTTCTCCTTCTATGATTTTCTTTGTAACATATATTAGTTTATTTTTAGCTTTGATAAAGAAGTCTCTGAACATCAGACTTTCATAATCTCTCTCCTTCCAGCTGCTGTATTGCTGGGGAGGTCCTATTAGAAATTCATGCATAACGGTTTAGTCTCCCTGCAACTTCAGACAACTGCTCCATGGATGCGATGCTTTGCTTAGTAAATTATAATGTGATTTTCTTGAGAAATATATTTCTTCCTTGAGGTAATTGTCAGGAACGTAAGATGGTCATTGAGCTCTCCCTTATATTTAAAGAGTTTCCAGGCAGAATCACTGATTATTTTGTTGTTGCTGCAGTTATTGTTTTTGCAGTAAAGACGGAACCATCTGTTCCTTTGAAGATGTGCCAAATCAGCTGAAAATAATTCATTCAGGTAGTCAGTGAACCACAAAAGCTGATGGTTTAAGGATTCTGGAAGGTTTCAACAGGGAACACCAAGCGCACTTTGCCCAGTTTGCACTAGATTTTATTTCAACAGTGCACTCTGATGAGTTCAGGAAAGTAGTAGCTGGACAAGTGAGAGATCCTCCCTTTCTATCTACCTCATTCTCATACAAACCCACTATAATAGGAGTCAACAGTTATAAATCATATGAACTTGTTTAGCTCACACTATACAAATCATAAATGATGTTAATGACTTTGGTGTAGTCCTGCATGTCAGAAATATACAGAATGGCCAAGGCATGGCTGTTTCATAGTTGTTCTATGTCCCCAGTTTGTGCTTTTTTGGAAAAGATCTGCACTGATGGCCACATCTAGTATAAGTATTGATAGCAAATACCTCACTGATGGGGTCATTTGGGCAAAGCAAGTGCAGGGCACCACATGCAGAGTAAGCAAATAATGGGAAGGAAGCACTTGTAGTAGAGATGTGACTTGAGCACTAACATCTATCTGGAACTAATCCGTGAGTTTGGACAAGATGATGACTTGCTTGACAAGTCCCTGAAAACACAGACCAGCAGCAAACGAACATAAAAAAAATTGCAAGGGCCACCAGAACCCTTCACCATCTCTATTTGCAATGGTTTTCTGGTTAAACTATTGGTAAATTAACATTAGCCGGTGTCTAAGAGAGGATAATTTCTGAGGCATTGTCTACTATGGGGTTTATTATGATGAAGAAAAGTCTGCATGAATTTATGACTGAGTGGGTTAATTAAATATTACCCCTGGGCATCTGAACATTGAAGGCTGTGTCTCTATTCAAAAGGAACATATAATCCTTCTCAGCCTGATGCTTTTACTTTACTATTTACTAATAGAGTTTAGTTTATTTATTGTAAGAAATATTTATTATAAGCATTGTGAAAAAAAACCAGTGGCTTAATGAGGTTTATTTTACTCACCTTTTAAACTGATCAGGGTGGTAAATTTTAAATAATGAAAACCTACGTTGTAGCATTCTTTTTTCTGTAAAAGATTGGAAAAACTGAACACAAACATGACTGATATTAAGGACTGGTTAAAAGCAATGATGAGAAAAGATATAACATATTAAACCACTGCCTAACACCTTGCAAGCTGTGACAACTGAACATTCTTTACAATGTTGTTAAATAGCTATTCTATCAGTAGTGCCAGCATTACAATGCAGTAACTTAATTAGATGAAGTTTCTTTCATCCTTTATTTATTAGGTTTTTGAGCCACAATAATAAAAAATAAGATTTGCTGCTCCAATAAAGTACCACAATTGCCATATTTCTTTCATACATTAGTAATCTGTTAGTTAATATGCATTTGCATTTTCTATATTTTGGTCTTGATAGATTGGTACGTCATTACCAAACACAAAAACAGAGAGCAAACCAAAATATTTACAACATACTATAATTTCCTTTGCAGCTTAATGTCATAATTAAGTAACCAAGTTTATGGATCAATTTTGCATGTTTGCAGGTCATGTGGATGTGCAGTTTGCATAAACTACAATCTTCATAAGAGCTGTTATCAGTCACACTGTTAAAATCCTATACCTCTAAAAAGGATTCAAATAATTTTGCTCTATATCAAAGCGAATTTGAGGGGTCCTTTATCTCATGACTTAGAGACATATGACTTTTAGTCCTGGATAGAGAACAGCTTTAGGTCTACACCGAACTGCCAAATTCTAACTTCAAACACTGTGATTCACCAGATATCGAGGCTAAAGCCTGTCACTGGTCAAGAACACACTGTTATCCTCTCTGCACTTTAAACTATTCTTTTTTAATTTAAAAAAATATCTGGAGCTCTCTCTATATATATTTTTGCTGTAGGTGGTCAGCTTTAAATAGACACATTTGGATTTTTATTGTGTGAAATAATCTTGTCAGATATAGATCAGCAGGAAGAAGGCATCAGAAAGGCAGGATGAATTGCCCTGATCTCGCCTGTGCCGTGGGGAGGCACTGCCATGTGCCACATGCTCTCCATGGAGAGCTGCTTTAGCAACGTTTTCCTGGGGCTTTTCTTTTTTCTGGTATGGGGTCAGCATGTCTTGCACTCTCTCTTATTCAGCTGGTTTATATGTGCTATATACCCGCCTTTTTTCATTATACTACCGGTCTTCCTACACCAGGAGTCTTCCTGTTCATGCAAGACAGCCATCACCTAACATGGGATGCAAAAGGAAAAAAGATACACGTTGCTTATCACACTGATCTTGAAACAAGATGCCCGGCCGCAAAAGCAAGAATACTGCGTGTGCAGTGGTAAGTGTCCTGCAGTTTTAAAATAAAGCAAGCTGTTTAAGCTCAGCTAGCACAAAAGCTTAGGACATTCTGAACAGGTGTCTGTACCAATGTAGAAAGTAGCCTTATTTTAGGACAGGTGGCTTTAGAAAATACCGGTTGGTGTGCAGCAAATTTCTGCAGCTTTTCAATGTACTTGTGACCAGAAACTATCTACAAAGAATATGTAATTTCCTGCTTGGCATCAAAAGAATAAAGATGGGCGATATATATTCATTCTTCTGTATAAAGAAAGCCTGCCCACAAATAGAGCAACTGTCTCCAGCCGAAAGTCGGGGGGGAAGAATGGGTGAATGCCACCATCACTGCTACCATGAGCCCTGGGGGACCCTACAGAAAAGATGTAATTGCAGGTGTTTATATCACCAGCCTTTACTGAACTTTATCCAAGTAACTCTTCTGATGGCACAGGGCTTAGCTGTGAACAGTCCAAGCCTTCTGCAATATGACTACGACTAAAGGGTATGCTGCTTTAACTTGAACTTCCTTAAGTCATTATGAGCCTCTTAATAGCAGACTGATCCAGTTCTGGCCCATATCAAATTCCAGTTAACTATGATTGTCAGCATAATAATTATTTGGCTGGATGTAGCATACAATTGGCTAACATCAGAAGGCTAATGGGTATTTAATTTCAGTTCAAATACCTAGCACGGTAAATGCTTAAATTAGGCAGCTGTCATTAATAAAAACCAACAGCCGTCCTTTCTAAGCTGCAGTATTTACCCTGCATTCCGGCACTCTGGAAGTGAGCACTGAATGTCTGCATCTGTATGTATATGACTTGAACGTCCCTATTCATACTAATTCTATGAAAATGCACACATGCACAGATCACAGGAGCTTTTTAACTGAATGGATAATTATGCCACAGGGAAAAAGTTAAGTTCATCTTGTAATCTGTGACAGTTGCACTTACACAAAACTCGGGCAGCTCTGGAGTAGCAATGAGAGCAATCATCGTTAATAAAATAATTTAGTTTTTAGAGTGCAAGCAAATACTCAAAGCAGAAATCTAATCAGCAGTTCTCGGAGGACAGTTTCCCTTCATATGCCTTGGGAGGTCTTATAAAAGGTCATGGAAATTCCATGCCCTTGGAGAAGAGGTTCACAGGAAAAACTTTTTAGCAAACGAGAATGTGCACTGAAAAAGGTGCAGCCAGACTCAGTAAGATATTTTGCAGCAATACACGAAGCAGAACCGTGGTACAGACCCCACATGGATTTAAGAGGATGTTGCACAGCCATATGCTAAGCAAATGTTCAAAAAAGACATTCATCCGCCCCCAGCACAGAAGGGAGCGAGTTAGCGAAGCAGCTTCTCCCACATATGCGAGGAGGCAAGTAGGCATGTACAGCAGGAACAATGTTGTACTTTCCAAAGAACACTGAGGTTGATTAAGCCTTGTTGGAAACGCAGAGATAAAACAGAAGGAGAAAACAATCTTATGTGCTTTAGTTTCTTACTATTTTCTTTTTTTTTGCCAGAAGCTGAATCAGTGTAAATAGCAAGCTTTGTTTTTCTGCTTCTAAAACAAAACACTGACTGCCAAAACATAGGTTTTTAACCTTTCTGCTGTTGCTGTCCTGCCTTCTAAAATACTTCCGAAAAACCTTTCTTTTGCTGTCGCTTACCTGTTTTGAAGCAACATCCACATATCATAATTGCAAATCAAAAAAATATTATTTAATTAATGTCATTCATTTATATGCACAGTAACTTCCATTTGTATGCATACAATTCACTCAGTCTGTGGTCTATAGCTAGCAAATAACACCACTTAGCAGCTGTTAAATAGGGTAATCACCTGTTGTTATCCACAGGTAGCTTTAATTCAAATGCTAATTGCTCTCAGTGCTCTACTTATAAGCCTGCCCCAATGTCAGTTACTGTATGTGCCACACCAGATGGATGTGAGCCTCAAATAGATTGCACTGTCCCTCTGCAGGAAAAAAACCCTGAATTATAAAAAAACCTTGCTACCCTACAGTGCCATGAAAAAAAGATGGCACAAGAATTAAGCAATCATGGTCTTCCAGAGAGCAAGAACTGCAGGAAAAGGCAATGAACGGGGAAGATGAAAAAAAGGACTGCAGACAGGACATTAAATATTGTATGAGCTGGTGCCTCAATCTATTTGCAACTGAAATGAGTTAACGTTCACCGTTAGTAAACTCAGTTTGAAAAAATTCAGGAACAGCTGTTGCAGGTGTATGCCAGGGTCAGCCTAAACTGATAGGAAATGAGAGCTAAACTGCTTGAATAGGTCAGGCGTTTGTAAAGATCTGACTGGGAAAATAAAAGTTCTAGCCTGATACAGGTAAATTCTTATCTTTTCAGAGACTTCATTCTTCATCAAAAAGATCATAAAATGTTTCTCTCTTTGGTAGAAATACCTCAGACCCACACTGTACTACGTACTCCTCATAGCAAGAGGCTTTAGACTATTTTTTTCTAAAATATCTCCAATTCACCCAAGCTCTCTGGAGGCACAGTTTCATGTTGTGCTTAATTTCATCAAACTGTGTGTCGCTGCCAAAAGTGATGGTTTAATTCTGTCTCCTTCCTCCTCTTAACTCCATTGACGTGTTCCTCACCCTTTCCTCATATAAGATTTAGTCATTCACTGTATTGCTGGAATATGACTCACTGATCCAATGGGAAAGTAATTTATTTGGAGGAGAGATACAAGGGTGAGAGTCCACAGACTGGATTAAGCCCAGTGTGGAACGATGCCCTGAATTGTCCTGTGTTTCTTGCTGCTATACAGTGAAGTTCCTGGCTGCACAGCTGTAGGTTTTATTTCAGATCCCACCACTGTAAAAGGGCCATTCATTCAGTAATGCTGTCGGATTTTCACACTGTACTGGAATGACTTCCCTGCGGTGCTCTCTGAAGGACTGCTTTTTTGTAGGCGAATGAAGCCATCCATCAGTTGCTCAACAGCAGAACCTCTTTGCTCCATTTCTACCCTTTGATCTGTTCAGCTTAGGTAATTCTGCCGGGTGCCAAAACACCAACCAACCAACCCACCCTCCTGTCTAGAGGATACATGCCTTTCCACCGGGTCAAAGTGTTGACCTCTGCAAATGATTGTTAGCACAAGGTTACGTTTTCCTGTCCCCAATATATTTTTCAATTAAATGGGAGATAAATATCATCACAGGTGAACCCTGGCTCTGAGAAAGGAATCAAAGCATATAAAAATCATATATTAGATCAGCAACAGGTATAGACACAGGTTTCACTTTTGTTGTGAGCTCATTATAAAGTGTAGAGCCCTAGCCTTGGAGAAAGGCACTGCTCAAAATTTCCAAACACAAACTTATAATTTAAAAAACTGTGTTAGGTAGTGCCGCAGTTCTCTGATATCTTGTGCCCATGATGAAGACAGGGAGGGATGAAAACTGTGACCTGTTAAACCCAGTTCACTTTACCTCTTGGTCTCCTGCTTTAGGGCCATAATTGAGCTAAATATCCAGTAGCAACAACTACTTATCTGTGAATATTCATTTTAGCAAAGTCAATTATTTCAATCATCAAGGGAAAAGAACTGCTTGTGTGTTTTACAGTTATGACTCAAATTAACATACATTTCATCTGATGACTATTTTTTATTTTGTTTTGCATATTTTGCTTACAGGAAGGGGAAAAAAGGGACTAAATGTTTCTTCCTCACTGCCATTGTTAGTGTACAGAGTATTCATCCTTCCACATTTTTTCCCTGAAGTGAGACATGAAAACGTACTTCTTTAAAAATGAAGGAAAGAATGAATCCTCCATCATTTAAATTAAAATGGATAAGGAAAGCTATGGCACCTGAGATAGAAAAAAATTGCAAGTACTCATGGTGAGCTCAGATGAGATCCTCACCTCCATCTTACTAGTCAAGGAAGTTTAAGTTGTCAAAGGTAGCAGATAAGATAGGTTGAATTTTCTTTGTTATTCATAGCTGGAAGAAAAAAGTACCCACAGCATGAACAGAAGACAGAAATTACAAAATTCCTTTCCAAAGCAGAGCTTATGAGATGAGTTGCATAGCCAGCCCGCAATTGCCAGTGGCTTTGCATGTTAAAAGACATACAACAACTTCTAACAGGAGGTTTTCATTTATGTACATAAAGCACTGGCTATGTTCTATGTTGTTGGCCAGTGCACTGGCTTTTCTGACATGTTCTTGTGCAGGTTATGTCTGAGATTCACAAGATGCTTCTTATGGTCACAAAAGCCTTACCCTGATGTCTTCATCAAGTAATACCAGAAGTAAGGGGGTTACTCTCAGAAAGTTGTAGAGGATCTGGAGAATCAGAAGCTGAATTACCATATCTCTGCAATAAGCAAAGAAGGGGAAAGGTGGCGAGCTTCTCAGGGGAAGGGACTGGGTAGAGGAATGCCCTCCATGTTTTTTCATGACTGTGTTGTGTCATGCATAAATTTAAAGTGTCATAAAGATTGTTTCTTTTCATTACAATAATGTCATTACAAAAAGTCTTTACAAAAAGTTGAGATGTACTTTGACTAGCTATCCATAAGCACACCCGGTGACAGTAAGACTGATCTGGAACTCCTTGCAGGAGTTGTCCCTAGTCCAAACTTGTTGGGTTAAATGAATTTGGTTACTGCCTTCCTAACGTCATAAATGTGTTAAATGGTCAACACTGGGAAGCAGAAGATTCAGCAAAAGAAGAACATTGACTTTTTCAAGAGGGGAAAGAAACCCCCACTGCCTGGATAGTTTCCTCATTCTGTTATTTGAGATTCATCTGTGGTTACCAGCTAGTTCCACCTGCTCGGTACAGACTGGTTAGCTGAGATGCCCGTTAAATCATATAAGCACACTTCTTCACTAAGATGTAGTTAATGTTGTGGAGTGTGTTGTAATCTTTTGCTGCCAATCAAGGATGTTGTCAGAAAATATATTAAGCAATCAACTCCCACCCCCCCACCCCTCCCCAAAATATTTGCATGTCAATATGCTCCTACACTCCCTTGTTCATCTGTATCCTAAAAAATGCTATTCTGAAAACAGTTCATCAAATAATAATGTAATTTATTGTCATAATTAAAAGCTATAACTTGTTTTTCTTACATTACCTTAAAAAAACAACATTTCTTTAAGGATTCTGGGGTTTTTTGGTCATTGATATTTGAGCATTCTGTTGTTGCAAAAGAAGTCTTTTTAACCTGACATACTACCTTAGCAATCTTGTTCAATATCTCTAATTTTTTTCTGGTTTTATACTCAACTCAAGTATTCCCTGTATTTTATTGAGTAAAATTAAATATTTGTAAAATTATATAGCTTGAGTTTTGATAGATTTTTTAGAATCACTTCATAAAAAGCTGTAAGTAGTCTTGCTTTGCCTGTGTGAAAACTACATCGTCTGATTCCTTTTCAGACTATGAATAGGAAAATAAAGCTGCAAAATATAGTTGTAAAGTTGAGAATAAAACAATAGTTATATGTAAAATTATATTTTAAATTTTAAAATAAACTTTAATGTTTACTTAATCTTGCATGACAAAACAAATCAAAAAAGCTCTGAGTAAATAATGGAATGTTGTGCTTTCCTTATGTAAGTCATAATCAATCCACATTAACACTTTTGATCAGAAATTGAAAACCAATGGGTCAAATTATTTCTTTCATTTAACACTGGAGGTATTACCAAAAGGAAAAAATTCAAACAACTTAAAGAGGGATTTTTTTTTTTTGTCACTCCTCAAGGAAAAAAACACATAAATTAATAATTAACCTAATTTTTCTTCCATCCCAGAGACCATAGGTCAAGGTATCATTAAGTACTTCCATTCTGAAGTGACGGAATTGCACAATTTGCTCTTCCATCACTTATACTAAAAGATTAAAGATAGCTTAATGTGAGGATATGCAGAGATGGGAAAACTTAAACCTCTGGGACTGAGCCACAGCTTTTAGTCAATTCCTGAAATCATAACTCATTTTGTTATGAGTCACAAAAGGCTACTGCTATCATTTGTATTACTGTACAAATTAGAAGCCTTACTCATATCCTTCTTTTTCTCCCACAGATTAAGTTCAGTGACTACTTTTGCTTATACTAACTATGTACATTCAATATAATTCATTCAGGACGTAAGCTCATCTGGAGAACCCAATCTATTTGAAAGCGTACTGATGGTAATTTGAATTCCAGAAAGCAGTAAGCTGCGTCATGTGCAACGTGACATAACAGTTAAGCAACTGAGATAATTTTGAATATTGCCAGACCCATGTTTGCTTCTCTAGAGGCACAGAAGGAAGAATGCATCAACATTAACAAAAGCTGAGAGATAGGAAAGACCAGAAAGCTGCAGTTTCAGACGCTCTTTTACACTACCAGTGTTGGAATGACACATTTGTACCTACCAGGTTCAGTACAGTCCTGGAGGGACCTGTAAAGTGTAGAGCATGAAGCCACCTTTAAACAGGGAACAGGACCTCCACTTGAGCTCAGACCATGCTGATACTCCATGTGGAAAGGAGGTTATGGGCACAGGCATTGGGTCAAGGAGTTATTTCTTTTCTATTTGTCTATGCACATGCAGAGCGCCTATATGCAGTTGAAAGATAATTAAATATATAAATAGGCAGGAATAACTTTTGAGAATTGTGTACTGATATTCCCTGACATAAGCATATCGAGGGTGATGACAGCTATTTTGGGGGAGAAAGACAATTTCGCTCTTATTCAACATCTATAGCACACACAGTGTTAAATACGTTCATTGTAGGGTACTGCCTACCTTACGAGATCCCCTCCTACAAGAATACCTCTCCCACCAGCTCAGAATGAGCAGTGCAAGCTCACCTTATTACTTCTAATTTCAAACTTTAAAACTGCATTGCAGAATTAAATAGGGATTCCTCTTTCTGTGTCACCTGGTTTAGTAGAAATGGGATGAAAGGTAGTAAGATCCTAACACAGATTTTCAGAATATTCTGTAGATGTTACTGACCTCACAAACTCTTCTGAATAAAATTGCAAAGCTGAGAATAGAAGAAAATCTCCTGGTTGCTATCAAACATAGCAGAGGCAGTACAGTATGAACAATGCAAGTCTCCAACACAGATAATCATGAAGTACCCATGCAACAGGATTGCCAAGGCAACAGGCAATGTTACAACACTGGTGGCTGTTTTTAAGTACTGTAGATTTCTGACATGAGGAATCTTCTGTAAATGGGCAGATGAGAATGAAATGAGCAGCTTATAAACTAAAGAAAGAAAAACTAATTTGGGGATGGAGGTGCTGGAGTGTGTCCAAAGAAGGGCAATGAAGCTGGTAAAGGGTCTGGAGAGCAAGTCTTACAAGACAGGGCTGAGGAAACTGGGATTGTTTAGTCTGGAGAAAGGGAGGCTGAGGGGAGACCTTCTCGCTCTCTACATCGATCTGAAAGGAGGTTGGAATGAGGTGGGGGTCAGTCTCTTCTCCCAAATAACAGGCAACAGGACAAGAAGAAACAGCCTCCAGTTGCACCCGGGGAGGTTTAGATTGGGTATTAGAAAAAATGCCTTCACCGAAAGGGTTGTCAAGCACTGGAACAGGCTGCCCAGGGAAGTGGTTGAGCCACCATCCCTGGAGGTATTTAAAAGGTGTGTAGATGTGGCACTGAGGGACATGGTGTAGTGGCGGACTTGGCAGTGCTGGGTTAATGGTGGGCCTCGAAGACCTTAAAGGTCTTTTCCAACCTAAACAATTCTATGATTCTAATGTAATTAAATACACGAATATATCATTAAATGTCAGAAGATTTCAGATTTCTGAATAAATTCATGTCTCCTGGATTCCAATTCTACACCATTATGTTCAATAATCTACCTCTGTCAATGAATGTGGAGTAAACTCAGCTTTAGAACCAATTTCATTTAAACCACAGAGGTGAGCTAAGCTGTTTCCAGTAGCTTTGTTCAAGAAACCTGACAGACGATGGGAGCAGCAGTTTATAAGAGAGATGTGACAGCAGTTTTGAAGACTAAGACAGCAGGGAGAGATGAAAAGAGCCAGAGCAGAGATGAAACAAAAAGAAGAACAGGACATGAAGGGTAGGAATCAGGAGATGGACATTTAGAAAAAATGTGAATCTGTTGAGCTATCTCATCATACAGCAGAGTGGGTGAGGAGGCAGATGACATTAAAAATTAATTGACAAAGTTTCAAAGTTTTGAAGAGGATTAGATGTCTCACTGAAAGAATCTAGCTACTTTTCATTCATTTCAAACACTTTGCTAAACTCACTGATCCTCCATTTGAGTATAGACTGCATATAGAAAGCAGAAAGCTTTCGCCTCATTTCCAGAGCTGCTCCATCCCATCTGCTCAGAAATACCCCAAGGAGAGCTGCTCGCAGTCCCCACTTCTGGAAGTGCATGGAGCTGGTTTTGAGTAATGAGTTGCAGATAGACACTTGTTTATTATCAGAAGTATTATAAGGTCTGGTCCTGGGCAACGCTACACTTGACAATTTTTTCACGTGATATCGGGCACTACTTGTTCTCAAATCTCATGTGTCCACAGATTTATATTAAAATAATTTTATAATGCTCATTGTTTACTAAAACAAAATACATGAATTGATGCAGGAAGACCAGATGCATCACCCAACAAACACACATCAGAATGAGACTCATGTCTGATCGTCCTCATTTAACACTGTCATTTTAAAATGAAAGGCTTCATTTTAAATCAGCCTGATAAGCCACAATCTTATCAATGACCACTTTCATGAAGAGACATCAATTAAACCTTTCATTGCTATTGCCAAAGATTCCCCTCTCTACTTTCTTTATGTCTAAACTTCTTGCCTTGCCCCACCAAATTCAGTCTGTTTCCAGAGGTTTCACCTCATTCTGTAGCAAAAAAAGGTAGACAAACAATATTTTTAGTACAAACAACTGTCAGGAGGAGGAGGAGGACCTAAACCACTGTAGATCTACTGCTAATAGGCTAGGAATTGTCTCTGCTTTAAAAGGTCACTCTTCCCCAACTCTCTTCTTCACACTTTTTGCTGAAAACACACTGAGTTGTATAAAATCCTGTATTTTTTGTAAGAGATTAATAAAAGTCTAGTGATAGCTTTTCCTTGTGTAACGGTAAGCTCCTCTTGCTGAAGGCAGTGCCTGGTTTTACAAATATCCTTTAATATTGGGGTTCTCGGGCTATGAGTCTCCTTTAATAAGCATTAATGAATTATAAAGTCACAGATCTCAAGCTCTGTGCCACCAGGGAAGCGACCGTGTGCGTGTAAGCCATCTCAGAAATTACACAATGGACGAACCAGTGCCCATGTTCCCCTGCTCCTCATTCTCAGACGACAACAGCATCCACCACCCGCGACTGGATCACAGGGATGGCATGTGGTAGCCAACAGCCCAGGGCACCACTGCGTTTATGACCCAGGTCTAAGTCCAGGGGGATGCAGCAAACCCCCTTGGTGCAGCCAAGCGGTGTCAGTACGCAGTGCAACTCTCTACCGCCCTGCTCAGGTACCAGCAGGTTTTAAGCCGCTGCAGCAAGGGTGTTTGCAGAGGTCAGTTCACCCAGCGTAAAGCTTTGTGCCGCTTTCTGGGGCCACTTACAGGTATGTCACCTCTCCAAATACTGTGCTGCAGCAGGGTGCGCAGCTACAGTCTAAATCACGATCAGTTGCTAAATATAGGTGAAATTGATTCAGTTATTAAACCTTTGCAGCAATTTCTAAACACTCTTTAAAATCATAAAGTAAAACTTTAAAACTATCACACACCAGGGAATGAATTATGTTTGGAAATTGGAATAAACTGGGAAGAGGAGATACCCTTTCCTTTTAAATGACAAACTTAACCTATTATTAATCTTCAAACATGAACAAATACTTCTAGTTCCTGAACTAACTGAGAACTTATTAACTGTCAGAGTATTAACAGGCATACCTAATACATTTTAGAGACAGCAATTGCTGATAAGTGCTCGTGGAATAAGGCATTCAAGGAGACATGTGAATCTGGGCATGTCTGTCAAATGTCCTAGCAAATGAAATATTAAGAAATCAATCACATTTTAATCTGCAGGCACAGAATCTTTGGAGTATAAGAGTAAAAATTGGTTTCCTTCCCTCATTCTTGTAGAAAGCCACCTATTTTCTGGAATACAAGACCCGACATTTTCTACACTTTTTGCAAAACAAGAGGGTTTCTTCCTTTTTTCAAGATTACATAACTTTTCTAATGCAGATTTCCCCTGAGTTTTACCTCTTTCAAAATTGTGCAGTTCCGCAGACTGAGGCAACATGATGATTCACCTGGCAGCACGATGCTAGTTTTGTTTAGTATCATTCACAATTTTCTACTCAGATTAGGTGGCTCTTATCGAAAACAAATACTAATTCCAACCTGGTTATATAAATTTAGGGAGATTTGATCAATAGGAGATATTCTTCCTAAGATAAAAGCACTGGGGTAGAAGGAAACTTTTGTGCTGCAGAAGGGAAGGAAAAATTATATGGTAAAAGACTTCAGGAATGTAGCAAACCTATGTGAAGTTCACCTGTAAAAATTACTTACTTAGGAAGAATTATATTGAAGAGGGAATCTTTTCTAGAGGTGTGCTCCAGCAATGCATGTCTCTCACACCCTGTGCTGCTTCTTCTATGGCAGGGAGCTCCATTTCTAACACACCCAGATGGTCACAATTTTTTAGGCTGCCTTGACTGTCATGCAAGATCTCCTGTGAGAGAGAGACACACGTGTTAAAACTGCATCATCAACGCAAATATTTAACACTGTCAATTATCCCACCTGCTCAGCTAACCTTGTAACATCCTGCTAAATATCTATATGAATCCATACAAAAGTCACCTTCTAAAAGAAATCATTACTGTTGAAGGTTTCAGTAGCATACACTTAAGAAACGAAACAATTCAAAGTTCTTTATAGCAAAAAGTAACTGAAGAGCTCTACACATTGTGTCTCTACAGCCTGTATACTGTTTCTTATATTTTAAGATTAGCTGAAGCATCTACAAAAAAAAAAAAAAAAAAAGTTTAAAATACATCTAATTATAATACATTAATTACCATAGCTTCTTATAAATTCTGGCATGATTTTAAAGTCTGATCCATAGTAATTGTGATACTCTAGTTAATTCTGCTATGAAAGTGAAATGTGTCGTACTTCCTGTTTCATCAATAGCAAAACTTCATTTCCTTTAAGTAGTATTTCTTTCTATTCCTCAGGAAAAATTCTGATTCTATTGACATTAAAATACTGATGGAAATTAAATTATCCTGTGAATAAAATCAATATTGCTTTTCTCTAAGGAGGAATAAGCTACATATTTAACATTAATCACCTGAAAAAGACATAAGAGATAAATAAAGAAAAGAGCAAGGTAAAAATGAGATCTTTTCCCTAACGGTAGGGACTTGATTAAGTAGGTCAAGAAGTCATGAATAATAATTATTACTTCTCTATTTGTGACGATAGCCACTTTTAAATGGGAATTTGTTGCCTGGATTCCCTTCAGATACAAAAAAAATTAATCACAAATAATCTTTTAATTCTTAACTTTTTTGCATTATCCAGAAGGAAAACACAGAACAAGAAGGCTGTTAATAATTTTAAAATCAAATCAATGATCTATAGGTACTTTTGTACTTCTGTTACAAAAGATGATTCTTGTAAACTGTCATTGGAATTAGACAGAAACTGTTTGGATTAGAAGTCAAAGAAAAAATATAAACCCAAAATAAACTCTGTCATAAGAATATGGTACATTTGTGTCGTTGTCTGACTACATTAACCTCTCTGACACAGATACGTTATCAGAGAATTATAAAATTTCATATTCTTCCATTTACAAAACAATCTATTAATACATCAAGAGATTAACTTCCCATAATAATCTATTTCAATGACTCTTTCTTTTTCTTAGGTACAATCTGGCTTGTGTGTGAAACAAAAATTGCACACGCCTCAGTCTTGTTCATTAGAATTTAATCTGAAGGAAATAAGTTTATTTTAAATTAATGCATATTTGTGAAATAAAGTTCCAAAGCCATATGCCCTTCACACTAGGAGATGAAGGAAAGCCCTACCTCAGTGTCTACCTGCACACATCTATTTCTATGCCTAAAATTATACACATTCAGACACTCTGGGCTCCGTGCTTAAATGGAACTGGGCTTGTATCCTATTGCTTTTCGGTCTCTGGTAAAGCATCCTGAAACGCTCTATGTGAAAATCTTCCACACACAAAAAAAATCTGTAATCCAATGTAAATGATGCTAAAATTTTTTCAATAGGAAGGTTCGAAATGAAAACCATTGTTTCAAAATCCTAATTCAAAGTAGATGAGTTAGCTTCAAATAAGAGGTTTGCTTCCATTGAAAGTTTGTTCTGATATTCCCAAAGATATTTTTTCTATGTCTTTTTAATATTTAAAAACTTTTCACTTGCTTTCAAAGAAAACTAATATCAAGATGTCAGCAATTCTTTCAGAGAAAGCATTTCTGTTTCTAAGGAAATCTGAAGTCTTTCAATGTTTTCAACACTGAAACCAGCAGAATTCTGGCTTATATTTTACAAACATCCTAAGAGTCCAGTCACTATAAGAACAGAAAGAAACACACGAACAATGTAATGTACATGTGTTCAATGGGAACAGAACAGCATACAACTGACTACATTTCCATATAATTCCTCCCAAAACTTTACAAAGCAGGATTTGTCTCTTACTTGCAGAAGTGTTGGTGGTTTTGGTTTGGGGGTTTTTTTGTTTGTTTTTTTTTTTAACCAGCAATGGGCTTTACATTTAGGTCTGAATATCCATGTTCTAATTTAATCAAAGACCTTTTTTTTTTTTTCTATATGTAGCCTTTCAGAACACCAACTGCTAACCAGCCCCATCTTCCAAGTACCCAAACAGCTTGATTTTGCCCTTCTCTAGGGAAAAATGGACGGCAATACTGCAAAGAACAAATAATTACTGAATTTGAGCGTGCTTTGAGTTTATTCCTCCTTAAATAGTACAAGTTCCACACTCAGCTGAAAAATGGTTGTCTCAAATGGTCTTGCTGCACTAAAAATGACTAGACAGATATTTAGTTGGTACAATTTTAGAAGAATTATGTCAGTTCACCCCTGTAAAGTCACACCACTATCATGCAACTCCTTGACAGATTGCCATCAGCAGTACTTAATAAGGAAGCGGTCAGAAATCAGTGATAGCACAAAAAATGTTGAGGCAATTTATGTAACGATAGCGAGAAATGCCATGTAATATATCACACCATCATAGAATCATTTAAGTTGGAAAAGACCTTTAAGGTCATCGAGTCTAGTCATTAACCCAGCACTGCCAAGTCCACCACTATGCCATGTCCCTAGGTGCCACATCTACACGTCTTTTAAATACCTCCAGGGATGGTGACTCAACCACCTCCCTGGGCAGCCTGCTCCAATGCTTGACCACTCTTTCAGTGAAGACATTTTTCCTGATGCCCGATCTAAACCTCCCCTGGCACAACTGGAGGCCTTTTCCTCTTGTCCTGTCACTGATTACTTGGGAGAAGAGACCGACCCCCGCCTCACTCCAGCCTCCTTTCAGGCAGCTGTAGAGAGCGAGAAGGTCTCCCCTC
>JAVJGI010000003.1:21667933-21762975 GCA_035590275.1 Ibycter americanus | reverse complement strand
CTGGGCACACTGGGGGCTCACGCTCAGCCGGCCCAGCCGGCCCCCCCAGGCCCTGTCCCGCCCGGCAGTTCCCAGCCACTCTGTCCCCGGCCTGTAGTATAGTACAGACATATGTAAGGGTTATCAGTCATAATTTATTAAATGCAATGAAAGAGACACCGAGTGTAGCTATTTTCACAGACAGAAATCACACCAAAACAGAGGCAGCCAGTTATATATCCTTAGAGTATAAAACTTTAAGGTCGCTAGCTTTTCCTTTGTAGTAATCTTCTGTTAAGTCTAAATGAGGATTTGTAATTGTAAGCTTGGATAAAGCCAACATTTACCATTAGATTACAGAGAAATACTGCTGTATTTTGGATTAGGCTATCACATAAGTGATGACAAAGCAGGTTTTTTTAAAACTATGATTATCACCTAGACTTATCTAGACTTATCACCTCTGCACAATTAAGATTTAAAAACCAAATCACAAGAGCCAGGCTGAAGGAGTCAAAGACAGCCCCAAAGGTTTCTGGCAGCTAATCCTTTGTATTGCTCTGCCTCAAATGCCTGGTGTCTCTTTATGCCTTTCCACATCCGAATGCGGTTAGGAAATTCAAGTCCGTGACATACACAGTGAGGATCTGCACTACACAGAGTACACCCTGCCCGAACCCCATTCCTTTTGTCTCATCCCTTTGTCTGAAGAGCCAGCTCCCTCAGCTGGCGTGAAGAGCTCCAGAGAGCACATCAGATTTCATGCAACTTCACAGTGAAGAGAGGCCAGGAGGTCAGGGGGTTAACATCTGCTATAAATACCCACAGGACTTCTCAGCCTGAATTGCAAAACGTGATCGCTTTATGTTGCTACACTGCACTGGGCTGTTTCGCACTACGCCTGACTGCATGGCATAATGCAGAGCAGAGAGTCAAATACATAAAAGGAATAATGCACCTGGATTTTCTCACTACAGAAACATGCTGCGGAAGCCTGCATAGAGGAGAAATGAGTATTTCAAACCACCGGAATCTTAAAGCAAACTGAGTTCCAGTTCTTATTCAGCTCTTCAGTCAGGTCTGGATTATACACCAGGATAGTGAATTTATTAAGGGATATATATATAGATACTATCTAAAGCAACCAACTGCAAAAAAATACTCCGAAAGATCAATTTTTGATTTGGGTATTGAGGTCATAGCCTGCTCCAATTCCATTAAGGAATGTTTTTTACTGAGTTCAGCGAAGCAAGAATAAGACTAACATTTACTGCTAAATGGGCGCTCAACTGGCAGTCTTTGCAGCACTTTGAACAGTTATTGTAGAGTGGCAGATCACTGAAAGGCTTTGACCTCCACTGCAAGCAACTGTCAGCACAGCAACAGTTGAAAGCTTTTTCATATGTCTTTCTCACATATTTGGTAAATGCAACATAGAAAACCAACTTTAATGTTTCCCATTTTTATTTGGGGATTTCATCTAAACAAAATATGAGAGATGCTTACAGAAACAGTTGAAAGCTAATTGAAACTGTTTCCACTAATCACTGATTGTCTATCCATCAACTTTGAAAAAACGGGAGGAAGTTGCAACAATTAAGTCAGAAGGACAAGGAAGAGTAGATAGGACAGATAATCCTGAAAAGATGATCAGAACAGAACAACACCATCTAGAGCAGTGTGAAGACAGATTATAAAACATTAGATAACTTAAGGTCAGACTTTGGTCTCACATTGATATATCATTTCAATAACTTTAGCTGCACATGTTTAGTCTCAGAATTTACAGCTATATGAAGAAAGTGTTGAAAGAGAGGAGACGGTTGTTAAAAGATCACAGATAGTCCATATATGGGTTCTATTTTAAATCCTGTTTTGTTCTGATTTGGAATACTCAGCCTTTACATATAACAGGATTTAAAAACGAGATTCTGTTTCTGTTCTGCAAATGTATTATTCTTCCCTTTCCTATAACACATTGACAAAATTCACTGTAAGCATTAACAATGATTTTACCTGTAGCTCTAAACCGGATTGTAGTTTTCCCATTCCAGCATGTCTTGCGACTGCTTTCCAGGAAAGGGAGAGGAAAGAAGAGTCTGGTATTCACATAATGTGAGAATGGGATTCAAAAAGATGTCATAAAAAGCTCCATCTTCTAAGATAGAAAAACCAATGTATTTTTTGCTGCCAGTATAGGGATAAACCAAAATTCTTCATACAACAAATTCTTCACGCTTTAATGAAAAAGGGTGGGTTGCATGGAAGAAGGGAAATCACATTATACAAATACTTGAAGCCTGTATATTTCAGCATATCTGTATATTTCAGTAACTGGTTACTACCTGCTGCAAGGTAGCAAGCTTGTTTATTGCACCAGTTTCTGAGCCTTGCTATCTAATGTATTGCAACCAATACCATATTGTTGAACACTTCTGATTAAAGATTTAGTCTTTTTACAGTGCATTGCTAGTAAAGAAAATATTCAGTGGCATGATTTCCAGGCGACATATTTCTTACAGTATGACTTATCTCATCAGCCACAGAAGTTCAATAATAATCAAAGACTACCTTTGTAGTTCCAACAGTGAGGTGTTCTCATTCATTGCTTCAATTCATGTAATTGCATGGGTTATAGAGGCATTAATGGGCTGTACTGTAAGAGAAATAGAGATAAAAAGCTTACATATCCTTCATATAGTTCTAGTTTGGAAATAATTTCACTGTCTTCAGTAAAAGTGTAACTGGCAGACAAATCAGATCTAAGGTAAATACACATATAAGAAAATGTAAATAATTCTGAACTAATAAAGGTAGTGTCTAAAAATTTATTATGTTATACAAAACTAGTGAAAAATTGAAAAATTGTCGTTGCTAAAGAAGTTACATTGTTCCTAAGACTATTAATAACATATCACTTATGCAGTGCCTATGTTATTTCAGTTATAAAAGCATCCTCCTCCACCTAAGGCACTAGTTTTTGTGATATAATGCTACTTCTTTTCTGTCAGCACAGTGAGTTTTTAAAAAGAATACATCTAATGGGTAGAACAGAGTAACATACATCAAGAGCGTGACACACGCCAGCTGTGCCACACACCCACTCTGTGATCTCTCATCACGCCTTTACAGTACCTTAGCTTCCCTGTCCGGGAGATAATACTTCATTTGCAAATCAGTTGTAGAGACTTGGATGTAAGGAGAGACAACATAACGAACAAATGTTATTGTCATGTAGAATTAAATTCAGAGACCATTTTGAAAGAGTCTGCTCATTCCACAGAATGTCCCCATGAGACAGTGAGAGGATAAATCACAAACTGCAACAATCTTTCAAAATTCAAAAGTCTTCCATGTAACTGTCTAAGCATATATAAACACGTATACTAATTTAGATACCATAACATGAGAGCTTTGCAAGTCTAAGTCCAAGAGATGCAAAGAGAAATACATTATGTACAATCATGATCAAATCAGTGACTAAAAAGTTTGGTTGAATATCTAAAAGGAGGTTTTCCAAGACAGATTTTCCCTCTTTAATAGCGTCATTCAGCTTATTTTCATCAGATCCCTATTTTCATCTACGTTTACAGAAACAGGCATCAGAGTTCCACAGTCAAAACAGGCCACTTTGTAATTCATCAGAGGAAGACTCTACTTTTACCGTTAAGACCCTTGGGAGATTGCACTGAAAAGCATTCCATCATAATTTCTAGTAAAAATCTTCTTTGAAGTACAGTAAGTAAATATTTAGGAAGCTCAGTAGATGGGACTTAAGTTTCATTCCTTCACACTTCCTAACATGACTCCTCACCAACACCATTTTCAGTTCAAACTTGACTTGCAGAATCTACTAACGTATTACACGTTTGCTTATAAAGATACATTTTTCCCCCTCATTTGAGCAAATCATATTTGTTCTTGTATCAGAGCAATGCCATGAACTTCCTTCCATATTTTCAGGGGGAAGACAGACAACTAGTTGAGGATCTCTGAAAAATGAAGATTCTGCTTTAATAAAGGTCTCTTGAGCATTGTAGCAACGAAGGGATAAAAGCATTAAGCCCTGACTGTCTATAGGCAGAGCTCCTTCTGTGTAAGATTAAAAAACCACCCAGACCAACAACAACAACAAACAAAAAACCCACCGAGCAAATACTTCACTATTTGATTCTATTACACTGCTATAACAGTGCAGTGGTTTCAGTTTGAAATGAAAAACTTGTAAGTCCAATTCACACACTACTCTCCACTTGATTCTCGTGCATTTTCCCACGATGCTCACTACAAGTACTTCACGCTGCCATGACTATCCTGGGATCTCACCTGTAAAATTTGTTGTGGCAAAGAGCATATATCTAATTCACTGCAGTGTAACCAAAAGAAATGTGAAATAAAGACTACTACAGAACACCAGTATGGGGATACTATAACTTAATCTAACCTTGCTTTCAACATTTTAACCTAAATTACAGAATGTAAATACAGGAAAGAGAAAGAATGAAGATAGATATTGATCAAAAAAATCACAGGAGAACATTTTTCTCTAGGAAAGATCAAAGAAAAAGTAATAGTATTTGAAGATAATCAAAAAGTTGGAAATACAAATTAGGAGAAAATACTGACTTCTTTCTTCACAGCTGAACAAGACCAAAAATGCCCAGAAAAACTATTTGAATGACAGCTCAACTGATATGAGATACAACCCCGCAGCTGAAAACAAAGTTTTAATTTTTTATGATTTTTACTTTTTAGTCACAATGAATTAATGAAACAAGTAATGATCTTAAGCTACACAGGAAACTGAATACACTCAGTAAAATTAGAAGCAAGCTTGAAGCATCCTTTTCGCCTGAGGCAACAGAAATGATGGATGATAGTCTAAGGAATACTCTTTGCATTCTGGACTACTAAATAAGTAATCTCATTAATCTTCCTGCAGCTTTCACCTTTTACTTCTGCTTTAGCTACACAAAACCTGAGAATTTTGGATGTTTTTTACTTGACTCTTTGATATTGCATAACACCAGCTGGATGCAATGGGAGTTAAGACAATTACAAAAGGACTGTGCAGTGTTAGGTCTACGATTTCAACAAGAAGTCTTGGTGCACAGTAAGAGGATAAAAATACAGCATTTAGTTCAAACAAAGCCTAAACAACAGAAAATACCCTTAAGGTGGAACATTTCCAGTTCTGTGCTTTATGATCAAATTCTGAAGACAGATCCAAGAGAAAACATCTGGTATGACAGAACAAAGCAGGAAGTTAGTGATGGAGTTCAGGTCTTTACTGCATTCTGGGGAACAACACTGGGCAGGCGAAGGTAACTAATACTTCTATTGAGCACTTTTATTCCAAAATGTAATACTTTTACAAATTAGGAGAGCTCACTCTTGAAGACCACCAACAGGAAAAGACTTGGCTGAACCAGCAGCCAAAATTGTCATCAGCTGAGATCCACTCCTAAGCCTGAAAGCCAGCTACGGTTTTCCTGCATAAATGAGCTCACAAGCTACAGATCTTTGTGATAATTGCTATTCCAAAGCACACAGAAAATTTGATAGACATGAGAGACTTTATCAAGCAGGTTCAGGCCAAGATGTCAAATAGTTCCTTTTAATTAGGAAGGAGGGAAAAGCCAACAGCACCTTGAAGTACAGTAGAAGCCTTGCTGTGAAGATCTATTATTGAGAGTTTTTGGAGGCAGCAGTGATGGGCTGCACAGAAGCCCATAGATTTTTAAATTCAAAGTCCCAACTGCCTACCTATACAGTAATCACAGCAGATGGATAATGTGCTGTGTTCAGTTTTTTTAATAAACATGTCAAACATTAAACATCCTGTTCACAGATGTACTATAATAAAATGTCTTTGCTGTGATTTGAAGTTATGCTGCCTCAAAAAAACCCTACAGTTTTTACTTCAGAGAAAGAATCCAACTGCTGCACACACCTTAGCCATGACTCATTTTAGCACCTTACCTAAGTACATAACTCTAGAGGAACAACAACCCCAACTGTGCCGGCCAATACTTTAGCTGTCAAGTATAAGCCATAATATGACGCTAAGAGCTACGAGATGCTGTCTGATTGAAGGTACTTTGCCTTAGGACATCCACTTTGCACATCTTCTGTTTGTGGTCTTTGGAGACCTTACAGAATTTTTAGTAGATTCTTTATGTTTCTAATCTACACATGGAAAACCGTGTTGGAATTCATCGAGCTTCAACATCATTCTTCACATTTATGCACTTACACATTGCGAGCAGCACTCTCAACATGAAAAAAAAGCAGGAGCTGAGGGAAATATTCTCAACAAATTAAGACTGAGGCAAACATTTAATCTTGAGTTTAGCAGAAGGTCAGATTAAATCCTGCAAGCATTTTTATCTCAAAATTCAATATTTCTTTTTGTTCTTCGTTAACTCAGAACAGGTTTTGCACAGATGCAGTGAGGATATGAGCTATGGGCTTGGCCACCAAAAGAGCACAACCCCCCATCAACGCTCCACAGGTCTGTGTGGCTGGTCCACCAGGCACCAGGGGTTCCTGACACACACACCGTCCTCTCAAAACTTTACTTCTCCTCATTCTCCCTTAAGTTCTTCTAAAGGAAGCTTTCCATTTTCTTCCTTTGTTTGTATTAGAAAGAAACATGTGGTTATGTAAAAATTTTAAAACAGCTACTTAGGGCTTCTGCTCCCTTTTGGCAGTGCTGGCAGCGAAGAGGCACTCTCCAAAGCCAGCCGTTCCCAGCACATTTCATCAAAAGCACAGGTTTCCTTAGCAACACACCCCAAAGCATCCCGGAGTCCTTCACTCCGCGTGTCCTTGGTAAAGCATCTTGCTAACATGGAAGTGCACAAGCCGTCAGACACCCATGGCCTTTCCACTTAACAGCACCTTATGGGTTGGATTTTTGGGGGATTATTTTCTAAATGCAAAATAATTGGTTTATTAGCTGAATGTGTAGTATCTGGTCAAAGAAATTGAGCACAATATTTCAGGTTTCTGATGTCTTTCTGGTGAAAAGGTGATTTGCAGTGTGTAAGTTATGGTCAGAGGTCCCAGAAATCTCACTTCATTAAGCAGTGCTCAGAAAGCAAAAGTAATTGAGACCACCTGTGTAACGAGAAAATACAACCACAATAAAAAATAATACCCAAGTTCAAAGAAAGGCAGGGCCACAGCAGGCTCTTTAAAACCAGTGGAAGGTGACTCATTGAATTTAACAGGCACTTTTGCCTCAGCGCTGTCTGTGATAAACAGATATTCCTGCCTTTTCTGATGGCTGGTACATGCCCAGGTTTGGGGTGAAATGTGCAATATGTATGTATGCACATAATTAAATAGAATTTAATATCTTCTGCTGCTCATACTCCCAGGCAAGGCAACAATAATATACAATTTCAAAACTAAGTATGACAGGTTGAGGCATAGATACTTATTTGCCCAAAAGGTAGAAATACCTGCTCAGAAAATCATTTGAGTCATGATTGAATGTCAGAATGCAACAAAACCCCCATGGATATTAATCCACTTGCACAGTTTCTTTTTTCCTTCAGAGTTGTTGGGGCCAGGTGGTGACCAGTCTTACTCTAATGACTTACAGCTTTACTTCAAGTGCAAATCATTTGCCTGCACTTACGCACAAGATTGCTCCATTGAACCAGCTACAATATCTTGTTTTAAAATACTACAGCATTTGGGAGGCCAGCAGAGCAAATGTCAGACATGAAAAAACATGAAATTTTTCAGAAAAGGGAGGAATTTCCCTGTTCCCTCCTATTCCGCAAATCCTTTGGGTCCTGACGCATTACATTTTCAGGGGAGCCATTGGTGGTCTCCTACTGCAGATGAGCATCTGTGGGTAGCCCTACATCCACCAGCACTGAAAACACAGGCAGCTGGAGATCCATAGCATGTCTCTTCCTCACCCAAGACCACAAGTAAGAACAGAAGGAGGGTCACCCACAAATCTCCCGTTATGTTAGCAGCGCACCTCGGTCCTAATGTGACTCTTATTTCTGATAATTGAGCATGGCAGTATCTGATGACAGAAGAAAGGGGGGCAGGAAAGAAGCCTTTCTAGAAAGCATCTAGTTTCTTTTTTTTATTATTTTTATTTTATTTTTTTTCTCACAAGGACTTTCATTCCTCCACAGTGTATACGAGGAAAAAAAACAGTTACCTTGCACATTCACATGTAAATTGATCCTCATCTGAATCTAAAAAAGGGGTTGATTTTGTGGGGGTAAGGAGTGCTGCAAAGAGCTGAAATCTTTATCATCAGCCCACTAACACTTCTATTTCTTTTAAGAGTTCATCTGCCAAGTAGATTCACAGTAAAAAATCTCAACTTTCATTAGGAAAAGAAGTACCTCTACACTCTGCAAAAAAGGAAAGCTTGAAAATGGCCTCACCTTAACTGAAAATTTCAGAACTCAGAAGATAAATTAAAATAACACACATTTAGGCATACAGTGATTCTGAAAGTCAACTGCACAATATTATCATATGGAGAGCAGGCAACAGAGAAGATGACCTCGTACCATTTGAAGGAAGTGGTGTTTGGCCGTGCAAGAGTTCTGCAGATATAAATGCCTTATCTGTTCCTCTTCTGACAGAAGTATCTCCTTGTGGTTAGGCAACCCAGATAGCAACAGCAGCTCTTTCCCAGAGCTTCTGCAACACTGTATTTATTTATGGGTTAATTTATATGCTGATCAAGACTTCTGCAAAGATTCTTCTCCTATTTGACATTGCTTATTCCTGAGTTAACAAGCAAATATGGTACAAAGACAGTATGCTGTTTGTTCTTAGCATGATCTTTGCCACTGCAGCAGAGCAGAGATAGAGAATAATGTTGTATTTTAGAGAAAAAATGGAGTGGAAACATCCTTACATGAGTATATAATTATGGCTTAATCTCTTTATGAAAGTAGAGATTCTTTGCAATTTGCTTTTTTGTTTGTTTCAGGTGAGTTCAATCTCACCCTTATTCACTTGCCATGTGAATTAAGTTGCCAACATACAACTACTGAAATTATTTTATCGAATTCCATATAGAGCATGAAAGTATGTAAACTCCAAAGTGAAAGGAGAGATGCTGGAAAGTATTGAAAGAGCTAAAGCTTCACTCTTTTAAAGGTAAGAAGAGAAGGAAAATGTCTGGTGATTAAAATGAATATTCTCCATCTGCCTTCAGCCTTCTAACCTCTATCAACACCACATTATAACCAATTAACAGTTTAGTTTCAAGCCAAGGACCAATATATGTGGTACTTTAGTTGGTACTGTCACATGCTGGGCATTTTTGAAATGAAAATCAAGTTTATTTGTTTCAGGAAACCTTCTATCGACCACTTCTGTCTTCACAGTCCCTCTCAACTAGATTTTTTTTCTTATACTCTCTAGAAAATCCAATAGCGTCACACCAAATGAGCTAATTTCACACCCACTAGGTAGAATAGGCTTAATTCTACTCTCATTACCAGTAAGTCGAAACTATTCTATTGCACAGCAGGGGCTTGGGCTCCATCCTGTAATACTTGCTGTCCCTGAAGAACAAACGATAAAATATTCCAGAGATCACTAGATATACTTCAGGTTAGATTAAGAAATATGTGCAAATCATCAGAAACTTTATCTCTGCTTTTGCCACTGGAGGACAGCCACTGGTGCCATATTGTCATTGCAAGATGCAGATCCCAACATGGTCCCATTTGACTGGATCAAATTTTCAATCAAATGTAGGACAAGAAAAAGTCCTTTGAAAAGTTGCAGATTTCTTGGTTTCTAAGCCCTTGTGCTGGATCTCAGGCAGCTCCCCTTGTCTGTCTGACTTTCTTTCCATGTAGCTTTATCATAGATGACACCTTACAGCTAGAATTTGAATAAATCTCAAGTAAACCTGGACTGTCTAGTGGTAGGAAAGGCTACTTCTTAAAAAGCACAGTTTTTCAGATTTGTACATAGCTGGCAATTCAGAAAATTGGTTATCTGAGGCTTCATTACCAAGACATCAAGAGGAGCTGGGTGACAAGCTTCTATCCCATTCACTAGGCTTTTGTGCAAACACCAGCCTTAACATGCAGGGCTGGAAGCATGGCAAAGGAGATGGATAAAGGAAGAAAGTTCTGGGGGAAATAGCAGCGCACACTGCTTCCGTAGCAAATTAGAGGCAATGTATCAGCACATGAGGTTTAAGAAGCTTGATTCTTCTTTATCAAACGTGAAACGAACTAAGTATGGAATTATGGCAAGAGAAGAGTAGAGTTGTTCAAAATGAATAGGATGAAAAAGAAAAAAAAATGGAAGACCAAAGCAAAGAATGGGAAACAATGAGAGCAAGGAAAAGCAGCCATGAAGAACGAGGTACCGAAAGTAGAGAAGAAGGGGTAATATGTCAAGCACAGTGTGGGAAGGACCAGATGGGAGAAATGACAGGAGAGAAGAGGTCTAGTCACTGACCCAAAGCCAATTTCTTCAAAGCTAAAAAAGAACATTTCATTTATATATATCCGCCCTTCAGAAAACAAAACAAATGAGGTATCAAGCAAAGGACAGAAATGCTGGGGAAGGAATGCAATGTAATATGAGGCCTGAAATTAAAAAGGAAAAAGAAAATGGGAATAACTTCTCCATCTTAAGGTGCAAATAAATTACCAATGATTAGAAGGTGAAAATCATTAAAAGAACAAAAAAGAATTTTTAAAATTAATAGAGGACAGACACAGTTGTCATCAAGTCATTAGCTCAGGTAATCCCTGAAGTAGAATGTTGAGAAGCCTGAAGGCTAGATTCTGGGAAGAGAATGCTCTGTATTTATCTCAATGATCTGTTCTCTAAACATTACAGAATGCTCAGTACGATACACAGCATTATATTCTCTATGATGCCCTGTATCAGCAACCAACATGAAGACCACTAATAGCTTTACTTTTCTAGTAAAGCTCTCTACTGAAACAAACTATCAGATATCAGAGTCTAGATTTTACTGCTCCAGATGCAGATTTGCCTCCAGTAATATTTTCAGAACTTGAGTTGCTTTTCTGTATATGCTATGTATCTCCTCTCCAGAACTTCTAGGTTTAAAAAGCTGCAAGATACATAAACCCACTATAACACTTTTTACCTATACATTCACATTGTAATCTCAGTAATTTCTATCCAAAATTTTAACAAAATGGCAAACCAACATATTAAATTTTTTAGTGGTTTAATTATGGAATCCAATCTTATAACTTATACGTCAAACACATAGTAGACTTTATAGAAGAGACTAATTACTCCCTTCCCATTAGTTTCTAAAGCTTCCCGTCATGCTTTCAAGCTCTTCCAAATTTTGTGCCCTCACAATATAGCAAGACACATCTTCCTTCTCCTAATGTTCCTCTGTACTAAAGGTCAGCATTAACATTATGGAATTTCAAGCACTGTGGAAATAAGTTTGAAATATGTAGGTGGAAGTTCAGTTACTTGCACTACATCGTGGATCTTTATTACAAATTCTGCTCTATCTCCTCATTTGTAATTCCCACTGAAACTTCATCTGCTACTATCAAAGCTGCTGGCTGCCTAAGGTTTTCACTGCTGTTCTCTATCCTTTTTTTTTTTTTCCTTTCCCATGCTTATTAAGTTGTCAGCACCCAAATGCACTCAGCTGGGCAAAACACGGAGGGGTTGGCACAGTGTACCACCTCTTAGGACATGAAAATGGGACCAGAATAAAAGTAAAATAATGATTAACTCTTCAGGGGGCATGTTGCGCAGGGTTAGCTCTCTTTGTGCATTTTACAGAAGCAAAAAATTCTACAGACTAGTAACCATAAATTTTGAAAGAGACTGAATTTCAAATAAAATTCATTTGAGGCAGGAACAATTTATACCCATTAGACAGATCAGCCAGTTTGTGCTGAAAGCATTACTTTCAGAAGAGCTATGGGGAGCTCTGGGTGACTTTCATCTTGTGGAAAATATTTGCATTTCCAACATTTTTCTTTTTGAGTCAGAATGGGTAATTTTCTGTAGCAAATATATTCTTTCTCAATATCAGGATAAGAAATAATCGCAAGTCACTGTAAAATATACAGACACAGACAAGAATTATAATCAGCAAATGGTGATCCAGACAGACCTATTTTTACTCATTCACACGGTTATGGTACAGCACAAATTGTTGTTGAAGCACTAAGTTTTGTCAACCAACACCAGGTCGCCTTTTTTCAAATTAGTTTGTGTGAGTTCTAGATGTGGCAGGCACAAATTATGCAAAAGAGTTTGCCATGATGAGAAAAGGATTTGATTACTAATGTTTAAATAAGGATCCCCTGAGCTGTCTCTCTTCTGTAGGAATGGTGTTAAATATTTGGCAACAGGATGACATGTCCTGCATAATTTAAACCGTTCCATTTTACTGGGCACACAACATACATACGCCTGCAATTCATTAGTTCCCATGCACACTTTCAACCAGCATTAAATATACATGTAAGACGAGCTACTGCTGTGTCCATCAATCTCTCCTCTCCTTATTACTTACTTTATCTTTGTATTGTTGACTTGGTTTTTACTCCAGGTAACGTATCAGCACTTTTGTTTTGTGTATTTGTGAAGCAAGAGGCCTCAAAAGCTCAGTATTTGATCTCTTCTGATGTCTGACTGTCTTCAGCGCTGGCACATCAGTGGAAAGCCCAGTTCATGACTCCAAAGACAGCCCCCATCCCTCCCTGCCTGGCTGCAACTTACCAGCTTTGTCTGGTCTGAGCTCATTTTATTTATTGAGAGTCAGGAGGGAGCAAGAAGATGATAGGATGTAAAAGGAGAGATGGTGAACAGGAAAGTTCGATATCTATTTAACGAAGACATACAACGCCACTGCACAGCAACAGACAGCCTCTCCTTGCCTCAAACACGAGCAAGCAGTTAAAACAGAGAGAAACTTTGGCTGATCAAGTCATTTTATGCCAGTTGTGGAAGAGTGATGAATATCACTTTTGATGCATGCTGGAGGGGGTTAGCTATAACGATGTGTGGAATGCCTGCTCCAAAATGCAAACGAGTGTTACTGCTATCTGCTTTCCAAAGCTATGACAATTTACTTTGAGTCCAACACCACTTCAAACAGTGATCATGGCCACTACCTAATGGTTTCAAATTATCATCAAGAAAGTTTGTGATTTTTTTTTTTTTTGTCATGTCAGACTTCGCAGGTTTCTAAGCAAAGCTTTACATTAGATACATCTGATCATCCTAGTAATCTATGTTTTATTTCAAAATTGAAAAGTTCACTAGTCAAGTTCTCCCAATAAAAAGAACAAACTTTCCAGTGAAAGATGAGAATAAATGAGGAATATAGAACATGAGTATAGTTAATGTAAATTCCTGTCAAGCATAAAAGACAAAATAGGTAAAAGTTTGAGGTGTGGACAAGCAGACAATAAGGTCTAGCATCACTGGAGACATGTCAATGGAAGTTGATGTTTATATTTGTCACTGTCTCTACAACAGAGACCGTACAACAGAGTCCTTTCCCACTGCAGAATTGGCATTACCGTATTTGTCTATAGGGATGCCTTACAAACACTGAGTGCATACAAAATATGCATTACTATCTGCTTTAAGATTAAATAACGAATTTGCAAAGACTTGTGTCCAAAACACATTATACTAACAGAGTACAGCCCTGTAATACTGACACAGTTCATAAGCCACCTCTGCACTCCTCAGCAGAGAAGAAAGCCAGAAAATATAAACTATTCTGCAAGAACTAGAAACAAGAGGACAAAGATAAATAAGTCTATCCTTTTTTTTAAAAAAAAATCATAATTATTAAGAATATTGACACCACCAGAGTAATAAATTCAGTGATAAAATGAGTGAAAAATGTCACAGGAGGATATGAAAATTGAAAACTGGTCACTACTGTAAAGACACAAAGTAGTATTTGGGCCACCATGGTCGGGTGTTGGAAAGGCTTTTCATTCAAACCACCTATAAAAATAGCAATGCACTAGCAGGAGAGGATGCATGCGCTTCTCGAGAATTACAGCAGAGTCACAGAAACAAAACATAAAAGATAGCTAATCTCCCAAGCGCTAGCTGGAGGATATTCCTTCTCTATATTTTATCATGATCCCCCAAAAAATTTAGCTCAAGGTAGTTGAACTACAAAATTAGGTTCACACATCCAGGACAAGATGCTGAAAAGAAGAATCCCTAAAATTTTTCAGGATATGTACAAATAGATTTTATTGTGCCAAGAGTTTCTGACAAACTAGTTAAGGTTATGGCAGAAAGACAGAATAGGGGTTTTTTACTCTTCCCCAGGAGCTGCTGCTGAGCAAGGGGAAGAAAGGCTCTGGAGTCCACCATCATGTTACCAAGCAAAACAGCTGGCTTCCCAGATGTGCCCCTCGCAGCAGGGCTGGTAAAACACACGCACAAGAGCAGCACGCTGGTGTTAAGAAACAAGAAACCACTGCCAAAGCTTGTATGCAATAAAGGTGACTTCTAATAACAGTTTAGACATTAATGAGTAAATCATAATAAAATATTTGGATCTGCATATTCCAAATGAATTGTATGGTCTCACCTTCCAGGCTTTGAGAGCGAGTATGTGCACGTGTGTATGTGCATGCTTGTAGGACAGATTTCACATTGTCTGGAGGTAGGGATCCAGTGTGATTTTAGGTGCTCTGGAGTATCCGAGACGTCTCCACATAGCCAACAGTTGTGATGTAAGGTTTCCAAGCAGACCCCTGCCCTTCTGAATCATCAGCAGAAGATCCTATGGGACACAATGCAGCACAAAAAAAGGCACTAGATGCCTTTCTTTAAGCAACTAAATCACATGTGAGTATTACTATATTTAGTACTGAGAGAAGTACTAGGGCAGTAAAATTTCAAAGGATTATCATGGAGAAAATTTTAATCCCTCACCCACACAACACAAACATCTGTTGTCCTGCTTTAACTGAAGCATGCCTGTGCACCACCAAAGTGATGTGAAAATGAGATACTGCGTTCCAGATAAGTGAACTCTGCATTTATGATGAACACAAAGTACAAACCAGTTTGCATTAACTGGGACATAACAGATTGGGTTTTCTTAGGATATACCGATATTGATTCAGTTTGTAACCCACAGCTCAGAAACACATATTTTTCTTGGATCCATTCACTGTTCTAAATTCATGCTGTTAATCGTATCGGGCAAAGGACACACTGATAACTGCTTTTGATGAACTTAATTAATACTATGAAAGAAGGAATAATATATGGCTATCATTATACTTCTATGGTGCATTCTTATTTCTCACCAAGCAACTGAAAAAAATAATATATTGTTGTCCTGGGTTATTACCTAGAGCCTTAAAAAATGAGACTTCACTCTACATAAGCACTTAACAACATGTTGTATCTTACTCTAAATTTTTAGCCTAAGTTAAAGTGCTTATTATTTTTATTTTCTTGCATTTTTTCTTTTATTTGTACGTACTGAATGTGTCTAGATGTTTCATGGGGCTACAAACATTTTGCAATAGTTTCATGCAGCACGTACCTTACACTACCAAAGACTAAAGAGCAATTCTTTGAAATAAATGTTCAGTTCCTGCTTTGGATCAGAGTGTCAGGGCTCAGCATGGCCAAAAGCAGAACACAGGCTACTCCGAGAAGCCCCAGTTACTATTCTTTGGAAAGAGGCCTTTTTAAGCATCATGCCCCATTCAGAAATTTGAGTTAGAGCTTCAGCAAATGTGGGTCAATTTCTCAGGCCAGTACTATGGGATCTGCCAATCTGGCATAAGATATACAAACCAGCCTATATTGATATTAAGGAGACAAATCAGAGTAATTTCCCCCAAGATTTTCTACGGAATTCCTTGCTTTTCAAATTATATTTGCAACTAGAATTTGCAAATAGATGTGTGAGAAAGAGGCAAAAACTTCCTCATGCTGTAACACTGTTACTTTCTCTTTTCTTTTGAAAATATTTACCCAACTACAGTATTTTGCAAATAATTATTTACAGTTTGGAGAAAGAACAAAACTGTTAAGTATGACTGGATACATAGAAAAACACGGTCAAAGTCACAAAACTAGGAAGATAAAACTTCTTGTATAAATTATTCTGTATGTATCATTTCTGCAAAGGATTCCATTCCCATCGCAACATCAAAGGTATCCGCTTCTCAAAGGTGTTTGATGATATTAGCTAGATAGTTACCTAGAAAGCTGTCTGTGTGGTTGGAGGAATTTGAGCAGGGAATCCTCAATGAGAAGCGGTGGACAATGAACACTTGCTTCTTGCGTCAGACTTGTTGGTCTTCTGCTTTAGATTTCATCCCACCCTTACCACTTCTGCTCAGATGTTCGCACCATGCTCCACCTCAGATCAAGAGGAGTCTGTCTCCAATACTTCCAGGGTGCTGCAATATGCAGGTGAAGGCAAGTCCCTATTGGTGGCTCACATGTCATGAGCTTTCCAAAAGTCCTCCTGTCATGGGAAACACATGATACTTTGAAGAGGTGAGGAAAGAATTGGAAGAGGGCTGGAGTTCGCAGATGGAGATCTTTTAGCTTTGCTGCAGAGGCAGCTGTATTATGTGGCCCTGGAAGACAGAAGTACTGGACAGGTCTGAGCAATTACACTTTTTTTGACCTCAGGGGAAATATCAGATACTGATACACACTAAAAAGGAGAAAAATCTTCATTATTTAGCTAGAGAGACTACTAAACCCCATACATAAGACTATTGTGTAACTATACTATCAGTATTTCCAATAACGTATGAAAAGCTGAACACCCCTTTGCAGAGTGAAGCTGTCACACTTGAAAATTAAATTCTAACACAAGCCTGTGTTTCAGGCATGGACTTTCCCTCGTAACTAATTTTTATTTAACCTGAAAGATGTCCATCATTCTTTTTGGTACCGTGATAATTGCTGGAGATAGATGACAAATGTAAGACCTTTTCCCAAACAATCCTGTATAACCTGAATTCTGCATCATGTGCTTACTGTCCTAAAATCTGGCAGCTCTGCAGTTGCAGAGAAGATGCTGATAATAGTAATAAGTTTTCAGGAGCTGCACCAAGTAAGTTATTTTGTCCAGACTTGTCTATTGCATGTAATAAGCTCACTTCTACAAAAACCAAGTCATTACTGGAACTCCAGGAGTCAGGAGAACTGTGGCAGACTGCTAATGAATTTTGCCCCTGAAACTTTCAGTAATAATTGGATCAGGGAATGACACATGCAACAAAAAGCAAATGTATCCTGTGAAGTTGTTTGGCCTAAGAATTTTCTTAATATATTAATAGGAATTGCTTTTATTTTGGGAAATCAGGATAACTCATGTGTTCATGTCGTTTTTTAGAGAAAATATAGGCTATTTTTAACAACTTGTTTTTTCCAGTGCCACCTAAGAAAAAGTTTTTACATTTGATGGCCTATCTGAACCGTATCAAAAGGTGATATTCATGATGATAAGAGCCATTCCTCCTGGAAAAACACACTACCACTATAAGCACCAAAATGAAGGTAACAGAAGGGAAAAAAATAAGAAAGCTGTGGAGAGAAAAAGATGGGAAATGAAAAAGAAATCGATCAAAAGAGGTATTGGTACTTGTTTTCTGTACAACAAAGCCTATTCAATTATTGGGCCTTCTTAGAAGCAAACTGAAAACTTAAAGTACCGTCTATTTCTTGGCTCTTACAAATGAGACTATACGTTTTCTTTTCATCACAATAGCACCCGCAAGCTTCAGTGAATACAAGGTCTCATTGCTTAGATGTAATACATATAATAAAAAGTATCCTCAGGTCCCCCTTCCCTTCTTCTACCCTAGTCAAAAAGAAAAAAAAGAATTGTTATGGAAGAACACTGGCTCAGGGAAATGAAGAAAATCCCACGGGGCAAGTTTGCAGCTGAAAGCAAAGCCCTGTCTTTCCTAAATATACCTTTACTCACTCAATTACACAAGAAGCCTCCAAGATAAACAATTAGTAGATCTTCAGGTCACTTTGCAGTGGAAGAAACCCTATTTTGTTCACAACCATGCATAGAAGATGTCCTCCCCTGGTTACTTCCCAAACACATCCCTCCTATTTCTGTATATTGCTCAGCACCATCCTGCCAGGCTTTTCCACAGCTGCACAACTTTCAAAGAGGGTTAGCACATCTTGCAGAGAATAAGATAAATTTAGCAGTTCCAAGAAACCTAGTACACAGTAGTTTCAGTAAGCTAACTGTTCTGCAGAAGAGCCCTAATTTCATCTTATCTCTAATGCACATAGCTCAGCACTGCTTTTTTGTACTGTTGACCCAGCAAAGCCTGATATGGACTTTGCTTTAGAGAGACTCTGTAACTGTAAGCCGGGGTCCTTGATGTGCAGTCTTAGCTGTCAGCCTCTTCTGCTTGACAGGATTGGCTTCTGTAATAGAAATCTGTTTGAAATCTATGCCCACTATAGGCTTAATTCCCTAGCAGACATTGTGAACAGTTATCAGGAAAGCACAGCTTTCAAAAATTGCTGGGAACTCCCATATTAGCCACCAGTTCCTGTGTGGGTAATGGACACCAAAAAACGAGAAAGAAATTAACTGTCTCCTCTGACTCAAAAGCACAGGTCACATTTGAACTTGAGGCCATCTGACCTTTCAGCCCATGCCAGACTCATACCCTCCAGGCCAGGACACAAAGCCACATCTTCTGTAAGTCCCAAACAGCCTGCACTCCACTTTTTAATGTTTCAGTAATGTAGAACACAGACCTTTTGGGGAACTTCTCTCTGATCAGCACTGTACTTCTGAGCCTCACAATTCTATTCATTTGCCATATCCAAAAATGCCTGTGGTCTCCAAGGGCAGGAGCAAAGGAAGATCAAAGTCATGCCCCACTACATAGATCCCAGAAGAGAATTTGTCATACTCCCATGTTCCATCTTTTACCTTGAAGCATAGAGCAAATGAGTAGGAAAGAAAATTATGGCTTAATAGTGTATGCAATTAGCAATCAGAGGGAACTCATCCAATAGTTTTTCCAGATATCATATAACATTTTGGAAGACACAGTTAACCCTCTCTGGTACTGTCTGCTCATTTGAGACATAAAATTTAATTACTTCTTGAAGCCTTGATGGCAATCCATTTTGACAGTTTTGTACCCAAAAGGAGAATTTCCCTCATGCTCATCCATAAAGTCACCACACATTTCTGAAATCTCTTGTTGGCGCATATATATATATATATATATGTGTGTGTGTGTGTGTGTGTGTAAGAGCAGAAGAAATATTTGGGGAGTAACAGGATCAGCATGCCTGATGCTGTCCATACTTTTCCAGATCTCTACACTATGATTTGTTGCGTGAAGAGGGTTGTATGTACTCTTTGTGTGTCTGAACTCCAGTCCAAGAAGAAGGCTTGCTGCAGCACATGATTAATTACAATTATGATGCCCATACGGTCCAAGCTACGGTCTGAGCTTCAATGTCAATGAAGTTTTGCTGACTTACACTGTATTTTAGAAGATGAAAGAAAATTTAAAGGAGTACAATACCTGAATTTGAAAAGCCTAGATATTTTTGTGCGTGCTTTATTTCTCTTAAATACCTCTGTCAATACCAGAAATCTTTAAAGAGATGTATTTGTCATCATTTTCTATCTTTTTAAATGGGGGGGGGCAGAAAAGACACAAAGTACACCATTGCCATTTATGGGAACAAAGAGAAAACTTCTCTGGAACTGTCAAATCACTGCATCTTCTGTTTGCAGGCATACCTGCTAAATCAACGGACCTAAGAAAGCTGTTGAGAAAGGTAGCAAAGCATTAATTTTTCCCCTGTTTTCCACTGCTTAAGCTTCTACTAGGTTTGTACTTAGAAGGATGCTGAAAAGAAATGCCAGAATTGCATTCTGCATATCAACTATGACTGTATTTCCACCCAAGCAAAAAACTATTAGATTAAACTTATTAAAATGGTAGGGAAAAAAGTACAGAATTCTTCCCACAACAGGTCAACTACAAAAGGGAAAAGACGTGAAAACAAGTTGTTGTTATGACTAGTACCATGTTATCTGAAAGTGTCTATACGACAAAAATCCTGAAATAAAGTTATTCTTTTAAATAGCAAAAGAAGAAAAGGTGCAAGTATGACACCAAATATGCCTGTAATGGTTTGAGGTTAATTAGACTGAAGGAAACAGCTTGGGGTCTCCATTGTGCTTGAGCTGACGATGACCACAGGCAGCAAAGAGCACCGTAAAAGATGGGCATGCCAGCAGGACAAAAGGGTCTTATATAATGTTTAAGCTGCTGGCAATTTTAAGACAGAAGAATTCAGAGAGAGAAGAATTGGCTCTGGAAATTTTGAGGCCAGAAGATACTTGCTATTTTAAGACATGGCACTTTATTCCTCTAAAAGTATGTTGATCTTGTGTGTGTGTGTATCGACCATTTGCATTTCCCCCAATATGAATAATAAAAACTTCCAAATTGATACATTTTATATAAAATATAATTTCAGATTAATATGACAATGATAAAAGTGATAATAATAGATAAATGTTGATTTACAAACTATATTTACATATTTAAACGAAAGTACCATTTGTAATATTACAATTTCACAGCACATTTCATTGCATCAAGTTCCAGTCAGAAAAATGAGTAATCTTTCAGTTATGACAAAACTGGCTGAAAGGTCACTCTTTCCCCAAACTATGGCTAAATAGATTTGCCAGAGCAAAGTGTTTATGATCAATTCAATTAAAATGGTAATTTCAAGGGGACTGGCAGCTCTCCTAAACTGTAAAGAGTTCTAGTTTACTTGAAATCCCATCGCACAAGGTAATAATACGGGATGTTTGCTGTTATGTCACTGTGGTAATTTTCCATGATATTACATTGGAAAACTTGCACAAATATAACTGCAGATAACACACACACAAAAAGAGTTAAAATATTTAGTTTTCATGTAATTATCACATCCCACTGAAAATACATGACTAAGATCAAAAGATCATTGCAGTATAGACCAGCGAGAGCACTGAATTAATCACAGCGAGCTCTGATTCAAAGCTATTCTGCTTGCCAAAGTGAGTGTCTTGTTGGGTCAAGCAAGATCACCCAGCCCCTTAGAACAAGTCATTGGAATTACATCATTATTTTTTACTCTTGCAGAGTTTGATAGTGTAGCAGACCCTGAAGCAAAGCTTTGCCTCTAGTTGCAATTATATAAACTTCACAATTTTTACCACAAGTCCTCCTGAATGGTTTTGTGATAAGCTATATAAGCATAAACTGGTAAGCAATTGTTGTTACAGAGATCTATTAATAGATATTTCTGTTACCAAAAAAAAAAAAAAAAAAAAAAGATTTAAAATGCTGTTCACATTCAGCACTGAGGCACAGGGCATTTTAAGGGATTTTAAAGGGAAACTGTCAACTTGAAATTTCATTTCCTTCTGATTACTTCAGACACCCAGAAGCTAACAAAAAGGATGAAGACATAGGGTTTTTTTTACCATTCTCTCCTCTACTCAAACCTTCTCTCTTTGGCTAGTGAATCTGCCTTGCAGATTTGACTGTCTCTGCTGAGTTCCATATCTTGTTGATAGCAAACACCATGTCATTGAGCACTCTGAGGCTGAAAGCTCGCATAAACGCTTTCCCTGGCTATGCAGAAAGCAGCAGAACAATGTAGGAGTTCAAAGAGATCACAACCAAGAAACAAACAGGCACGTACTCAAGGAAAAGTTAAGATGGTAAATGTCATCTTGTTTGTTACTATTGTTCAAAGTCTACCAAAAAGACCTTTCAAAAGAAGTATTTCTAAACTAATGGAAAAGCCTCCTGAACAACACTAAGACTTTTTCAACAATATCTTCTTCTAAACAATACAGGGTAGTTAAAGGTCACTCCATTTGGACTTTAGTGAACTAACGAAATAACTGAGTTTGCACTTAACCTTGAAGGTGGTCAAATGACATAAATCCAAATTCATGCTCATGGCTTTGAAAGTCGAATCCCTATCTTGCTTATGCTACAGGCTCTGCTGAGACTGAAGCCTGGCTCGATGCACCTGTCCCAGCCTTCGGTTATGTAGCTGAGAGCAGTATAGCTGCAGGGGAAAAAAAGCTTAGTCTGGACTACAAAAGCCTTCTAAAAAGCCAAGCAAATATTTAGATTGCTGGCTTGCACTGAAATCAGCACTGCTATGGCCAAGAATGCCCAAGCCAACTCAATGTGATTACACACTAAAAGCTCTTAGCAAGATAGTGTTCACATACCATTGGTCTTGATATACCTAGAAACTTAGTTACTGCAAAGTTCACTCAGTCAGAAGCAGGGGGAAGCAAAAAAATGTAAAGAAATCTGTGCCAGTTTGCTGAGTGAAAATGTATGCGCAGTCAGCATAGCAAGGAGATTGCAGAACCTTACCTTTTTAATGGCACCAAATAGCGATGTAGTAAAAAAAGGCTTTCATTTTCTGTTAAAGCTCTTAGAAATCTAACCAAGCAGTTAGTGATGTAAAAGTCGAAGGCCCAAAACTAACAGAAGTTACTGACTAAATCCTTTGTTAAATTCAGTAGGTCTTAAAAAGTAGGCTCTCACCAGTGACACATATTTCACAAACCCTTTAGCTGCTTTGTTTAGGGATGACCTGTTTGAACATTCAAGGATTGGCTGAGACCTTGGGTATGCTCTTGAGTTAAAGACATACCGATGGGACCCTGAGCGACACACAAAGCAGAACAAAGGAAAGAATTACCATCCTGGTGATATACAAAGTCCTTAGTTTAGGACAGACAGGAATACATCAGGAGTACAGCTCCTGAAACCACTGCTCTCAGCTTTCAGCAGTCATTTGGATCAAAAGGCCTCCAGAAGGAGCCCAGGGTAGGGAACCAACCTGCACCATTCTTAGCCCCATTATTTTTGAAGATTCAGATGCTGGGGAAACTGAAAGAAACACAACCACCTTGAGAAAATATTCAGCAAAGAATGGGCAACGGCAAAAGGAACTGAGGAAAAGTACGCAAAGGAAAAATTAACTCACTGTGTCTTCAGGAAGTCTGAAACATTCTGAAAGTAGTCGTGTAGGCATATTCTTATTTAAACATACCCAAAGCATCATTCTACATTCAGCATCTGTTCGAGCAATGACAAGAATGGAGCACTGGAGATGAGGCTGTCTGGGGAACAGAAACCAGAAGACAATGTTTGTTTTGGCACTGAAATCCGGGACGTTATCTAGCTACAGAAATTCAATGTGTTGGTGCGAAATTTTATTGGCTGTGTTAGTTTTGTGGTGGTTGGCCTTGGCTGCAATTTTTATATACATATAAAAGTAACCCCCGCCTCCAACTGGCAATTAATGATGCCAGAAAGATTTCTGCACCTCTGTGTTCCTTCATTACAACAGGATCTGCTGCTGTTTCTATTAATACAAATCCTGTATGCTGGTAAGAACACATGGGTTAGCTTCTAATCAGCTGAAAAATTACAGGAGGAAGCAAGATATTCTTAGGCAGATTATAAAATTAAAAAGCTCATGTGGGAGATCTTTTTAAAGCATTTTTTCTTCCAAAGAAAAAAAATTACCCTCTCTTCTGTGCAGCAGGAAGACACAGCTGTAGTTAAAAGCAGGAAGTTAAGAATATCTCAGGGTTTAGACAGGATTTTTTTTGGCATTTAAAGAAGTTTCTCTTTCCTTCTTGCTTTCTGACAGTAGGTTTCTTTGCCAATTTTGTTCTTCTAGAGTTTATAATTCCCTGAGTTAACATACTTTCAAGTGGTGTGCTGGGTGTGTGGATAATTATTCCTGTGGCTCTTTGGGCTCAAGTATTGATAAAGCTTTGGCTGTTTGGAAGTACTCTCCACACCTTATACTGATACACCTTCACAGACCTTTGTTGCAGTGTGACATTTTCCACACAGAAGCAGGGAGCTTAAAAATGTAATTTCTGAGATATTCCATGTTTGAAAAATCACATAAACATGATCATCACGCCTGGCTTCGGTAGTCACCCAGGATTTAGAATGTTTGCCAGCTGGAAAACAGGAAAAGACAGGAGTGGAAATGGACTGAAAAAAACCCACTTTATAAGAAGTATTTGCTGTCATTACCCAGAGAGTGTCCTCAAATCCAGAGAAAATTCCAAAATCCAGGGGAAAAGTTATTTAAAAAAAATCATTCAATTGAACCATATGGATTCGGGGGATAAAACCCAACTAATCAATGTGGATTCAGATCAGAATTCTCAGAAAAACAGTCTTACCATTGAGTTGAGGACCAAAGACCACAGTTGGTTCTGCTGGCAGATGAGCAGGGGATGAGATGACCTTGAGAAGTGAGGAGCCGAAGCAAAGGAACACACTGCTGGCACCAAAACCTATGGAAGGCAGCTGCCATTCACCACACCTATGTGGATCTGATCTTCCAACATGAGGATGAAGAGACTGAGGAAATATTAAATGACATTTTAGGAGTAGGTAGATTGCCACCCATGATATTCAGTCATGGGTAAAAATTCAAGAATCAGTGCTTATCTTTTGTTAACAGCAGGCTCAAACCATCTGCAGACAAAACATTCGAGTGAAACAACGAATGAAAAATTTCAGGAGCTACATTTCTGAACCACATATCGTTTATAACCAGCCTAGCAACATTATTGTTTCAAGGCAGGCAAAAGGACACCTTTATAAAATATATGGCCAAATACCCAAAAGCTCCTCCAGTTTTACTTCATGCATATGGCCTTTCAACGCTATAATTTATATTTCTACTGCTCACTTGCCCAGATGGGCTTTTACAATACCCTTCTCATAGCTCTCCAGGTGTTACAAATAAATAAAACACTTTATTTCAGGGAGATAAGAATAGAGTAGGTACCAGTAAAAGTTGCCAATACATGTATTTTAGCAACAGCCATTACATAAATGTATTGCAATATTATTATTAAGCATGCCAAGGGATTCTGTATAACATTCAAATGTTATGCATGACAAGTAAACCACAAAAACTACTTTCAGTAAACTACTGAAATCAACAGTTGACTGTAGTTAACGACTCTGTCACTGTGTCAAATTCAGTAAGGAAACTTATGGAGTATTAGCATCAGACCGATAATTTGACTGCCTTGCCCTATGAGATATGCTGTGCCACTAATACTAACAAGCAAAAAAAACCTGCAAAAGGTTCAGTGAATTTCTACAAGTAAATGACCATTCCTTCGCAGAGATTCAGGAAGCAGAATAGAGCCTGTTTGTTGTATGAATTATTTTTTGCAAACCATTTATGACCTCTAGTCTACAGTATACTAATTATTCACACAACTTGCTCAGAATGAGAAAGGATGGAGCATGTGAGAAGTGATCCTGAATCCTCAGCAGTCACACAAAACGGGCTCTGTCCACAGTCACAAATTCTCCCGGATTACTGGGAGAATATTAAACACTTCCATCTCCTTATTTGAGGCAAAACATGGGAAAAGACAGGAGTGGAAATGGATAGAAAAAATAGGTGCTATTCTAATTACTTAAATGTACTTCTTAAGACATGACACTGTTTTTGTCCACAAAGGCTTAGACTCACAGAAATTATTTCAGTCGCCTAGATCTCCTTGCGCGTATGCCCCAAGTGACTAAACGGGCTGATGCTCTTCAAGTTCTCTAGTCCATACTGTAGTTAATAAGTAGCATTATGCAAATCCACATGTCCATACAAACAATTCATTACCATTTTTTAACTGAAAAGGCCTAATGGCATATTAGCAGGTAGAAATGCAGATCAGAGAAGCAGCAAAACCATCAGGTGTTTCACATAGAGCCTAGCACACACAGGGCAATAAAGCCATCTATGGCACTTCCCGATCTGTAGATCTCAAATTACTGTAGTCTTATCCTGCAAATTCAACTTGTTGTTGATAAAAGTGTGGATTTGAAAAAAAATCCATAACTTTTGAAAGGTTTAGGTAAAATTAATAAATTATACAGAACTGTAAACTTGATCAAAAAGTCAAATATTCAAAAGAAACTCAGAGTGTTCAAAAGTACTGGAAGGAAGCAAAAAAATGAGATTCAGCCTCAGAATATATGACTTTATATAATTTGCAAAAATTAATCTAATGCATACATGCATTTCCATTAAGGAGTATGACCAATGCTAGCTGCCTCCAGATTCTCTCCCCCCATCCTTTTGGAAAGAAAAGCCAAAAACTTAAACCTAAAATGAAATTAGGTATATTCTTTCCTAAATAGGCAGCTAAGTTTTTCGACAGAAAAATGTCAGTCAAAGCCATGAAATAAGGCATTCAAAGGTTGAAACATGAATAAAGCCAAGGTCACCTGAGACGTGTCAATCCCATACACTTGTTCAGGTATCATTCCTGATGTTGCGTACCCTTGTCATTTCTAAAATGAACATATATCTATTAATACACATTTGTAGATATATGCATACAGACAGTAATACAGAGCTACCCATGTCCTTGGGTCTCAGGGCTAGATTAGATCTAGCCTTAAATTTGCGAAAGGGTCTTCATGTCTTAAACCTGTGAGAGCAAGTAGGAAGAGAAACTTTGACACAGTTTTGTATCTGAGGTGTCTTCTAAAGAGGATAACCATTATTATTTATGTTTCTGCAGTGTGAGAAGGGGGTGGAGGGGTGGGGGGAGTTTGGTTTTTATTTTTACACAGACTAAAAATAAGCCTTTAGAGACATTATACTCTGAATAGACAAAGGAAATAAGATGCTATACAAACCACCAAACAGTGAGATGTACAAACATGACTAGCATTTAAAATTTTATGGAATAGGGGTTGTTTTATGGCAGTATGAGAGAACTGATGCCTTTTTTTAAGACAAATAATACTTCTTTTAAGCAATGCTAAGGCTTAACATCAGGCCAAATGGATATGTGTTTGAATATAATGAGTATTCAGTCAATTGTATCATACAATAAAGTGGAGACTTCTACACTATTATTATCACATTTGCCACTCTACTTTTACATAACATATAAACACACAGAGCTGGATTAAAAGCAACACATTTTTGCTCCATCTAACTAAGCGTATTTACCAAGAATATCGGGTTTTGACCAAATTAAAAATTATCATTATAATTCTCTATTTCAGTGCCAAAAACCACATCATATGATGGGTAGCATGGCAGTGTATCTTAAAACATTACTTTTTATTTTCCTTTGTTCTATTTAGCATTCCTGAAAAGAAGTCTGCCCCTGCAGAGTGCTGCTGTGTTTGAAAAGAAAAGGTAATTCAAAAAGATTGGAAATGAGTAGATGATTCAGTGATGATATCTCCCCACCTCTTTTCCCTGCATCATACACTTAACATTCCTGAAAAGAGGAAAAAAATAAAAAATCCTGTACTTACAGATACAGCACTTCTACCACAGTGGAAGTTTCCCCACAGCCTAACGATGACACTGCCAATAGGCTAGAGCATCTTCTTAAACAAGGCTGTAATTAAATCCTGATGCCTCTAACATCCACTCCTTTTAAAATGCAGTTGGATACTGCTGATGATTACAAGCAGGTATCTAGTATTTTCAACTTGTCTCAAAGGGCACACAATAAAACAATGTCAATATATTTAATTTTATCACGTCAGTTTGCCACTTTCAAGCCACCTTGTGTTCTGAAATTATTGCTATAGTTTGGCAGGGAGTTTTTACAAACTCAACACCTACAAATTGGCCCATTGCTGAAAACACTGTCAGTGATTGAGAAGTTATTTCTTAATTTCTGAGGAGGATGAAAATGGAGAAGGAACTACACTTATGCTTTCAGAACAGGGATACTTCAATCATTTCTAGCAACTTAGGAATGACATGTGTTTAATCTTTATGGTGCAGTATTGTTCTTGTTGAAAGGATGATAACAATATTCAAGCCATCCTAGCTTTGCAAAACGTAAAATAGTCTAATGGATGCCATTTGTCATAATACTCATTACAACAGTATTTATTCACAGAGGAAATGTAAGATTTTCCACATTTAAGAACGTGACTTCTTTTGATTCTGTTAAGTGTCAACAGTGTTTTCATACAAATCCATATTTATGCCTTTGTCACTCTTTCTTTTAAGAGTCCAGATAAGAGAAGGTCACACAACCGAGTCCACCACAATACAGGTGTCTATTGTGAGCTGCTTTCTTTTCTTTTTTTTTTTTTTTCCTTTTTCTTTTTTGTCAAAGGCACTGTTACAAGAAACAAGTGTCTGTGGGCAGGCAGAATGAGAACAACTCTTCAGGGGTGGCTGGACACACTGCATGCACGCACGTGGCCGGTGCAGCTGGGCGCCGAGCTGGATAAGGTCACTGTACACACGCGACATGCTCTCCAGAGCTTCAGCAAAGGTTGTGGGTACACTGTTCCAAAAAGCTTGTGCTAGAACCATGCCAGAAATTAAATGAACCAGATGAAGACCTGACTGCTACACATTCATGAGTATTTCACACCCAAAGCAATTACCACGTAGACTATGACAGTGAAAATTATAGATGAACTCTGCACCCTTCCAATAAAACTTACAGCAGGAAGTGTTCAAGGAATTATGCTTTAGGCAAGGCCTCTCTAGTGAAGCCAATAAAATAGTTTAAACATTTTCTAAATGTCCCTTTCTCTTTTCGAAGTTGCTGTTTCTCCTTGAGACTTTCACAGTCTCAGGGACAGCTTCAGACTCTTCTCCTGCGCTGTGTTTATTCAGTACGGAGACAGTTGCAGCATTGTGTGACTTATCACAATGAGCCCACAAGACTTGCATGTTAAATATTGACTACCAAATAATCACAACAAGCCATTCAGCAGGAAAAGAGTGAAACAAGTAGAAAGAACCCACACTCTAAAAACAACTGATAAGCTGTGTGAAAGCATTATCTTATCTCAAAGGACCATCCATAAATAGAAAACTAAATTCATCACTTGTTCCCTGAATTAGTGGCTCAGTTCCAAAAGATAAATTAATCAAATTATTCTAGAAAGAAAATAAGAAGACTCATTTCAACATTCAGACAGAGGATCAAGAGACTGTTAGTTATGGATTTCTCATATTTACCTGGTTTCACAGTGATTTCCTGAGTTAAAATTCAGTGAAAAGGAAAGACTTTCTCTTATTTAAATTAGCCTTAAGACATATCATAAACACATAATATCTAATCTTATGATGAGTTAGCTTCTCATTTCCTTTATATCTTTGTACATCACTGATGCTAATGAAGTTTGAATCATATAAAACCAGGTGCTTGGCGAAATGAGGCTGAGGCTTGGAAGACCATTGCCGTGCTGGTGCTGGGGGCTCACTCCTAAGCCAGGCACCTAAAGCTGAAGGGCAGCCATACATTTGCTGATTAGGCTCAAAATCCATTTAAAGACTCACTGGTGCTATGACAGCCATAGAAAACTGAAAAGTTTTACTATATAGATGAAACGTAATAATAAATTTTTGAAAAGCTCAGTTTTTACTCATTCATCAGAATGTAGCTAACCACAACTTCAGGCTTACTTAAGGTTGAAATAAAAACATCTTAAACCTTCCCTTTGGCCAGGAACAATCCCCCTTCCCCAACAGTCATGTTCAATCTTGTCATTTCACTGCGGTGGGGTCTGCCTTCAGCAGAGCGCTACTCCTGCGTACAGCCAGGTCATAGCAGAGAAACTGTTTTACAGAAAAATGTAGTTTCACAGGGAGCTTCATTTTTTAACCAGTCACTCCGCTGGAGGTTAGGAAGCTATAGCATACAATCAAGAAAGAGAAGAAAACTAGAATTATCCTGAGCAGAAATGCCACATTATAGTTACACCGTGTTTCCAACAATAGCATATTTCCAAGAACACAAGAAACATTAAAATAAAACAAAACAACAACAACGAAAAAGGTGGTGATGGTGGGGGGAACTGATTCTCTTCAAATTGCTGTTCATGTAAAAGTGATGGATGTGACCGGAGATATATAAACATAAACCTTGTCATGATTGTAGGAGAATTGGTCTGGAAGCTGGCAAACTGAAAGCAACACTGAATGTTTAGTGCATGTTTTAAGGAAATGCACAGTGCCAAAAAAGAAGTGCGACTGTGTCACATATGTGATTTATAGTCACAAAAGTACAAGCTTTGCCAGAAGTCTTCAGGGCATTTTTGTTGTTACTGTTAGAAGGGAATTTACTCTGAAGGTTAAAAAAGGTATTTGTACAAAATACCAGTCTCCAAAGCCAGGCTCACCAGCACTGACCGGTTTCACAGCTCCCTCCACAAAGTTGGTTCTCCCAAATGCATATGTACATGCAATCACCCTCCACAGAGCACATGGTGCCAGCCAGCAAACGAGCAGGGAACAGAAGGCGGATTTCTTCCTTCCCTTTCCTCTCCGTGTTGATCACTTGAATAAACTGTCATTTTCTCCAGCAGAGCACACCAGCCGCGTTCCCCAAGGGCAGGCACGGTGCACACCCCCGTTTCAGGCACGCTTGCGGGGTATCTTGGTGCAGATTGAGCGGGGCATCTGCGAGTGTGCAATTCCCTAATCCATCCACCTTAGCTGGTGGCTGTGTTCCTCTTCCTGAGCATTGAACTGACTGACTTTGCTTTGTCAAGAAGAGAGCTTAGTAACGTACAGCACATGTGTCAAGTCACAACACAGAGGAGCTCTGTGTGCTACTGGTGGTTGTGCAGCTCCCTGCTCCTGTTGGAGCCTTTGAAAATCTTTTCCAATGAATCCCTTCTTAAGTAATCACTCTGCCAAATATCAGTTGTCTAGAAGAGCTTGGTTTTTAACAAAAGGTCAAACAAAATTGCAATGAAAACCCTAGGGATGCTTGCAAAAGGTCACTTAAGACAGAGAGGATTCCCAACTGAAGTACAGGTCTCACCACAGTGTATATATTCTGCGGGCTATCTTTTCAGAGAAAAACTTTAATTCACAGTTGAAATGAATGCTTATAATTTTCTGTGCACAATTGTCCATACACCCAGTAAATGAAACAGCCACATCCAACGATGTGATTTGCAGACCGTTACTCAGGCCTCCAAATAAAACACTCTATTCCACAATTGTATTACTTATGATGGCAAATAAAGTTGCAACATGATGATACTTACAGAACTGTAGTGGTCTGTTCATGGGAAGCGTTTTAAGACCTGGCCTCCAGAAATGTATTTTCAGTTCTGTGCTTGTTGAGCTGGATGAACATTTCACAGTGAATAATTTATGACGTTAATTTAGGGCCATCATTGGTTTACAAAATTTCTTTGTGCTGACTTCCTTGGACACTTTGTTCATTATTTGAAGTTACAGAACAGATGGTTTGTTCACATATATTTCTGCCTAATGATTGCTCATAAACTCTCTGTCCTGGATAGTGCTTTGGTACGGATGTTCGCTGTGCAGGCTCTGTGACTGGAGTTTTAACTCCCATAGTACATGGACTGGATTCCCAGCTCGCTTGGTTTGAGCGTAAACTAACTATGTATTTTCCCAAACCACAGAATATCTTTAAGAAAGTGAGGGTGAAAGCACCTGGTTTTAAAAAAAAACAAACAAACCTTCTTAAAGATATGTGCAACTTTCAATTTCTGAATAGTCTAACTGAAACTATGAAAATTCAGACATTTATGTACAGATGCTGAAGTACTTGACTGAATCGAAACCTGTATACAAAAGGACTGATGAAACTATCTACCAAGCAAAATGAGACTCCACAAAACACTTAGAAAAACCAAGTAAATGGAATAAAAGATATCCATGAAGCAAGCAAAAATTGACAAAAATTTTACTGTGATTGCCAGGAGAGGGTCAGAGCTGGTCCAACAGGATGCCACGCTTTCAACTGGAACAATGACAGCAATCCTAGATGATGATGAGTCCTTCAAACAGATGACATTGTTTAAACCAGGTGAAAATTTGGACAAACTGACTGCTGTTGAACCATATAAAAAATTGCTGTAGAAGAACCTAGCAAGCATGATTCCTCAATAAGTCCATATAAGAACAAACAAGTGATCCAATCAGGCTTACATTTTACATTTTACTACTAATGAAGTGTTTATAGATATTTACCTCTGCAGCAGTTTCAGAGACTGTATCTTGAATTGTTATTAATGTCTTTCTTCACTGATTAATAAAGAGTGAGGCTATTGAGATATATGGTTTTCACTTGTTTTTATACCAGTATAACATTGCCATCTACAGGAGCTACAGCACAGAAGCTCTCCATTACTTGAGACTAATTTTACGATCAAGGAATAGAAACCACTGAAGTCGAAAGTGTAGGTGTCCAGAATTAGTCCTGTTTGATCAGCCTGGCAAACTGCTATTTTACAAATTATCCAGTAAGACTATGGCTCACCAACAAAAGAACTACTGTCTAGGAAGTTATAAAGCTGGGGGATTTCCTTTAATCTAGATGAATTATGCATTAGGATGAAAAGAAACAATTATTAAGTACAAGGGGCTTCTAATTAGTTGCTCATCAGAAATTGACATGTTACATTTTCATACTGTCATACAAAAATTTTATAATTTTCTGTTCTACAGACAATTCAGAGAAGTCTTCCCCAGCACCTGTCTGTCTGCTCAGCTTTGAAAAAGGACTTATGCAATACAAATCATTAATTACCACACAAGACTATGGATATCCCTTCACAAGTACTAAAAATACTGTCCAGAGAACCAAAAATGCACACACCAAAGTGAGAAATTTTAGGCAGCTGCTTAATTTTAACCCCACTGTTTAATATGTGTCCTACAAACATAATATTTGTGATCTTCAAGATGGCATCAATTCACTTGGAGATCTTAGTCTTCTAGAGTTACCTCTGAAGATGGTTTCACAACATTTAGCATTCTTATAATGAAAGAAAATGTTTTCGGGCTCAAACGCTGTGTTAGCTGATCAAGCACTCCAAGAAACGCCACAAATGGGGGTGATATGCTGTTGAGGAGCACTGAATTAGGGCTGCTTCACAGAAATCTCTTTTAGTGTGACAAGGAAGAAAAACAGAATTAAATAGTGATCAATAAGTACTGGGGAAAAGCTGGAGAGGTCGTAGGAGGCAACTTGAATGAAATAATCTGATTGAAAGTGTGATCTTTGATGTCAGAAAAAGTGGTTATTGACTTTAATTCAAGGAAGACAGAATGCTGCAAGACGTTTTCATTTTTGAGAATCGAAGAAAAAAGTAAATCAGTGGGGAAAAGAATCAGCAGCAATAAAGCATGCAAGACATCTCAGATTTGAGATGGACACTTTCTATGTATGCAGAAGAGTCATAAACTTGAATGTTAGTACACTAAGATGGCTCTCTAGTTCTTGGGAATCACTACATGGATTTCGCCTCCTTAATTTATACCTAGGGAAAAAAACCAAACCCAGTTCAAAAAAAAAAAAAAAAAAAAAATCACATTGACCCAAGCTGAACATATTTTCATTTTTCAGTTCAGTGGTCAGACTAGAAAATCAATTATGTTCACAACTCTGTCTAGACATTCTTAGTCCGGGAGACACATCTCTGGAGCAGAATGGGGAAGAAGGGGTAATTTTGCCACAAGCAGAGGCAGATTCTGGTTTCAGGTTTCTCTTCTGGCAGCTTCACACTGGTCTAGTGGAGATAAACAGATGACAAAAAAGCTGATTTATTTCTTTTTCAAAACTGGTAGTCTCCCATACTTAAAGATAGTCATAAGGCTGTTAGCAGGAGGTTGTCAGCGTTAAGATATTACAAGTATTAAGAGACTTTCCAGATTGAGCTGATGTCAGTTAATACTTGAAGCCAAGCAGCTGAGCTGTGAGCAGCAGCATCTGTAACAATGCTGAAGATCTTGAGGAGGGAACAAATTTATATGTTAACCTGCCGCTTAGTTTGCCCCATCGGACTCTCTGTTGTTGCAATCAGCTGGTGTAACACTAGAGGTTTTAGAGAATGATGCAGAAGAAACTCTTAACCTCTGCTACAGCCAAGAATTGACAGACACATTTGGAGTATATCCCTCTGCAGCGTGGAGCCCTGGGAGCTACAGCAGTGATAGGATGTGCCACTAGAACCTCTTTGACCAGGATGCTGTCAGTAACCACCTGACCACTGACACAGATAGAAGCAAGCAGCTATCTAGACATGAATCCTTAGATAATCATGGTAGTAGCCTAGGTCATGACATCTAAAGGATACAGTGGTGGCAGCGTTCTTCTCCCTTGGTGAGGCTCTGCTGTAGAGAAATAATAAATTAGTGTCTTGAGAACGTTCACTGAGTCTTTTCAGGACCATTTTATTGCCCTGTGTAAAAACTCAAATCCTTATTAGCAGAAATGTTGACGAAAAACAAATTATAATTTCAAGTTTGTGTGGATTGTGATATTTACAGTTTACATGCTGCTTAAGAATCACTAGTTGCCTAAAAATTATTTGTGAATGAACTTACATCTCAGAGTATATTTCTTGCGGATGATATATCTCAGAAATTTGAAACTATTTACAGAAGAATAACAACTTAAAAATTATTAAATTTGCTATTGTATGGCATTGTTTATTTTTGCAACACTTTCCATTATGCTATAGAAGCAGTAATTATATATTAAAGAGGGGTTAAAAACCTCTAGACTCTGGTTTGCACTGTTGTAAGCACTTAAAAATACAAACTCAGAGGCAGCTTCCTCCTCTGCCTCATCAAAATCTCCCGCCTGGAAGACATAATTCTCATTGTGCCCTTATGTGGGATGGACATTCGTGCTTAGTGGATGCTCAGAGGAACACGCTCAGCATCACACAGGTGTCTACAGCAACATCCAGGAGAGGGTCCAGAAGTCTACCCTCACAATTGCCCGCAGCTACCTTCCCTCTTCTGTGATCTTTAGAAATTTTTCCAATTTTGATTTTTAAAAAGCTCCTGAAAGACCATACATTCACACATTCTAGATGCCAGAATGTTTTATGGTAGTTAAAGGCAGTTATAAAGTCAACAGATATAATACAGTGGGGGTTGGAATTCAGAGCTATTAAAAAAAAAGCAACAAAGATATTTACACCCTCAATTCTCTGAGGAAGTTCATAAGGTGAAAAGATGGCCAGAGGTCATGGCCAGCGACTGGCACCGGAGTGGTGAGCTCCCACATGAGAAGTGGCATGTCTGTGAGGTTAGGAAGGGGTGGCTGACTTGACCCTGGAAAAGGAGTGAGGGAGAGAGGTTGGAAACAACATTTAGGGGGTGAGGCAGGAGCACACATCCATTGCATATTTTGTAATGATACAGCAGGAAGGCAGGGTACATACAGCACCAACGGAGTAGATGTCTTGAAAAATAAGGCCAATCTTTGTGTGGACTGCTTACTGTGCCGTGGTGTGGACTGCTTACTGTGCCAGCCAGTTTTCCTCTACAACATGTCACCTCCAGCCCACCGCCAGCTTCCAGCAGCACAGCCAACAGCAAAGGTGACTCCAGCCTCCTGCTGCCCGTTTGTTTGGTGTGCTGGATTTATCCTACACCGTCTTTCTGATGTGCAATATCCTAAGTACCAGGTATCCATCACCAGTTCAATCCAGCGCATAAAGGGGTGCAAATTTTTACCCAAATCTGGCTTCTCTGACTATTATTGTATTATCTGCCAAGCAGATATACTAAGCTCCTCATTAAAACTATCTGTCCTATTCAGTCTGACTGCCATGATTTAGTATGGACCGGATCTTGTAAAGTCCATGTAGCTCACACAGTTCCAGTGAATTAAAGGCAGTGAGATGTCCTTGCCAATCTGTTGCTGCCTCTGCCCTGATCCCAATTCAGTTGCTTGTAAGTCACAACGGGGAAGCATAATAATGATGCTCTGACCACCGGAATATAATAAAATTACAGTGGTTAAAGCTGTGATAAATACCTATTCTTGAACAGGCAATGAATAACTGCATTACAATTGTAAAATATATGATATTTTACAATTTATATTTTACATAAAATATGAACTTCTACTGAGCCTTTGGGAAAAACTTGCAAAAGCTTGGTTAGCATTCATACTACTAATCCCAGAGATGGATTGGACACCATTAAATAGAATAAAAATGTTACTGAATAAATAGTTAAGGCTAATGGCTTTCTATGCCAGAGAGGAAATAAATTATCCAACATGAGATGTTGTATTAGCCATATCAGAGAATTGTTAAATAAAATAAGGGACTCAAAAAACTGGTCTAGGAAAACGATGTAGCATTTAACTGCATTCTTGAAAAGAGAGAGAGGCTAATTAAAAAGAGAAAAAAAATATTTTAAACATGATTACTCTTACTGGGATCAAAGATACCCTCAGATGATGAGCAAAAGGGCAGTCCTAAACAGAAACCCTAGGGAGCCTAGAAGCAGTGAGCCAAAGGAAATCTTTATTTTAGTGCCTGTGGGGAGTAGAACCTGCTCTGTAACAGATGGTCCCTGTCTGCCTTCTGACATCTTTAGCAGTATTAATCTGAGGCATGTTTGTGCTCAACTTTCCTTTATTCTCTGCCTGAGGACCAAAACACGACCACTTGTAAACAGCTTCCACTGGAATAAAGGTTCACCCACACAGACATCCAGGTACACTTTTGCAGCCAGCATACGAGCACCTGTCCTGGCATGGGAAAAGGATTTGATTTATACCCATTCAGAGCCATTACAGTTTGATGAAAATAATGACAGCTCATTCTCAGGCGGGCTGTTTGGATATCCACCACTACTCTACAGCCCTGCCTTGTCGTGAATGAACAACATGAAGTCCTACCACAGAATAAAACACCAGCAGCAGATGGGACAGTCAAGCAGGTATGACTGCAGGTGAAAGAAAGAGGCTACAGTGAGACCCCATGTACCACAGTCTAAAAGAATGCACTTTCTTCATTTTGGAAGGCTTATCTATTTTAATTTGATAGCAGTGCATTGCACGACTGTGCAGTTTTCTGTCTAATAATGTCAGCTCTCTACAAATGTTAGTCCCCTCAGCAGCCTTTGAGGTGGGCGATTTCACAATTTTAAGCGTAGGAAGAGTGATTCCAGAGACAAAAAAGAGCTATTGCTGCTCTGAGCCAGACAAGAACAGCTATACTCAGGCTCAGGCAGGTCTTGTAAGGAAAATTTCCAGAATTATCACTCTAATCCATCTCCTTCGCAACACAGCAACATCTACATTTAAGGAACTAATAGTCCAAGTGACTTGTCTGGGTACTGCAAATGCGTTTTGAAGTCACCCTGCAGAACGAACAGCCCCGAGCCACTGCTACAGGTCGCTACGCCAGACGTCAGACCTCACCTGTATTCCCTTGCTCTGCTCCAAATTGCTATCAATTAGAAATTATTTTGAGGTCATGTTTCATATTTACAATTTCCTGTCCTGCCTCTGAGCTAGTTGAGATGAAGTTTACCTAACCAGCTCCCACCTCCCTCCTGCTTGGTGAGAGTTTCAAATCTACGGCTCAGGAAAGCTCTTCATGCGGTGTTACAGCTAACTCACTCAGAAACAGCTGCACATACCAGGTATCTGCTAAATAGTCTTGTATTTTAATCTCTGAAAACTACCAACTCACTCCCTTTTTGAATAAAAGAAACCATGAAAAGCTGAGCTCTTGCAGGGCCTCATTAACGCCTGCTGTAACGACACACTTCACACGGCATCAGGAAACACTCTTGACCTCCTGTGACGTTATCCAGCCGCTAGGAAGGGTCAGCCTCGCCGTGCCAGTCACTCACCTTACGCTGCGAAAAGCCCTTCAATTTCCATGTGTCCTCATCTCAATACAGCGACAGTGTCCAGGGCTCCATTTCCAATACGCCAGAGCTCTAAGCTGACCAGCTCTATAATATAATATGCATGAAGGTCAGAGGCAGCTGTCACCTCGGATGTGTATTTTGCACCAAGTTATTTTCCCAGCCAAGAAGAAATTCAGTAGAGTATGTTACTAAACTGAGAAAAATAACATGAGAGCATGGGAAGAGGCCATGTAAAAAATGAAATAATCAGGCTAGAAACCCCTGTTCGTTTTGACTGCATTGACATGCTTCATCCAACTTCTAAAACAGCTTTAACAGAGAAGCATTTTTCCTGTTTGAATTGCATTAAGAAGTGAAATTAGCTTTATAAATATAAATCAGTTAAGTATAATGCAATATTTATGCCACGCTATCTGATTTTTTCTCCTTTAGGATTCCATTTAAAAGGGAAATAACAAGGAAACTTAGCACTCTCAGAAAGAGAGTGGGTTTACAATTTATGCTAATTAATTTTCATATTGACACAAACTAAACCCTGCATTTTATTTGATTGCAGCAAGGCTGAAAAAAAGCAGATTAAACCAATAGATTTTTTTTTTTTTTTCTGCAACAGATAATGCTGTAAGGAAAAATCTCTATTTTTTTTTACCAAACATGTTAATTCTCAGTCAGTCACAGCTCTACTGCCCAGCCTGCAGGCCACTGTGCCCAAACCAGTCCTTACTCCCTACCCCAGTTCCTCAGACACAAGGGCAAAGGTATAAGCAAGAAAAATAGTTCAATTTATTTGCAGCCATGAAAGGCTCCAATCAAGCTCAAGAAGCCATTATTCTAGGCACTATATAAAAAGAGCAATAGTCCATCCCTGACCTGAAAAGAGGTTCAAAATTTTCCGTTAAATCAAATAACATCATTCAAAGTTAGAAGAAAAGATTCCATTGCTAGCAAAGGGGCAGGAGGGGGAGCGGAATAATACCCAACACCATTCTGTTAATAAAAAGGTTACTTGGAATTTGCTAAAAAAAAATGCTACTAGTTTGCTAATTCCATATATATTCATTGGAGAGTCTGTGTCAAACTCATCATTGTTCTAACTTGCTGGGCATCACTGGTGTTACATCAAAAAGAAAAGCAGGTCCACTGAGGCCCATTTTCTAGTAGAATTATTCATCAAGGACCTGCATCCCTGACCTGAAATTTTCTTCCAACTTCAGCTGAATCAAATTCTTTTTGGTGTTCACACAGATTCATTTTTCTTTTCCCATTTCCCACACATACGGTCCATCTCATTTGGGCAATAGTGGAAGCTTCTATACTGCTAGAAGCGATACACAGTATTCTGCCTTTGATTATTTTAGGGGCAGAGAAAGGCTAAAGAGCAGTAACTCCACTTCCCTGACCAACTCAGGCTCTGTCAGCTTTGTCCCTTTCCTCAAAATATTTACTCTTCTCTGCTATACTTTAATTATTCCATCAGGTTTTTTCTATTGTTAATAGAATTTGCCCATCATATTGATTAGCTTACTCAGTTCAGCTGGATTCACAGTGTAAATAAAATTTCTTTGCAATTTAAAAATCCCTTTGCTCCAATAACTTCATTTTGGGTTTTTGCCCCCTAATTTTAATAGAAGCAGCAGCACTAATTACCTGCCCTTATGTCAATGTTTCCTCAGCAGCTTCCTCCAGTATCGGATTGCTGGTTTCCTTATTGTTATTGTCATTAGCACTGAAGTACTCTTATAAGGAAAGCTTCATTCAGCCAGCCTGAGGTTCTTACTTCTGCAACAGAAAGCATAATTTCTCAGTTAGAATCAAGATGTTGTCTATCCTTAATGAGACAGCAGCATGATTAGAAATGGAGATATTTTCCATTTCCCATCAACATTCATTTTCATCCACATTTCACTGAAGTAAATGCAGGCTTGTCCTGAGATCCATGTTGTGCCTATCCACAAAAAGAAAAAAAAAAAGAAAAGAAAAAAAAAAAAGTGAATTTTGTATCTCAGGTCTGCAGCTTTCTCAAACATCATAAAATCCTAATTCAGTTTTCTTTATTTTAATGGATTTTCCCAGCATAATTTTCAGGCAGACATGGAAGCTAGATTTACTAATGTCTGGCAATAGCATGATGCTATAGTCTTCAACTAAACATGCTGTGTCTGAACTATACTGTGCAAAGATATCTACAATATTAGCAAAAATGAAGGTTATAGTTTAAGATATGATACCAAATCCCTCAGCTGAAAATCTATCTCCCACATCTTCTCTCAGCATAAGAATAAACTGATTTTGTTTTTTTAACAGGATTGCTGTTTAAGAATTTTTATTGAGATAAAAAGCAACTCCACTGCTTTTCTGTTTTAAATATTTGCTTTAGTCACAGTGTTGCCTTACATCTTCCCCATTAGTTAAGTCATCTTGAATATTACAGATAGTTGACTTTGCTAATCCTTTAACAATCTTATTTTTAAAATAGCTGCCAAATGACTTGGGATAGGAATGCTATGCAATATATTTGGCACCACTTTATTAGTGAGGAGGGCAATTTTAGAAAGTTTAGTAGAAAAAGGAGAGACTAAGTCTTCCTCCAGGGAAAGGTGACACGCTGAAGAAGGTGACAGAGGATAGAGGTATGTAAGGAGGTGAGAGGTAAGGTAACTGCACCTATTGGGGAATGCGGATGATGAATTTGGATGGCATAAAACACAGAAATTCTGTTTTCTCCTATATAAGACGTTGCTGGAAACAATAAACATAGGAAGATGTACTGCAGAGGCATTAATCAGGAAAGACAGCCTAACTGGCCAAACTGAAGCACCCTTGAGCTTTCAGGGGGAACTGAAACCTAATTTAAACCCAAGCAGATGTTACATATAAACCCAAGATGCTACAGGTTGCCAGGAGCCAGGGAGCACAACGGTTCGCTCAGTGCCAGCACGGGGCGGCTTAGGCTGGGTTTGTGTGGCTCAGCGAAACCCCGACTTCTTCCAGCTGCCTCGCACAGCCCACCTAGGGAGCTAGCTCCGCACTGTCCTCTGCTCTGCCAGGCAAAGTCTTGTATGGTTTGAAATCTTAACTCAGAGGTACGCAGAGAGGCTTGGCTAAGTTCTGCACATCAACCCCGCTGCTGTTCAGTGCATCACGGCTGAATGCACTGAAACAGTGGCAAACGTCACCGATAAAACCCAGCGATGACTCGTTAGCATGCAGGTAAATACCTTCATCTGAATAGGTACACAGAATTGACTATTAGTGCCAATGCCAAAATTCTTCAGAATTCTTGATTACCAGCCTGTTAATAATGCCATAGAAAGAGTTTCCATGGAGCATTCTCTCAGCTTGTCATCACGGGAGCAAAAGGGTTAATTCAAATACATTTCTGAAGTAGTTTAGCTAAATTGCATTAAATCGTTATTCAGACATTTTTACGAAGAATTAAAAATGCCTTGATTCAATTTTCTTTACCTGACTTCCAAAGCAATTTAAGTTAAAATCAAATTAAAGACATTTTAGTTCTGAATATGAACATGTGCACAGAATTTAACAGTTTAACTAAAATCTCCTTACAAGTGACTGAGGCAGAGGAGGAATCCTTGAAAACTGCCACAGCTTCCAAAGGAAATCAAGACAACTCTTTCCAAAAACATTTCATTTCTTCAGATAGTTAAAATCTATCTTGTGCATTTAGCCAGGGACAGGAGGGAAGTGGAAACGTATATGCCTTGTGCAATAACATTATATAATGCCCACCAATACCAGAGGCAGGCATCGGACTATTTAGTCTCATCCCATATGGCAAGACAAATGTTCTCCCAGTTTATTATTAATAGCACTGTGACAACACTGTGACTCAGCATCAGAAATCATTATTTTAAATATCTTCCACCAGAACTGCCTTGGCACAAACCCTTTTTCCACAGGAGGTTGGTCCTGACTAAAACCTTCCACCCAGCACTGCGGTTAGCACGGTGATGCAACAGCCTGGTGATCCACTTCCACATTAAAATAAATGCGTGTCTTAACCTTCAAGGAGTTGATATAGCATTTTGAATTATAGATCAAAGAGAAAAATTTAGTGGATAAATGTTAAAATCATTAAAGTGGCTCTTCACTGCAAACAAAGAGTGAATGACTCATCCCAAGTCAGCTATCAGATGTATCAGTTTAGGTTTTTCCTCCCAAAGTATGCATAAATCTCTTCAGTTTTGTCTCTTGTCATCTTCTTGTCAAAAGAAATTTCACATCACTTCCCCGCATCATTACTCGCCTGGCTTCTGGAAACATTCCACTTGAAAATTGTATCACAGAGGAGGGTTTTTTTCCCTTCTACGTTTTGTGGAGGGCTATGTTATGAAACGCACAGAAGATTCTATTAAAAAAAAAACAACAACAAACCAAAACCTAATACAGGTAGTAAAAAAAAGAATACAAATTATAGAATGATTGAACAGCCTTGGTATTTCCCCTCTCTGAATCTACCTTCATCTCATTTCCAAAGTCCAGCTGAAGCTGCAGAGTTTGATGGGCATTTTCCCTCATTAGAGGGTATGTGATGCTCTTAGGGGAGAAAATAGATAGATCTGTCACCCAGGCAGACTCCCAGCGACTGCTTCCTTGTGACATCCCTTCCTCAGCCACGGACACCTCCTTCATTAGTTCACAACAACTACAGCTAGTATCTAAAGGCTGTAAAAAAAAAAACCAAACCAACAACAACAAAAAAACCCACCACCAAATGACAGGCATCCATTTTAAGAGCCTTGATAATTTCAGTTACTTTCTATGTATTTCTCCTCCGAATTTTTTGCATAAGGTAACACACACATTTCTGTAGTAAGCAGGTTGGTAGGGTAAGAGTAACTTAGCTTTATAAATGCACACAAGTAGGAGCTGGCAGCACAAGACCCTCTATGTTTATTACAGCAGGCATATGACACATGCATAAGACATATAAATGCAACCACCAGCTTCTCCTCAGTACTTGTAGTTGTTAAATCCCATTGGAAGATCATTTCCTACTGCAGATACCATTGTACGAACTCCAGCAGATGGGATGCACTCTCCTCACAACTGCATCCATATGTAAGGAGCCAGTATTTTCACTGGGCAAGGTGACAGACAGATGGAATGAGCACCTTCTACTTTATTTCAGCTGAGATCAAGTTTTAAGCAACGAGACCTTGGGTAAAATATTGCTTGTCATCTGCAATTTTTATGAAGTGTTAGAAAAAGAAAAAAAAAAGGGCGTGGGGGAAGAAATAACATAATTTTGTTTATAATAGTACCCTAATATCCATATAAAGATGTACATTAATTTGGCATTCTATAACATTCTTCATGCTTCATTCTGCAACTTCAATGATCATCTAACACTGTTTCCAAGGATTATTAAAAAAAAAAGTAATGATCTTTGGAAGTAACTATTAAAGGGGGATGACACAAACTGCTTTTAGATTTCACAGGTACTTGTAGACAAAAGAAACAACAAACTTGGTTCCCTTGAGCTCCCTCAAGGTTTTGGAAGGACCCTTCTGTGCCTCACTTTTCATATCTGCCTTTTCCTGGTCCTCATTTCTGCTCCTTAGGATTTTCAACCCTATCTCAAATGGCATTATCAAATAATATTAATTCCCAAATCCACATGCTATTTAGATCTATTCCTCCTCCTTAGCTGTCTTCACATCCCAACCATCATCCCAGGGTGTTATCTAAACTCAGTTTCTGCCCACAGCTCCAACCTAATCCCTTTTTCCCTCTTTGGCTCAGCTGCTTCCAAGTTCCCTCCCGTGTATCCAAGCCTTTACCAGATCCGTACCTGTCCTCCTACCCTTCGCCTCCTCATTTGCTCTCTTTTCCTCTTAATCTTTCATCTGATCTCGGTGCAACTCCAAAGTATTGGCTTCTCACTTCTTCCTCTCCCTTCACTCCAGCATCAGATCACCTCTGTAGCCACCCCTGCCCGAGAGCTCCCCGGCTCCCTTGCTCCCTTCTCTTTACCCTCAGCCCTGGCCCCATCCCTTTGAATTTCAGTGAGATGACTCCTTCCCATGCTGCCTGTCCTGTGGGGTGGAAGTAGAGGAATCCCATTCTGATTGCATTTTGTCACTGGGCAAACACAGCTCAGGAGGCTTCATTGCTTTTTTCTTTTTCTTGAATTTTTTGTGACATTGATTTGAGACAGTTTTAGGAGTAGGTGTATTATACATCATAAGCACACAGAGCTTCTGGCTGGAATCCAGCAGAAACCTCCTACATTTCACAGGTGGTTTGTGAGCTGCAGATGGAGAACTTCTGTGTAAATCACTTTTTAAAAAAAAAAATCATCCAGCCTTATTCGTCCTTTAGTTACACTTGGTTTTCACCACTTCCTCTGATTCTCTGCCTTTCTGAACGCTGCAGAATTGCATTCAACTTAAAGAAAGATTTTAACAAATTACCAGCTCTCTTATTTTATTCTCACGGCCACCAAACTATTTATTTCATTGACTTCTGTCTTTCCTAGTCTGTGCTGTTGCAGAGAAACTTGGTCCTTGGCTGGCAATAGACACACACACCAAATATTGCCCCAAAGAGGCTTCTCCAAAGAGGAACGTGGTTTCCCAGGGACAGATCAGAAAAGCAAAGGAAAAGGTGTGAATGAAGAAGCGTATCTTCCACAGCTTAATTGGAAACCAGCTCAGCAATATTCACAAAATAATTTTGCAATGATTTTCACAAGTCACTAAGCTACCAGTTTTCCCTGCCCAGGCTCAATTTTCCCTGGACATGGCTCTTCCTCAGGAAACCCTTCTCTAACAAAAAAGTCCCTTTGCAATACCAGTTTTAAGCTTTTGATCCTGCTGCCCAGTGGGCTGCTTTGCCAGATTCTTGCTTCCAAACAGTGCATTAAAGTAAGAGCTGCTGAAAAGCACATCTATCCTCTAGTGAACCATGATATCACTGCCTGTAACACCAATTAAATAAATAAAATGTACTCCTCACTGCTCTAGGGAAGACTGTGACTGAGGTTTACAAAGTCATGAACACCATTAATAATGTGAATGCAGAACCTTTATTCACCAAACCCCCAACACTGGAATGAGAAACACTCAGACTAGCATGAGATATGCAGATAAAAGCAGGTACTTTTTTACACAGCTGGTAGCAAACTACTAAAATTTGTTGACACGAGCTTATCAAAGCAGAGAGTAGCAGCAGGTTTAAAAATGAATTAGGCAATTTCTTAGACAACAAGCAAAAAAAAACCCAAAAGGTAAAAAGACAAAAAAAAGCTGTTTTTTTCCAGCCAGCTCAAGGACTGCAACAAGGACTGGTTTCAGCCAAAATTAAAGGTAACAAGAAAAGGCTATTTATCTTTAAAGTGGCTTTTCAAATTTGCTTCTAATCAATTGGGAACTGTGTTTGTTACCTTAAAAAAAAAGAGTAAGTAGAAAGGAGAATAAAGAAGTGTTTCACGTCCTATTGCTTTTTTTTATATTCATTAGACTCAAGTACTTAAATTCTCAAAACAACATAAAATAAACGAGTGAAAATTGTATGCGTGACGGATCAAAAAATACACCCATTGCAATTATTTTATAATTAAGCCCTGATAGTGTAACGTTTAGAAAGAGTCAATCAGGTTGACATCCAACTCAATATAAATGCAGAGTCAGATTTGCAAATGTCCAGTTTTTACTGCCAGTGAAGGAGAAATGAAACGAGAATAGGATGCAAAAATTGTATATATCTGTACCTTGGACATTTCTCCTTGGTAATACCGTATGCCCCACTTTGAGAAACAGCTTAGAGAAACAGATATGCAACTAATAGAAAGATAACAGTATACAGGTGCTTGCTTCTTTGGTTTCAGGGTCCAGCAGTGTTCCAAGGCTACTTGCCAGTGTTTTGCTTACTGCTTCCCACTGGACTGGTATTTGCATTCCATGCCGCCCAGACAACAAGTAAAACATAAGGTATGGTCTGTGCATCTCACAAGGAAATGAAAAGAATAACACGGCCGTTTAACCTGACCCCTTTCCATGCAGCTGTAACCTCTCGTTAAGCAGCAACTTCAAACAGACTAGTTAGGTTTTGAATTGTCACTGTGTCCATGCTACTTGAGAGGTTGTAAATTTGCTGACTGATCATGGATGCGTTCCTCACTGTTAATAAATAGAAAATGTTAACAAAACCAACTCCAGCTGCCACTAAGGATAAAGCAAAAACAGCCATGCAAATATCTAGAAGTTACCATCAGCTACTGTTTAGAGGTAACTCAAAAACTGTGCCAAATAAAGTTCAAAACAGCGTGCACAATGGTAATAGTACACATTATATTTTCAAAGAAACGGAAATGGAGACATTTAAAGTACCCATTTTCACGTATTTTGTATACATCATCTTAAAAAAAAAAAAAAATTCATCTACCCAACTGTCTGGGATACTGACTTGAAGTAAATTTAAATTGCACAAAGGGAGATGTGAACTTTAGACTCACCAGGTTCTCCACTCGGAGGCCATAGATTTAAATAGTTTGATATACAGAGAGCAAATTAGTTTTGCATCCTTCTCATATACATGAAATAATTGATACAATAAGAACCTCAGCAAAATTATGTCATTTTGAAGAGTTCAGTTATCATTTCAGTTACATACAGAGGTCATCTGGGCCCTCTATAGAGGGAAAATTCCCTTATAACGTGAAAATATGGCTAAAAATATTTTCAATCCATTTCTGATTTGTCTTTCCACATGAAAAATAGCATGCAGCACAATTAATATGCATAAAACATAAATCCATTAATGGACTGCATTTAGGTGAGCTAAAGGAAGTGAACCAAGATCATCTTAAATCTTCTTATATGCTTTTTGCTGATATCATGACAGCTAGGAATTAAACATGCAAGGAACTTTTATTGAACTGTCCACATCCTGTTTATATTCAATCAAAGTAGCCCACTTTATCACACCACTCTTGACACTGCTGCAAAATAGATAACAGCTAAATCAGAGACTGTCAAACTGAAGTAACTGTCAGGAATTAAATGGTATTGCTGAATAAAAGCCATAATTGAAATGCACAAAAAACCCTCTAAAACAATGTGGGGAACTTTAGATGACATTGCAGAGACATCAAAAGTCCCTGATACAGCAACAGAATTGAGCAGATTGTTTGGGCAAAATGTCATCATTTGAGCTTTCTTGTGCCTTATTACACACAGACATCATCTGGGACTCTGCAGAGTACTGAATTACTATTTACAGCATTTTGACCTTGAACATCACAGTTGCATTAATACAGACCATTCAGTGGAACAGACAGATAGCTATGAGGTCCGTGAAAACATATAACAGATTTTTGTATTCAAGGGGGGGGAGGAATTAGTGACTTGTACAGGTCCTAAAAGGAAGCATCTGTTCATGAGACACCTGGACTAACAAAGGGCAATCTTTTCCGCATAACAGTTAAGATGCAATATATTATTGATCAAGCACTGTAAGAGGTTTAGCACCCTTTCAGAGCTCTCATGATAGTCTAATTACGTGATGTAAATTAGAATTTGTAAAACCTGTAAGTTTCTTGAAGATGAAATTTAGTCACCCTCAAGCATGTCTTATTAACTAAGTGACAAAGAATTGTAAGCAGGAGTTTAAAATTCAGTATTCATTCAAAAGAAACCAATTTGAGGATTGCAAATACTCCACTAACAGCAAGAGACTAGCAGTATATAGCCTGATTATTTCACATCCTAAAGCTTTTTTCACCCCTACATTTATAGTGACATCTGCAAGCGCTAATAGAGTTCTCTCTAGGATGGGGATCATTAAGTCAAAGTACTCAAGCACAATGGGCAATGAAAGATTGAATTTGTTTGTGCTCATAACAATTGACAATGATGTTAATATACACGAGTTCTTCACTGAATTTGTGCAACATATTCAACATCTGGAGACTCTTCCCTGGATTTCTACACAATCAGTATAAAACTTTAAATAAATACTTAGTAACATACACATTTCAAGTAGATATCTGTAACCTGCTTTTCATTATCTGGAATTACCCATAAAGAACTTGGGGAATCAATGGGAGAAGAGAATACCGAACATTTTTCTTACTGTGGGCAGTCAAAACCCCAGTATAGTGAAGTCTGCCGTTCCTACATGTGATACCACCAACACGTCCATTTGAGACTTGATCAAGACCGTTAACACCCGTGGGAGCTTGCCACTGATTCCTAATGAGTTCAGCAGATCACTCCGTGAAGTATTTTTATTAGGGAGGTGAGAACAAATCAGGAGAAAAATACCCTCACTCTCTTGTTATTTAGTCATACACACACAAAACATCAAAGGATTTCAAGTGGAGAGTGAGAGCAAAGGTCCATCTGGCACCCTAGGGCTGGCAGCAGCCTGCAGCAGATGCCTGGGGAACCAGCTCAGCCCAGTGCACCATTGCATCTGTTCGCACTGGGAAATGGCACCCTGAATCAAGAGAATACGTAGAAGGTTTGAGGCGCAAAATTTACTGTATGTTAATTCTACCAACAAAATGCAAAATAACACCACCAAAAGCCTTCCTGTTCAAACAGAGCTCTTCCATCCATACTGCGATCCAACAGACAGACTGCTCGGTTTTCCCCCACTCTGAGGAAAATATATCTTTGACCACAGACACAAATACTATTATGAATGTCCCTGATACCTATTTGCCTTCAAAAGGCAAAACTAAAACCAAAACCGGATTGAACTGAAGTAATTGTAAGTCAAATTGTCTTTTGAGCTAGAGGCCATCATTCATTTCTATATCTACGCACATGGAATCGATCATTTTCTTGCACAGTCACATTATATTTATTTCAAAAGAGGAGCTTTTTCATGAATTTGCATCTTGACTAGATTACTGAGTGTGAATGTATATACTCACATGCACAGGAAATTTTGGGATATACAGTGTTATGCATGAAGCTGAGTATAAAAAGGTGACTTGTGGCTCTGCTTTTTTGCAGCAGCTATTTCTACTGCTTGCATTAAGCAATATAAATATAATCCAAAATATTTATTGAAGTGCTGACCTACACCTCTTATATTTATCTTCTTTTTTAAAAATCTGAATATCATTTAATCAATGCAAATAACATAAAACAGTGGTTTATGGTTTACCCTTACATAAAGACACTCATGGTTTTATCTGGTTTTCAAATTACAGAATATAAAATAATTTTTTTGTATAATGAGTATCTTTGTCAGCCTTTCATACCATCTTATGTCATTTGTCAGTAAGAAACAACTGCAGTAGAATTAGACACCTCAAAAGACATAGGACAGGTTTTATGGCATATGGCAACAGACTCTTGTGTCTGTTAAGAACAAATAAATTTATAACCTACTTCATCATGATTTCCCACTGTTTTTGAAATTATGCATTTCTTTTTAATCCAGCAAAAATTTGGACCATATCTGCTCCGTATATTCTTGTCTTTCAAGATCAGCAGTTATTCTTTTCACAATGTGATGGATGTTGCACTGGATTATACAACCCAACTACATCTGTTCTCTCGTTTTCTAGATATTACATTCATTGTATTTCACAGCATGAACTCACAGTCAAGATCCTGAATATTGCTCCATGATAAATATCACAGATGAAGAAATGGTCCACTGCCAATGTTATTTTCGTGATGCTGGAACATCTCCTGAGCAATGCCTCTTACTGCTCATCACTGCCTTAGGTAGTAAACACTATTTCAATTTCAAAAAATTTTCAGGCACTACTGTACCATTCAGTTGGAAAGTAATTTTCACAAGTATTTGAATATACTTGCTGGTTTTTTCCTTCAGCAGCTCTTTCTACAAATCAATACTACTCTTTCCTTCCTTGAACATTTGCAGAAGCAGGAGTTGATCCTGTCAATACTTACACTGGTGAGCAAGTTTAGCTACTTTACTGCCCCGTTATATTCAGTAGGACTACACATATAGTGAAATTCCGGCGAGACTTGTAGCCTTGATGTATCAGCTCAGCTCTTCACTGAAATACAGCCTTCTCCGGGGTAAAGCATGATAAATATTCAACAGCACAGGGAAACACTACACTGCAGATTTAAGGCTCAATCTGGCAAATACTTACACAAGAGTATATTTTCTTCACACTGCTAAAGAAAAATACTTATATACATAAACGTATTCATAGGCACAAGATTGCAGAGTACGAGACCCAAGAGAGGAAGCAGAATGGAGGAGGAGGAGAAAGCCTGTTCAGTGCACCCCAGGGTCTTCAGCGCGTATTACATCTCTTGCCAAAACAGAGGGCAAAAGGTGATCAACGCAGCAACAGCTGGAACCAAAACTATTGAGGAATGCCCCATGCCGGGAACAGGGACACCAGCCCAGCACTGCCAATGCCCAGTGAACCCGGCTGAGCGCTGCTGATGGCAAACCAGGCTGTTGAAATGTCTGCTTTCAGTTTTACCTCTCTCCCTAAAGCTGGTAACCTTTTTCAAATAACCCAAAGCGCCTGACGCTCTTCAGAAAGCTCTGCTCATGCACATTTTCACAAACTGGATAACATTCTGTGTGTGTAACGGCTAGGCTTTGGACATCTGACCAAGTATATTTCCCGTTTCTCCATGGGAAGCTGTAATAACTTCTCCGATCGAGCTTCATTTCAGCACTATAAACACAAGCCAGTCAAAACACCTACCTGGCACAGCTTCCTGGAGAAACGTTTCCCTGTTTCACTCTTCATAAAGGTCTGCAATAAAGAGATACCTGTAAGCCATCCTTTCTAAAACTGCATTTTCCCTTTAGTAACTCCCACAGAACCAGAATTACAGGAAATGGGTTAATGGATTCCTTTTTTAATCACCTAGACTTAATTCAGCCTCTTCAGTGCATAGAAATGGAGAATTTTTCTTTCTTTCCCATTTGTGTACATGGCTTATTAAAGTATAAGATAGTCTCTTCAACATGGAGAAACTCACTGACGCGAAAAGATAGATGCATAATATTTGGTGACCGTGTATTAGATACTCATTGCAGTACTTGCACAGGCAGATATTTGGCAATAACAGGCTACAGTCATTTGAAGCACTCTGAAAAGGCTGCTTATGTGTTATACTTATGAGCAGGGATGTCTTTTACTATACCATTAACAACAAGTTTATCTAAAATCATAATGGTTCAGCTGCAATAGTTCTAATTTATTCTCTAGAGGGTTTTTATTTTCTTTGGTTGGTTTTGTTTTGCTGTTTGTTGGGGTTTTTTTAGTATAGGAAAGTTGGGGGTCTCACTTCTGTCTTGAGACAGGACTTTTTTCATAAAAGGGAAATTATTTCACACAGCTGAAGCTTTACAGAAAGTAGATATTAATTAAAACTGTATTTTCAACACACACCAATTGAGGAACCATTGTTTTTCTGCTGATGGAAGCCACCTGGCCCACTGACAAACTAAGAATAAAAGACAACTAGTATTTCCAAAGCTGCATGAAGGATTTAGGTGTACAACGTCCATTTTACAATTTCCATTTTACTCCTGATGTGTCTGAAGCTACAGACATGTGAATAGATAAAAACATATAGCAAACTGCAGCACAGCATATGCTTAGCTATGAGCAGACCTCATACCAAAACTTACCTATTTGTAAGAATGTAAGAATTTGTAAGATCAAGCAAGCCCTGATTCATTCTGTTGTAAATGCCTTGCTACCAGCATGGCGTTAAATTCTTTTGGATTCTCAAGATCACATGCTTGGATCTTGAGAAATGCGAGGCTACTACTGGGCAACATTATTTCTGTTCCTTGAAAGAGAAATACATGAATGCTTTCTATACTTCATATAGTTAAGCTATTATCATTTTTTGGTTGGAACCCGAAAGGAAACAGCAAAAAATCAACATATGACCAACAGGCGAGTTCATGATTTTTATGTCAGTCATCCTCAATAATGACAAGGAGACTTTGCCATAACTATCTAATGGTTAAACAGTAAGACGAAGGACACTGTGGGGACAGGATACCTGCCTCAGAGACAAATTGCACACTAGCTTGGGTATGGTTGTCACAACACATAAGTGGTATATGCATTCATTCTCTACAGCCACACTACACCTTCTCAAGGCTTTGCACAGTCCTTTTGCTTTACTTAAATTCTCAACAAATTACTCCCTTTATATCTAAGAAACTTTTCTGCACTTGTCACATTGACTTCAGTAGTGGTTGATAAGTCGCCACAGAGATCTATTGGAGAAGCTAGAACCCATTTTCATAGGAACGCCTCACTCCTCACCTTTTTGTGTCCTTTTTCTATTACTTGTTTGCTCTAAAGTTTTTGATCTGCACCTATCCTCTCCTATTGTAATTTTTTTTTCATTTCTCACGTCCCAAATTCTTCTCCTGACCACCAACTCCTTAGTAATTCCACTAATCATTTATATTGTTAGAGAAGGCTTCTAGGACACCTCCCGCCCCCATCTTTTGGTTGTATAAAGAAAATGAAACAATGAAATTGCAATAGAGACAAGGCTTTGAAAAGGGCAAGTGGAGGAGGTGACCTCAAAAGACCATACAAACTTTCCATTCACAATCTAATATATCTGGACAAGTGCAAATTGAATAAAACCTCTGAACTTTTAGACATTTATGCATTGAGTGCATTGAATGTGTTTCTATATTTTCAAGTACTTCAAAAAATATTAGCAACATTTACCTTTTTCAAAATGAATGTGCACTTCAGTTTGGTTTTTATAATACTAAGAAACTGGGTTGACGAGCATTTTCACTAAAAATGTCTAATGTGTTTCTTCAGCCAACATTCTGCAGATATATTATAATCAGCTATCATTGCAGTGACAGTCCTTGCATTATGCAGTGAAGTAATGGGGATATAGGAAAATCTAGCTCCCAAAAATATTTGAAAGTAGCTCAATAACTCTTAGATCTCTTGAAGCTCAACTTACCTTTATTTTTGTGCACAACTACCTAAGCCGTTTGGGCCATTTATTTGGTACATCCTTTTGAGAAGAATGAATGTTAAAAACTAATTGTGCCTCCTTTGGATATAAACAGTCACTTTTGGAAGTAAAAAATATAAAAGGCAAACTCCAGATTGTTTGAGATATATGTTATGTAGTGTAATCCATTCAATAAGGGGAGTATCACCTGTTTCTAACAGGTTTTGCCAAAGAAAAGACTTGGTTAGATAAAATAGTCACTTGTCAGCACATTTTCAAATGAATAGTACTTCAGACTTTTATTGTCCCTTTGGTTCCAGTCAATACAATGGCTTCATGGGATTAAATTAAATTCAAACTCTCCAAAGGTCATAAACTATTGGTCCCAGGTAGCCCAAATTAATCAATGTATAAAGATCTCTCAGTACACTAAGAGAGACCTAATATTCCTGAGCTTTTAAACTGCCCGACAGCCTCATGGGTAAGGGTGTAGCTTCTCTCGGGATGCTTGAAATGCTGGAGGTTCAGATTTTCAATCACCCACATGCTAAAGGAACTGAGAGAGCTATCTGGTGGCCTGTCACTCCCAGCAAAGCCTTCGGCAGAGTTATGGTGCCTCTGCAGCATCTGTAGATTATCTGCCAAGATCAGATGAAGAGAAGTTTGGGGAGAGGTATCATATACAGGCACTGAAAGAAAAGAAGGAAACACATCTAGTATCCATACACATTGAAAGATACAAGTCACTAAATGAATTGCTCTGTTAAAACTTAAGGGAAAGAGGCTACAGGTTATGTAAACACTTGCATCTCTAAGTGCAAATCCTAGACAACGTTCATCAGTGAGAAGTTATCCCATACACACTCCGTGCTCGGCCCCATACTCTCAAAAAGTTCACTGTAAGTTTACGACCCTATTCAATGTAACTGGCAGAATATATTGGTGAGGCAGAGTCATCCCTGCTGCTCATGTAGACACAAGGATAGCAGCAAAACTGCAATTAAACACGTGTGCCTGATTTTAGTCAAAGTTTGAAGGATATGTTATGCCAGGGTATGTTGTATCTGTGCCAAGAGGACTTTGCTGGTATGATATATTCACATATGTGTTTTTCTTGTAAAATGTTCCTTGTTAGACCCATTTTAAAAAAAGAATAGTGGTAAACACTGAGATGGAGCTGAGGCAATTAAAACTATCAAACTAATCATAGGTCTTATCTTCGTATTTTCTGGGTAAATCATTTTCCTCACACTAAGCAGGAGTGGCGTGATCTGCCAGCAGCACAGTTCTGTAGTACAGGGCTACACTTAGACTTTTTTTTCTTTTTAACAATCCTTTATTTTTTAGGTATGGCATTTCTATGTTCAAGATCACAGGATGAACCTTCATATGCTCCCAACCCACTCTAGGAACCTTTACATCCTTCTACTGCTCCACATAAGAATTGAAATAACATCCACTGCTTTCACCTAGTATATTTTTGTTAGCTGAAGAAGCAGAAATTATTTTTAGCCAATAAATTCAACTTATGTAGGTTAAACTCCTACTCTTCAGATAAAGCTATGTAAAGGTTTGCCATATGGCGTATACAGAAGGGTGCCTGTCCTAGTTTTGGCTGGGACAGAGTTAATTTTCTTCCTAGTAGCTGATATAGTGCTGTGTTTCAGATTTAGGACGAGAACAATGTTGATAACACGCTGGTGTTGTAGTTGATGCTAAGTAGCGCTTACACTAAGGACTTTTTAGCTTCTCACACCACCCCACCAGCAGGTAGGCTGGGGGGCACAAGGACCTGGGAGGGGACACAGCCAGGACAGCTGACCCCAACTGGCCAAAGGGATATTCCACGGATATTCCATACCATATGACATCATGCTCAGTATATAAACTGGGGGGAAAGCTGGCCCAGGGCTGCTGCTCAGGAACTGGCTGGGTACTGGTCAGCAGGTGGTGAGCAATTGCATTGTGCATGACTGGCGTTATATATTCTAATTTTTTTATCATCATCACCATTAGTATTTTCCCTTCCTTTTCTGTCCTAAACTATCTTTATCTCAACCCACGAATTTCACTTTTTTTTTCCATCCCAGTTCTCTCCCCCATCCCACTGTGGGGCTGGGAGGAGTGAGTGGGTGGCCGTGCAGTGTTTAGCTGCCTGCCGGCTTAAACCACAACAGTCCCTTTTGGCTCCCAACGTGGGGCTTGAAAGGTTGAGATAACGACAGATCTGACCAGAAGGTATTAAACCACATTGGTTATAAGCATTCATTATATCAGTTAAATAGTTGCTGTTCACAACGTTGATGTATTTGCTCTCAGACCTGTTGCACTTGTTCTCAAAGTTGTGGTATGTAACACCTTACTTGCTGTATATGTTCCCTGTTGAGATGTTTATCATCTCTGGGGGCTGGGTTAAGGTTATCATTTAGCTGTACTTTGTAACCCTGGCCTGATATGATGAAATTGCTGGTCATGAGACTAATCTGGCATTTGTAATTAGCGTTGCCATCATGTCTGTACTTTGGGAGCCATCTATCGGAAACTATTAATAATTACACCTTTTACCTTATTGGAAAGCCAATCTATGGGGGAGATACCCTCCTCCATCTTCCCCCTCTCCTCCCATCTAATTACAATAGTTCTTGAGAATTTCGAATATTCTTGGGATGTTCAAACCAGCATGTTCCTATTGCTATATCGCCTGAACATGTTTCAGGTCTTGTTTAGCGTTAAACAACTATTTAAGAATATCACCCAGAGACCTGCCCCAAGGCTGGACAGTTGAGTGGCAGGGTGTTTGGGATAGTATGGGCAAGTGCCTAGGACAGTGGCCACCTCCAACGTTTTGGAATTTTACCCCTGAACAAGTGCAGAATCCTGAAAAACTAGTAAAATATTTGGAAGAAATATGCTGTTACCCTGGCAGTTCTATTACCCTGGCAGTTCTAGAGAGACACAAATCACTGCAACGTAAGGTCTCAGGAACTGACGGCAAAACAACAGGCACCGCAGCCACCCCAACCCCTGCAACAAGAACTGTGGCCATGCAAACCCTGGCACATCAAACCCACAGGAGTACAAGGCTCTAGCAAACACAGGTGCACAGAGTACCCTCATGCCATCAAGCTATGAAAGGGCAGAACCCATCTGTATTTGTGCAGTGACAGGAGGATGCCAACGGCTAACTGTATTGGAGGCTGAAGTGAGCCTGACTGGGAACAAGTGGCAAAAGCACCCCATGGGGACTGGCCCAGAGGCTCTGTCCATCCCTGGCATAGACTTTCTTAGGAAAGGGTATTTCAAGGATCTGAAAGGGTATTGGTGGGCTTTCGGTATAGCTGCCTTGGAGACGGAGGAAATGAAATGGTTGCCTACCTCATCCAGTCTCTCAGAGGACCCTTCTGCTTTGTGGTTTGTGAAGGTCAAACAACAGCAGGTGCCGATCGCTACTGCAGCGGTGTGCCAATGGCCATACCGCACCAACCCAGACTCCCTGATTCCCATCCATAAGCTGAGTCCTTGACTGGAGAGCCAAGGAGTGATCAGCAAGACTTGGTCACCCTTCAACAGTGCCATATGGCCAGTGCAGAGGTCTAATGGAAAGTCAAGACTAACACCAGGCTATGGTGGCCTGAATGAAGTCACACCGCCGCTGAGCGCTGCCGTGCCGGACACGCTGGAACTTCAATATGAGCTGGAGTTAAAGGCAACCAAGCAGTATGCCACAGCTCGTATTGGTAATGCCTTTTTCTCAAGCCCTTAGCAGCAGAGTGCTTTCACTTGGAGGGGTGTCCAATACACCTGGAATCGACTGCCCCAGGGGTGGGAACACAGCCCTACCATCTGCCATGGGCTGATCCAGGCTGCGCTGGGATGAGGTGAATCTCCGGAACACCTGCAATACGTTCATGACATCGTCACGTGGGGCAATACAGCAGCAGAAGTTTGTGAGAAGGGGAAGAAAATAGTCCAAATCCTTCTGCAAGCTGGTTGTGTCAGAAACCAAAGTAAGATCAAGGGACCTGCACAGGAGATCCATTTTTTAAGAATAAAATGGGAAGATGGATGTCAACAGGTCCCAATAGATGTGATCAACAAAATAACAGCTATGTCTCCACCAACTAGCAACAAGGAAACACAAGCTTTCTTAGGTGTTGTGGGGTTTTGGAGAATGCACATTCCGAATTAGCCTGATTGTAACACCGCTCTATCAAGTGACCCGGAAGAGGAAAAATTTCAAACGGGGCCCTGAACAACAACAAGCCTTTGAACAGATTAAACAGGAGACACTTCATGCAGTAGCCCTTGGGCCTCTGCAGGCAGGACAAGATGTTAAAAATGTGCTTTACACCACAGCTGGGGATAACAGCCCTAGCTGGTGCTTCTGGCAGAAAGCACCAGGGGAGACTCGAGGTCGATCCCTAGGCTTTCGGAGTCAGGGATACAGAGGGTCCACTATACTCCAACTGAAAAAGAAATATTGGCAGCATATGAAGGGGTTTGAGCTGCTTCAGAAGTGATTGGTACTGAGACACAGCTCCTCCTGGCATCCTGGTGCCAGTGCTGGGCTGGATGTTCAAAGGGAGGGTCCCCTCTACATACCATGCAACTGACGCTACGTGGAGTAAGGAGGTCGCGCTGATCACACAAGAGCCTTGAATAGGAACTGCAGTCACCCGGAATTTTAGAAGTGATCATGGACTGGCCAGAAGGCAAAGATTTCCAAGTATTGCCAGAGCAGGAGGTGGTGCATGGTAAAGAGGCCTCACTGTATAATGAACTACCAGAAAATGAAAAGCAATATGCCCTATTCACTGATGGGTCCTGTCGTATTGTAGGAAAACATCGAAGGTGAAAAGCTGCTGTAAAGATAAAGCTATGTAAAGGTTTGCCATTCGGCATATACAGAAGGGTGCCTGTCCTAATTTTGGCTGGGACAGAGTTAATTTTCTTCCTAGTAGCTGGCATAGTGCTGTGTTTTGGATTTAGGATGAGAATAACGTTGATAACACACTGGTGTGTAGTTGGTGCAGAGCAGTGTTTACACTAAGTCAAGGACTTTTCAGGTTCTCACACCACCCCACCAGCGAGCAGGCTGGGGGCACAAGGAGCTGGGAGGGGACACGGCTGGGACAGCTGACCCAACCGGCCAAAGGGATATTCCATACCATACTATTCTGAATCCCGCTGCTCTGTTCATTTATGATACCTCCATCCAGAAAAATAATAAAAATTAACCACAAAAATCACAGACAAGAATCTTAATTACATCTCTAAGGGGCAAGCTGAGATGTCACATCAAATCCCAGCATTAAAATTTAGCCTCTTACCTGAACTTAAATCAGTTTCCATCTTATGTTGCCTGACACATGCAAAACGAAAAAGTTTACAATTGTAGTGTAATTGTATTTCTTAGGAAAGAGAGTTTGGACCTTACCTCTTAATTTCCAAGAATGAATGCAGAAAGATTTTCATCCAGGTATTGTTCAGACACACAAGACAGTAATATGAAAGGAGTAGGGGGAACCACTCTCCGCAGGTGCCTCCTTTCAAGGGAGGAGGTATAGACAAACTCATCAACGGTACCCGCTAATGATGGAGGATAATACAGGTAACTGATGATGACAGAAGCACAGTAATCCCATAAACAGCTGCTGTGGCAACTCTTTGGTCTCATGAGGTTGTGACCCAGCTCCCTAACTATATTCCCTCTGCCTCATAGTGGAATGAGTTGAAGCACCAAAGCCACATATCTTACAGAAAATATCCTTGAAAGTCTTCCAACAGATCAGAAATTTAAAACAATACAACTCCGAGTTTACCATTCTATTACCCATCTGAAGTACACTATTCTGGCTTTCTGTACAGCAGCCTAGACTTCCAGAATTAATTAACTATAAATCTCTATTCTGGAACTTGGTATGGTAATCCAATCTTGGCTGGTCCTACATGAAATCTATGGGATAGATGAGTATACCTGCATCATTCCCCGGTGGGTGTGTGGGTGTGTGTCCCACCATTTATTCTCAGAAATTCATTTACACATTTAAAAGCCTCTTTCTTTGTGTCTTTGCCACTTCTGTTTCATGGTATAATAGGCTATTTCTTCTGCTACGATTGATCACACTATATAGAGTAAGGAGAGAAAGTTGAAAGCCTCTGATAATGGGAATACTTGTCTAAAAACATGTTCGTAGGAAGTCCATCATCTAAACACTAGATATTCTTATTTTCTAGCAAAAGCTGGATTCATCCTTATATTATATTGAGAGGAAAAAATACCATGTGAATGGAACCTGTAGCCTAATTAAATGAATATATTAAAAGTTTCTGGGTTTGACAGGTAAGAAGTAGCTGTCATTCTTTTCAGCAGTTCGTGAATTAAGCTGCTGTCCTTCATTATCCCAAAAGATTATTATTGCTCTGTTTCTTGTGAGTGCAGTGAGCTAGAACAGCAGAGATAATAGGTTATTATAGGAAAATTTGGCTTTGACATTTGTATGATAAATTTGAAGTCAATTAGAGGAAAAATACTCCATTAGATAAAGTAAGCGTACCAATTACTGCACTGAAGAGCTATTGCTAATAGTATAATTGAAATTTATAGAGTGGTGGTCCCAGCACTGTAGAATTAGATTGTATAAGTGATGGCAATAACAGGCGTGTAAACGTTTTAGTTCCTAGCCATTTGCAGGCTGAGGATGGAGGGATTTTTTTTTTAATTAGGAATCTACTTCCATCCTGATGTTAAAAATCCACTCCAGAATTACCAGGAAAGGATTTATGTGAGATACTTACCCTACTCCGTAAGTTCTAGCAAAAGAAAAGAAATAGCCCTTTTTAGTAAAACATATGTGTATTTTCATGAAAATTAAGTACATGTATAAGGAATGATTAAGAGAAGTGAAAATCAAAATTCTCCCCAGCAGGGGAAATTTTTTAGTGCGGAGGAAATTAAACAAACGCATATCTTCATATGAACACAGAATTACAGGAGAAACTAAGAAAAGTGTTTGGGTCAAATTTAGATAGAGAGGTGGCAAAAGGTGGAGGGTTTTGTCTTAGATATTGGGCTATGAAACAGCCTTGTGAGGGAACCACATAAAATTCAATTTACAGCAGTCCAAAACTAGATGGAGAGACACGTTGGAAGACAAATACTGCAGAAAATGATGTTAGACTAGCCCAAAAAGGTGGGTTAGTAGGAATTTGATTAAAAACTTGCCGTTCATTCTTTTAAAAATACGGTACCTTCTAAAGGCATTAAGACAAACACAGCGGTCAGGAAAACAGTGTAAGTAGGGGATGTATTGCAACCACGATTTGTGATGTAGTATTTTTCTTCTTGTTTCCTTGTGCTCATGTCCGACTATCCGCTCTTGTCTTACCTCCTCTCAGCCTTCCCTCCCCACTGATGGAGGACCAGGCACGCCGCGGCTGGGGAGTCGCAGCTCTCGCTGGGGACTCATCGGAGGGTGGCGGGAGAGGCAGGGGCGTCGCTGGGGAGCCGGAGGCACAGCCGACACCACCTCCCGAGGGAACGGAACGTCATGCTGCTTCTGCCACTGGCTGGGAGCACACCGGCACATCTGGGGTGCTGTGGCAGCACTTGGCAGGGCACAGCTACGGCAAATTTAAATTCTGTTGCCACAAAGTTAGACTACCCGAGCTATGTGTTGATAGAAACAGGGCCCACACTTCAAATATGCTGATCATCTCTGCTGACTTGGGTGGAATTTGGGCATTCACATCCCCAAGAAGTCAGTTCACTATGTTCCAAAATTGGAGTTAAGGCTTAAATTGAGGCTGACTCGAGGCCCTTAGTTTTGATCCTTTTGGCTATGGAATATTAACCTGAAGAAATCTGGCGTACCATTGGATCAGTAACAGCGTGCTGGGCCCTGGGGAAATCCAGAGGAGCCTGCTCTATTTTCACCCACTCCACAGGAGAAACAAACAGCCACAGGTTTACGCCAAGGTGTTATCCCACAAGTAAACAGATGTTTCTCGAGCAGCAGAATCCATAAACCTGGTTCCCTGCTGAATTGTGCCTTTTCTCCTCTGATCCCCACACCCCCATTAGCAGGAATGCTTCTCCCCCGTCCCTCCCTCCTTCCCCTTCGTCCCCCTCTGCCCCCAGGTGGGAACTCTGCCAGTAAGGAGCAATGGAGCAATCTCCACTGAAACCAGTATGGAGGCACACACACTTCCCAGCAAACGACTCCCACAGAAGTGCACAGTGACAGTGTTCAGCCTGCCTTTTCCTCGGGGACCGACCTGGCTCTCTCCTTATCAATCTGATCCCAATTTTTACAATTAGCTTGTGGGAATGTAATTTACTTTCTGTCTCTACTTCCAAAGTTGCCAGATGATAACTGGAGAGGAAAAACACCCAACGATCACATATGTATAGTTTCATTCAGTATCTAACTTAAAAATAAATTTAAGAGACACTATTTTTCACTAATATAGATAAAATAACAGATATGTATTTGGGAGCACAAACGTGCTGAAGATAAGGTTGCTTCATTGCTTCCATTATGAACTCCATGCCCTGAGCTGTCATCACTTCTTTACTGAAATTTTGCTGCCTACTGAGACTTCTGCAGTTGGAAATAAGGGAAGCGATACGCCCTGCACGACTTACTGCAGGGGAAGGGGTGAGGCAGCTGCTTAAATCATTTCTGGCTGGCCCGCGAATTCTTTCTTCACTTACCCCACCTATGGGACCCCACATCACCCTTGCAGCCCGAATAGTAGCTTTGACTTCATTGACATTTCTTCTCCGTTTCCAAAAGCCACCTGTACACGCTTTCAGATACAAAATATTACCAGTTATTTAGCTCCACACACAAACCCCGTTACTTCCAAAATGCTTTCTCACAAATGCAACTGGCATTCCTCCTCAATCAGGTTTCTACTTAACTCAACCCACCAAAAGATATTTTCCAATTTCTCTTCTGTGAGCATCACTTCCCAGCTCTCACTGCACCAAGCGCAACCAGACATTCCTGGCGCTCCCCTCTGTACCCTGCCAGTTTGGATGACCGATTCCCATGTCCCTGAGAAAAAGTCATCCCTTCCCACTAACAATCCTTACCTCTTCACGTTCTGTCAGGGACACAACTGTTAGAGAACAAAATCACTCACATAGGCTGATGTGGAGTTTCCTTATGCATTGCCAATGGCTACATCTAAGTGATGGGGACTTCCAAGGAACTGCTGGGAACCGGTTGTGCCATGTTACCTGGTACATCAGCTGGTATGTTACTGTGAGACATTTTTTTGCCTGCTTTCTTCAGTAGTACTCTACAGTCATTAACGCGTTAGTTCAAAGCACACACTTACGCACACAGAGCTATACTTCTCTTTCTGGTTTATGTTTAATGAATGAAGCATGCTGAAATGGCACTGGGATTCAACCTATCCAAATGGCTTGTTCTAAGGATGCTAGTCTGAGCTTCAGCCTCTTATGCTTAATGTTGCACAAGGGACTACTTGTAGAAATATAATGAAGATTGCCTCTTAATTGTGACTTACTTTCCTTTCATGTACAACATTGCCATTCAAGAGCGCTGGTGTGGTTCCTTCCTTCATTTCCCTCCACTTAACTCATAGTATGCAACTAAAATTTCTCCAGTGTAGAAATCTTTTAATGCACTGGGTTTTATTTGCCTTTTTGTCCTCTGTTTTAAAAGCTTAGTGTTTCTTGAGGAAGTTCATCCTTTGAGCAGGAAGATGTTTAAAGGATGGGCAGAGTTCTAAAAGCTCCAAGGCTGCAACCGGAACTACAGCGGGGAGTTTTATTTATGCTAAATATCGCTGACTCCATTTGGTCTTTTAGCCAAGGCTGATTTAGGTCAGGTCACTATTTCTAGGACTCCTGCCAAAACAGAGCTTGCTTTTGTTTAACATGCTTAGTGTATTTTTATTATCACATTGGTACTGTATCCTTAGCCCTACTGGGGAGCTTTATTTCAGTATCAGCTTGTTATTTCCTATGATCTGCTGAAAGTGGAAACCGGTTATTCATTGCTTAACCATATGGGACAGCAAAATGAAAGGACAACTTGCTCTTTCATTGCTCCACAGCTCTTGCTACATTAGTTAAATAACTAGTTGCAGGGTCAAAAGAACTGGGCATTCGATAATTTGCTGGCAAGTGCTTTGGCTGACCAGCAAAAAGAGTTTTGGCTACAAGCCCGTGTTACCAACTGACACAAACACTATAGCCCCAATTCTCTTCCCTTTGCTGTAAACTAAGAACAGCAGATGTGAAGGCAGCAGATTAGCACAGAAAGTGACACCTGAATCAAGGTCTATTTCCGTCACAGTAAAATGAGAATAAACCTATCTGTCTGTTTTATCGCAGTCCAAACCAACCAAGTTAAAATTTAACCAATTCTTTAAAATCACATAAGTCTTCCAGGCAGCATCCTCTCCATTTCACTTTTCCTTCCCCAAATATCAATTAGAAACAGTGTATGCCAGAAATGTACACTGAATAAGATACACAACCACCTTCTGTTCAGAGCTACTCCCTGTACACAAGCACCCTAGACATCTTTGCACTAAAATTTTAAACTAGTGTTGATGAAACAATTTACTTTAGCTTTTACGTTCACACTCAAGGATGGACCAAAATAATCTCTAATGGTCACATTTCAAAAGAAGTTGGTGTGAGAGCTCCCGCTGGGAACAACGACAGCAACTAAACATGTAGCTCTTTCAGAAACGCAGACTGATGATATCCAGCATTGTGTACCATTCAGAACAGTATATTTTCTTCTTTTTGCCTCCTTTAAAACTACATAAGCCTGTGTTTACTAGCTGCTTTACAGCTTCCTCTACAATGTTGTCTTCCGGCCAACATCCATGTAATCATTAGATGAATTACCCAAGCATAGAAATTACTATAGAACAGATGCTCCTTCTTAAAAAGACTAAAAAGAAAGAAAGAAAAAAAAAAAGGCACATTCTCTACAATAACGTAATACACTTTCTTTGTATATCTGTAATTTTTGTAAATACTGCTGCAACAATAAACTTGCTTTTGCACTGCACCTTTTTCTTCAGAAGAAACTTTTTTAAAAGGTATTGAAATCTATTTCTCTCATGGCTAATACCTAGTATAGAAGAGGCCAAAATAATATGAAACATTTAGACTGTAAGTAAAGAAAATATGAAGGGCAAAATTTTTAAAAGTGTTTGAGGGACTTGGGAGTTTACGGTCTTATTTCCAATGCACCTTTGGCTGGATGATTCCAAAGGGACTGATGAACAATAGGAACCTACATCCTGCTGGTCCTCCATAAGAATTGGACCTTTATTTTTTCATGATTTGAATTTTCATGCCCAGTCTACTTTGCAATAATCATTGCTGATGAGAAGGCTGTGTTTAATTTGCTTTGAAGATGACAATGACAACAGGGATCTATAAAAGCGTTATTGTGGAACACTTACCAACAAAAGCACCTCCCCAGTCATTTCCATCCTCTGCACCTCCTTTTGGTCATTTTTGGGAAATCTCCTCACTTGCTGTTCCTGAAATGTTTTCTTCGAAACACATAGTGTTTAACCTCTGGGGACTTCGTGTTTCTCCCTGTTCTACATGATCCATGCAGAGCAGCAATCACCAAAAGCAAAAAACACCACCCCACCACCACCCTTTTTATTTCTTTTTAGTTCTGTTCCTGATGGGTAGACTATTGTAGACAATAAATAGTGATATTAGCTGTTAAATCTTGCTGAAATTATTTCAATGGCATGTAATTCACAGTTCACATTTTTAGAGGTTATGACCTTGCTCAAGCAAAATACTCACTGAAGTTGGTTGGTTTTTACCCTGAAAGAGTACTAGGATCTGGGCATAAGTGTCTTCCAACAATATTGTGTAACTTTGTTTCATTTTCACTTTTTGTAAAGTGCTTTTAAAAAGTCAGTTTAACAAGAAATTTCATTGTCTAATGGGCTGTGACTGTTCGTGATAGGATTTCATTTTAAATTCAGTTCATTATGCTGTCATTAGGGAAGATATGACTTGTCTTATTGCATCTTATCATTTACCACAATTTCCATGTCCATTATTAGTTTGGATTTGCAAAGTAAGATATTCACTCAGCACCTGATTAAACGCACAGCATAAGTCACAGAGGAAGATGTATTACCTTATGGCAAAAGCAATTAACTGAATCTCAACAAATATGGCCATTTTCCAACTCTGCCCCATTCTTACTCTGGACTTATTGTGTTACCCTTTGTGGTAAAGCTCCTTGTCAAAGCAAAGACAAATACTGCATCAGCCCTACCTTTTAGCCAATGATTTGAGATTGTACATTCCTTAGGGAAAAGTCTCATCCCGCATCACGCACACCACGTAGCGCAGTAGAAGCGCAGCCTTGTTGAGCCTCAAAAAGGTCAACCACAATGACCAGGTTGGTCTTCCTTTACAGCTTGGTCACGCTCACTCTTTACCTGTTGGAGGTAAATTTCAGCATTGTGGACTGCCTTTGCTTCCTATGTCAGCCATCGCTTTAGCCTCTAACCATCCTTTCCTACTGAGACCACGGCAGTATCAAGGTCAACTGCGTTGCTTCTAAGCCAGCAAATGCTCCTTTAAAATAACTGGCTACTGTCACAGTGTCAAGGCAACCAATGGTGTTTCAAAAATACATTAAGTCTTGAGAGGTCTGAAGGAGAAATTAAACTTCTTTTTCTGTCACGCTATATTTAGAACAGAGACGCAGCTAGATGCTGTTTGCTTAGATTTATAGTTCTGCTCAAACCACAAAAAATAAATAACATGAATGAACAATTTAGGAAAGATGTTTCACAAATCTTTAAGTCTCGTTTTGTCAGCAATGTCCTCTTAAAGCTGACCAATGTAAATTTTGTTGTGGCTGGAAATGCTACTCATTCACTTATCTTCTGGGTAAGATTCCAAAAGCCACGTGACATTCAAGGCCTTATGATCCCTCTTTTAACAGGACAGTAACACCAACGTTTACCCGTCTATCACAGGCTCTGCCAGCATTCTTCAAGGTGACAGCGGGCAGACAATGTCTTGACAAAAAGTGAATTCAACCCCAAATGGTAATAATGCAATATAGCTAGCTAATACTACTTGCAAAATCTGGTCAAAATGAAAAACAATTTCAGTCAGAAACAAAGTGGATTTTTTTTTTCAAAATACTTCAAAATTGGATTTTTTGGCTTTTCATTTTTAACTGGCATTTTTCTTTTTTAAATGGCTTTTTTTTAATGTTTACATAAACATTGTAAACAAAACTAAACCGAACCAGCACGAAATTCAAGTATTCTAATTTGCATTGAACAAATTGTTTCAGGTTAACCAAAGCAAAGTTTTTCTAAGCCTGGGCACTACTTCTCCATTCATTGCAAAACTCAGACATACCAATGATAGCTACCTTGCTTTGGCTGTCACTGAGGTTTTTTCCCCTTCAGTTTTCATTTTGGCCAAAACACTGAAAAAACCCACATTTGCCAAGCTCTGTTCAAACACAAAGGATATGGCTGAGTGCTCTGGAAACCTCTTTAGGACTCTGGAAGATGAGAAGTGCTCCGGTACATTTGTTTGTACATGCTGTAACAGAGTTTGTGGACACCACATTTCAGCACCACATATGTTTGCGATATTCAAGGATGTTCTCCAGGCAGTTGCTTAAGCTTTTTGTGGCTTTTAAAGTATGAGAGGCTTTTTTTAATCAGGTATTAGGATTGAGGTATCAGAGCTAGACAAGATGGAGATTTGTTCGATGCTGCACTCTTTCAAAAAGTCTGATCCACGTTTCTTAGATGATAAGCTGATACAGCAGAAATATTCAGCGCACTAGCAGCTTCAAATGCCATCTCGTAGGAAACCGCAGATCACATCAGTATGCACTTTTAGACCTATTACAGCAATATCAGCAGTCCTTGATTTCTCAAAATGGTGTTATTTGTGCAGGTAGAGCAAGATGTCACAATCTGACAGGTTTAGATTATTTCACAGAGGACAACCCACTGCAAGGCACAGACAGTAACTGATCCATTTCTCCCCACGCACAAGGCGCACCAAACTGCCATCACATGAGCTTGGCGCCTCGCTTGCTGCAGAATGAAGCTGGGCTAATGCCAAATTAAAAGTTATCATTGTACAGTCTTAATTCACAAGCCAGAAATATAGAGCAAAACCCTGTTTATTGTTACAGTTTGCATTTTAAGTGCCTTACTGTTTTACTGCCAATTAAAAAAAATTTTTTTTGAGAGCTTTAAAATCTAAAAGAATCCTGTATTCCTTATTTCCAAAACAATCCTACATATTGTAATCATGCCACACACTGAGCTGACTCTTAGCTTTGAGTGGGTCAAGGCCAAGCACAAGCAAGTCCTTGATAGAGTTTTGTCCCTCGGTGATTAATTACCACCTGTGCCGCTCCACTCCTGTCTGGGAGAACGACGCTCCAGGATTCTGTCTACTGATAAAGATTTTAAAATTTCAGCACAACTTAACTCTTGTAATAACGATTTTCATCCACATTTTTGCTGCATTTAGATATTGCTAAATCATCAGAGAAAGGGAAAAAAAAAAAATCAATAATGGCGAATATACCTGCATACTCATGCACATGTACCACCCCCATGTGTGTGCACTGGCCAACGCATACCTGATTTACTAGATTTGTCCAGAACATCTATTAACATTTAAATTATGAGACATGGGTAAGTAATGTTCAGAGATGCTGCCAGTCCTACTCTCAGTAACTTTACTTATTGAGGGAAAAGGTTTTATTAGGATCTTCATCTTCAACTAACCCTCAAATGAGTTTTGACGACCACATTCAAACCTAATGGATCACAGCCTTTTAAAATAACCTTTGAGAAACACAACCTAAAGGTCTGCCTTAAGTGATTTTTCCAGTGTGTAGAAAATGTTTTTCTGCACGGCTGTGTTTGTCTCTTTTACCATCTGCAATGAGCCCAGTTTTAATTGTTGCTGTACCTCTGCGACTGCAGCTTCCCTGTTGCTTTGGGGTCTGCTTTTGATTTTTAGTGTGACATGTCAGACAGCATGGAGGAAAGAACTGAAAACCTCCTGGGAAGCTGAAAGAAACAGGCCTATCAGAAACAACTTCTATTGATTAATTTTATGAAGAAAATTAACAGACTGGTACTTTTAAAGATGCTTTTACTCCAGTATATAATACAGTAAGCAAATGTCATTTCATTTGTCTGGCACAAAGAGAAAAAATCAGAAATGTATTGCATCTACATTTACAAACCTTCTAAATTCAAAAACCAAAACATTTGAAGATCAGTAAAGAAAAAGCTCCTACTTCTTTAAACACAAAACACCAAATAAATAGTTTCCATATGTAAATAAGCATGACAAAACCTTTCGCCCACGCAGAAAACCTGCATCGTGCCCAGCCACAGGACATATTGAATGAGAAGGAGGACAACAGAAGGAAAAATCATCTCCTCACAGCTCAGCCCTGAAGTGTCACCCCTAAGAATGGAAATCTGCTTGTCCTCTGACCCAGAACTCCTCCACAATATCTAGCAAGCACTCCTCTCACGTGGGACCACTCCTCATTTCCAGCTGCCTGGGCTTGGGCACTTGCAGTCAGATTGGCAGGACTCGCTGAGTGCCATCAGCTGCAGCTGAGATCAATTATAGCTGCGGTTTAAATGCTAAGATGTCTATTAAAAAAAAATAAATAGATCTCTACATTTCCTACATTTCAGTCTGGAAACCCCAGGCTGGGTGACATTTCCTACAGTTTTAGAATTTTAGACTTGACTTTTCCGGGCTTCAGTTCCCCTGATGTAAAACTGCAACATCACCTGCTACTCTGGAAAGCGTTACATGAAGGTAAGTTCATTTATATCCACAAAAGCTTTAGAAATAATATTAAAAGCGCTAGAGAAATGCAATGAGTAAGTGAAGTTTTGTTCCATGCAGCATATGGATAGTTACTAAAAAGTCAGTTTTCAAGGCCATACACTGAATGTGGGGAGAAGAAAGAAATACTGTGTAAATCCCCATAGGACGATACGAGAGCAAGTGGAGAAGGCACTAAGTGATAATTTATCAAAGACCAGAGACAGTACAAGCAAGGAGTTGACCTAAAAGTTCATGTGCATCCTTAATTCTAAGTTTTCTCATGTGAATGTCTGACTTTTCATAAAACATTCTTAAAAATGTTTTCTTGCTTTTAATATAAAAAAACCCAACTATTACAGTTGAGCTGACTGAAATAAAACAACTTGAGAGAAAAAAAATACTACACCTTCCATTTCAGGGAAATACAGCTACTGCGGAGGTGATTTATCACCAGTTACTATGGAGATGATGTGTCTGAAATTGAGGTCCCTCTATCAGGGAAAAGATGCTTGTGTCATTAGCAACAATAACCAGAGGACCATCGGTGGCCACTTGGAGGCACTTCCAACACCACACAGGAGTTTAAACCTTTGATGCCAACACTTCAGCCTATAATGTTTCTTCAGAAAAAATGCTCAGGCCATGGTCAATAATTCTTTAACTGAGCATAAAAGAAATTCTGCAGCCGATCCTTGGTTCCATTAGCAGGGCAGGAAGATGATGTGACAGTGAAACACTGGATGCGCCCCGCTCCTGCCTGCCTTTCACCCCAGGGAGCACTCAGCACATCATGAGCTATGCTTTCCTCTACAGGTCAGACTGCTTGCAGTCCAAGCACATTTCCAACTTCTGTGCTGAATAACAAGTACGGCAGTGACTCTCACCCAGGCTTACAGCAAGCACATACCCTAAAACAGTCACACAACAGTACTTGGTGCCCTTGCTGCTTGCATGCTTTTAACATTTGATTTCTCTCAGGAAGCGCTTACTGAAGATGTGCTCCAGCATGTTTGTAACCCCCAAAATGCTTACAAAGATCTTGATCTCCTCTCTCCTGATCTCCCACCTAATTTTATTGACTATGCATCAGATACAGCCTTTTCTTTTAGCAGGACCATCCAGAAAAGAGTGACAAGTCCCATCACATACCAGAGATTTAATCAAACATAAAAGACAGCAGGATACTGCTGCATTTCTACTGTTGCAGGATGAGGTTGCCTTGTCCGTGCACCACCAAAGCTCTGCACAGGTATACTCTTTCACTTAATATTTGTGCCACTCCAAAGGCAGTGGAGCCCAATCCAAGCATGAGTATGTCACTGCATGCTGGGCCAACATAGCACTACGTGGGGGGAAAAAGCGTAAATTCCCTTACCACATCCCATTAGATCTAAGCCTTCTGCCATCCCTCGGAAATAGAGTTAGAGTTGCAGGTGGGCACCAAAGGCAAAAAACCCCTTAAGATACTGGAAAGACAAAAGTGGGTCTAAAGAAAGCAAAAGCCACAAATTAAGCATACAGATAAAAAACAAAGATCAGTTGCTTTGCAGGCTGGATTCATTTAACCTGCCTATGACAAGATATCTGCCTATTAAACGCAGAATTTAATTGTGCCTCCTCTGCAGACCCACTCTTCCTAATGCAAAAGTACCTCAAAAGCAACTCATACGCCATGAGAGCCTGAAGCCTTGATGGCTTCTTGCCAAGACAAAGGTAGCTAAATGTCATATGGCTTATTGCTTTGAAGGAGTGGCTTTTCCCTGCCACACTCATCACAATAACATTCAGCATTGTTGATCCCAGTGTGTTTTAACAGCGCATGGGACTGTTACACAATACCTGACTAAGGATCACGGCAACTGGGATTTAATTTCATGAGAGACACCAACTTAACATCACTGTCTTGTTTTCAAACCAGAGACATGACTGAGGCTACCTCTGACTATTGTGCACACCGGACATCTCCTTCCCACCAGTCTGCCTGGCAAATGCAAACAGGTAGGAATTAGTGGGGACCGCTGGAGGTTAAACCCAACTTTTCCCTGCCTCTCCCACAGCCATGGACTCTGCATTGTGCCTTGTGGAGGCCACCACAAAGCTCATCACTGCCCAGTGTGAGAAGAGGCATCAGAGCAGGATGGTTGTTCCATCCACGCTGTGCCGGGCAGCTCTCGTCCACTCTCTCACAGGCTGCGTGTTTAAATGGCTCCTTTTGCCAAAGCTCTCCTTTGACTTCCCCACCCCCCACCCCACCCCAGTGAAGTGGCTTAGCCCTATAAAAGCAAAGTATCCTTCAAAGCTGCCTATTCTGGTGGGTCCTAGGTTATATTCTCTGAGTGAGGTACAAACACATGACCAGTCCCACGTTGCAAGGTGCCTGGTTTAGTCTCCTGGATCTGCACTTCTCCCTCTAGCATAGCACAGGTTCTGCTGGGTTTTTCCAGCTATGTTTCTGCTAAGAAGTTAAGCTGCCTAACCACAGACTGCAGAAAGTTTTAGCTATAGATCCGTCACTCTATTGAGCAAATCTCTCTGGAAAAGACAACACAGTAGGTCTACGTGTGTTTGTGTGTTGTCCTTTTTTCTCAATCAGTCAGTGTCCCTATCCTGGGGTCAGAGAATCCACTTATTACCATTATTGCAGCAGGACAGTAGATGCTTCCAGACACCTCTCATCCAACAGACCTTACAATATCATCCATTCCATCCATTCATTCTTCCAATGATCTAGGGTGCCTAATGTCCAAACCACAGGACGCTATTTCTCCACTCTTACTCAGTTACATTCTGGCTCAAAACTCTTTGCTATTTCTAAATTATCAATTCTATCAATTAATTATTTTCTAGTGAAGTAATTGTTTCTTCTTTTCTTTGGTTGGTTTTTTGTTTTGTTGGGTTTTTTTTTTTTTTAATCCCAAACACTGTAATGTTGCTTGGACTGTTTACCAAAGCTACATGGTCTCCGTGGTCACAGTTTCATTCCAGCCAGCTGGAAACTGAGCAAATTACCAGAATAGGTGCCATATGGGCCATATAGTATGTGGGCCATAAAGCAGTCTTTGCTTCCTCTAACATTTTATCACTCTAAAATTTGTGTCGAGCTTTGGCTAAAGTTCCGGAGTGCTGGAATTTTATTTTCCTCTGGAAGAAAAGTAAACTATTTTGGAGGATTATTTTGTTTATAGCATAGAATAATTTGCACCAGGCATTTGAATAAGTGCAGGAATGGCAACTGACCAAAGGATATGAAGAGACTGGTCAAGGTAGCTGGCCTGTAATAGCAAGTCCTATTTCTAGTTCTTCAGAAAGCACACAAATTGAACTGTAACATTTTACTTCAGCTGAATGTCCCCTTCCATCCCCTGCTCTGATAGCTATTTTAAGAACAGCCTTGCTGTGATAGTGTCAGATTTTCTGTACCACGCCTACCATACCCATATTTCAATTATCATGTTCCATAGGACATCAGCAGCGAACTAGTTCAAGCAGCTTTTCCAGCACAGTTCTGTGGGCGCACACAGGCACAAAAAGTGATGACATCTAATTCATTCACACTATTGTGGTGTGCAATGAGAAACAAAACTCAAGGGGACTCAACATGGGAAGAAAATGCTTTAATTGTAATCTGCAACCCTCCAAAGAACTGAATGTTCTTAATATAAAAGCAGCTCTGACAGAGACGAGCCATATTGCTATTATATTCAGTGTTAAAATCTGACTGCTACTGGCACATTATGGTTTACTATCTAAATCCGCTATTCTCAGAAACCTCTTCCTTTCTCATCTGTCTCACTTTTTCACTGTATTTCTCTCCTTTACATAGCCGAAATGCTTTTTACATACGTTCTTCTAAACAACAGCATGGGGGAACATCCAAACAGTAAGTGTCTGACAACAACCTCCTTCCTGCATTAATTGTACTCGTATTAACTTGTTCTTATTTGCAAGGTATAGCATATGCTCCAATTTCTGATCCAACATTATGTGCTCATAATAAATTAGGTCTGACTTTTGAAACTGCATCTTTTATCACAAAACACTTTGTACATAGTACACATAGTGTTCCCTTTGCAATAAAAAGAAACATGATTTAAAAGCTAACAATAATTTTCCATTGCAACACTTTTTGGTCACAGCCAAAAGGTTTGCATTCAGAAATAAGCCTCCAGTGCCCACCTCTGTTTCTCTGGGCTAGCTTTCATTTTCCTTCTTGCACCATGATCACAGACTCTCGGGATGCAAACTTACATGGATGTTCATTAGGAAAAGACAGTGACGTGTCTTGGGACACAAGGACGGGCTGAAATTCCGAAGCACCAGCAGAGCCCTTGCAGGTAGCTCTTCTCAGATCCACACCAGGAGCTTTTGGCTGAAAACTGAACTATTCAGTCCCAAAGTTTTCATTCTCAGTTTCTATATTTTTGACAAAAATCAAGCAATTACAAAGTCCCAACCAACATTAGCACTGTGAAGAATATGAAGTCATTTCACATTAGAGCTGTTGGTAAGATAAAACACGAACACTGACTAACTCAACCTAAATAAGCACTGCCAATGCTACCAAGGCTCTGGTTACCCACTGAACCTCCCCATGCTACGGTATCACCTGAATGATGATAAAATATATACAGCAACATAACAGTGAAAATCAGTTTCTGCTTTGCCTAGGAAGGCACAGTACTGGGGAGGGAAGCAGTTTTAAGCTAAGGAGACCAAAATGCAATTAGTTTCTAAGGACTAATTTGAAATATGTTATGACAAAAAAAGTCCCATCTGATCTGCCAGCCACGTTCTACATACTGCAAACTACAATACCGTGGGATAAAACAAACCAACACGGAGCACTGCTAATCCACTTGATGCTACTGCCCAACAGTATCACTACCCAGCCCAGTGCTTTTAGGTAACACAGATGAGAGGGGTGCAGTATTCAACCTGGTCAACCTATTGCACAGGCGGTGAAGGACTGGCTCCAGCCTGCACACCAGCTGTCCCGCTATCAAGTCCTTGTTCAGAAGTGTGTCAAATGCTCTTTCAGAACATCCCAGGTACTGAAAGAGCTCTGTTTCTTTCTCCCTCAGAAAGCACATTTCTTCTGGTTCTGGCAACCCTAACACAAGGCTACTCTTTATCCTCATTCCAGCCTCCTGTTTCCACTTCTTTCCTACCCGTGTCACTTCTGGCTCCACTCCTGTCCTCTTACACTTCCCTAAGAGTCTAGCATTTGTGGAGATATATACATCAGGTCTCTTCTATCAGCTTTCACCCAGTAGAAGTCAAAAGAGCCCTGGTTCCTTCTGTGCTGCACCTCTCCACATGTATTTGCAAAACTATGTCATTGCCTTCCTTCAAATCCTTCCTGACATTCCCATCCTATAACACCCCCTGCATCCCCATCTGACCAGGAAAGCACCCCGGCTAGGCAGCAGCCCACCCTGCCAGCAGCAACGTTCCTGCTTTCCCTTTTATCCCCGTTCCTTTTAGATCATGGGATCTTTAGGCACAGGGCATGGTGTTTGCTATGTATTTATAGCATGTCCAACAAAATGACTGCAGTTCCTCTGCGAGACCAGCGGCAATCTATGTGAACATTTCTTATTTTCTTTTCCCTTTTATTTTTAGTTGGTTGCTTGGTAGATCCATTATATAAAATGCTTTAAATACCCCCCCAGAAGAATATACCCTTCCATGCATGACTTTCTGTTTTCTTTATTTAAACGGCTCAGTGCTGATCTCTACAGGAATAGCATTTTTTGTAAGAGAAGGGAGGAGGGTGAAATTCACCTTTACGCCTCCATCCCAGAAGGACCCTGAGCTCCTTTACCTTTTGCTGATGTCCTCGTTGCAGCCTCTCTGCCAGACATACTATTTGGCCTAAGGAGATAGTGAAGTAGTATATGGCTGCTCTGGTCACCACCACGTGTGACCAACTCCTTTCACTTTCAGATTGTTACTGCCCTCTCTCCCCCAGCTCCTGCCCAGGAGCAGAGCCCCTGCGGACAGTTAGGGCCACAGATGGGCAGCAGGGATATGAAGAAATCCTTCTTCCCAGCAGTCATTCCCCTGAGCAGCGTCCTGCAGTTTTACTGCTGTCTGGCACTCTCTGGAAGTACTGGATTGATCAGTAAGAACTGAATCAACGACGCCTTGAGGAACATGGCCCGTGTCCAAAGCTATTTATGATTTACCAAGTCATTAAAAGAATCATCTACCCTTTTCCACATACTGCATCCCCACACATGCTGTTGGGAGTGGGTTTGCGTGGCAAGGTTTTGGTGTCAGGGAGGCTACAGGGGTGGCTTCTGTCAGAAGATGCCAGAAGCTTCCCCCATGTCCAATGGAGCCAGTGCCAGCCAGCTCCAGGATGGACCCACCGCTGGATGAGGCTGAGCCCACCAGCAACAGCGGTAGCGGCTCTTGGATAACGTATTTAAGAAGGGGGGGAAAAATCCCTGTGCCACAAATTGCAGCAGAAAAAAGGGGTGAGAATATGTGAGAGCAACAGCTCTGCAGACACACAGGCCAGTGAGGCAGGAGGTGCTCCAGGCACCAGAGCAGAGATTCCCCGGCAGCCCGTGATGAAGACCATGGTGAGGCAGGCTGTGACCCCAGCCCATGGAGCCCACAGGCTGCTGGCAGGGCTTGTGCCCCCGCGGGTACCCACACTGGGGCAGGCTGTGCCCGAGGGGTGCCCCGTGGAGGGGAGCCCTGCTGGGGCAGTTCATGAAGAACTGCAGCCCGTGGGAAGGACTCACGCTGGCGAAACTCGTGGAGGGCTGTCACCCGTGGGAGGGACCCCACGCTGGGGCAGGGCCGAGTGTGAGGAGGAAGGAGCGGCAGGGACAACGTGCGATGGACTGGCCGCAGCCCCCAGTCCCCATCCTCTGCACCGCTGGTGGGGAGCGGGGAGAGAAAACTGGGAGTTAAGTTAAGCCTGGGAAGAAGGGAGGGGTGGGGGGAAGGTGTTTTTAAGATTTGGTTTAATTTCTCATTATCCTACTCTGATTTGATTGGTAATAAATTAAACTAACCTCCCCATGTCGAGCCTGCTCTGCCCATGACAGTAAATGCTGAGTGATCTCCCTGTACTTATCTCGACCCACAAGCTTTTCATTATATCTTCTCTCCCCCGTCCAGCTGAAGAGGGGAGTGATAGAGCAGCTTTGGTGGGCACCTGGCATCCAGCCAGGGTCAAACCACCACAGCTGTCCTGTCACCAGCAAAAGGTGAGCCACCAGTGACCTCCCGTTGTCCTCCCAGCCACAGGGATTACCTGTCCCACCGCACGTTGATGGAAATCATAGCTTCAGATGTTGATTAACTTGTCACCATGCTGTCCAGCATATTCGCAGTACTGCAGATTTGGACCAGTCTTCTTCCATACTTGCATATTTGGTACAAGTTCTTTGGGAAAGACCTAAGTTAAGAAAGATAGGCTCACTGGAAAGTCTTCCCATAAGAGAGAGAGACAAAAAAAATATGAGCAAGTCCACAGGAAATAAAACAGGCACTTGTAATAACACTGAAATCACCAGCTCTGAGGCTAGAAACCACTCTACAATAAGTAAAGAAAATCAAACATGATGTTTGATTGCATTAACAAAAAGAATAGCATTTAAAGCCACAGGTAACTGGATTAAAAAAAAAAAAAAAAGGGGTATCTATTTCTAAGAAGCTGTGTCTATCTGTTCAATTATGTTCTTGTGACTAATAAAAGTATTACAAAAAGGAACAAGATCTAGAGCACTCTGTCATAATTCCATGGAGGTAAGAGAAAGGAAGTACTAAGCTAATTTAATAATGCAGGTGTAAAATACCTGTGTCTGGGTCTGCAAAGGGATTACCAGGCTCTTAGTGACAGGAAAGCAAGAAGTCAGCACTGCATTTGAAAGAGGGGAGGGAGCGACACCTTCCTTCCACAGCAGTGCTTTTTGGTTCAGTGGGGCGCCACATTCTAAACTAAATTATTATTTGTGACACTCAGTAGGAAACATTTCACATACAAGCAATTTTGCTGAGATAAATCTGCCAAAACGTGGTGCACTGATTTGTATTTTTAGCTATGGATAAAATGATGCCCTGGAAACTCAATACCAATTTAATATGTTTATATAAAGAAAAAAAAAAAAAGCAGTTATTCTGAGGCTGTTGAACTATGCTACTTTTGTATGATGCACATGTTTCAAGCCCGTGTTTCACACTCTGCCTACTTGCTTGTCAGAGAAGACCAACAGCAGCAAACTCACAACAAACCATGAACTGCAAGGAACCGGTGATGTGGGTTTTAATCAGTTACTGCAAACAAGAAGCTCTTACTCGGGACTAAAGTAGCAATGTGAGCACAAAACAGAGCAGTTCCATTTCCACTCTGCCAAGTGTCGTCACACCTGCAGCTCAGTGGGATGGAAAACATTTGGTCAGGGTCTCAATTGCCAAGCCAAGCCAAGCCAAGCCTAGCATCTTCTTCCTTTCCTTAAATTTGTGGAGCTTGTTGTCAATTATTAGAAAGCAAAACATGAAAGGGAGGATGTAGGTGCATACTAGTGTTAAAAAGAAGGTCTTTTGGGGACTAAAATTTCTGAGACATCCAGGGTAGATGTCTTTAGTTCATGTAAGTAAAGACATCATTTAGAATGACAAGCAGACACAAAGAAGATTAAATTCCCCATAACAATGCAGACTTTTTCCTTCCTTCCATTTTGTTGTTCATAAGGATCATTTTATACTGCTTACTCAGAAAACAGTTGAGAAATTATGTGTAATAAATATTTCCTTAAATTGAGCTGGCAGAATCTATTTCTTCTTTTAAAATATATTGTTCCCAGTTTACTTATTACTCTGTGCTGGGGTTTGCCTCTTAAAGAGAAATATTGCTTGAGGGACCACTCCTCATTTAAACAAATGCTATTAAGGCAGAGTGTGAAGATAGTACGGAAACTACCGAAAGGCTTCCCTGGCTGCACTAAATCAAAGCTAATGGCTTGAGATAAAATGAGTGGAGTTGTTCTACTGTTCTTTGTCAGTATTAATATTTTAAGTTACAGCTCCTCACTAGAATCTCTCTGCTTCTATCCTCCCTTCTTTTGGGCCAGAAATTCCAGGCGGCTTCTCTTAAATACAGGTCTCACTTTTATTCCCTGCGTTTAGCCATTGCTTCCAAACTATCTTGACTGCCTGACATTTACTGAGCTTGGAGTAGCGCTCACACAACATTCAATTTTTCATCTGAATGCCATGTTAATCACATGCAAGCACTAGGCCAATTGTGAGCACAATTTACCCGGAATATGTGGTCTGGTAAACTAATTAGGGCAACATGGAGTGCTAATGCCCTACTTCACAGAGGGTAATAACACAAGGAATGAAGAGCTTTCAGGTGCTTTTGCTGTTGAACTACGAATTATTTCCTGACCTTTAATTATTTTTTTGCCTTGCAACAAGCACAGTTTCCATCTCCATAGCCCACATCTCTCTCTTGAACGCACCCCGGCGTTAAATATACTCATGACTCTTTCCCACTCTCTTTAACTAGAAAAATCTCTTCAGAGTTTCTTTCCTGAAAGCATTAGATGGCTTTTTTGGCTGTTTCTGAATAAAGGATTTCTCAAAGACCACTGAAACTTTCCCCTATATATTATAGTGCTTCAACCATTTCCAATAATGCAATTAGATGTGGGTAAAATTTTTTCAGAAAGCAGTAAAACCATTAGAGAGTGTGGCTTTAGGGGCACAGAAATACTCATAAATTCTGTTCCAGTTTAGGGAACAGATTCAGCCAAATGGAAAGCAAGGAGACTTTTTTAGAAAAGCCTGAGCACTATCTTTCATACTTTGTCAAGCACTGAAGTCATCCAGTTTGGCAGCCAACGCAGGAGTTGCCTATGGCTAGCAGCTCTTGACTCTTGGGTGGACGGGTGGGGGAGAATGGAGAAGATAGACCATGGATGGACAACGGTCAGGAAATGTCTGTGGTGTGGCTGAAAGAACAGAAGCTTCACGTAAATAAGTGTGGGAGAAGGACAAGCCAGACCAGTTTAAGAAAGGCTGGGGAAAAGAGAAGTATTTAGAAAGAGGGTGTTTTCTTTTTTTCCTTAGATAAATTATTTTAAGTAGTTAATGTCATAGAGAAGTTACAAAGAGCAAGAAAGAGATGAGATATTTACAGTAGGGACTAAAAGAGAGTGTATGGACAAAATCAGAGAGATCAAGGCAAGCAGCAAGATCAAACCAGTAGAAGATGTAAACAACAACAAGAAATAACTGTGAAGTAACATTAGCAAGAGAAGGAAGACCAAAGAAAAAGAATTGTCAACAACGAACACAGGAAAGCTACCTACAGATGGGAGCTCTGTGATTTCAGGAGCTTTTCTGAGCCAACCTTTACTTAAAATGTCACCTTGCAAGTAAATGGTCAGCACAATTAGTGCTCTTGAGAAACGAACAAACTTTCAGACAGGCAGGGCCTGATGAACATTCCCGAGGTGCCGAAAGAGCTGGCTGAAGCAATCGAAGAACTATTAGCCTTCATCTTTGCTATCCTATAGAGGAGGGCTAAGCTACTGGAAAGCTGAAAAAAAGATCAGCATAGTGCAGTTCTTTAAAGAGAGAAAAAAGGAGTAGCTGGGAGATTTATACATCAATTAGATTAACTCCAGCTCCTGCAGAAACAAATCAAACCATTTGTCAGAATCAGGAAGATAACAAGGAGATGAGATGCAGTCAGCGGTAGATTTGTTAAGAGGAAAGCATGCCAAAGAAAAATATTTTATTTCTACAGCAGGCAGCAAACCTTCCAGAGGTGAGAAACAGTAGATACCATCGATCTCAAAGTAATACTTTCAATACTGTTTCACTCACCAGTCTCAGAAACAAAACTGGGAAAGCAATCCTGTTACAACTTTTTCCATGTGGTAGGTAAGCAGATGGTGACAGGGTGGCTGTATCCACAGTCATCACCCATGGTACGATCTCAACATGGAAGGACATAGTGATGGGTGCTGCAGGGCCTGTCCCAGGTCTCACGTCATTAGCAATATTTTCATTAATTATCAAAAGTGATGGAATGGGGAGTATGTTATTAAACTTTCAGGCGAGAGGAAGACTGGAAGGACTGCAGTCATACTGAATGACACATGCAGAATTCATTCAAAATGATTTTAAGAAATAGAAGAAATTATCTCTGGCATTCAAACAAGAGATGTACATTGTTCCTTACCTTAGGCAGGCATAATCAACTGCTGAAGTCATTTGGAAATCCTTTAAAGAAATAAAATTAAGTTAATCTGAGGGTTGTGGATTACCAGCTGAAGATGGGCTGTGGAAAAGGCAATACCCTGTTGGGACAGTTTAAGGGGAGAACAGCCTGCAAACCGTACCCCATAACCCTTCCTCTCAGTACCTTGCTCAGCGTTAATAAGGTCTCAGCTAGAGCACTATGTCCACATTTCTGCCATATGGGTACCAACTGATGAAAGGTCAGAGGAAAGCCAGAATGACCAAGAGTCTAGGAAAAACATTCCCTAAAGCCTGACCTACACGGGGTGTATTCATTTGACGAAGAGCCTGCTCTGCTGTGGGTAGATCTGAAGGTAATAGATGTAAATCGCAGCAAAGCAGATTCATGTTGAATGTTAAAAAGCTCTCCACTGGGAAAAATAAAATACTGAAATAGATCACCAGAGGAACTGCAGTCTTCATCACTGGATGTCTTTAAGGCTGTTAGACAAACTCTGTGAGGAGTAGCACTGACAGAGGTCATCTGCCTTAGGACACGGGTCACGAACTAATCAACCTGTTTTCCAGATTCGTTTGCCACAAACCTATAACCCAGCAGATTTGCTGTCTGAAAGCATGAGCTTGCAATAAGAGGAAAGCGGAACCTCGCTCGCAGCCTCCCAGCTGTGCGCTGCAGCTGGTGCAGAAGCGCAGGGGCAGGGGCTCCAGCTCAGGGCTGCACCCCCCTTCTCTCACTCACAGGCTGTCACCTCGGGCAGGTCATCCTCTGCTCTCCACTCCTTTTACGATAATCAAATCTCCTCTTAGGCTGATCAGGTAAGACTAATAAAAGATAAATTTTTTTCAGAAGCTCCTAGCCGAGGCTATAACATGGTGGGCTGTCTTTTGGTTGCTGTCTCCAGGTATCATGAAATACAGATAGCAGTTATGCCTAAGGCCGTGGGATATTATCTAGAGACACTATGTACAGCAGGTGAGGATGCCTCAATATTGAGCCGATCAGCCAAGCAGCACCTCCTCTAAACACTGAGCAGCACATTCATTTTACATGCTACGCAGGTTTTGTAGATGATGATCCCTCGCTGTATCAGTGAGAGGGTACACCACGTTCCCCTGCTCTGCGCTAGCATCATCTGAAAGACTACAAAAATCCTAAAGAAAAAAACAAATCCTTGAACATTTATTTTTTATTTAAAACATAAGCACAGCATAAAACAGCACTGACCTGGGAGCAAACCACTTCTCTCTCTCACTCAGTTCAAGTACCGATGGCATCTCCACGTATCTTGTTGCTGTTGCCCCCAAGCCCCTCAATTGCAGCGAACCTCAGCCTCCTCTCAGGAGCTGCCACAGCCCAAGGATGACTTTTCTTCTGGAAGATGTGTTTGCTCCAAATTGATGGGAAATTAATGGGTTGGCTGAAAACCAAAGCAAGCAAAACATTATTGGAAAACAACAAAATAATTTTCAAGAATTCAGAGAATTTGATAATACTGAGAGTATTACAAACAATCCAACCAGAAGAAGCATCAACTGAGCATGTGACCTGAGTTACCGACGTGTGAAGCACACATGGGGCAAAGGAATTACTTGGTTCTGGCTGGTGTTGAAAGCAACTAAGAATTGCGTAAAACCTTATTCCAAGACTTGTTATTCCGAGTCTGGTATAAATCGCTTAAGCAGTAGAGCAGTATACTAATCCTCCCTTTTATATGAACATGGAACAACCCCTGAAAGCAAAGCCAATAGCATAGATTTATCATGGGGATATGTGCTATCCTGCAGTGTAAACGTGAGCTAAAAGGGATGAATGTCACCTACAGCCCCATCCTTGCTAGAGACACCGGGTTCCCCTTCCTTATGAACATGCTCTCTCATGTACAGCAGGATATGATACCATTTTCCTCCTCTGAGGGAATTTTTAGGCTTTTTGTTTGAAGTATTTTAGGCTTTGCTCTCTGCAGGTACAGCCACAGCAGTGCTGTCCTGGCTGTGGTCTGTGCCAAGGGAGATCTGACATGTCTGAAAAAGGCATTTTCAGAATGTGCCCCAACCAGCCTAAACTTTGAAGCAGAGCAAAACAGAGCAGCTTCTTTGTGGATCCAAAACTTGCATATGAACCATTAAGCCGAGACACCAAACCCTTTCCAAGTCCAGAGACATCCATGGTTATGTGGTTGTTAATAGAGATTTTCAGGCACTTGAGTGCAAACTTGCAGCATCCAAGTCCCAGTTTAAGCTTTTTTGGCTCTTCCTAGGAGCAAAAAATATCTAGACACGTTTTCACAGCTGCAGTCCCACCACATCTAACTCAAATACCGACCGTGCTGTTTTCAACGTGAGCGAGGGCTCCAGCATTAGCAGAGTTGAGTTCTGCTCTGCCAGCTGAGACCCCTTCCCCATGCTGGCATTCCCACCTATCGCTCACAGGTACAGAAAACTTAAAACTTCAGTGCATACCTATTGAAACCAAAACTATACCTAAATGCACTCGAATACAACAGTTCTCCGTGTGTGTCATAGCTTGACACTGCCTAGCATTAAGGAACTGATTTTGCACAGACACCTGTCTCTGGGACATTGTGCCACCAGGCTCAGCTGTGCATCATGAACCTTTGCTGCCTCAGCTACCAGAGGTTCTTCTTGATTTACTGTTAGAAGCTCGAGGATCTGGAGCACAAAACTTCAGCTGCTGCCACAGCAAAACTCAAAATGTCAGGGAGCAAACAATATGACCAATGGCAGCAAAATTACATGATATTTATGATCTGCTGTGCAAAGCAGTAATTCTAACCAAGCACGAGCACTCCTATTTTCCTTTATGGTCTAATCTGTACACTCTTGTGCATGAACAGCAAGTCAGTAACTAAAAGGTATTTGAAAACAATGACTGCGTCTTTGGCTTCAAATGAAGAAATCTTTTTTTTTTTTTTTTCTTTCTTTTTTTTTTAATCTGAGGCTCCAGCTTGGGAATTTAGCTGTGAGAAAAAGCTTTTAAGAGAAGCGACTTTTCAGGACAATAAAGTTAATACACTATTGTGCTGCCTTCTGTTGCTAACTGGTAGACCAGCCCAAAAGGCAGAAAATGCGATGCTTCAGAAGATTGCATTGCAACTGATTCCACATTTAGCCTATTCACGTTGATGGGAAGGCCTTCACACATATTTGAAAAAGCCCAAAAGAGAAATCCTGTGGGAGGATACACAGGACTGTAAGCAACACTGAAAGCTGTCCTAAAGCTTTAAAAGAAAATCATTGCCCCAAAACAATATTCTTCTTCCTAACAGGTCTAAGGGAAATGTCATTATTTTATTAAAGTGATCCATCTGTTCCTTCATGGCTGGCTCTGTGGCAGTGCTCAGGATTCAAGCCGATGTTATTAAGGTGCAGTCTCCAATATAAACTTTAAAAAAAATAGCCACCAGAAATACCTCTTCAGCAGTATCTGAAAGACGGCGTTGGACATTATCATACAGAGGATGCTATCAGCTTTAATACCACTGCCTCCAGCCAGGAGGAAGGGTGCACCTCTCTGTGCAAACAGGATATTCCAAGACAACCCACCATGAAAAAATTGAAAAAATACTTCAGAGAAGTTGCAAAAACTCATCATATACAGTACCAGACATGCTTCTGGCACTTTCTTACCTTTTATAGCACACAAGCCTCAAGAATCTTAGTTGGTAAAAACAGAGTTTTGGGGTAAGATAAACCCATCAATGTCTTCTCTGGGCCAGATTTCAAAGGAGCTTTCTTAGCCATAGCCTCACATGTATCTAGGCCACTTGTGAGATCTGGTCCTGAGTGTGATGCTTATATGGGAGATGGGCTTTTCTCCAGACCCTGATGAAAGCACAGGAGCATGCGGATCTGGGCATGACTGAGATAAAGATCGGCTCCAGGTTGCATGGTAAGGCTTACTAGACTGCATCGTACTGCTAGAGGAAAAAAAAAAATCATTTAAACTTCAGTCTTCGACTCTTTTAATCCAACAAAACTGAATATTTGCACTGGTACAAAATTCCTGTGTTGGAACAGAAATTCAAGCTTATGAGTCAAATACTTACATAGCTAAATTTAGTTGGGGTATAGAAATTAATATTTGCTGAGAATCTGGCCTGGAGACGGGGATATAATCAACCTCTGAAGAGAGCACCATATGGTCAGTCAAACATTTTGCATCTCCGTTTTAGAACCTTTGACTCGACACTGAAATCAGAACTAAACGCAGCGCAGCTGGTGCACTTGGCGTGCAGGACAGCGCTTACCTGCACCCCGCAAGCCAGCGGGCGGCTTAAACCAGCATCGTTTTACTGGTCCCAGGAACAGCTAAGCAGACAGGTCTTCCCTCCATTTTGGCTTCCTACAAACAGCCTGACTAAGGCAGCACTAAGCAAAGCACACTTGTCAGCTGTGACAGCCCTTTCCTCCTTCAGCACGAGAAAGCAGGACGAAGGAAAGTTAATGAACGTACCAATATCTTTCTATGCAAGATGCCGAGCTAGCATGTGTGGACCATCCCTGCACTAGACACCTCCCTCTCCTCCACGACAGAATACCCAGAGGCCTCTTGGTGGCCTTTCCAAATCTTAATATCAGCATAGCAGTTATCTTGTTACACCTGAAGCATAATGCTACGATAGGAACTTCGGCTTCAAGGAAGTTAAATGCAAGTCTTATGTGTGCAAAAGAGACAGGCTTTTGTTTGATAAGATGCACACTGTGCTTTGCATTGTTAGTGAGCAATTATTTTAGAGGCTCAAGCAGCCTCATTTCTCCTCAGATGACACAGCTCAGTCAAGTGTTCAGCACTAGGCTTACATTTAATAGCAGCCTTTTCATTTCTTCCTTCCAACCCGGTGTCAGCGCTAAAAGCAAGAAGCCCCGTGATCGCCCTTAGGAGCAGAGGTGCCAATGTGCTCCTTCCCACCGAGCGTTTTATAAGTGCCAAACCCCAGCACCCTCCATGTGGCACCAGAACCAAGGCTTAGTTGCCCTCGTTACCAAACTGGCCTCATTTAGACCAGAGCGATCCCCATCCCAGCAGCATGGTGCTCTCCAGATTGTGTCTCCTAGACCCTGCCCGTTGCAGATGTCTTGTGCAGTTCTGGGCCAGTCATTTAAGATTATAAGCACATGTAGCACATCTACAAATTAACAAGAAAAATACACTTTTACACAGGATATTTATCCTCCTAAAATACTCAAAATTAAAACCTCGTTTAGTGAGCTGAGAAGGGTCCCAGTTAAAAAGAATCATTTCATTTTCAACAGTCTCTTGATTGGGGGCCAGTTACAGTGAAATATTAAAGAGCAAGAATTACCTTTTAGTTATGCTTTACTCTCTGTAGATACCTTTATTATCTATGATTTTTGTTACATAGGAAATCACTATCTTTCTTAATCTGAGATGCAGTTAGTTTCTGATATTAAAATCACCTCGGTGCATATTCCCGTCCCGTGCTCTGCTACTCCACGTTGCTTCCTGAAGCATGGCTATCTATAAACAGTCATTTTCTTCTCATTGTGGCCTTCGAGATAAGAACTATTTTAAATGCTGAAGACTTCAGCTTGCTTACTTACAAAGGCTTCTGCACCAACACGAGTGAGTTAGCCAGGCTGCTCGAATCCCCTATTCCCATCTCATGAGACTCGGGTGTCTTTTATCATCTCAGAAGTGCCAATCTAATGCGCCTAAAACTGGCAGGTGCTCGCACTTCTGCCTGCTGGCACCCCTCTCCCACAGGAACCACGTGAAACGTCTGGAAGCAGACAGGGTTTAATAGAATATCCTTGGTGAACAGCAGTGTACTTAGGGTGACATTTGGCCCTTGGACTTTCCTGCTGCAAACTGAAGCCTCAGCTTGATTTATTTTGCCATTCTTCCATTTCCCTCCTGGTCACGAGCACTCATTTGGTTTCACCGGCAAATGAGTGTTTGGCCTTTGATTTTATTGGGGACCAGAAATTCAGTGCTTGCCCTGACTGCTCAGCTCTGTCACCCAAGTATTCAGAGAATATTAACCTTTTCCAACTCTCCCGCAAGCGAATCTTACCTGGGACCTCGGCGGCAGCAAAGCTATGATTTGATTAATACTAAGCATGGGGTGGCTATGGAAAGAGCATTTCTTGTAAGGAAAATCATCTCTTTCTTGTCAGTAAATGAATGCTAACACTCTTTCCCTATTAAGGCAGGCTCCTGCTTTAAAACTTTTATGTCTTTCATATATCATGTTTTTGGAAGAAAGTTTTGCTATTTAAATAGCTGCCAGAGTGTTACAGGCTTATATGATTGCAATTTACAGTACTTCATAAATCAGCAGACCTCAGATGTGTTGGACAGATGAGACTTTAAATTGACATCCTGTCTTTTTATGAACATTAAAAGGCTTGATCTCATGACATATTTACACAGGAGTATCCCTGCTGCCTTGGCCAAATTGTTCCTAAAGTATAAAGTACTTTACATGAATGAACATAATGACGACAACCTGAAGCTTTGTACATTAAATTATCAAAGTGTTACAGCTAGTCCAGAGGGGTTAGCTCCAGACCAGGAGAGATCTCTCTGCAATGCCTGTTGCTCCCACATAAAAATGGTGGAAATTTGTCCTTTAAATAAGAATCACATGCAGGAATTCCATGGGCAGGGGTGACCTCGGAGACTGGACAAAATAGATCCACCTTCACTTAAACATGAGTTTACACAAGGCTGGGGCACCCTCTGAACAGGACCAACCTCCAAATCAACATATCTTGACATGGCACTACTGCGGTCGCTGGATGCAGGCCTGTCAAAAACAGCAGCATGCCCAAGTCATGCCTCCCTCTCAGATCCCTCAACTAGACAGAAGAAATTTCATCTCCACTGACACCCCGAGTGGGTTTTGCCATTGCCTTCAGCTGACCCTCAGCACCACCAGCCTCACCGGGGCACCATTCAGTTCCTGCGCAGCCACTCCTGACTCAGTAGTGATGCTATTTTCTTACAGCCAAACTGGAAAATTATGGTAATATTTCTTCCCTCTAGAGTGACTAAAGATGATTATGGGAAGACACAGAACTTGTAGGGTTTTTTTAATATTATTTTTTTTTAAGATGGAGTGAAAAGAAGCACGTAGGAGTGTTCAGCCGAAAGAAGCTAAAGGGTCTAGTATCTCTGACTTGAGAGTTAAGACAGCAGCAGCAGTGGAATACGTCCCAAAATGAAATACTGACACTGAAGAACAACTTCTTATTCTTACTCCAAATGTTTCAAATAATCAGGCTTGCTTTCCATGTGAGAATGATTTCTTTATACTTCTGGAACACCTATATGCAGTGATGTATGTGATGAGAGTTGACGCTGGATGCTGGGGAACCCCATTATTTTGAACGAAGATGAAGCAGTACAATTGCTGTGACCCCCCAGCAAAAGGGACAGGGTGACTTACATGATTGAAACAGAGCAGGACCCAAAACATCTTCACTTCCTCCAACAGCCAAGTATATGTGCTCTTTTCCTAATTTATTTGGATCTTCCTGCACCTCTGCAATTAGAAATGCACAACCCTCCAGAGCTTGGAAGACCACATTCCTGTGCAGAGACATAACACAGAGCTGGTTGCCATCAACCACATTTCTAGTCAAGTAAGCAGACTTTCTTGTAAATCTTACTATCTTCAGAACATAACTTCAGTCAGTGCTCTGGCCCAGATCCTCCAAATATATACGCCCGCAAGTAATTTCATCTAGCTACGAGCTCTGTTGAAGAAAATGTGATTACTTGTATACATATAGCAGTGGAGTTCTATACCAGCCATTTAAAGAAACATATGCTTTGGAAAAGACAAGAGGGTGACAACCACAGGATAAACCTCCCTGAATTAGAGTATACATCCTGAAGTTCATGGACAGAGTAAGTTCCCTTCAGGACCACAGTTTACTGCATACAATTGCTGTCAGTCACATCTTTTCAGGCTTTTGCCTTGAACTTGGCTTCTTTGGGCAGCTCTTTGCATAGCCAGAGACTAAATATTTACAGACTGGGATGACCTCAGAAGAAAACCAATTTTGAGCCCCTTGGCATTCAACTCACCCACAAATCAGACACATTTCAAGTAAAAATCAGAGTGGAACATTTACACACTGTTACCTAACTGAGCTGGCCATCTTTTAATTACTACATATCTCCCAGCGAAGCCAGAGCCAGGTATTTCAGAGCTTCTTTCCAATCAGAGGGCAACAGTCCACTTCTCATCACGAAGGAAAAATGAGGAAATAAGCCAGCAAAAAATCATCACATCATTGGAAAGAACCCCAGGAGGTAGACGACTGCCATAAACGATGCGACTCGTACTGGCTGGCTGTGAAACGGTACCAAAGAAATGATTTGGTTATTAAAAAGCATCAAGGAAAAGCAACAACCCTCTGGACTTTGTTGCTGGCTCTAATCAAATAAACATTCATGCACATGCCTTACCACTCAGACACACACTCTAAAAAGCTGAAAGAGCACAACTAATCAACATTAAGCATAAACCCTAACTTGCTCCTGGTAAACCTCACTCACGTTTTCAGTTAGACTTCCCCACTTTAAAAGGTATTGCTTAAGGAAATCATATCCTCCCTTTTCCCTCCTGCCAACAAGCACTGTTAACAGAAGACGTGTAAAATATTATGGCTATCATTACTGTCCTTGTACGAGCCAGCCATCCTGAATAGCTTCCCTTCCCTACAGCAATAGAGCTGAATAGTTACAGCCAAGAGAGGAGCAAAGAGCAAGCTCTGCTATTAGTTACGCTAGTGCAAACGCCAGCAGAAGCCGAGCCTGTCGTTAACATCAGTGGAATTATTGTTACGACCAATTCGTCTCATGGTCGGGGTGTGGGTTCATTTTTCTAAGCACCGTGGAAAAAACAACACCTGCTTACAGCCTCATCACTGACCATGATGTGCACAAGTTGTACAGGATCTCGGCACGCCTCTGTCCCAAAACATGGCTGAATTATGGATGAGGGAATTCAGGTGCAGAAAAGCTGGAAGCCATTAAGTACCCAAATGTACAATGAGAAGTAGACTCTTACCTACGAATGGATTTAGCTTCCCTGCTCTCTGGTCAGGCAGGTACATCTGCATTGCCTCCGCTACACAGGGAAATTAGGTGTAGACAAAAAAGTATAATGTTTTCAAAGATATTTTTGACACTTCAGGCTGGGTCTGCCCCATCTAGCCTCAGGCACCTGATTGAGGCTCTTAAAATAGTGGCTACGTGGCAAGCCAAATCCCCTCTGTAGACACCCGCCTCCCTCTGCTGACCACAACGCTCCTGACTGCAGTCACCTCTGTTACGTGTCAAGGGTTTGATGGCAGAATTTCATCCCTGACTTCCCCAAATGTGGTCACGTCCTCGTTACCCAGAGCTCAGCCAAGCGGCCGTGCCAGGACCAAGCGGGAGCCAGGTCTGGTCCTGCTCCCAGCCACCTGCCCGCGGCAGGGCTCTGCCCCGCAGGCTGTCCTACCCAAACATCCCGCCTGACAAAGCAACACGCGTGTTCTGTCCCTGCTGCTCGTTTCCACGGGGCAGCAGGCTACGCAGCAAGATGGCTCACATCATGTTTCACCCATATGCTATTCAATGAATGTAACATTTGCATTTGCATGATTGAGGGATCTCCAGGTAGGGCATTATATGTATAAACTCTTATACCCAGACATACCTATGTCATCACGTTCTTGCTCATGTCCCCAGAAGAGCCTTTTTACAAAATTAAACTTGGTAGAGGTGTGAAAGGATCTGTCTTTCCTATAAATATGAGTTCAGACAGCAAGCATAAGAAAATATAATAAATTTCATAACAAATACGCACCATAAGAAATTGTATAATCAGTGCAAACTCAGTGGGTATTTTGAATAATTTGGTAGCACAGAGGTAACAAGCAGAACAGAAAAAAGTAGGAATACCAGTACAGTTTCTCCTGATACTGATATGGAAATTTATCAAGATGGTCAGTGCACATGCTTTTTATATTTAGCACTAATTAGCAAAGTTAATCCAATATCATTCTTGCTCTTCCAAACTGCTGTGAAGCACCTTCATGGACTGTATAACAGTTTACAAAGCACTGCCAGTTTTCAATGATAAAAATATTGACTGCAGTTGCCCCAGCATCATGGCGCAGTCTTTAAAACCATGAATTAAAAAAAAAAAAAAAAAAAAAAAAAAAGTCAATAACAGCATTTAAAAAACATTTGTGGATGATGTTTGCTTTTCTGGGTAGGAACTAACTTCTGATCTTTGAAATGCAGGGTCATATTTGCTTAACGTTTTAAACTTTTCTCAGCTCAGGAAGATGAGAGCCTAACCTTTTCTTTTCTTTCTTTTTTTAACAAAAGCTGAGATTTGCCTAAAATAATGTGATTACAGCAACCAGACTAGTTTTTATTGTTGGGACGTTTTTAGTTGCTAAACTAGGTGAGATGAGTGCAGCAGAACCACTTTGATGGCACCTGTTCAGTTTATTATTGTTGTAATAGAGTCAGCAACCACCGTGTTACTGCCTGTTTGCTGTGGAGCAACCCGAGTTACCTACGGCTGATGTCAGGCCCCTCTTCTGCTGCACCCACACGTTGCGGCAGCTGAGTTCCTCTTGCACAGGGACACAGCAGCAATAATGCAACGTAATGGGAAGATGGAGAAAAGACATTTTATTCCCTCTTTACTCCCGGAAAAATAAGGCACAGTAAAAAAATAATACACAGTGTGTCGTTCTAGAGCTTTTCTATTAAACATGCTGCGCTCACGCTCAGAAGTGCCCGGGCCCAGGTTAGTTCTCCAGCCACGGCCGCAGAGTGTTTGCTTAAGCCCAGCATCGTGTCCAGGTCTGAGCTGGCTCCCAGCCAGACAGATCAGAGCTCGGGCAGCGCTGCCTCGCATCAGCCCGCACGAGACTGTGCTCTCTGAGGAGCGGGGACTCCTGCCAGACAAACTGTCACTGCCACTGGCTCCGGTGGCACAGGAGCAAACCCTCAGCACGGGGGACATCCCTCAGCACACTCCTCTTGGCCAGCTGCTAGCCAAGCTCTGCGCACGGAAGGGCTGGACACATGGGCCATTGCCAGCGAGATGTGTTTCAGTGTTACTGTTGGGGATATTTTGTCCAGCTTCCCAAGTGAGTGCTGCTGTGGGTCCATGTCCCTTGCTCCCGGGGCCGTGCTGCGTGTACGCAACCTGCCAGACTGCGACCGCCGAGCTCACACATGGTGCGATACCTCCCTAACTGGAAATATCTTGCTCTGATCTTTGGAGGCCTTTCATGGAAAGGAAATCTTAAGGACAGGAAAGCAAACATTTCCAGGATGTTCCTATCTGGAGCTGTCCTGAAGAGGTTCTGGAAGGGAACCACCGAAGCTGGGCTGTCCCCAGGAAAAAACAAAAGATGGTTTTCCATCATCCATCACTCTGCGCGAGCCCTGAGGGCATAAGGGTGACCGGTGAGGTCCTCGCCCCAGCACCACCAGCCCTTATGCTTCATTTCTCGTCGATGCACACATAAGGGAGGGTAGAATCCTACACAACAAGGGAGTCCTGGAGAAGGTCAGGTTATTTGTATATACATTGCCATGAGAAAAATTCACACCAAGTACACTCACAAGCAAACTGAAGCGCACCTTCCTGAGCTCCGTTCCCTGCCCCCCCAAAGTTTATGTTCTTCTGACAATCATAAAATACAAACCTTCTGTCATTCCAGTGCAAACTTTATGAAATTAAGTGGTTTACACAGCTACAGCCAAAGGTTAAATTCACATATTTTCCTGCTGACTTCACTAGTTTTAACCTTTGAAGTTTGGTTGTGAAAATCCCTAGCCCATCCGCATAAAACAAACAGAAAAACTCAGAGAGCAGTACTATTTGGGATTACTCGGGGATGTTTGAGAAGGTATTATCTCTGCCTCTCTCAAAGCACTGCAAAAATGGTTTGCCTCCCTGTAAAAAACCAAGACATCCCTTACCTATGCGCACACACACGTACACATCTGCACAGGGGCAGGGCAGAGGGGCAAAGTTACTGTGTGCCCTCCTTATTTTAAAGATAGGCTTGAACCATTCCTCTACCAGCTGATGTGATACGCCACAGCCACAACTACTTTCCAATATCTGAAAATGCCTCTCGAACAGGAGGGGACAGAGAATTCACAGCTGTCTACAGGTCCTTCTGAAACCCTGCCCAGCCTCATCCCTCAGTCTGGGTCTCCTCTCGCATCAGCTCAAGAACACGTTTGCGCTAGTGAAGACAAGGTCTGTGTGCCACGTGAGATGAGCAAGAGAGAGGCAGAGCTCTACAGAAAGGGCATTTTGAGGATTACACCTCGCAGGAGGGCCTGTTGGAGCAGGCAGGAGTTGTTTTCCAGGAGCGTGGTACATCTAATTACGTTTGATATTCTCCAGAGAGGGCTGCCATTCAGAACAACAAATGCATGTTTTACCCAGTTTGGGTATCTCTATCTCCTAATTTTTAGCATTCTCTCATCAGCAGCATCAAATGCATATAGATTCAAACATACCTGAATTCTGCAGAGACCTGCAGCATCGGGAGGTGAAGGGGATGTGCCTCACAGTCCAGGTCTGTGGGAGTCCTGGGCCCGCTCTGGTACCTGTGCAGGGCTCAAGCAGCTGATTAGAGACTGGCCAAGGGCGTGAGTGACATTGCCTCCTGCTCAGAAAACATCCTCATCACAGAAAACATCAGTATCAAACAATCAATTAGAGGAACAAAGGAAGAGTTCAGAGCCAGGACTAGAAATGCATCTGCATCTGTTCCTCTCCTGTCACGAGTGTCACCTTGTGCTTCCTGAAGGTCTGATCCTGCTTCTGATGCATAAGCATCAGTGAGAGCTGCACGCAAGTGACAGGGAGAGAGTGAGACCCCGTGAGCAAAATCACTCAGCATTGCGGGAGCACATCTAGGGCTGATGACAATGCTTTTGACAAGGGAAGAGATGCAGAAGAACACCCATAGATGCAGTAGATAGCATATGTCAACATCAGCACTTCCCATGTTTGTGAAGAATTTGATTGAAAAAAGGGCCTGGCAATAAACTACATGAGTGATTCCAGACTGCAGCACACATATCCATCACATGCCTTTTCTCCCCCCGAGTATTATATTTCACCAAACTGGTGACATGTGTTAAGTGCTGCAGACTGCGGACCACCCACGCAGAGCAGCGGTTCCCTCGCTGCTCGCCGCTGTGCCTTCCCAAGAACAGCAGTACCTCCAGGTTCCCCAAAGCCACCACATTCCACGTAGGTACATTCCTCTGCCTTTAGTGGGAACGCAGCATGGGCACATGGACCTGTGATATAAAACATAATTTGTTCAGATCTTTGCCTTTAGGGTGAACACTAAGATGCTGCCATCAGCCAGAAAATTTGTGATCTAATTTGGAGGCAGCGAGGCATGTCTTTTCTCCGAGGCTTTTGGAAACCAGAGCTGGGCTCCCACTTTTACATGATCTAGCAAATATTATTTTTTTTTAAGTGCTAAACAATGTTCACCTTTTCTCCATTGGGCAGTGGGCTGAGACAGAAACGAAGGCACACTACAGAGGGCTCTCAGCTGGGCATGCAGCCCCGTGCTCCAGCCAGAATGGCAGGTCAGGCACTGGGACACTGCGTGTGGGGTCCCTAAGCCCTGTGTACCTCAGCTGCTGCTGGCGATGGTCATTCACAACCACCAGAAAGGGGGAGAAGTGGGGTTTTGCTCTGCATTTTTGTCAAAGCTGCTCCATTAAGCATTTTAGACAGCGGTTCTACAATTTTCCATGCACTTTCTCCTTAGCCTTCAACTGCAGTGCAGAATAATGTGGCTATAATGAGCGACAGGAGGTTTCAGCTGCAATTTTAATGCACAGCATCCCATTTCACCTGCTTAACCCTGCCTCCTGCAGAGCGTTAGAGATGGGCTTAGAAATATCACACAAACGGGCCAGGGATCTTTCTTCCCCTCTTTTAGAAAATTTCTGGGTAAAGTCTGCTTCTTCCAGCCAAGCTAAAAATACCGTAGAAAGAGTCTTTCATTATGAAGCAGCACTTAGAGACATTTCCTAAAGGTCATGGATTGGGACTGAGAGTTTTTGCTCCTGAGATTTACACTTAGCTTTCGCACTGAACAGTTACGCAATATATGGCTTTGCTCTCCTTTACCCCTGGTGTTCTCGGACAAGTGACAACCTCACGACTGGAGATACCAGTGTGTCCAGCTTGCCCATGCCCTGTCCAGCCACAGCTGGAGCATGAGGTACCACCACGCATCGCTGGGCCAACAGGCTGGCGAGGCTGGCATCACCTTGGCCCCTGGGAGTTTGGATGAGCAGCCTCCATCTCCGGGAGGACCTTCAGGGGTGGCAATGCTCCATCTCTAGCCAGTCTCTCATGGGATAACTTGTTCTGGCTCTGTCCCCAGGACATCACCCAGTAGTACAGAAGTTTGGTCGACACCAAGAAGCGCTGAATTTGGGGCAAAGAAACAAAGATACCCCACACCTCAGCAGACCCATCCCTTTTCCTAATGGGAAAAGTTTCCCCTCTCCACCTTTTCTTCCCAGAAGCAGCTCCCTAGGGGCACCAGGAGACTTAGCAGCGAGGTGACGCACGTCAGCTTTGCTCACTAAGGCAACGCTGTATTTTCGGCCATCGGCATTTCCTAGCGGCGCCTGTCACCAGAAATGTGAGTTCTGCTCGACATGGGCACCGTTCCTGCTGGCTCCCCTGGGATCCCTCCAGTGCAGGGCGGGATGCAGGAAGATCCAGGGACAAAACTGTGACCCGAAGAGGAAAGCTTTACGCCCAGCCCAGCTCCTTGATCCCACATAGCAGCATCCAGAGTTATGAACTGACCCAATTTAGCTGGAAGCATCGCTGCTTCCGTAGGGATCATGCTTCTCAGGTAAAGCCGCTGTCTTACAAGAGCCCAGCTGCTGTTAGGGAACCTCTCCCGAGTTAAATACAGCTTAAGGCAAGCGATTGCCTCAGCACCCTCGGTTTGGGGCTGGCAAGCCAGGCAGGCGGCCGGTGGATGTGGAAAGAAAATCCCAACCCGAGCATCCCTCGCTGCCGCCTGCCCAACGTGCCACGGCGGGGCCGCCATTCCGCCCCAAACCCCGCGGGGTCCATAATAAACATTATTAAAGTGCTCGACACCGCCCCGCAGGCCGGCGGGCTGCCCCCCCACCCCACCCCGACCCCACCCCGGGTGGCTTCGGTGGTGACCCGGGGGCTCGG
>JAVJGI010000003.1:21570450-21667909 GCA_035590275.1 Ibycter americanus | reverse complement strand
GGCGCGCCACGGCTGCGGCTCCCGCTCAGCAGCGCCGGGCTCCAGCTCCCCTCTTCGGCTCCGCTGGGGCAAAGTTAAGGTGAAATTCGTCCTCGCCGCCGCTGGGAAGCTGCGGCACCGCCAGCATCGCCTGGCAAAAAAGGGCCAAAGACCCTCTAGCAGCATTTTAACGCCTGCAGGCCGCACAACACCGTGGCTGTGGCACAGCCGGCGGCTTCCCTGCAGTGCCAGGCTGGCCAGCAGCCGCCTACCCGCCGCCTGTATAATAACGTACATTACTGAGTTATCAAACTCTCCGATGGAGCTTCTTCCCTCTCGCAGCCCCGGCAGCCCCCTCGTCCATGGGCCCGTTTCACCGCCGGCGGGACTTTGCTGCCGAGGCGGCCGCCGCCTGGCCTGGAAGGGCCGATGCCACCGGCCTTGGGTGCATAAACCACCCTGCCCGGCGGCCGAGGGGTTCTCCTGTCACCGGGCTGGGCGGCCAAGCCGCGGGTGGGATGACAGGCTCCTTCAGCCCCACGGGGCGGGTTGGCTCAGGCACGGAGGGGGTTTGGGCACTGGGACACCAACACCCCCTCCGGAGAGCCGGCCGAGGCGGCACGGGGAAGCGAGCCGCGCGGTGCCCCTTCCAAGGCCCCAAGGAACCTTGTCTCATCCACAAAGCGCCAGAATAAGAGCTGGCAGAAATGCCTGTTACACGCGTTTATGTTCAATTCCTGCTCTGCAGGAACTAAGCTCTTCCAGTAATTAAAGAGAGTCAGCAGTATCCCAGGCAGCGCAAACATTTGCAGCCAGTAATTACAGATATCACTTCCCCATCGGAGCTGCTGAATGACTGCTGCCACCTGATATCCCCCCGTCCCCTCCCCACTTTTCCACTTAAGAAAAACCCCAAACCAAACAAAAACCAACAAACCATTTTGCATCGCTTGAGCAATCACAACCACCGTCTGAGACACACTAGACAGTATCAGTGTTTAAATCGTATCAGTAAAGATAGTGTGAAAGGTTCTGATGTAAGCCACTCACATACCATGGTGTCGTCCAATTCCGCGGGCTAAGGGACCTGAGAATATATGTCAGGTCCTCAGCTGAAGTCTCTGGACTATGCAGCATTGCTGGCTTTCGAGATGAGAAGAGCTGGAATGTAAAACTAGAAGCTCATATTTAATTCTCAGCTGTTCCCTGAGGCTCCCATGGCTGATCTCAGCGGCGCTCCCCAGCATCACAGCCTGGACGTGTAAATGAGCTGATCTGCAGGGTCTGGAGTGAGGATCTGCGATTTGGGGTGAGTTGCCCTGTGGCCCAAATCATGACATGGGGAGACAGATGACTGCTGCAGAGGCTTGTGTGAGACTCTGGTATATTAATGAAGCTGGTCACAAACCTTTCCCTTCTGCTTCTCACCCATCTGAGGGAACAAATATGCCACCAGAGTGCCTCACTGCCAGCCTGGAAGAGCAGAGAGAAGATGCAGGATATGCCCAGGAGCAGCCTGCTCCCCATGTTGGCAGAAGCTGGCTTGCAGTTGGGAAGCTATCAACCAGCCTTTGCAGATGCATTGTACAAATATTTACATTTCTCTGGACACCCCATTTGTATTTGTCTGTGTATTTAAGCCCTTCCATTGTAGCCAGTTGGGAGGGAAGAGGGTGATCCCAGACCACGCAGTGAGGTGCCATTCATGCTCCAAGCTCACAGCCCTAAGGAACATCGCAGCTAGTGAGGGGCTGGGGTATTCAGCATCACCAGGGACTAAAGTGAGCATGAAGCCAGCTGGATTCAATGCTATGTAAAGGTCAAGCTGCGCACCTGAACAGTGTCTTACTTCAGAATTGCTTTTTGGGGAGTATTAGACCAATTCCAGTGCCTCCTGAGGATGCACAGAATAACCGGTGCTGCTCCCATTTAACAGGTGGGTAGGCGAGAGGGAGACAAAAGGACTCACTCACCCAAGTATCGCTACACATGTCTCACCAGCAAACTCCACACCAGCAGTTACACCCGGGATTCCCCAGGCCCTAAATCCGGCTTTCGCTCCAGCTGCTTTCCACCAGGAAAGGTGACTTAAGGGTCACCAAAGGCAAGCGACAGAGGGTTTTCCCAGTGCAGGAAAGTTTTCATCTGGTATCAAATGAAACCTTTCCAGAAAGCTGAATTGCTGCATTTCAAGTAAAATACTGACACCTCAAAGTTTATTCTTAATCACTATTAAGAGAAAAGCAAGCTCTTCCGTGAGACAAAGTCACAAAATCATTCTGTTTCCATGCTGCTGAACCATTTCATTTTGATAACGTCAAAACATCCTAAAATATTGTCTTATGCAAAATAGTTAACAGATTGACTGTTGTAATAAGCCAAAATGAAATTAATTTACACAAGCAAGTCAGAATTATTTGATTTCCTCCTTTAAAAATTGTCAAATTGCCAGAAACCTGAGATTTCAACACGAGTAATACTGCCTTTCCTATAAGGTCACTCTTCCAGCCTGCGTTTTAGACCAGCTCTTCACTAAACAGCCAGACTGACTTCAGCCCCAGCATTATCCATTGCTGGGGCTGTAGTAGGTCCAAATCCTAGTTTTCCAGAGCTCCTGGAAGGGAGATGAAGCCTGTGGTGAAAGAGCTGACCACAGTTTCGATGTGTCCGATGCCCGCGCTGTATCCCTGGGGCTGCTTTGGTTTTGCCTTCTGCTGTCCCAGGGACCGAGCAGCTCTAACTACAGAAACTGGCACCCACGTGGCAGCTCAAAAGAAAATTGTAGCCATCAGAAGTAAAAGCCCAGAAAATCATCTCAGCGGAATAAGAAAGTGTACATACGGCTGAGACCAGTCACTTCAATCTCAACTTCTAGAGCTGTACCAAACCACTCAGACTGTGCTAATTTGTAATTAGGAGTGGGCGATTTATTGCACATTGAGAGCCCAGTAAATCAAGCTGAAAAACTGGACCTGTCAGAAGCTGTCTATTAGCATTTCCATTTCTTTCCACACTTACTGCTACCCAAGAAATTTCAGACTCTGCTATTCCAGGTCCCACTGTCCTTTCACATGTTGTTTTCAAGTATTTCAGCCCCCATGAAAGGGCTGAAAAATTTGGGGTTTGATGCTGCGGGTCATGGCCTAAAATATTCCCCCTAAGTCTTTTCTTCCCAAGAACTAAAACAACCTTTCCCCATCTACCGCAGTTCGCGCCCTGCATTTAAGAAATGCACAAAACTTGAAATGCACTCAGAGACGAGCTGATTACAGCTTGCAAAAGCAGCAAGAGCAACCAGTTACAATGCAACACAGGCTCAGAAAAATGAGACAAAATTTTCATTTCCACAAAACCACTTGCCAGTCTGTCTGCAGGCAGCCTGGCTCCCTGCACGCATCGCGCAAGTTCCCCATGTGCTGCTGTAGACCATTTTGATAAGGGACACATCCTCTTGTTGACACTTTGCTTTCCATCTCCCCTGGCTTTGGGTTTCCCCAGGGTGCCAGCTATTGCAGGCGCCACCTCCCCTGTCCAAACCCACTGCTGCGGCATGAGAATGTTTGTCCATCTATCTTGCAGAAAGACAGCAAAAGAGAGATCCATAAAACATGCAGTTAACATATTTATACCAGGTGACTACTCCTGCTGGCCAGTCTGGTCACCCTAGGATGGTCATAGGAAGGACCACAAAGGTCCAGGCACATTTTCCCCATTGCCTAGTCTTCCCCGTGAGGAGCAGTGTGGCCTTTTCCCACTTCAACACTGTATTTACTTTGCAGGAAATTTCTTCCTGACCCCTTCAAGTTGTGCCCTGAAACATAAAAATAGGTAAGTTTAGAGATGACAATTTTATTTCAAACCATATTGTTTGTTTTTACAAACGTCTCCTGTTTAAGGTTCTCAGCTGTTTGCATACTAAATAGCCTGCCTTGGTTTTGGTTTGCCACATCTTTGTATTGTATTGTTTTTACAGCTGACAAGCACCGTCAGACTGTGGGAACACTGTAGTGTCAAAAGCAGATTGAATTTGCTGATTGCTGGAGTTCTTTGTGCTGCTTGCACAAAATTTCTTCCCCCTATAATACATCTGTTGTTTGTATATTCGATAAAGTTAATATCTCTGAAATCAGTCATTTCCCCTAGCTCTAAATTATACCGCAACAGACAGAAGATTGACTTCATTGTATTGACAAGAGAGAACTCTCAATGCTTATTATTTGTGGTGACTTGGAGAGATTACAAAAGCACACAGAATGGCTTTGTCAGGGGAGTATATTGCTATAAAACTGATAAGGTGATGTATGCACATTAACAGTGGGAATAGTTAGTTTTTAACAAACTTCAACTTTCCTAGTATTTTGGGGAGGAAGAACTAAAGAAATACCATAAATCAATGTAACATTCCCTTCTTCTCCTCATGCCAGTATCCGGTTTAACACTGATCTGATGTGCAATATTTATGTCTACATAAATAATTCAGGAACTAATTAATCCGATTCTTTTATAATTACCTCTTATCATGGCATACAGCCCAAATCCCAGCAGCTTAATTGCTGCTTAATGGAGATATTTATGATACCAACACTAGTAAAGAATATAGGTGCTCTCACTTATTTCAATTAGGGATGAGGCTTAAGCTACTAAACTGATTTGGATTTCTAACACCTCTGAAGTTCTGCCATTTGAAGACACGTGGGTTTTTCACTTCAGAGCAAGAGGCTTCAACTCTCTTATTTCACAAGTGACTGTACATCAGGGCACAAGAGTCAGCACTCATTTACTGCAAGACAATACTGCAATACCATTTCTGTGGTGCTTTGACTCTCCCAGCAGGGCTGTGCTGGATTTTGGCTCCACACTGCTGGATATGACCAGGTTTGCCCAGGTTGGCTTAGCACATGCGGACGTAACCAGAGCACAGATCCCCCTGAGCTCGATCCATAAGCCCTGCTCAGTACATGGGAGCAGCCTGAACGTTAAGGGCATCTCAGGTGGGAGCAGGATGCAATGCACTATGAATCCTGTCTTAATGAACCACTCTGAGGATGAAATTAGACACTTTAGCTGAAGAACATCACTCAAACAGGTGCGAGCAGAAACGTATTGCATAGATCTGGGAATGGCAGAATCAGGTGACAGTTTCTTCTGTACTACTCACCCCAGTCAGATAGCCAGATGTGAGGGAAATCTCCAGCTTTCCCAGTCTCCCCACTAGTGTTCTTACGCAGGTTCAGGAGTTTATCTCTTTCCCTCTGCGGCCAGCACTTTAGCAACCCAGCACGCCAGAAACCCGCTCAACACAGATAACGTCTGGTGCTCAACACAGCTGCCAGCGCCGGTCCCCAATTACATTTTCACAGACATGGAAGGAAAGTGTAACATGGTCAACAAGGGCACGTTCCAGCGTTCTCCTGCAGCTCTCGCAGGGCCGGCCAAAGCCGCGGGGGCAGCTGGCAACGAGAAGCCCTGGCTGCTGAGTGCTAAGTGCAGGTCAGCAACACGCAGCGCGATGATGCTCCTGCGGAGACAGGAGCCCCGTGCCCAGCAGTGCCGTGCCACCCGGCTGGTCCTGCAGAACGGAGGAGAGAGGTCTGGCATTTTGCTAGGCTGGAACAGTCTGAGGATTAGTTTTGCTTATTTTCCACATGCAAATACAAATTTTTATAACAGCACAACCTCGCAGCAGATGGAGGTAGAGGCTTAGTGAGTATCTATGAGAGTTACCTGCAAGGATTGGATAACCAGCTTTGTCAGCTAACAGTAGGTTAGAAAATTCTTGGAAAAGTAAACGGCACGTAAAGGGATTGTTCAGGGCATAACTGTGGAGCTTTTTCTGTAGTCATATCTGTTGGCATTTTGATGTCTACTTTGTTTTAGGGGGTCAGGTTAATAAGGGAATTAAGATCGCAAGCAGAGACATGAATAATCGAGTGTCACCGGTCACATCCTCTTGTTCTGTCGTTTATGTCTCAATAGGAGAAAACTGCCTTGATTTAGAAATAAAGGAAGGTTAGCTCTCCCTGCTTCAGCTTAGCAGGCCTGTGATTTTCCCATCATCCCTTCAGAGGAAAAAGGTGAGAGAGAAACCTTGCAAAAGGAATAAATATTTAGTGAGCTATCTAATTTGGCAGTCATGCTCTTAAACATGATTTCAAGTGAGTAGGATATTTCCTGAGCACAGTTTGACACACACTGCCTGTTATATGAGCACCTCGTGAGCTTGTCTCACACATCACTTAAAATAAACCTCCTTGAAAATATAAGAGCATTCCTCGGTGTGCCATATAATTAAATACGTGGTGTCTTTTCCTTTGTGTACATTGCACGTCTCTCAGGCTGGCTGCACATGTGTCCCCACATAGCTCAACATCCAGAGCGAGGGAAGGGGAAAACCTGGAGCAGGAGCTTGCACCCTTCCTGTCAGGGATGTCCCATGTTCACAGCCTCTTTTAATCAGAATGTCACAAGGTCGGCCTGGGAAAGGCACCGGTACTGGGGGAGTCAGAAGCGAGCGTAGCGTTTCTGGGTAAGGCTTTGTCTGCACTGGGTGGCTGCATCAATCTGGTTTAATTCAGCCTCAGGAACAATAAAGTTTTGGCAGTAGAAACAACTATAGGGCCGTATGCATTTTGGATTCAAGGGACTGCATCGTGCTTAACTTAAATGCATTCTCAATTGATTTAAATTAAGGGAAAATAAACAGTTCTTCAATGAAAAATGAACACCCACGGACTGGCTGGCACAGGTTTAACTATACTCACAGAAGATCACTCCTACCACTGCAATTTTCCCATTGTGAAGAAGTTCTAAAATGTTAATGGCTTTCAACTTGCAAAAACACAATGCCCTGAAACTTTGCCCTGCTACTTGTGAAATGTGCTGTACCAAGAAGTACTTGATAATTAGAGGGAATGTGTTGGTGTGAGCATAGAAATCTCACTTTAAAGCATTTAAAAGCTTAAGAATACAGCTTCAAACCGAGAGTCGCTTAGTTTTTATGATTGCTTTTTGTCTTTACTAGCAGCTAAAGACATCCTCTGAAGTCTTAAACTAGCCCAAATCAAATGTTTTAGTCAGTGCATTTTCATGAGACCTGGCAAATTTATTCCATTGTGCTGCTGTTAACTGGTGGATATTTATGCATTAGGATGCAAAGGAGTGACTCCTACAACTAACATCTCACTAAGGAAGGTTTCATAATTACATCAAGAGATTGGGAATTTGAATTCCTGGGCTTCTTCTGAGCTGTGGGACAGACAGAATGTGCTGTCCTGAAAGCGAGTCACTTTGATTCCCTTATCCACTGAATACATAATAATGTTGATAAGAAATTATTGTGAAGTGTGTCAAACGTTCAATAAAAGGGTGACTTTTTCAGCATTTAATACACTCACCTGCAGGCTCACTCTAGGGCATTTTACTGCTGGTAAGGTTCTTTGAGATTCTCAGGTGAAATGCACTGTTAAGAGTACTTTCGTCGGTGTTTATGGGTGGTTAATGAATTGATCCCATGCTCTCTGACCTGAGTCACAAAAATGGGAAGCCGAATTTGAACCAACAACACTGGATAGGGGGTAGAACAGAGACATTTACAAGGAAATTAAAGAGAAATTCAGTTGCTACTGAAAGTGTTTTCAAATTAGTCCTTTTTATTTGGGAAGAGGATTGCATTTTTCTGGAACTATCCAACTTTTTAGAAAGAAAATGAAACCACCTCCACTCCAAGACCCAAAGACTGAAAACCTCTGGCTAATAAAATCTTCCAGCTTTGTTTTTTCAAATAACAAAAAAGAAAATCAAATCTGACCTTTTATGTACATGCTCCTAGATCCTTCACTCCCAGTGCTTGATGAACAGACAGGGCAGACAAGCATTAGTGATCACCTGAAGAAACATCACGCAGCAGTCGGCAGAGGTCTCAGAGGGACACCACTTCAGTCGTCTTGCAGGAATCGCGAAGGGTAGCTTAGAGGGAGCGTCAGGTTTCCTCTCCCATACCTGCAGAGAGCTGGGCAGACAACTCTTGCCAGATATTGTTCTAATCTCAGCCTCTTCTATTTCTAATAAACTTGTCCTTAGGGACAAGGACATGAACAAACCCCTTGGAGAGCCTCATATTTTTTAGCACTGTAAGCCTTGCTCTTTACTCTTACGGGAACTTCACCACCAGTGGTAGGCACCAGGACTGGACTCTGGACTGTACTAGTACGGTCTGGGGGGCCCAGTGCTGATTGCCAGTGTCCCAGCTTGTCCTGGGGACCAAAGCACCACTATGAAAATTCAAGATATGGGAACAAAACTGAGCCTTGTCAAAACCTCTCATGAAAAGTGGGAAGAATGTCACGCCAGGAGAGCTCCCATGCCAGGACAGCTTTCGACTAGTGTCCTCACTGCAGTCTGCCACATGCCAGGCAGACAGCCCAGCCCCTGGCTGTCACATGTGCCAGCGTAGCCTCCAACGCAAGAAACGGTTGGGGTGAAATTTTACATTGAAACAGCTCTATCTGGCCGAAATGTTCCACAAAACACTTTGTAGAGAAAGATATTTTACCCAAAAGAATGTTTTGAGTTTAGTAACTCCACTGACTTTGGTGGAAGAAGTCTCCTTTCTGAGCTGATGGTGATTTATCTGCTCTATTAAGTCCGATGACAAAGCGCACGGTGCTTTCAATGGGACCAGAAATTAGACTGTCTGCGAAAAGGCAATGGACGGAGGTTTCACCTCAGTTACTCTGATTTAAATGCAGAGAAGCTCTTGTGACTACTTTTGTGTTATTTCAGCTCTAAAGGAACGAAATGAAGAGCAGAGCTGTGCCAATGAATAGCAGCACCACAACTGCCCAGGCTGAAAACAGCAAACAGTTTAAGCACATATATTTTCTTTTATCATGGAATTCCCAAGTATTTCTGGGAAAATACTGATTGATTTATCACAAGTAAAATAAATTCTTCTCATCTAATGAAAAGAAAAGCAACAAATCGAAGAGCACACCCAAAATCCTTTGCCAGTTCACACTTATTTTAAGAATATTCTTACCTGGACATGTGTATCTTTTATTTCCACATTTGTCTCAAGGTACAATTCAGCTAATGATAGATACCACTATCTTATCCCCTGTATTTAACAAATAAAATTCTATGGTAATTGCACAATCAACAATGCCTGGCGTTGAAGATTTCATTATAAAATCTGATTGAATATGATTAAATATGGCTTATGCTTTCCAAAATGGGTTGCATGATAGATTTAAATGAACTCATTAGTGGTTAATGCAGCAAAGCACTTTCTAAATGCTAATGTTTGGCTGCCTTTGGCTCGTTAATTAATTTGAAGATTGTGTAATTATCAGAGCTTTCGATTAGCATACGTCTACTTCTTTTTATTCCCAAGTGACAGTTGTTTGCATGTAACTATTGGAAATTCAATTATATTTATAATAAAAATAGGACATCAAACTGCCCAAACAAGCATACTCTGCATGACAGCAGCATCTTTTCCTTTAAAGTCTTTTTTTATTACTGTTATTTTCGAAAAGAACATAGGCTCAGCAGCTTTCTCTCAGCACAGAGAAGGGGTAGCAAAGTACATGGCTTTGCCGGATAATTACATACCTCTGAAGAGTTGTGCGAGATATTTGAGGTCTGAAAAGGGTCTGGAAAGAAGCAGGAGCAGAGCCTCACTTGTTTTCTCTCTCCCTCTCTCTTTCCCTATCCCCCCCCGGCCCCCGGCCTTTTTTTTAAAAAAAATATTTATTATTTATTTTGTATTTTGCTTTTAAAGGCCAGCAGCCATGAAATGAGGCAATGTGGCCCAAACGCCCCACCCAGAACAGATGAGCTGGTGCGTACGTAAGGACACGGCACAAACCTGGGTTCCTGGTGATGTGCAGAACCACGGAGCCACAGGCTCCGGTGCAGGCTGGGAGAGTGACGCCAGTTAAATACACTGTGCTGGTACTTGAAGTACAGCTGCCGGTAAATAACACAAAAGCATGGAAATAAAGCAGAAATAGTCTCTTAAGTAGATATTAGGCACAATGATGGGGCCACAAATGCAACAGAAATTGAGAACTGAACACAGTGTTACAGTCAGGGCTTGTGTCTGTAAGAGAAAGACATGGGTTATGAGATACGAGCACTTCCTAAACATCAGCATGGACTCAGGAGGCATGCCACAGGGATAACTCATGTCCAAGCTTCCTGCAGCTGAAGGCTCTCAGGTGGGAGAAGAAAAAAAGAGCTTTATCTCCTGCAGGCATTTGGAATGAAATAACTAGAAAATTATATCACCTGTCTGGATCATTTCTGCCGTGCTTTTTAAAGGCATGTCTCATTTCTCTAACAAGTCTCCTTGGCTGTCTTCACAGCACACAGTGAACTCTCATCAGTCTTTATGACTTTTAACCGAGAACTTGTTTGTCATCAATAGATTTTGTTTCCACTAAATATGGGATTCTCTGCTGTAGTTATCCAGGGCCACAAACAGCTGGGGTGGCAGCACACAAGTGTAAAAGCCAGAAAAACAAACCTTGGGGTTCATTAGCATGCATACCATTGCCTGAAAGGAGCCCTTCTCTGCCAGCAGCTGCAAGAACAACAATGCATTAACACATGGGATAATTAAGCCCCGTAAGTAACAATTACATCTTCTAGTGAAATAAGTTCATTTTCTCAAACAGTCACCTTGTATCTCAAAAACATCCAACACGCATCACTTAGATAAACCATCTGATGAGTTTTGTTTTTAAATTGCATGGATGGATGCATGGACATTCATACTCTGCACTTTTAGATGGATATTTATCATTCAAAAATGAGCAACTAGGCATGCTAAAGTAGACAGCACTTCATACTCCCCAATACATCAACCTCCTCATATCTTCATTCAATGGAAAAAGGCAAGGAATGATTATGAAGCAAAATGTATCACTCCTAACTTCTAAGCTATTGCTTGTATCAATGCAAAAAAAAAAAAAAAAAAGTTAATTCTTTGGTTGTCACTAAAGTAGCTGCCTTGCCACACAATTCTTATTTCAGACAGAGGTCTACCTCAGTCAGTAGCAGGGGGATTAAAACACAGATAGGGCTTGGTTCCGTTAATACTTAACAGCGAATCAGGAATGCCAGGATGGGTATCTTAGAGAAAAAAATCACATTTCCAATGGATGCAAAGGCCTGTCGCCAGCTTTGATGTTGTATGGAAATGCAGGCACACTGCTGGCCAGGTAACCCAGCGCTCAGCCAGTTTGATTAATGCCTGAAAATCCTCTCAGCACCTGCTTCCCATCTCCAGAACATGCAAACTCAGGTGTTTGTGGCATGTCCTAGAAGAGAGCAGCCACCCCCAGCAGCAGCTCGCTGTCAGGGTTCACCGCATGTGCAAAGCCACCTTCTTCCCACAGCCTCCCCCAGCAGCTCTGAGGGAAAGCAAACACAGAGAGGCCAAGGCAGAAGCTCTCCCAGGAGCAGAACAGATGAGACCTCCCGGCTGGGCTGACCTACCGCTGCTTCCCGACACAGCACACCGGTCCATCGGACTGCTGGGGAGCCACGAGGCTGCTGCGGAGGGTTTCTGGCGATGTTGCAGTGACACCCGTTTCAAGGTTTCAACCGCCTCCGTGGCAGCAGGCACGCTGGTGTTTTCAGGCATGAGATTAAGAATTCAGACAGTTTTAGAGATTAACTGCTGTATGGAAATGTCCTCTCTTAAAGGCAGCTGGAAAAGAGAACCGCTGACTCAGCAGCTGCCCAAAACCAGCTGAAGATGCAGGAATATGAACAGGCCCCGCAGAGAAATGGGCCAGTGAAGAATAATGCTGCAGGGTGCGGGGACAGGCAGCAGACAGAAACATCAACAGGGGTTTTGCCACAGCCTCTGGGGGGGAGCTCACGGAGGGAGGAGGAAGAACCAGGCTCCCAGGCAGGTCCCGGCACCTGTGAAGAGTTTCTTGGGCTGATGAAAAATAGATGAAACAGGTTAAAACATGCACTTGAACCGTGGCATTGGCTTCAGGAAAAGGTGCAGCACAGTTTAGCAGGACACCACTGAAAAATGACAGGAAAGCAGGGGATTTTAATGAGGAATTGCAACTGCTGTCCGAGTAACAGGTCACACCAAATTCTGTAATGAATTTTTAAAGCCAAAAGTCACAGAGACGGATGAAAATTCTGTTGTACTGAAGTTCCCAGAGATCTGGCTGCTGACTTGCATGGAGCCGGCAGCCAGCCACCCTAGAAACATCTGTAATACCAGGAGGGAAAACGCCTTCCGCCCTCCTGCGGTACGATATCTATAGATTAGAAGGGCAAAATGTTGCATTGCGCAAATACCCCTCCCTGTTGTTGGTCAGGAGACTGCCTCTGATGTAAATCATACAGATCTCACTTTACGTCCTGCATTTAATGCGAATGGCCATGGGCCGTGCCCCAGGGAGCTGGAACGGTGGGAACAGGCAGCGCTCCTGCAAGACAAACTAATGCAAGGAAATGAGGGGAAGGTCTTGAAGTGCACAGTGGCCAACCCCAATGGCCAGTGACAACTGTGCCTGTGGAAGTTCCCCTGTTGTTCTGCAAAGCTGACAGCCTAGTACTCTTCATCAAGTCCTCACCTTTCTCTCCTTCCTCCCTGTACACCCACACACACATACACACACGCCTGCTGTGACAGCAGACTTTACTGGGGAAGAGCACTCCATCCACCCATCAGTTGAAAGGACTGTGGTCCCAATGCATCATCTGTTGTATCAGCCTTTTAATCTCCTTTTTTCCGTACTCGAGGCATACTCCAGCATCTTCAATTTTGCAGATAGCAAAGGCCTGTACACTATCATTTACTCAGCGGACGATGAATCTGACAGTCTAATCTTAACTTCTTAACAGCTGTGTTTATTTACTAAAGTAGTAAATTGTTTCCTCTAAAGCACAGAAGGGTTGGTTTGAACAAACTAACATCTCTGCAATTTGGTGAGATTTGGTACTCGCACATGCTTTCTCTTGAAACTATACATTTTTCTATCACTGAAGTATCTGAATTATAGGCAATCTTGGGATCCAATCTCTGTTTTAATGACTCCTCCGGCTGCTGTTTTGTATAGAGGAGAAGGAAGGCTGGAAGTACAGTAAATTGGCTTACAGGAAATGGGAAATAATAGCACCACTTATGTTCTGAATCTTACTGACTACATTTGCTCCCCCTCCAAGACACTTTTCTGTTTCCTGTTTGTAGTTTAGTTCAGATGACACAAGTCACTGCCACACCATGTCGCTCTTTCAGCCTGTCTCCACACTTACACAAACTGGACACTGGATAGCTGGGTGCAAGCAGCGATGCCCTAAGCCAGAAGAGGTGTTAGAATACCTTAATGAGTCACACACCTGCACCCTGAAACTTAAAATCCAGCCTCATTAGTCCAGACCAAGTTGTTTTTTGAGTTTCTGGAAATGGCCTTCGATATGAGGCAAGTCTTATTGGGATGCCCTGTAGCAGCCCCCGAGCTGTTTGCCACAGTGCCTGGTTTGCACCATTCTGCTGGATGCTCCTGCTCTTGCCCCAGGACCACAACTCCTTAGGAGCCTGTACAGAGCACAGCTACTGCCCTAACACCGGGGAAAGGAAAAGAAAACAAAATCTTACAGCTTATCATGAACTAAGTATAGCACTGCTGCAGCAATCCCAGCTGGAGCAGCAAGTTTTGGAAGACAGTGGAAATACACAAATCTAATAGGAAAATAACACATCCTTCTTGCTCAGCAGCAGTGATCAAATAATGCTAATAAACCCTCCTCTTCTAGTTTCCACTTCTCTTTGGGGATACGGAAGCAGCTGAGAGTACAGTACACACCTGCCCCCTCCACCCATCCCTGAGACTGTTGGATCCTTAAAAACCCCTCTCTCTGCTAGAGCTGATAAAGCAGATGCCTTTTCTTCTGCCTTCCCAGGGCAGCAGCAGTCGCGCTCAGACCCCTGAGAGGAAGGGGTCAGGTTGCTCCCCAATACAGGCAAGAGCAGAGCAGGTAATAACCCAGAGCTAGAAGTGACCTGCCTACTGAAAGTACATTTTATACCTCTTCAGCCTTTTCCAGTCATTTGCCACATACCCATAGAGGCGGGAGCACCCTCAGGTGCCCGTTTGCTGCAGAACACATCCAGAAATCCCAGCTGTACCGGGCTCTCGCTGTGGGTGCGGGGAGATGCGGCAGCTGCTCTGGTCTAACAGCCCACCCTGATGCTGGGCCACCTCGCTGCATCCATTTCTGCTGTTCCACCCTGGAAAGGGAAAAATATAAAATAAAACCAGCCAGTGTTTTTCTGCTGGGTCAGTGAGATGAAGCAGCTCACGGAGAGGAACCTTGTCTCTCCTTTCGGGAGCTGTTAGCTGTTCCTGTACCCAGGAACACGTGCTGGACGCTGTCCTTGCCTGCGTGGGTCGGTGCCGTGTAAGCAGTGTGCCTGGAGCTGGCTGCTCTGGTGGCCTCTCACGGGCTGTTTCACAGTGGCCAGGGCTGCAGCCAGCTGTGACTGCTAAGCAGAGTACGTGAGAGATTTCAGATACTTGATTTTTACACAACTTACAGTTTTTCCCCTCAAAATTCCCATTTGGATTGGAATTATTTATACACAGCCTCAGTTCAGAAATGACCTCTCTGTTTGCAGATATCTGGGGTTTCCCAGTTCTACAAAGTGGTATGTGTTTAAAGCTTTTTATTTACGACAGATTTGGTTATTTTTGAATCTTTGTGACATTGGTCTATTTAAAACAAGCTCTTTGGGAGACAAAACAGCTGTGTGGTCAGAAGTCAGGAATATGTGTGTCTCCATGAGATAGAAGCAGCCTTGACCGAAATAGATTTTTATCACATTAAAAAATATTTACTGCCTGAAAGCATGTTTAATATAAAGCAGCAAAAATTCTCTCTTTCCTAGTACTCTTACCAAGTCTATTTGCATATCACTGGAGCATTTCATGAATTCACTTTTCTGTTTTGTTTCAATCCAGGCATCATGCACATCTCCAGTTCCCAGGGTGCCCTTCCCCATTCTCGCTGCTTCTGGAACATTTCTGTAGCAGTACTGGTTTGGGAGGGTGGTTCCAGGTGGAAGCCATGGGCAGATACAACCCTCAGCCAGGTCCTCTGTCCTATTCTCGGGGAAATTGTGAGTTTTATTCCTCACTTTGCCATAGACCTGCTGGACACCTCTAGACAGAACCTGTCACTAGCTGAAAACCAGGAAGGGGGAACAGCACAAACTAAGGCTTGTAGAAGAGAAAAAAGGTATTTATGTAAAACTTCCAAGAACAACAGGGTCCCATCTTTGCTGGGACATCAGTAATGCAAACCCATAAATTACTGAGCCATTGTTTGTATTCATTATAGCAGAACTGCAACACTAGGAGTCTTATTTCATTTTCAGTTTCCCCCCTCTCTCCCTCACTCGTGCCAGAGACCATATTTCTTATAAACAAGATTCTTATTTCAGTATTCATTAGATTGTTTGTCAAGAAGAGCAGCTGGTGTTGATGAATTGATTAAGATGCACTGAGGACGGTTCAGCCTAAAGAAGAAAGGACACAACAACAGATTTCAAATACGTAAAAGGCTGCTGCAAACAATAAAGAAACAGCTTTTTCTTCCCCGCCATCCCCCCTTCAGGGTCGATGAAATAGTAAGTTTCTAATTGCAACAAAGAAGATTCCGATTAGACAGGAAAGTGCTTTAACATTACGACTATCACAGCACTGGAATAGATGGTTCAGGAAAGCCGGAGACGGGACTGGCAGCCGTCTGTCAGAAGCAGGCACGTGTCGCCTGCCTGACCGCTGAGTTCGGTTCGAGACCTACAGCCGCAGACATTTCCCCCTGCTTTCCTAATTTTTTGATGACTCCGTTATTTTCCAACGGAACCTTCAAAAGCAAAAGTATTCACTTTGATGAATTCCTGCTTATTTAAATGTCCTCTTAAACAAAGTGGAACAAAATGGCTGAAAAACTGGAGACAGAACTTTCTGAATTCCTTTATCTACACATGCAAGATGTGATCCAGCTGCAAATGACACAGAAAGCCACGTCACGAGCTGACGTTCAAACTAACAGCACATTATGGACGCAGATTTCTTATTATTTCTTACTTCTTGTTCAATTCAGAGGCGTAACTTACCCGCAACGAGAAAAGCATCGCATGGAAGCACCGAGTTGATTTATCCACCCAGCCAGGCAAACAGTAATAAGCCAGGAAATTAATAAATAAATGGGTCAACAAGTACTTTGCATCTGAATGCTCTAGGTAAGCAATTATATACCTAACCCCCAAACTCAGAGGCATACCCACTGTCCAGACAACTGCCACATACACCCCTATTCCACTGGCATTTGGGATGGATACCGAATGGGAAATTCCACTGCTATAACAACACACAGTGCAAAGTGGTAATTCATTCTCTGTGAAAACTATACTGAATGATATCCTTTCAAATCAGGTGCAGGAACTGAACTATTTAATAGAATAAAATAATAGAATATTTAATTCAGCACACACAGCAAGATTTACTGATTTGAGCATGCGATGGTAAACAATGCAATTGCAACAAACTGCACACACTCCTACTGCTTTGCCTTGGGAATTGGCTTCTGGCTTCAAATGACTTACTGCCAGAGAGCAGTTTGTTCCTATTCACCTCATCAGCACCTGACTTTGCCGCAGTATTCAAGCAAACTGAAGATAGATGGGATGTAGCAATAGAAAGTGAAAGAACTGAGAAACTTTCAAATAACAATTTAAAAAGTAAACTAAGCATCAGTAATTGCAATTCTTCTCTTATTTTCCCGAGGCGGGAATTTCTTACCTTACAAATTATTCACGTACGAAAAATTAAGGGATATATGTCAGAAGCTACTGTAGTTCCCAATTTAAGTATTACAGATTCATGGTTATTGCTTCATAAAAACCATCTTTTTCCACTTACAAAGTGTAAAGCCACAACGCAGTTCAGGCGTAACAGCTAGCAGACATTGCACTCCTAGTACCTTTTGTCACTGCAGACGCTGCGGCACCGCAGCTCTGAGTGAGACAGGGGCTGTGAAGACCCAGCACGGCTTTGGAGAACCAACAGCCGCGTTCAGATGACTTACACCCTGCCTGCCCCTGCATTTATGAAAGGTGACCCTACACCTTCAGATGTTCCTGACAAATGAAGACATTTGAAGCAGGGACAAAGGTAGAAATTAAACTAAAGGGAGCCTGCAGAATTAATGTTTTTGATCCAGGCTGAGACAACATGCAAGAAGAGCAAACGGTGCCTTAGGTTTGTTGTGTGTGCACTTCAATATAATGGAACGGGAAACATGATCTTTAAAAATCCATCTATTAATATCTGTCAGAAAAAAACCTTTCATTCACCAACATTCCTTTTCAGAAGCGCTGCCCTAGTTCTGCTTGCACTGAAATAATTGGAAATTTCCCCTCAGCATTGCCGTAAGCAGGGGCCTTATGTTCCCTTTTAGAGGGAAGGGAGAACACCCAGTCTGAGCTGTCACCAGTCCAGGGAGGAAGTCTTGAAACGTTCAAGAATTTATAATTCAGAAAGCTCAAAATGCAGCTCTCTCAAGGTAAAAATCAGGGTTCTTGGCATCTAGAACACGTCAGAAAATCTCTGTGGAAACAAGAAAACAGTCTATTGAAAGTACTTGACCTCTATTGAGACTTCTTGACACCAAAATCTTGACTTGGTAATCTGAAGAATGAATCTAGGAGCTGAACATTTTCATATCACATGTATTAAGAAAATCGGTGTCTTTTTCGGTCCTTCAAACCAGCCTTTATGGTACCAATTTTCAGTTAGTCAGATAAGTAAGAAAGCCTCTGCACTGCAGAGCTAACTCCTGGGTCAGCTTTCCTTAAAGACAAATTGTGCTAATTGAGGCATCATTGTTCTCTACAGAATTATTAATAAATTTCTCTTAAATTATTATTCTGTTACAGCTGCCCTGCGCTGACATCAGGGAACCAGGGATGTTACTTAGATTTCCATTAAATCATTTCCCTACAAGGTAGGGAACACTGACTTTATGAATAGCTGAGATCACGAGCTCCTACAGAATTACAAAACCCAGATTGTTACAGCATGAGGATAACTAAACTTCAGAAGGGAAGATTCGGGCCGTAACGGTGTAATGCACCTACCTGGAATGCCGTCTCCTCCTCGCCAGAGAGGTGGGCATCACCACCACGCAAGCGTAACATCTATATACTGCAACCCCCCTCCGTGATTCCTACATCTCAGGGTGACCACACTCCAGAGAGGAGCATCTGTGCTAATGAAATTTCAAGACACACAAACTTTCTGTGTTGTGACATTAGTACAAACAGTCTGTCTCAAAACCATGAAATTGCCTCAGTGTTGTGCTCTCAGAATTCAAATGATGACAGAAATGCTGGCGTGCACTCGGGCTCCAGGTGAAGCGAATCCAAGACTGGTTTTACACTTGTAAAAGATGGTGCCTCCTGTTTTCAATCCATTATGTATGCTTTTCAACAGCAAGTTTCAACATATTAAGAGAAATTGATTTTGATAACGTTACTGAAAGAAGAAAGCTATTACTTTTAAACATATTATAGCAAATAAATAGTGTACATGTAAAAACAGTAATTCACCATAAAGTTCTAGCAACACTGAAAAGGAACCATCCGGGTTCCCTCTCTTGGACTATGACACGACCCCACATTCTAAAGGAATTAAAACATCATTATGTATAGATGGATGCATGTTATTTCATGTGTAAGTCTAAATGGTTTCAAATATCTGAAGTACAGTAACACAAGGAACGCTTCTTCGCATTATCAAATCCAATCACTCTGTAAGAACAGATCTCTCCGATGTGAGACTGCATTACCATACAGGAGCCTGCTCCCATGCCTCCAGAGTCTTCCAAACAGCTGGGGTGCAGCTGTGTCACTAGACTCAGCTTCTCTTCCACAAGTGTATGGGTAAGGAGAAGATGAAGCACGTAAAATGCACACGTGAGGAATCAGTTCGGCTAAATCACAGGCACAGCGGTAAATGGTGGCCAAGGATAGCTTCACTGTTTCTGAGGGTCTACTCTGTGTTCACAAACGGTACGTAGCTGCACAATGTATTACCGCCCACTGCTTCTTACATATTGTCTGGCATGAAAATGTGCCAAACTAAATATTAAAAACTCTGTTTCAGTCTGTCACCTCCCCAACTTCATCATCTGTAAACCTTCTGTACCAAGCATTTAAAGTTACTGGTATATAACATTCAGCCAAGGTAATATCAAAATATATTTTATTCTGGACCTCTTTCAGATCTGATTCAAATTACAGTTGTCAAAGCAATACAATGCAAAGGGAAACTGCAACAGAAAATGTGCCTAGAAGGGATATAAGGGCCTTGGGGACAAATCATTGTGATGTAGAACCAAAATACATCATAAGTGTAATTAACATGGTCCAGGACAGTATAGAACATCTATATCAGTCTTCTTTAGACAATAATCATGAAAACTGAACAATAAAAGTCCTTTAAACAAGTACAAAAAACTGTCATGGGCTGGTTTACACTTTTACAACAGTTGTAATTTAACTGGATAACTGAAGAAATGATGCAGACATTTTAATCCAGTGCTATAGGTAGGCTCACAGAATTAGACCCAAAGGATTTGTAACTCCAAATGAAACCATTACAACTACAATGTCAATGTCAGGAGAGAGAGAAAATTACTTCTGTATTCTAGAATTACTGTTCTGCACACTGCAGTCTGTTGAGGACAAGATTGCAAAGTACACTGGACTAGCAACAACATGCAGACTGTTTTCTTGTATTTACCCACAAATGTCAAAAAACATTATGAAGTAAAAATGAATGATTATTTAAAAAAGAAAAGAAAACAAAAACATGCCTCAAGTTATTGTCAAGCTTCAAACTTAAAGGCAGAGAAAGCGAATTATGTACTCAAAACTACTGATCTGAAGCACTATTAACACTAAATCTGCAATCCGCAAGAAACGGCAGATTTTCCTGGTTCGTCTGCCTTCCATCAGACTGACAGTGAAGACAGTCACACTTTCACAGAATGTGGTATTTCAGAGCTTTCTCTAGAGGGAGAAGTGAAGACTGCTCCACGGCTCTCTCCCTACGGAAAATGTCAGGGATCTTGATGGAGATTTACTGCTGTCTCCCGAAGCCATATTTGCTTCTAACATGCCACAATGTTGCTTCTGCTTTCTTCAGACTTCTGGAGAGTGTGAAACTGATCCCACTGGGGAACGGCTCTACAGGACTTTGTGAAGGGAGAAGCTATCACGCTCGTCAATGCAAAAGGAACACTGGGCTAGATCTGGCAGGCCCTGCTCTGGCAACCCCCCCCTGAAGCCAAGGGGACGCCTGGCTCGAGTGAGACGTGGCTCGTTTTACCTACACGGCATGCTGCACGGCGTTACGCAGACCCAACGCCTCCAACACTTGTTCTGGCAAGGTTTTCTCATGAAAGACAATGGGGTTTCTGGGTAAGTAAAGATTGGAAAAATCGGGTCCCAAGGCTCCTCTTCGCTAAACAGACAAAAACATACAACCTTTTATTTACAAGCTGAAAAACCCAGTTTGCGATTTTAATGAAATTCCTTCATTCAGCAGAACTAAATGCATCAGCTGCTACGATCGCTCCGTAGGCAAACTGGCACTACCGCCCTATGCCACCTATTGTTCTTCCTAAACACAAAGAACATTTCAAAGGTACAATGTCCCATTAAATACCCTAGCATGAGGTAAGCAGTGTAAGGAAAAAGGAGTGCTTTTTAAAATGAAAATTAAAATTGGTAGAAATCTTTGGCCTTTCTCTCAAGATGCATTAAAGTGTCATGAAATCAAGAAACATGCTTCAAAATGCCATGTCATTCTGACTCTGGTAACTATTACCTCCCCTCCACCCAACCCAGAAAAAGAGGCACTTTTAGTGTTTCATATAAGATTTCCAATCATCTAGTAGACACGCTAAATAACCCTGCACAATTGTAGTCCCAGAATAAACTGAGTTTATCAACATTACAAAGAGTCTAAAAAAGCTTTTATGAGGACCTAGGTATTCTCTTAACTACACTAAAAAGTCCACTGGTTGGGAATCTTTATATCAATTTAAAAATGCAGAAAAAGGTAAAGTAAAAATAGAAAAAGAGGAACTCTACAGAAACCTGGACCTAATTATGCAGAAATGAGAAACGGGATTCTGAGATGGATGCATAGAAAGACAGCGAACTCAAGAGCAGATCATTTCTTATTCCATCATTAATTCTGAGCCCAGTTTTTCCCCTTCCTTTTATCCTCTATTTGGATATTTGCCCATTAAACATGTTGAACTGGAAAAAATAGGAACTGTAATGTATGCAAAGGCTTATGCACATGTTTGCCTTTACACTCGGAAAACAGGCGCAACAGAATTACTCAGTATGTAAGACTAAGCATGTGCATACGTTTATACAAAATTAGGGTCTTACTGACATTTGGCATACTCAATTTAAAGGAACAATTTGGATAGTCTACCTCACTATTGAATACGAGGTCTTTGTGCTATAAAAGATAATAATGTCATGGTTCTCTTTTTTTTCTTTTTTTCTTTTTGCTTCACATAATCACAGAACCTAGCACACCTTGCATGCATGCATTTAACAGTGTATAAAACAAGAGGCGAGAAGAGGTGTGAGCAGGAGCAGCACTGTGGCATGCTAGTAAAGGACAACAATAAAATACCTATTGGCCAGATCCTTTGCTAGTGGAATCTGGCATCATTCCACTACAGTGGGGCACTGCTGATTAACACCAGGTTGGGGGTCTCAGCCTGCATGTCCAGAGTACTCAAGTCTAACAGATGTGACGTTCCTGCTGGACTGTGCTTCAAGCGCCTGAAAACCCTGGACCTGTGATACTGAAGCTCTGTTTCATCTATTTCTGAATATGTGATACTATGCTTAAGCAACTAGAATTACAACCAAAACAGCTGATGATTGAGAAAGAGGAAAATGGCAATACCCTAAAACATGGCTGTGTGATTTTGCAGCTATGTCACAGAACTCCACCACAATTGTTTAGATTGGCTGAAAGAATCATCCAATAACTTTCATGAAAATGAATAAACTGTTCATATTAAAATACAAAAGTACTATCAAGAATCACTTCTGACTTTCAGATTTAAATTCAGTGCAATTGACAAATGCATTGCTAAACGAAAAATGCAGCTTAAACATACTCAAAACATTTGTGTCTATTCCTGGGAGCACAGTTTAAAATTATTGCACAGAATTTTTTTTTATTTTTATTTTTTTTTTTTCATTAAATGACAGAGGTCAGCCACAGTCATGGACCTCCAGCAATAAAAGCAGTATTTCAAGTGCCAGACACTCAATATATTAGGTTTCCTACATACTGTAACTCACAGGGTAATTGCTCTAAACATTTGTAGTATGTTCCAAAACCCTAAAAATAGCTGGCACCGAACCACCGTGGATGACTGTCTTTATGGATATGAATTTTTGTTGGTTTTAAATGCTGTGTACGATAGTATTATAACCCTGGGGTATATATAAAGAATGTATTGTTGACTTCTCTTTACCACTGGCAAATTGCTACCCTACCTTAGCCAAACTCAGACTTGCTTCAAGTCGTGTTTATTCCATGGAAATAGCAGAAATCAATGCCTAAAGACCAATGGTTAAAATGTCAAAGCTGCATTATCTCAGATCAATTTATACCTAACTTGGAGGGGGGAAAAAAAAGAAAAGAAAAAAAATGTTAGAGACCAGCAATCATAAGCCACAAAATTGTTTGTGATTTAAATAGTGTTATAAAACTGGTAACTTTGCAAAGCTCTGTAATATAAACTATTCCTTAAGTAAAATGCCTGTGACATAAATTTGACAACCTCTCTTTTTATAAATTTACACTCTGGGAATCTTATGCAAGACATGATGCAACCTTTTCAACTACACATACGCGTAAACACAACCTCATGCTATCATTTACAAATAAAATCACTATCAGTATACTTTTAATCACATGAGCAGAAAAAGGTTTGCCATATACATCTGTCATTGTAAGAAAAATACTTGATATTGTAAACAGAGTAAAAGACACTATTTAGTAGTGATTATTAAAAAAATAGCAGCTTACATCTACCCTATATTTGGAAAAAAATGTAGTCACAAGATACAATAAACTGCAGGACTGGAGCAGCAGGGGAATTAGTGCAAGTATTCATCTTTTAAATAAGCTGAATCACTGCTATTAAAATAAACTTGAAGCAAGTCCTCTGTTTAAGTTTTTTTTAAAATCTAAGGTAGTAAACATTTTGCCTCTTAATGGCAGTGTTATCAAATATATGCCAAAGATTTTATTTTAATAAAGAAAAATTACATGAGATACTTTTAATACTGGAGTTTGGTTACAATTATACATCTAAGCTCCTACAAATAATGATGGGCAACTCTCAAAGAAGCTGTGGCATGAACCCTTGTCCAGAAAGATCTTAACCTCTTAAAAACAATCCCCCGGCTATACTTTGCTCCTTTTCACAATAGTGCACCATTTAACCATATTTTAGCTATGGTCTTAAAGCAACAGAAGATGCATTTTTTCCTCTTTTTTTGTCCTTTTTTTTTTTCTTTCTTTTTTTTTGCATCCCTGTATTTTTCTTTTCTGTATTTTTGTGCCCTTCTATTCTTAAGTTTGGCAGAATTATGTCCCAAATAAGAAACTACTGCATTTCAGCCATGTCACCAGAAAATAAAACATAGCATTATACCCATTACTGTCATACTTCGTAGATGAGCAGGACATGAAATATCGCGCCTCAAAGAAGGGTTGTGGTTTTTTTTTTCTTCTCTCTCCATAATCCCTTTTCCACCCTCCCTCTGTTCACAAAATTGTGCTCTGGGAGCCACAAAATGTACCAAACATTATCAGGTTCAATCTACCTCTTCAAAGAATGCATTAAAATATGTTTCAAAGAAACATTTTTTTCCAAGGTGAAAAAAATACAAACAAGAAACTAATTCACTCCCTTACTTCATGCATCCGTAAACTTAACCAAAACAAAACAGAAAATCCAATGTTTAAAAGCAAAGAAAAAACTACTGCTGCAGATTTCTGTAAGTCCATTTTCTCTGTACACACAAACTGCTCAACTACTGAGAAGGAAAACAAAAATACCCCACAATCCATTGTCATAACGGATTTAAAGGGGGGAAGGGGTAATGAAGGCTGCCATTAGTATCTTCTGAATTTGGTATGTATATGGGTCTGCTCTTGTACATGGTATATTTCTCTCTCTCTCGCTCTCTCTTCTGTTTTTCATATCCAAAACCTTTAAATGTTATTTTGGGGCACAGCAGATTCCAGCACTTGGTGAACAGGATTCACAAGCTGTGACAAAACTCTGTCATCCTCTTCAGGGTGTAATTTTTTTTTTCTCTTTTTTTTTTTTTTTTTTTATATACAGTATATGTATATATTTCTTTTACGTTTGGCTGTAGTGGACTGGCCATGGTTCAATTGGGACTATAGCAGTACATGGGTCAGGGACAGTCATTTTGGCTATGTACACATTCATAGTCGGTCCATGGCTTCCAACTAGTAGCGCTATTTCCGTAGGTCTAATACACAAACCTGCAAGAAAAAGAAATACATATATAGAAATTGCACAGTGCACATTTATACGATTCTGTGTGAAGTATCTGAGCAAAACCTATGAAACAGATCGTGTAAACTCAATCTTATATCTATTAACAATAGATTGGGGAGGGAAAAAAATCACCAGGCGAGCACTTTGTTTATAAGCACCCAGCCAGACCCAAGTGCTAAGGGTACTGCTGCCTAATGAATTACTATCAGAGCATTAACAATGTCGTATGTAAGCTGTGTGTCTGTTATTTAATAATACGAGGCCAAGAAGTTACTTGAATCTAGGTTATAAAAATATTGTTAAATGAAATTTAAAACGTGTGGGCAAGTATTAGAATTGATCAGAGTAATTCTAAAAAAAGTTAACAGTCTAAAAAAACAGTTACAAGTTCCAGTTTCAGTCTTCTCAAAATCTTCACTAAGTAGTGCTTCTAGTTCTGTCAGATATAGAAATATCTACTAGTAAAATATAATCATACAGAAGCTATGCTTTTAGCCATCAAACAGTTCAAAATTGACTATATTTGCTTAGTTAATACCAGCTCTAAGTACATTTAAAACAGAGGGGATGAGAAGGGCTTTTGTTAGCAAACAATATAAAACAAAATCAATCCAATGCTTTTAAAAGAGCAGAAACTAAATGAAAACAAATCTGTTGCAAGTACAATCAGCCTCTTGAGCCAAATTAACTGGAAGACTGGAAAGGTTACACAGCAGGTACATAAAAGGGGTCATCTAGGGGAAGATGATAATTACTTTCTAGTCAGGATATGCCTTGAGCTTTTGTTCCTTTTATAATATTGTCTATACTTGTAAGGATAAAATGATATGAAAGACCAATCAAGATTAATTCTCTAGACTTTAGTCTACTTAAAATTCAGAACTTCTTGTTTTCTATTCTGAACTTTAACAAAGCAATCCTGCTTACCAGCATGGAGCATGCAGGACGGGAGAACAGGAGAACACTTTGGCATCTGTGTTAAGATACTACCTGAGACTCTGGACTACACAAAGCTACCAGGATTGCTTTTTGCTGACATTTGTTACGGCACTTCAAAATACAATTCTTTTATCACTCTTACTTTAGTCTAAATTTGCTTTTTCTTAGGCTCTCTTCTCCTTTCTTTTAAAACCATGGAAAAAGAGGAGCAAGCAAAAAAACCCCAAGTATTGTACTTGTTATGAAGAACTGCATGTGAGTATCTTACTGCAGTACTTTGCAGGACTATGTCAGGATTGCTAAGAGGTGATGCTACAATACACCACTATGAGATGACAGGGGGTGCATTCATGATTAGTTAAACATCTGATTTTATTCTCTGCTTCTTCTAAGCAAAGCAAGCAGACTAGTATTTACATATAGCTCCTGTCATTTTTAGGAACTTTTCAATTACAAGCATTCAGATATTTGTACTTTGTTTTGCTGTACTGTACTTTCTGCTGAATGCAATGCAGAAGGTATTCCATTACTACCACACTTTATAATAATATCACCTACCACCTCCACTGAACATTTTCATTCAAAAAGGGCAAAGAGGCAAAAATGATCTTGTTTCCAGACTACAATGAAAAGACCAGCCACACTGAACTTTCATAGTAAGTCCCAGTAGGGACAGAAAATCTCAATTAGAGGCATCTTCACCTTCTAAGATTTTTGCAGGGTTTAGAACAGAAATGCATTAAGCTAGAATAAAGACTACAGGTGACAAAAATCTACAGGTGAGCTGGCTGTAATTCAAACTTCAGGTACAGAAGGAAATTTTGTCTTCACTGTTAGTCAAAAGATCTCCAGAAGATGCTTCTTGTTAGAAAGTCAACCAAGTCAAGCAGCACTTACTGAACCATCTGAAGCACTTGCTCCAACTTTGTCTCCTGCTGCATTCCAGCAAACCTCAAAAATCCCTCCTGTTCCCCGATAACTGTGAACTAGGGCACCTGTCTAAAAAGGGACAAAACATGTAATTAACATAACAAAATCCAAGCGAACAAGTAAAATTTGTGCTTTGTGTGAAACTTCCCTACTGCCTTTAAAAGCTGAAATTCTCAGAGGAAATGGTCCAGATGAGACTCGTGAACAATCTCAGCACTATGTTAAAGGACATGACAAACACAATCACTGCATCTTGCTCTCTTGTGTTTGACAGGCAAAACTGGGGATGGTCACAACTACTTCCAATTACTAAAATGCGCCTTTCAAAAATTACTATCCAATTCCCAGTAGCCAGAGTTCACATCTTGCCTAACAACAAGGTCCTTTCATTTGCAAGCCACACTTTATTTGCCAGAAATACAAAACAAGTAATAGTGTCCTTTCTTAGAAAGTTATGTAGAAACATTTTGTCATCATTGTCTTCTCTCACTGTACATTCTCTTGTTTTTCAGTGAAATTCAATGAAATAGATATCAGACTTGTATGTCTACATCCAGTCATCATTTTTCACAGCAAACCTGTTTTACCAGGAGTTTAAAGTTCAGAGTTAACAAAGAGCATTCTGAATGCAACATGGTATTGGAGACACTTTGTTGAATGTGTTTCATTGTTGTTGGGTTTTTTTAGTTAGTTTTTTTTTGTTTGGTTGGGGTTTGATTTTTTTTTAATTTTTTTTTTGGGGGGGGGAGGGGGGGGGGCTAACTAAAAAGAATGCAAAGACAAGTATTACTTAACCATAGCAAAGAACTCAAAGAGAGAAATTAAATGTACATCCATTAACAGAAGTAACTTTGGAACAATAAGACAGCAAATCAGCATGTTAGGAATGGCAAAGCTCTTTGTGGCCAAAACATGATGGAACAGCAAAGGTTGGAAGGGTGCTGATGAAAAAGACCGAAACACAAACATCTAAACAGACAGAAGAGCTATACCTGTGTATTCCAAATGTGTACACATTTATCAAAGGAGCCACTGGCCAGGTACCTGCCATCAGGACTGAAAGCTACACTGTACACAGGTTCTTGATGTTTTGTCAGAGTATGAATACAAATTCCTCTGTCTACATCCCATAACCTAACAGTAGAATCAAAGGATGCACTGTCAAAGAAAAAACACAGATTAATTACATCTCAATTTGATCTATTTTTGTTACTAACATAAACACAATATGATAAAGTATCCTACATACTTCAAAACATTCTGTGAACCTTCATATATAAAGAGTGAAGTAAAAATAATGCTTAACAGGCGTTTAAAAACAGGATTAAATAGTACCTTGCTAACATAAGATTGGCATTTGGATTATTTGTTCCTGGTCCTGTAGGACTCCATTTGATAGTATAAATTTCTTTGTTGTGTGCTTGTAAATCATGGACACAACTGTCTTGTTTCATACTCCAGATCTATGATAAAAACCGAAGAAAACAAAGACATTTAGCACAATGTTGTACTAAAATACACTTTATTTCTTTCTTCTTTATCATTTGCAGCCTGGCTGCTACCTTTTAGGTCACTCAGAACATTTGCTATGACTGCTGGGTTTCTAGAGCAATTACGACAAATATTATTCCAGTACCTTCCATTCTCTGAATTCCAGTACCTAATGGGGTTAATGAGTAATAAAGGTACTGTCTATAGAAACCAATCTGCACGTGTTAACTACAAGCCCCTTGAAAAGTGCAGGGATGAGAACAGATGCTAAAATGAGAAGAGCAATACGTATATGTTCATGTCTGAGTTGACAAAATATCACAGTCCTATTTTTAAATGAACTTCTTGCTACACAGACTGAGCGAAATAAAGCGATAGTAGAGAAATTTTCTGTTTTCATACAAAGCCATAGATGTGTGCTGCAAAAACCATTATGGTTTCCTGGCTTATTAGGATTTGCATTGCCACACTTTTGTTCAGTACGTCATGCTGTTCCTTAGGACTCCAACTCCTGCATGATAACCTTCAACAAACAGATTAACTTTATTCTATTAAGAGTTTACATTGCCACTACAGAAGGGATTTTGGAAGGCTTTTATACCTTTTCCTAAATGTGAACTTGATATGGTAGCTAATCATCTGAATGCCTTTTTTTTGAGGTTATCTGTTTCAGTAGTGCTTTTAGAAAAACTGAACAAGAGCATGTTTGTTTAAGCCCAACCGTATTTAAGATGCAATTGAGGTGTATGTTTAAATGAATGATGCTTTTCAGAACTGCTGCCTCACTGAAGGGAAAATCAATTTTCAATGTGCAAAGGGAATTTAAATTGTATTTCCACTTTAAATTGATCGGATCAAAATATAGCTTCTCTTCCTAAAACTAGTATAGATGAAAGGAGTCCATATTAGCTGCCCTAGAGAACATCAAGTTGGCATCATAAGAGAACAATAAATAAACAAATAAATAAATGAATAAATAAATCACTAGGCATCCTCTATATGCATCAAAACCTGACATTCATTCCTGAATGAATGCCACTGCCACTGAAAAGTAAGTGATCCACAAGCAATTAGTGACACGTAGACTTATCTACAAGCAAATGGTCTTCCAGTTAATCCTGAACAAAATGAGAAAATACTTCCCAGGCTGGGCTGAATTCAAAACAGCAACCAAGAAGTTAATTGCCTGAAATGCCTGAGCCCACAAACCGTGACATGTTCCCAGTTGTCACCTCCCTGCTCCCTGAGAGACGGCAGCAGCAGCTTGAGCTCTAGACTGGAATTCATCTTACCTGAGTTTCAGCTAAGTATTAAATATCTAGTTTAAGCTGGCTATTTTGACTCCATCCATTGCCAATGGAGAAGAGCTGATGCTCTCAGGGGTTTACTCATCACACTTAGATGCTTAACTTAGGAAAGGATGAATTGCTCCTCAGTGGTGCTAGACACTGTTGACTAAAGATGTCTAGACATCTAGCTTTAGATCAGAGGCTTAATGCTTAAATATTTATATTTAGATAAGGTGATTTCCATTGCGAGCCCCTGACTGCGTGCCAGCAGAGGAAGGGGTATCCGGCTGGTCATTCAGCCATTCCCTGTCTCTGATTAAACAATGGTGAGCTAGATGGAAACTGTCCCAAAGGCTACTAGCAGGACAGCACTGTCAACATAAAAACCCCATATCCTGAAACTCTACCAAACATAGTGCTGAAACACCCACAAAATATAAAGCAGTGTGGGAGTAATGGAAAAGGATCTGTACCATGGAAACAGCACAGGCCTATCAGGCATGAACAACCTCATTTCTTCTAGCGCATCTAACCTGATGGTACTTTTGCATGGATCTCTAGTGTGCCTTGAAGTCATACATGTAAATTACAGTATCCTCTGCATTCACAATTTTGCCCCAGTTCTGCAAGAAAGCATGTTGCTATGAATTACGTGGAGGAAAATATTTGTAGGTGCAATTGAAAACTACAGAACGACTCCTGATGAACTGGAAAAACCAAGGAGTACACACACTCTCTTAAGAAACAATATGCAAAGGTTTGAACTAGAAAGAAGGGGATTACAGAAGAATAAAACCAGGAAAGGAGCTAGTCACCCATTCTTGTATGTTACACAACATGCATTCCAACTCTTCCTTTTAACCAAAAGCAACCATCAAGTGTGACAGCTTAATGATTAATGACCTGATTCTGTAAACAGCTAAAAGCACCTAATAAATCATGCTCCAAGTCTCAGGGTGGCAGCCTGTAACAAGTTCCCTGGAACAAAGCTTGGCTCTGATTAACAAGGATTTGCTAGGATTGCCTAATCTTGTTATATTAAAAAAGAACTAATATTAGCCGACACGGCAAGTACAGTCATACTGCTGGATTGCTCGAGCTAACAGTGTGCATTCCACAGTCCTACAGAGACAAGAGCCAGTACCAGAACTCCCGTTACCTTTAGAGTCATATCATCAGAGCAGGATGCCAGAAGATTACCAGTTGGATCCCATTTGATTGCGTTTACTTCATTCTAAAATTGAACAGTGAGAATAAGTTGGAGTCTTCACTTCCACTACAAATGACAGCTTACGAAAGATAAAGGTGGACAGCAGTGGTGAGTATTTGTATAATTGTCAGTATTTTAACATTAAATTTTCATTCCTAGCTTTGCCTTCAGTAACAACTCTCTGCTACCTGTTCATCATGTTTCCCCATGCATGCTCTTACACAACATAGGCTGTGCACAGCAAAGTCTTAAAGTTACCATGTTTCTTCTTCTAAAGCTCACTTCTGCTATGCCATCCTGGCACTGGTAAAAGAAGCTGCACATGGGAGTGAGAATTGTTGTAACGATGACAGAGACTGCAGTTACCATATGACCTTAACTACAACTACCTGCATATGTCTGCCTATTGCCTGTTGCCAAAGACTAACCATTACATGAGTGCTGTATACTGGCAAGTGTACTGGGCTCCCAATTTCTCATTAATAAAAATATTGCAGAGCAACCCCCACTTCTCCAGTACTTACTGTGTGACCCTGGAAGGTTTTGATGGGCCTATCTTGTCCTAGTTTACAGACATGAATACACATGTCTGTACTGCAAGAGGCAAACGTGTTGTTACTCTGCCAATCAACATCTAATGCTGGTGCTAAAAGAAAAAGAAAAATATTTTAAACTATGGTATGTATTCTGCAGGAGTTTGATTTGAATATTTAGCATGCACCACCTTAGAACAAGTGCCAACAGGAAGCAACCATTAATTTTATAGCAGTTCTGAAGATAACCAAACACTGTGAACAATGAGAAATGCAGCCAAAACCAGTCTTATACAAAGAAATGAAATGAAATTTAAGAGAAGTCATTAAAACATGGAACATATCTGAAATGAAACAGTTATACAGAAGACAGTATAGCAGGACAACAAGCTGTAGTTAAGTCATCTGTAAATAAATCTCAAGAGTCAGCACAAGGAACAGGTTCCCACAACTTAACACATCGTCATGCATGAGCTCATCTCCACTAACAGTCCATGCTTGTGCTGATAGATGGCAGTCAGTGAAAGGTAATGATTTATTTCCTTTCTTAATTCCAGCATTATAAGGTGTGTTAACTTGAAGCTTAATCATGGGCGACATATTCCATTTGATCAAGCCAAGATATTTATGGCAGATAGCACACAGAATTGCTTGGAGTAAATCAAGAATTGATGTTTCTGATTGTTGTCATGCCACTGAAAATGTAGTGCGAGCAGAATAAAAAGTGGAAACGAGACACATTTCCTAAAGGCCCTTCAATGACATGTTCGTCATCCTCTCTATTCTATTTTCCAGCTGATTCTGGCAGGCTTGCACAGCATGCAGCCCACAAAGAAATTTGTCTGACCTCCTGAGAGGCTGCACTCTCATCCCAGCTGGCCAGTGAACAGCCTTTCAGCTGGTTTGTGGCCAAACAAATTGGGGACAGCACAGCAGGCAGCGCAGAACAATGGGATGCGGAGCTGGCATTACTGTAGCAGGAAGATGACAAATGCAGTCCTTAGCTGATAAACACATATCCTTCGTGGCCCACCCAGTTGATGTGTCTGCCACCGTACTACAGAAAGTCGGTAATATTTGGATTCTCTCTTATGACTTTCACAGAACAGCAATAAAATTGTGAGTAATAAAGTTACCGAATCAGAACAATTCTATCTTTGTTTACATTCTCAAAATTCGTAAGACTACAAATATGGGAGTCAGTATCTGAAGACTGACTGTAAGATTTTAAAATGCTGTAAATAAGCACCATAAACTTCAGATTTTTTAATTTATTTTAATAAATAACATTTTTTCTATCTTTTCAGATGACAATCCTGAATGATCAAAATCAAGACTTACCCGAATGAAAAGGAAACTGCTGCTTGGCTTCGCCAGTGTGGGCATCCCAAATAATTGTGGTCTGTATTAAACAGATACATAAACAATAAACAAACTTACACAAATTGCTGACTTCCCCACAACTACCACCATTCACATGTATCAGACTACCCAGCCTACTCCCCGTTGCCCAAACCTGCTCCCAATTATATATTTCTAATGTTTTATCCAGTACTAATGGAAATGTTAGTAGATGTACAGACAAAAGTAGAAAACCTTCATATGCTGCAATATTAGAAAGGTTTTTGGGGTCTGGAGGGAAGAAGGGGGGTTGTGGGCTTTTTGTTTTTTTAAATAAACAAAAGTTAAATAGGTTTATCTCCTTAGTCCTATTTATATTCTTGTAATACACTTCACACACCTATTTTAATTTCAAATACTTGTATATTCATATTTTAATTTCAAATACTCATTTGTCCCTAAGGAGATCTTTATATAAACAATTAGTCTCACTTAAGAATCTGAAAGATTTGATTTAAGGGTGTAATTTTGTTCTGAATTGTTCTCTGCCAATACTTCTGATATCCTTCTGATGAAAGAAATCTTACATGACAAAATTAGTATTTTTATAATCACTGTATTATATGCCAATATTCCTGACCTACCTCAAAGATCAATGAAAATTTTGACACTGAATTCAGTGGAAGCGTGAACTGACCACACAAATTATTTATGGAAGAGCAGCACAAGGTTGAGTCAATCTTTCTGCTAATGCAGAATATTTTTCAAAGCACAATCTCACTGCTTTGTCCAAGGAGCTTTATTGATTGAAACAAGGCTTCTGTCTCCTCCAGAATATTTTTCTGCAAATTAAAGCTGTACCTCCACAAAGACTTAAAAACTGGCATAAGGCATCACAGCTGCCAAAAGAAGAAACACATCCTCTTTCCATGCTTGGAGACATTCGCTTTTCCTTCCTTTGTGCCAGCACAAGGATTTATAAAGCTGGGCACTAAAGCAAAGCAGGTTAAGTGTGTGCAGGAAAAAATAAAGGAGAAAATACACTACTTTACAGTGATACTGCCAGTTCTAAGTATTGTAGGCCTGTGGTCTCACTAGGCTTGCCATTTGCCAGTCTCACTAAGAGAAAGCATGTGTTTACTTCTGCACTTTAAATCAGTTACAGAGAAAAAACCAAACTCTTCTCACTCTTTGAATAGTTTATTCTTTGAATTCATCTTAACTACTCTTCATCACGACGTGCCCTTCCTACCATTCATAAAACCCCTCACACTAACAGCAGCTTTGAATTTAAAGACCTGTGAGTCTAAGTTTGTTTAGAGATGTGAAATAAAACACAGTTAAACACTGAGCTCCGTGGCCTTACACTACTGGCACCTCCCCAATCAAATATATTGACTTTTCTTAGGTTCAAGCTCTAACCTTTTTAATCATTCCCAGGCTTGACTGATATCCAAATCAGCCTGAACCTACTCCTCTAGTGTGATTTTTTTCTGAGGCTTTGTATAAAGTGCTTCACTGAATTTTAGATGATTCAGTTTTACAAAGGTTTAATGCTCCTGTGTTCAATGCACTCATTTTTCAACTTACACTAACCTAACTGGGATGAGATCTGGGGACACTGAAACCTAATAAATTAAAATATCTCAATAAACTACTATAAAACACATGGAAACATAGTTAGCATATCAAGTTCTTTGTAAGTACATATTTACATCCCATGTCTTTAGTTTAGTTTACTTACTTTCTATAGCTTTGCTATTATGCTTATCATTAGAGTATAATGGTGAAGGAAAGAATTTTAGTTTTACCAAAGATTATCTCACCTTGTCCACTCCTGCACTTAAAATGAAGTTTCCTTTCTTGTTCCATTTTAACGCAAATATAGGACCTTTATGTTGCCCTAAGGTGCTGGCAAGATTACCTGAAAATTTATATTGATATAAATACATTAAAAAAAATAAAAAACTATGCTGTGAGCCACAATACAGGAAAATATACTGGAAATTAAAAGTAGTTCACTTACCATCTTTAGTCCATATCCTTGCAAAGCCATCGTAAGACCCAGTTGCTAGAAGTGTACCTTCACTCTGCCAGCAAAAAGGTTATTTTATTTATTTATTTTTACTGTATAACTCTAAGCTAAAGAGCAAAAAGCAAACTTCAGGCAGAATACATCTGCGTAAGATTTATAGTATTTATTCCATTGACTGCAACTTATGAAAAAGAAGTCCCTGTAGTACAACACAAGAAATTACAATGCAACGCAAAACCAGAAATATTTCAGGAGCCACAGGAGAGGAGGCTCAGTTACTGTCACTTAAAATTTGACTATGCAAAATTGTAGGTACAGCTTTCTCTGGGTATTTTGAGCCCTGCCGTTTCTACTTACGTTCCAATCCAGCGATGTCACATCTTTGTTGCTGGGTACGTCCTGCCCTCCTTCTCGTATACAGTGTCGAAGTACCAGCTGTGTAGAGCCGCTCGTGCTGTTTTCACTGAGGTTCCATATCCGTGCTGTTGAATCTCCAGATCTACAAAACAGTTGATAAGACTGTTAACTCCTTCTCCCAATTAATTCCATTTTAAAAAGTATTCCTTTCAAAATGGCAAACATTGTGGCATCTTATGTAGAAGACACTGGGGCAGCTATTATTTTAACTTGTTCACATCAGCGTCCAGACGTATGCCAATGGGCATCAATATTACGTGCATATATAGTTAATGCACATACCCTGAGGCCAAAAGGTCACTAACGGGATTCCAGGCACAGATGAATACTTCAGATTCATGGCCACGCAGCACCACTGCCTTGTTGGGAGGGATTTCAACATCTCCATCTACTTCCATCATATCTGTGTGATTATCTGCATTATGGGAAACAACAGTAGAGAGAGGTGGATTTTAATATTTTGGGACAATACATTGTAACTACTGTATGGCTTACGTTCTTCTGCGATAAGCATAGCAACTAATTCACAGTTTACGTGGACCAAAATTTGACGAAGCTGTTATGTTCCTTTATTTTTCCAGTTCCAATTTATGAAGTACTATGAACAGATGGGGAGTTGCAAAAATGTGAGAAAGCTCTTAGCCCTTCTAAAGTTCAGCATCCAAATAGATTTAATTTTGAAACTTCAAAATTGAGGCCAAAAGTTAAATTCCTGCTAAGTTAAAAAATAAATGCTGATTTAAAAGTACTCAGTTTTTCAGGCACAATACTGCATAGGACAATATGTTACTAGTCTATCTTGTGCTTTAAAAATACATTTATGATACATTCCTTTTCAAAAAATCTCTCTTTTCACCAATTGCAGTCAAACAGGTTCTACATCTCAGGCACTTTATTTACAAAATGGCTTTAATTAATACAATAACATTTGGTGATAACAGAGCTTTTTAAACTGCATTGGCAACTACTGTGGAATTGTGGCAATACATAGCTTCCTGCCTGGAAGCGATACTGAATCCATACTGTTCTGTAAAAAATACTGGGGGTAATTCAATTGACAAAACAGTTTTCTTGGCAACTGCCATCAATCATTTTCTATTATTAAAAATAAATTCACACTGAGTGTATATGCAGAATATAAAAAGTTCACCTGCTTTGTATTTTTCACTGTGGTTAAACAAACCATTTCACATCTATTGCTTAATTTAACATCAAGGGTTTCTGTCACTGTTTGTATGTGTGAGAAAACAGAAAAGGCTATTAGAACATGCATATTTTTAAGAAAGAGCACCATATAAAACATTGCTTTAATTAAAGAGAATCAATGCCAGTATAATTTGGCGTTCCAGCCAGTAGGGGTTGCTGGTAGATCACATTTAACAGTGGCTGATATCTGAAGTTTACACTTACTCTCTATCTAGTTCACAGTTAACAAGTAAATATTCTTTTGAGATTTTTACATGAAAGCATCAAAGTAGAGAGTTTATTTTTTTAATCCAATGATTGTATTTCCAGTTTATTTATCATATATAATAACAAAAAACTCTAGTAAAATCCAGCTGTAAAATGCAAAAATTGTACATGGCTTGATACGAATACTGTCTCAAAAATGTCTTTTATTCAGGTGCTTTTACAGCAAGAGCTGGAACTCCCCCTCTCAGCTGTGTAATTCAGACTTCCAGAACAGCAGTTTCAAAATCACATTTTAATGCCTGATCTGAACTTTTCTGTACAAAGCCAGATTGTAAGGTGTGTTCCTTTGACCAGTGATAACAAATGAAACCCGCTTGTTTCACCAATCACAACTAAAATGGAACCACTGAATAATCCAAACCTGCATGAAGTTGCATCGAATAATTCTGAATATCAAATCATGAAAACTGATACTGACAAAAGAGACAAATGATACAGGATTTGTCTCAACAACCATGATGATCTCAGCATGACAAGGAATTCTGTCCTACAGAGCACTGGTTACAGCTCCCCAATTCATGGGGTTAGCAGAACCTGCCAAAAGTAGTTTGCAGAGCTTCACAAGCAATGTTCGGTTTGAACCAGCTGTGGATTAGCAGATTCTTCTTATTCCTTGTACAGGGGCCAGAGCTGAGGAGATGCAATATTTAAAGAGTTCTCTCCGATTTTTTTTTTTCTTTCTCTTTATGCAAGAGCTCTCAGAGGATCCTGTGAAAAACCTTCGATGATAAGAAAGGAGCAGTACTGAAAGTGAGACTGGTCAATAGAACATTGTGAATTAATGAATTCAGAAGTTTGCATTTCTTCCTTCAATTCCTGATATCTAACCTGGAACAGTCAAAGGTGAGACGCCATCTGTTAAAGTATCACCTGTGACAAACATATTCCCTGCAAGCTGAAGGGTTACCAGTACCACTACACAACCACCTCCTTGTCTACAAGCTCGTACTGTGACAAATGACAAGGAAATAAGTTAAGGTCATTTCTGTCTCAACTTACTTGCTATAGTATGTGCTCCGTTCTCTTCTCCATTTGCAGTATTTTCTCCATTTTTAGCTGATCCCTGTTGGTTAGTGGCGGCTGCAGCTGCAGCAGCTGCTGCCTGCTGTTGTGCAAGTTTATCTCTGTAGGCCTGTTGTCTTGTCTGTACCACATCAGGCATCACTGCATCTATCAGTGAGAGAGACTCTATCGGCCTACCATCAAACAAGGTACCATCCTAAATTACATCAGAGGGAGAAGAAAAAAAAAAGACAACACCAAGTGCAAATTAACATTACGGGCAAAAATTCCACGAAAAACTAAAGCACAAGTTTTGGTTTAATATAATAAAACAGTTTACAAATGGTGCTGGAAGTGGTATCTCATCATTGTTGTGGTTAGGATTGGAATTTTAGACTGAAGTTCAGTGGCCACCATAAATATGCAGAAAAAGCCACCGCAAGCCTCTGGCAGTGCTTCTGGAATCAAAAGTTACATGCTCCGAATTTGCTAAATTGTCTGCTGAAGTAAAAAATTCTGTAAGCTATCTATGAATATGATTTCAAACACGAGTGGCTGCAACAAAATCTAATGGTTTGTTTGAAGAGCTGCTAACACTGCAAGTCAGGTCACTGGCTTGTGAAGTTATTCTATCTTATTAGACTAATACTTTCCATAAACATATTATCTGGAGAGTTGACTAGTTTTCTTCCTTTTTTTAAACAGTGCTGGCATGCTTTCAAACAACAAGGAAGAATTTTATCCCGAAATGGACAAGACATAGTTAAAAATACCCTTGTACATATGCTAGGGCTTTGTAAGGATCTATTTTTAGGAGCTAGAAGGATTCCTTGCAATAAATACAGGGTCTCCTTCTATTCCAATCACTTGCTTTATTTTTCTGAGGCCTCCTAAGGGAATGGATTTGCTTTACTTGGACTATGAAAACTACACATAAACAGCAGACATAAGGGAGAATGGAAAGAGCAGAATTAGTGAAAAGAAGTTTCCTTCTGCAATATAACTGACGCATACAAAGGCTGCTAACCTTGCAGGCATAAATGAGAATGGAAAATGAGGGTGAGAATCTCCAGCATCAGGCAGGAAGATACATAGCTTTTTGTACTGCTGGAATAACCATTTAAACATCAAATTTAATAGATCCTGCTAAAGATGAATTAGCCAGCAGAGGCGAAAAGCAAACTGGCATATACCTCCATCCTTCCTGCCACAGACTGAAACCCTTGCTCTATCTGGAAACCTTGCCTTTGGGCTCTCATTACTTCATTATGACAACAAATCACCCAAATGAGAGCTGCATAGTGGTCTCCCACCTCCCTAGTCTACGAAAATAAAAATTAAGAGGTTACTTGTCTCAATGATTATCTTATTGCACTTGTCTGGATTTACTACAACATTATATTAGCGTAAAAACTCTACAGACAACGGACCTTTAAGCAATGAGCCAGAACACCATGCCTGGTGTTGTGTGGCTGCACTGGGCAGAACCCCTACCCAGTTATGTCACTCCATTCTGGTTCCACCACTGGAGTCATGGTGAACACCAGCAGTAAGGAATCTGAAGTAAAAGTAAATAAATAGGATACAAGAAAGTTAAGAAAAAATACTAACATTCAAACTTACTGCAAGCAAGGACATAATGCTCCTGCAGGCAAAGCCTCCTTACCTCATTAATACTGACTTCTGCCTCTACATACTGCAGACCTTTCTGGATGATGGAAATCAAAGCAGCTGGTGGCACCAGAGCACCATTTATATTAGACTGGCTGATATGGCTCTCTATACCAAAGGTAAATGCTGAATGGGAAAACCCTAAAGACAAGGCAAAGACATCAGAATTGATTTATAGATAGACAACGCTACTTGCCATACCACTGTAGGATCTTCTGTTTACAAACCTAAGCAAATTATGCAAACTTATAGCGTGATTATGAACTACAAAAAAAACTCATCAACACACCTCTGTTGTTTCCCTCATGTTTCTTGTTTAAGTGTATAAAAAAAGAGAAAAACAAAGTTTATATATAAACACACCAAGTATTAATTACACTATCATTGACAAGACATCTGTGCATGAGTAAATATAAAAAACATACAATTTGCAATAGCATTTACATATATTTATATATTCTCAAACGATATATGTATTGTATCATATACAGTATTTAATAAAATATGTATCTCCCAAACACCAAGACTCACTTGTTATTTTTACTCACCAATTTGTTACCCATGAAAGTGAAATGGATCTGTATGTAGAACAGAATTCACTTCATGGTACAGTGCTGTCATAATTGTGTACGTTTTGGAATTCAGAACTACATCAGTATTGTGCACTGATTAAGAAGTGGCAAGCATGTTATGGTACCGCACTGTTGCTTGCTATTTATTTGATCACCCTGAAAAGGTGAATTTAACCTAGAGAAAAATAGTTGTTTCAGCAAATTAACTTTATTGCCATATAATTTTTTCTTAAACTACTATTTATTTTTTTCGCCTCTCAGGTAACTAAAAAGCTGCCTGCAAACTTTCAAATGACGATAAAGCCATTATGTAAGTTTGGCTTCTGTGACAAAAGCAATCTGCAACTGGAATAAGAACGTGTAACAGTTTTCCGTAAATTCAGGCAGAACAATGAGTTTCTGCTTTCTTCTGACAAGCAGAGAGTGAAAAACTCTGCCATCCACCATTGCTTCTGGTGCTTTGTCTCAACTTGAGAAGTCTGCGAGCAGTCACATAAGCAGTGGGCAGATGTCACGTTGGTCAAATGCATTTTCAAGAAGCTTGACACCACCCCCATCAGCAATCACTAAAGAAAACTAAGAATCAGTAGATGTTGAAACAGCAAGGCAGCATAGACATTAAAGCTGATCCCTTACACTGTTACCTTAAGACTGGAGTTTATTCTTGCTTTAATATGCAGACTTCTTTTATGTGTTGCTAAGATCATATTCCCTCCTGCCAGCTGACAATCATCACTTGTTCATTTACTGGGGCATGCCCCAATTTCCAGTTAAATCTACCTGTTCTAAATGTAGGCTGCTTTAAGCATTCAAGATCATAGCTGTAAGTAAAAGATAACGTTGTCTCTTACACAGCTTCAAGAACAAAGCCCCCTGCAGCCAAATGGCTGCATCCAGAAACCCAAACATGTAACACAAACTCAAACAGCTGATCCAGCTGGGTTTGGGAAGCTTTAACAATCAGCTGTCCAAGGGAACACTACTGCATTCTTGCTTGTACTTTACAGACACAGCCAGTTTGGACAAATATGACGGGAAAAAGGTTTCTTTTCAAGTTTGACCATGTTCAACTGTCTTTTGCTCTTACTCCTAAGAAGCAGTAGGCTTTGGCTAGCCTGACACCAAAGGACAAAATCCTCCAAGAAAGTGTCCTGCAGGAAGGGAGGCTTTTGAGAACCCAAGAGTTATTCTTGTAAAAATATCTGTTCATCCGTATTTAGATTCAAATGATAGAAGTCATATGGTCACAGTTGCCACTTCTTCCTTTGAAATACAGCAACACCTGCCCTCCCAGTCACATTCAGGCAATGAATTGAGCTTGCAGGAGCACCATCACTCCAAGACAGAACAGGAAAAAACAGTGTTTGGTGGTCATCCTTTTTTCTTCTTCAAGTAGCCCCAAAGAAAATGGTGCAAAGTGTCATCATCACCCTGTAGATAAGTGACCTCCAGGAAAATGCATTTCTAGCAATCAAGTGAGTCCTTGGTTGGTTGACTGCCATTTGAAGAGACCAAATGACTAAGTCTGATTAAGTTACAGAAGGTAACTTGGCAGGAATTCGTTCTCTTGTTGAGAAGAAACACCAAGAAACGGTTCGGACAGAAGCACATGCCTACTGGCAAAATAATTAAATGAGTCTGCATTTGCTAAAGCGAGTTGCAGATGAATACCAAATAAATTATGCATTGTTTAGCAACCAGAATTGTAAAAACTCACCTGACTCTTGCAAGTATCTATATACCAGGAAGTTAACCTCATCACTGCTTATACTCATCTTTATTCCCAGTTAAACCATGAGGTCACAACAAAGGACACAACCCTGAAAATAAAAAAGTAGGTCAATTAAAAATTTTTAGTACCTAATATGTATTTCTCAACATATACTATATTTATGAAGTAGCTCCCTGGCAGCATAGACAATGGTTTTATTTTATAATGAAAATAAGTCTACTGCAGTCATTAAAAAGTCATTTATCTCACCACAACATAAAGGTCAGTAAATTAAATATTGAAGGGTTGGTTCCTCAAATGATGAAAACTGGTATGGACTGGAGAACTATGCTGCTTAATACAAGTACTAAAAAGGCTTAATTTCACAGGTTTTTAAAGAAAAATCAAGTGAGTTTCATCTAATCGACATTATTGCTCTGGAACACATTTTTTGAGACATGGATTTCTCTCTACCTAGCTAACAAAGACCGAGAACTTGGTTTCACACCGGTATGCAGGCAAGTTCTCACTTCTACTTTCTAATCTACTTCAATTTTCAGGTACTCCTACTCTAGTAAAAAGGTGCAACACTGTATCTGCTCAAAGCAAGTCCAGCTATTTCCACTAAAAATTAGAAAACCTCTCAGCCATACACCTAGGCTTTGCAAAAGGAATTCTTGAAATTCGAGACAAACTTTAAACAGATCATTTTTCGTAACATTTCTCTAGGCTTTCAATCAATGATTTAAAATTACTGATGGGTATATACACACAATTTCCCCTTGATTTTATTAATGACAATTATTTAGCAAGACAAATAATGTATCAAACTACATATACTTTTGATGACGAATTTTGAAAATATAAAGCAACAAGAGTCTTTAAAATACGAAGATGAAGAGAGAGAATACAGTATTTTCCCTAACTTTAAGCCTCCTTTTTGAGAGTATTCTCATGACTTCTGAATGTTTGAAAATCCTGATCTTTCCATGACATTTAACAAACAGGTAAAAACAACAGCTTCCAGAACGTAATATGAAGTAAGGTCCATCTCCTGTTCCTAGTACACACCCAGCACTTTCCATCAACAGACTTTCCAGGTTTTTACCCAGCTGCCCACCACCATCGCTTTCTTCTACAAAACTGGAGTCTAAGAAGATAAGCAACTTTCCTACTGTTGTTTGACAAAGTTTGACTTTGATCTGACATAAAAAGGACTAGAGAACAGATTTTCTTGTATTGTTCAAAATAAAAGAGTTCTTGCTATGTGGCTACATAGTCAGGCCATTCACCACTGTTGCTCAAAGTGGGAAAGCAGTGAACGCAGCAGTAAGCAACAGCTACAAGGTTATGATCGGCATTATAAGGTTGCCATACATATTCTTCCTAGGCATCTTTTCCTAGCCAGACTTCTCAAGGAAACAGGAGAAAATGACCACTCTCTTTCTCATCATCTAACTTTTGCATTTTACTAGTCAATTACAACCAAATTTGACAGTTGGGAAGAGCTCTCCAAGGTGTGACTTCCCTACAAGTCCCATAATGGTGTAGAGGAAAGACCCAACTACACTCCTCAAGAAGAGTAGAGGCTACAGGATGAACTTGGACATCAAAAGAAGTGTGTTCGTCCAAAACCACACACGAACCCATGCGAGTCAATGAGCACATGGACATCCCCAAGCCTGCCCCAGCCACGCAGCCACCCACCCAGCTAATAGCTGGGGGTAGGAGGGAGGGCAGCGTGCACTGCCGGCTCGGTTTGGAGAGGGCCCAGGAAAAATGGCACAGCCCAAGAGCTGCACAGGGAGGGCTCAGACCCAGCTGGGGCCAGCAGGACCTGAGTGGGAGACCCGGGACTATCTGACATGGGAAACGTGGGGCTGTATGCAATGCTAGACATGTCCACAGAAACCCGTATCTCGTGCTTCTAGGGCAGCTCGAGCATACCGCGCTGCTGAAAGGGGGAAGATGATTTTATTTTTTTAAGAAAATAAATTAAAATGGACAGCTACTTAAATTCTTCTCATTTCTAAAGGAAAAAATAATTGCTCCAGTACAGTAACTTCTAGCTAGTGCAACACAACTTGTAAAGAAAGGTGTACTGATACCACCCCTACCCCAGACATCCACAGCCCCCAGTGATGCCTGACGTATAAGGTATACCTGCCAAATTACTACATACTTCGAGGGCTCATTTACTGAGCAGTGTGTGTAATGAATGTCATTTTTAGCCATCTCATGCATTAGCAACTGATTCTACCACGTGCAGGACTGAACTCTGTTTTTATTCAGCTATGTTTAGTTGTCATACCTGGTGTAAATCATCTTTATTTAGGACTGCTTGTTACAGAGAAGTTCTGTAGGAAAAGGAACTTCTGTAGGAAAAGGTAATTAGATTTAAAAAGACTTGTAAAGAAGCCTTTTTACATTACAGACACACACAAATGATAGTATTTGTTTCATGGGCCCATTATTGATTTTTAAAATCTTGTTGCATCAGCCAAAAAGATAGACCAAAATGCAGAAATCAGATGAAAGTGTCATTTGCCACATACAGAAGACCTGCATTATTAATATAAAGAGGGGTCCCCACTCAAAGCGGAACTGTGGAGCTGCCACATAAATTCACCTGTTATGTAGCTGGATAGCTAAAGAAAAAAAGCTAACGTTTTGCTTGTTTTTCAAAAGTCTTATTCACCCTGCCCAAGTCAAATGAGTATCATTTTTCAAGGCTGGTTCAAAGTGTTTTCCACAAGGTGCTCTGGTAAGGCAAGCAGTGCCACATGCTGTCCTGCCCGGCTATCAAGAGGTGGCAGTGCAACACTGGCTTTTGTACCGTAACAACCACGAAAATACAGAAATGTGTTCAATAAATACACAGCTTGCCCGATGAGGACATGAAACTGGAAAGGGTGCAAAAGGCTCCAGGTTTTTATCAAGATACTGCTTTACCCATTTTTTCGGTGCTTATTTCAATTTTCTGAGAACCCTTCTTTATATTTACCCCTCACCAGAGGTCCGGCCGCTCGGCCAGCACTCCGAAACACCCATCACCTGGCTCTCGTGCAGCCAAGGGGAGAGAGGAACTGTCAGAACAAGCAACACCAGCCCATCTTCCTTCCCATCACAAAAGCAAACTATCACGTTCAAGACAAAATACAGCAGAAGTGCAGATAAGATAAGATACAATAATTATTTCCCTTTGACAAATTCTGAATTTATACCGGGCTTGATTCTGGCTGCCGGGCTTATGCTGCCAACCCTTGCAACAAGGGCCAAAGCCAAACTCCCCCCAGCAAAGGGCTCTGCAGTGTGGCCACTGCCAGCCCCGGGACCAGACTTTGCAGACGGCTGAAGCAGCAGCTCAGAGCTGCGTGAACCCCACTGCATGCTTTCCAGCCCGAGGAACTGTGCTGCCTCACTCCTCGTTCATAGCTTCCTGGGAAGTAACCAGCGGGAACGGCCCCAGAGACAGCAGCAGAAAGCAGATGACAGCAAAAAGGAGCAGAGGTGGGACAGAAAGGGGACCCACCGGCCCCAAAGCCAGCAGAGATGTTGCTCTCAGTGATCAAGGTGCATGGCCACCCCCTCACTTCATGGTGAAGTTACAACTTGCCACGGACATCTGCCAAAGACAAACAGTAATGGAAAAGAAAATAAACCTGCTAACCAATGAACCACATGAACTCCATGTTCCCTAATGCCCTAACATGGCCCTAGGGCTTGTCTGGAAGGTGACGGAGAAGATTTCTTAAAAGTGGCATCATGTAAATGAAAACAGAAATATGAATAGAGGAGGAAAGGCTGAAAAGAAGACAATTAGAGGAGAAAAAAAAATTATTCTTTATGTATGCACCCATTCATGTACACGCATACCCCACACACTAACAAATCTACTTCACTAATGCTGGTTTATTTCCCCCAAATCCACTATTTCTATGTGCAATCAACTACTTATTTTGGGCACTTAAGAGCTATTAATATGGCTCTTTATTTTAGATACAGCAATTAAGTAACTGAAAAACACACACAAAAATAAATCAAAACCAAGTAGAAATGACACAAAATTCCTATCAGTTTTAGATTTCTAGCCTAATTTGCAAAGGACCCATTAAAAATATCTCAAGATATTTACACCTGTATGTCCCAAATCCATTCTGAAAATGTAACAAGATCTTTGAGGCCCTTTTTTGTGGCCCTTATAAAAATTCCAAGTCTTCCTCAAAACATTCTGTGGATTTACAGGAAATATAGCAAAGCATGATGCAGCCTCACTACTGTTTTAGCTCCAGGCGTGCTTTTAAAGGAAATCTCTTACTTGCCTCTACTTTTGTTTAGCACCTTGGAGCAGTCACAGTACATGTGAAATAGATTCCTTACTGGTAAAACTAGGATTAAATTAAAACCAAATAAAAAACACTCCAACAGGTAAAAAATGGATGTGCATGAGGACTTACGGACCATGCCCAAATTGCTCGTGGTCTTCCAGTCCCTGGGACCACACCAGGACCCATATTCACCACTGTTTAAAACCAAGTCCCCTTCAGCATGCCTCTTCTCAGGCTCTCAGCCCACACACGACCCTGTGATGCTCAGAAATGCCACAGTGCCAATAAAACCATATTACAGCACAGGTAACCCATCACCCTGTTCCCCCTTGACCATCCAAAACCACCGAGCCACAGGTACTGGTTTTCTGTAGGACCCCTTCCAAGAGAAGGAGCCTGTGGTTTATAACACCACTGTTCTGTTAGAATCAGCACAGTGTCAAGATACCCCAGGTAATTTTTAATGTTGCTATAGAAATTCCCTGAACTCCCAGAATTTATCAGGCGTAAAACATATCAGCCATAAAATAAAAATCAACTGTCTATACAGGTGCTGGCCTCAAGATCTACTCAAGAACTAGACGTACCACAGGTCAGGAACAGAGATGATGCGTGCCTATGCTTTAGACAAATCAACGTACTCATTCCAACTCTGAATCCGTGTCAGAAATCACACAAAGAATAATTTGGAAAGGAAATGAGGTTTCTTGTCCCAGAGCCAACACACCAACTCTGACTTAGCTTCCACATAGAAAAAATGTGCCTGTATTTCTGTAACATACCTACTGTAACTCAAGATGCACCAGCACATGGGCTCTCTCTACAAGGGTTTCTCCACCCCTTGCGGTCCATTCACACATTTCCATACTTCGGGTAAAATTCACAAGTAAAATCCGTTATAACGAGATCAAGTTCCACTATCACGAACACTGGATCTGCAGGCTAACGGGTGCCCAACAGTACAAATCTGATTGCATTTCTGACAAATTATTATTCTACTCTGCATGTTTATGCTAGCTTTGTACTCTTCTTCCAGGTTCATGCCAAATGCTAGAGAACAGATGCCGCCCGATATGGCTCCTGGCCTAAGAGGTTTTTTTGGTTGGTTTTCTTTTAAACAAACTTGAACTGGCAGCGAAAGTTTATACATGAGATTAGCACTTTGTATCTCTTAATCACAGTTTTATAATGTATAGTAGATTCACTACAGTTAGATTTATTGTATCATCAAACAACAGCCTAAGAAAGTAATATTTCTGCAGTTTTAGGTGGGCTCTAACACATCCTAATTAGGTAGGATAACAGAAAAAACCTGGCAGGCTGCTGTGAGTAATTCCTCCAAACATACCCATCATTAGTTTGATACCAAATATAATACGTTAAAGGGAACAGTTAATGCTCTGGGTAGCTCTGAAAAAATGCTTAATGTTCAGATATAAACAGACTGCTGCATTTATCCATGGAAAACAGAAGTCTGGCTACAGAAAGAGTAAATCTCCTACAACAGAAATATTGTCACTAGTCCTTTTATTTTTTCCTCTTTCACAAGAAATCCAGACAAATATTTTGCCAGCATGTGTGCACATAGACAGTGATACCATTTTTTTTTTAATTGCTGCTTAAGAATCTTCCTTTTTTTAATGGCCATGATGGTTGAGAAAAAAAAAAAAATTAAAAAAAAAGAAAATCACATGACCCAACCTGGGAATGCATAGTTTTTTTAACTCCACCCAAAAAACTTGCAGGTGTGTACAAGTCCTTCGGGAAGTTTTATTACAATTCTGCTTTACATCTGTATTACCTCTCTTAAAAATAAAAATGAAGTCCCACATGTAATACACAATTCTTCTTCATTACGCTTTGCAACTAACACTGGGAGTCCCACAGCCTAGCAAACCTACCTGCTGAGCTCAACAGCTATGTGACTGCTGTTATGATGACTCAGGGGACAGACGACACCCCATAGCCCAGGAAGGTGTTGATAGACTAACCACTGCTTCTCCAGCTGCATCCAGGTCAATTAAGCCAGTGAGGCACCAATGCCAGCAAGGCTGCTCTGATGTATCAACTCAGAGGTGCTGAAGGGAGGGAGAAGGGTGCTATTTAAATCCAACCACTCAGACCATACAAACTCCCAGATTTGTAAGGTTTCAGCAGGACTTCATTCAGACACCAAATCCGCCATGTGAGTAGCTTGCAGAACCGCAGTTTTAATCCTGGGCTCCACAAAACGCTGCTGCTGGTGGCTGCTGTTCTACTAAAGTGTTCTCCAAAGGCTCTTTCCCAAGACATAGTAGGTCTACCCCAAATGGCTGCTGACCTCAGTAAGACTACATCCAAAGATGATGTTATGTATAGCCCTTTAGAAACAGTTTATAAAGAAAAACTCCTAAAACATGTTAGTGGTTCCTGTTACATCAAGCATGCAGCGTATGATCAATGTTGTACGTCCTTCTGCGTAAGAACGTATTAAGACATCAATTTCAATCAAAATGAACATTTTCTCATACTTTAAAAAGAAGAAAAAAAGTTGAGTTTTCTTTAACTATATTAACTAATTGCTCTAAACACTCCTCTTTGCTCTTTCACATCTTCACTTGAGAGACGGGGTCCAATATTGTATTGGGCACAATACAAATGAGCCCTGATTAAAGTTCTACTACCTGAAAATCTGCAATTAAGAATTCTTTCTAACCTTCTGAATTTAAAGGAAATGTATTTTTTTCAATAAATTAAATGCATAAGCTTTGTTTTAATATATTTCAACATTTATCTCATTTTCTGCATTTTTTACCTGTGTCTCAAAATTACTATTATTTAAATGTGCCCTTTTTTAAATTTAAGATTCAATAATCTATGTCAAATATGAACTTACATAAAAAATTATCCATAATTCTACCTAATGAACCTTCTTACTGATTTCCCATATGATCAAGCTTTGCTAGTTTTCCTTCCAGCAATTTAAAAGAAGAGATGCTTCTCATGTTCATCTCTTAACTCTACTGCTTTGCTTTTAACCTCAGGAATACAGCTTAATTCCAAATACTAAAAAAATAATTTTTCCTTTCCTCATCTGAATTGTTTTCCTTGGCTTAGGTGATAATTATTTGTATTCTGTACTTCAGCTTTAGTGACCTAATTTATGGCAAAAGTCTCTGGCTTTCCATGCCAATTTGAGAGTATGAAGTTTACAAGATGACAAAGCCAGTTTGAAATTCTCCAGGGGAGAAAAAAAAATAAAAATTACAACACTGAAAGGGAAGGGGAAGAAAACCCCAACAAAACCACCCAAAACCTTAGCTAAAAATAACAGTTACTGTCTACTTATCTGAGTACTCAGTCCCCAGAAACACCAAGCGCAGTCCTGAGTACTATTACAAAATAAGCTGCAGATGAAGCCCATTTGTTGGTTTTGCCTAGAGCAAAGTAGTATTTAATTACTGAACTATGAATCTCCTCCCCATAGTCATATGCTGTGTGACCCAGGAGACTGGGATTCCGGATGTTACAGCAGAGACACAAGCAACAGTATATTCAGTATCATATTTCCAGGGCTATGGCTACAAAGCTGCACACTTCTACGCTTTCTAGAGTTAAAAATACATCTTCCTAGACAGCTGTAGGGCATCTTGCAGTGATTCTTGGCAGCCATATTTTGTAAATCCCTAGATTGACTAAACAAACAGGGATATTTCTGGTACTGACACTTTATTCAACACTCTTTAGGTTCTTAAACCTCTTTTTTTTCCTTGTTACAGTGCAACACAAGAACAAATTACGTGTTTGGGGGTGATTCCCTGTATCCCTGTATTCCTGTAGAATAGCGAAAAGGGATTGTGTATTAGTATTTTAAAGACCTTTCAACTGTTTGGGGAACAATGAAACCAGACATCTCTTTTCAGGCACAACTCTTCAGCATGGTAATTGGAATCCTGTTTAAATGGAGGTAGTTCTGATACATTTTTCGTCAGGAGAAGATATGCTATTCCTTCAAAATCTGAAAATCAAGCCCAGCTGCTCCGAACATGCACCCGTATGCCACTAAAACCACTGCCAGAAAGCCCTGCCTCATTTTTGGCTATTTCATAAAAGCCATCCCTCCCTGACTCCCCACAGGATCCCAAACCCAAACATCTCATCTCGCTCCCCTGAAGGCGGCCAAGCTTTTAGTCACAGAGCTCAAGTCTGTTGATGCAGGCAAACCAGGATTAAATGAAAACTGCCCAGAAGTAGTAGTTAAAAAAATTAAACGATCACCCTCTCTCAATACTTAAATAATTTTCAGAGCACATCAGGATATATAAACAAACATCATGAAATTCTCCTTGATCAAACACCTTATCCAGATCAAAGGCATTTTTTTGAAAGGAAGAGCCTGTGGCTTGAAGGGATGACGCTCGGGGTTAGATTGCCCTAACTGCACACAAGCTGGGCCGATGCCTATGGCAGCAAAACTGGAAATGTGGCGTTTCTAGAACTGATTAGAAATAGATAATTTCTGATCAATGACCAGAATTAGCACACCTACCTGGGGAAGCAGCAATATAGGTATCCATTATGGACTGCTTCACAAGACGACCTGCAAAGTCCGCCTTCTAGGCTCTGTATGCTAAATATATCTAACTTTGTCATGGAGAGGGAAGTACCAGACAAATACCTGTTGCTACTCCAGGGAGACACATCTGTTTCTCAAAGGGAAAATTTTCTTACTGGAGGGGCCATCACAGGAACGGTGGTAACATCAGGCAAGCTGTAGAGCTTCCATTCTTATGCCATTAGATGAATGTCCCTTTAGACAGAGTTATAATCCTTTGGGAATACCTAATTTAAATAAATTAAGACTTTTGCAATCAGACTTACAGACCCTGTCTCAAGAAGGCTTTGTAAAATTGTTAAATGGCTTTGCTAAATGCTAAAATAACAGCCTACTAATATTCTCTGGATCTAGACACAGAATAGCGGTAGGTTGCTGGAATCAAGTGCAAGAAAGATTAAAAACTGGAAGAAGCATTATCTGCTACGCTGTTTAAAATCCCATGCAATATACCTCTTCAGCATGCACCCAGTTTTTAAGCATGCAACTGTATGACTGCTAATCTCCCATGCTGCATTAAAGCCTTAGCAAAAAATTAATTATGGATGAATGTGGGAGCACACCCATTAATCCCTGCTTGCATCAAACTGTGTAAAAATTTCAGAGAAAATAACTGATTGAGAAGAGCTCTTGAGTCAGTCAAAACAAGCCCTATCGAGAGCTTCTGCTGAGACTAAGGTAGGGGATGGGCAACATCCAAAAAATGTCTTGCATTTGTGACCATGCACCATTGAAAATAAAAGTACTATGGTTCAAGCTTTTTGATCAAGAACATGTAGAAATCAAACAGTTAAACAGAGTTAAAGATCTCCATACTGTGCTAAGTTTCTGCTCTCAACTGATAATTATTCTCATTTTCACTGCTGGAAAACCCACCAAATAGTGTGGCTAGTAAGCCTGATCAAGAACGTTCCATTTTTTCCAATACATTGTTCCTGATGTTCCCACAACAGATCATTCGGGGCTCTAAGGGACTGTGTCAATTGAATTGAATAATGTGGTCGCCTGCTGGTACATAAATGCAAAGGCAAAGCTGAGGGGGTTTATTTTCAAAACAGGAGACATTGATCCTGTGACAATGTTCCATTACCCTGACTTTATTTCTATTAGAGACAGTGATTACATCTACATCAATTGCTTGAGCTGATGGATATTGGTGCACTAACAGTGACACAGTTTTTCACTATGCTGCTGCCCTGCATACTGATGGATTACAAAAAAAAAAAAAAAAAAGGATTCATTCTGAGCTTGGACTAAAGCTACTTATTTGTCAATGAAAAATTACTGAAGTGGGGGCAGACTTTTGTTAACTAGTTGATTTTCAACTATCTGTGGTTTTGGGATGTGGTTGTGTTCTGGAAATCTTACGGTGGAATGGTGATTAGTGACCGTGTATAGCCTGGCATGGATTCTATTTGTTATGATTAAAACATTCATATTGCTACCTGATGGTGATAAAACAGCATACGTAGTTCTTACAAGCATCTGTGGAAAGATATCTCTGCACACCTGCAATAGCATCCCTATCTTGACTGGTGATTTTTTCTTACAGGTGTATGGACTCTTCCATTTCCCCCTACCATCACCCTTTTACAGTTCCTATCTGCTGTACTTGCTATCTTTCCCAAGCTGCTGATCCATCTTCTGGCTTTCATCTCTTGATCTGACAAACGATCTTGAGCCTGTGGTCACGCATTTGCCCTGGTTTTCACCTCTTCACCATGCATTGCCTACATGTGCTCTGCACTCCCGAACTCATCTCTCCGACCGCTTTCAAGAGCGCCGACTTCATCTGTACTTCCTTTAGTCATTTCTTTTTCTACATTCTTCTTTCACTACTTTCCCATTACAACACATAAGTTGCTAACATTTTGCACAAATAAACTCTGGTTGTTGAAAAAAAAATTAAATTCACCTTCAACAACAGTGATTTCTATTCCAGCTAAGCCCTGTTCATTTTATTTGTCCTTGTCTGTTTAGCCTTGTGCCCTGAGTCATGTCCTGAAGTGCTTGCAAGAGAAAAGCCTTTGTCTGACTCGCTGCACTGTATTTACTGCAGTGGGTTCCCTCATTCTTGATTACTAAGTTTTTTTAATGCTGCCATAACAACAACAAATTGAGGTGATTTGGAGTTATATCTACACAGAGTAACAAAGCACAGCAGAGGTCAGAGCTAGCAGCATCTGAACAACTGCAGAAACGGGGACAACAGCACGCTGCCAGAGTCAGCCAGCCTCTCCTCATGGCATCCCTCTGCCCCATGCTGACACCTACAGCTCTTGTTAGTGTACGGCTGGGCACCTCCTTGCTCAAGTCCATTGCACGTTGCACATCCATAATTTTTCCATAACCAAAAGTCAAACAGAAAGACCCCAAATCTTCCTCTGTGGTGTGCCCTGCTACTTGCACAGCTGAGCCTGTAGGGACCCCAGTGGCCCTTGCCTTGACGATCCAAAGAGCATCTGGCTGTACAGCAACGAATTTTGCTGGCCTAAGTTTGGAAACACTCATTAGAGGCCACCACTGCCTCATGGTTTTAGATTGAGTGGTTTGTTTGAAATGCTAGTTTTTTTATGTTTTATTAAGGTTGCTCTCAGTACTCAGGTAATTATTCTAAATTCCTGCAGATCTCTGGGGCCTGGTTCATCTTTCCCAGTGAACAAACCAAAGACAAACTATAACCAAACACACTTACATCGGTCTGGACATAGACAGCTGCAGGAACATGACCTTTTCCAACAAAGGATCCACTCACTCATTTGCCCTTCCCTTGCTGTGTGAGCCTGAATGCTCTCACCTCAGCTTTTTTAGCACCTACATAGCTAGTATCAATTGCAGCTTTTATTTTCAGCACAGAAGTTGACAGAACTACCCTATAAATAATACTAACCACATAAACACAGCAAGAGAAACATTGCTGCAGCGGAAGACCCAGGACAAGGGGTGATCCCTCTGTGTATAAACACCTTCCCAGCTCCTACATTATTTTAGAAAAGATCCTGGATTATCATAGCACGTAACTTCGGCAGTGCTGGGGATACAAACATACGATTTGATTAGGAGGAAACCAGAGAGACAGTAATGAGGTGCTCTGTTCACAGGGCAGGTGAAGAGGGTTTGATCTACTCTAAACGCAAATAAACCCAGCTTATTTCCCCGTTGTTAAGCCTAGTCTTATATGCCTCTCCCATGAGAAAAGAAGTTTTGGAATTGTGTACTCTGGTATCATCTAGTTTGAGGATAACAAATAATTTTTCTGAAATTCCTTTGTGAGTGCATGAAAGCTGCCAGTGTTTTCCTAAGGCAGATGTTTTGCTGAATACTAACAGCTCCAAGTCCACTGTTTCTGAAAAAAGGAGGATGAAATGTAAAACCCCTGTGAGAAAATACCATAATGGGGTGAAAAAAGAAAAAAGAAAAAAGAAAAAAGAAAAAAAGCCCTAACAATCTCACAGGACACAGAGAAGATCCTTCAGTTACAATTTATTACAATTTCAAGTCAGGAAAATATAAACTGTTAACATGGAAAGATATCATCTCCAGCTTTGGTGGCCATTAATCAAGCGCAACTACATCAGAACCTGCTACTTACTGAAGAGCAGGCCAGGTTTATTTATTTATTAAGTTGGGATGAAGAAAAAGCAAACAGTGCCCTTCGGATAGGGAAAAGAATGAATTAATTATATTACAAATGCAGGGGGTTGTTGTGTTTTTTTCCAATAAAAAAACATGACTACTTCTGACTACTTGGGACACAGCCAATATACTCATGAGTTCTGGACTGATGGCAAACAGGTAGATCGGTACCTATGAATGTTAATAGTAGAAATACACTGTGCTTTAAACATGTTTTTCTCTATTAACCCAGATATTAAACATGTTGAGAATCTAACTGCAGTCACACAGCAGAATTTGGTATTGAAAATATGTGCTAACATTCATCATATTTAGTGTTCAAGGTTCTCTACAGCCATGAAACATAACCTAAAGCCTGGAATAAATTAAATGTAAACTGACAAGTTGTTTCTAGCCCCAAGATGTTCACCTCAAAAGATTTAAAGACATGTAACTCATGATTGACTGCAGCATTATGCATGAATGGAGAGTTTTAAAGAAAGCTTAAAAAAGTTTACCCTCAGATTAAAACCTCAACTCTTTCCTTTACCCAAGCATTTTCACATCCAGCCCTGTTTACTAAAGCAGCCTGAAATGAGCTTGTGGGAATCTGCAGGTAAATAATCAGTATGAGTTCAGAACCTTCAAAACCAGAAAAAAAACCCCAACCTTTCACAAAACCAAAAATAACAGACAACCTGCTTTTGCAATTGGTCATAGGAACGTAAAAAAACCCCAACCTGTGAATCTGTATTAGATATGTCTACTCCCACCCTCCTCCACTATCCTGCAATATTAGATCGCTAATCTGCAAAATAAGACATCCTTTCCCTATAACCACTCCACCAATACCACCTACAACACCACTTTCTTTTATTCCCAAATAAAATCAAATGCAACATCAGTATTAAGTGCAAATGGCAGCTCTGAGTCTTTAAAAACTGTCTTAGAACTATACCACATTTTTATTCAAGAATAAACAAATTTCAGTGTCTGAGCTTAAACAACAGAGATCACTTAATGCCAACAAGATCAAGTGCAAAAGGGCAATATGAAACCATCTTCACCTAGGATTATTATTTTTTTTTTGTTAAAGACTAATTACCAGAAAGAAATTATTAAATCAGAGTATTCCACAGAAAAGAGAGATGGACTAATTAAAATCAATTTAACACTTACAAAATTATTTTAGAAAAATGACCGTTGAAATGGATCAGAAACAGCCATACTTATTTTAGCATCTCAAGATTTAACTTCAGGTGAACTTTGAAATTAGGTAGCTAATTTTTCCAGGAACACCTAAATCACTTAGAAGCCTTATTCATCTGTTCTAATGAAGAACAGAATGTAAAGTACTTGCCTTTCCTGGGTACTTCCTAAGACCAAGCTGACTTGTCTCTCAAAACCCATGACATAAATTAAGAAACAAACACTGGCTGACAAAAATTATTTTTGGTATTCAAAGCATCAAAGCTCTTCTTACCTGTTAAATTTAAATCAGTTATTACAGTAAGAGTTTAATATCCGTGATCTCAGCCCTCCTAAGGAGACTGGCCATGGCCACTCATGAACACGACCGATTGTAGCTGCAGACAGCATGCAGTCATTCATTTGTCTTAGGCTGTGACACAGCATGATCAACGTACCTGTCCTATTTTCTATTTACAACCTAAAATAACAAAAATGTGAGACCAGTTTAAAATTCTCATTTCTTCTTTCACTGCACTATATATACCATCTGGAATACAGATGTCATCTGTTAAGAAGTAATTGAAAAATAAAGCAACAGCAACCCAAGCAATATCTCTGAGATGCTGCACCAGCCAAGGCAGCTGGGCAAGCAGGCATGTGTGCCCGAGACAGCTCTGGAAGTGGCAGCATCAAGGCAGGTTATAAAGGTTATTGGCATAGGTCATGGGGGCAGAGTACTACTTTAATTTTACTGAAATAAAAGACTGGGCATTGCTCAGCCACCATTCCATCATCATTGGTCTCTCACGGCTGTCATTGTGTCTGCCACACAGGGTCTAGGGGGCAGTGAGGCAATAACCAAAGAATGAGAAAGGCAATGAAGTGACTTGCACAGCCCATGTCCCAGCTGCCAGAGTGGGACTGGACACTCAAGTACACAAGCTGAGCTGCAGACACGAGACACTTGCCAGGACACAGGTAGCTCCAACAAAAGCACCTCATCCCCAGTAACTGCAACAAGGACCAGATTGTTTTCCAAGCCTGCAAGTATCTCGTTTCTTAATTTACATAATTTTCGGTTTCTGCTACAATAACCACGTTCAATGCAGACATTCAATCTCCACATCTTTACATCTTACTCTTATCACATGTCAAAGTTTGACTGTGTAAGTTGTCATGAGCAAAACTGTACTGTCTAGGCCTTGGTGCTATGTATTTTGGCAGAGAATGTCTCCATCTATATCAGCTATACCTGAATTTCCTTAAGAAACAGTACTGATTTTTCCCTTTAGGTATATACGTTTAATGAAAAACTCACTCATGCCTCCAAAGACTGTCTAGCCATTAAGTTGGTCCCCCTTCCTGCATCTGCTTATTTTTTTCTCTGAATGAAGCTGTATCAAGGGTCTTTTGGCAGAATATTAAGAATAGCATATATGCTGAGGTGATATGCCTATAATACACAGAAAAACATGCAATACAGTCATCATCCTTGACCAGATTTTCCATACCCTGCAATATATCCTTTTTCTTACTGGGAGCTGTTCCAATATCTGAATCATCAAGAGCAGTTTTGTCTTTTACAAAACGCCCTAAAAAATAAAAACAAGCTTCTTTCCTTGTCTGTTGAAAATGGAATATTTTACCTAACTCAAATTATCCTAGACTAAGGACAACTTTGAATGAATGCCAAGTTCTGATACTTCATCAGTGTTTAAGTCTAGAGGCATATTTATACTACTGTGAAGGAAAAATTCCCAGAGATCTGATGAACATGCCTGCCATAACACAGCCCCAGATGGCTCCTGCACATTGTAAAGTCACCTGTATCTGTAGAAGCAATTGAACTGTTGAACTTAGAAGATTAAAGCAGCCTACCAAATGTTCTTCCTGCTAATTTGGCACTGTACAGAGGGTCTGACTAGTGAAAGGAACCTGAACACACCTGTAGAGGGATACACGGTGAGTTTCAAAAAAATATTGAAAGATGGTTTAAAAGAACACTATTTCTCCTTTTCCATATAGCACATGGGATATAAAAAAGCTATACCAAAGCAGCCTGTTGTATATAAAAGTTTTGTTTTGCAAGGTTAGCATCCTTCAAAGCTGTATGCAAATGCTTGCACGAGTGCCTACACACACACACAGACACACAAAAACCTTAAAATTTAAAACTGTTGCCTTTGTACAGCAGAAGCAAGAAAGTCTACTGAAGAAACTCTTATGAAATGGGCTGAAAGTCACCAAAGATCCAATTAAGATAAAAAGTTCAAACCCAGGACATTTCCTTTCTTTCTGACTGCTTAGGTCAACATCAGACATCTGTTCTCACTAATTTTTGAATTAATCCCCTTTGAAGCAAACGATTCAAAAGCTGAAGATACATCATCTGTCTGTCCAATGAAGCTTGCCCCTCCCCCATTAGAAGGTGCTGTTTTGAATTAAACAGTCTCCTCTATCGGTGCAGTTGGAAACATGATCATAGCTTTGTGTAGAGAAAACAGTTTTGCTTAGTCAAGTTAAAACAGCAGCAGAGATGGAAATACACCACGTCTTATAACTGCAGGCTACTATTACACAGGCAGCTGCACTGAAATGGTCTTCAAATTGTCCCACAAATGACCTCCGCTCTATCTTTTGCAGAATTAAGCAATCACAGTAACCGCTTCTGCTAGTCAGATTTAACCAAATTAGATAGGACGGCTTTTCAAAAAAAGAAACCCACCATGTTAGGTTACCTTTACCATACCTCAAACACTGGAATAACAGGTTTCGTGCATGAAAATTCTGCTCACCCATTTCCAGTAATAGGAGCATTATTTGAAAACAAAGAAATGATAGAGAGCAAGAAGTCCACGACTTCTCCAGATGACATTATACTTTAATAAGTACTGCACAAATTGCTCACAACATTTTGAAAAATTTTCAGTATTTCTCAGACTCCAAAGAGCTCCCATCATCTTTCTTTTCTTACAATATTTATAAAGCTGTGATATCTTTACTTTGCAGAATTGCCGTTTAACATTCTTGAGTAATGCTACTCAAAACTTCACAACGCCATTTCTCTCATATAAATCTGAAAGTCTATTTTCTTCCACTCCAAGATTTAGAAAATCTAATGTAAGTCCACATGCATGATTTGTGCATGCTCAAGGTATTATGTGCCTACAGGGTTAGAAACTATATAGTGTGAATAGTACCATGCCCAGATATTTCAGATAGCCCAATCTCATGCAACGACAGCAGGGAAAACGGCTTCTGCCTTTACACCCATTCACTTGCATCTTCAAATAGCATCCTTTTGCTTCCCTAATTTATCAGCCTCCAGAGCCTTCTCAAGCAAGGCCCCCCCCCTCCCCCCCCCCAATATCTCCAACACAGAAAGACTTACTACTAGCTTCTTACATTGACTAGAGAACCCCATTAAGAAGTTCTTGTGTACCCCACCTTGTTTTCAAAAAACAAACAAAAAAAAAACTAAAAAAAGAGCTTATGAAAGTATGCATAGATACAGATCAATCCAGAAGAATAATTTGAACATATTCTAGACCCACTGACTTCAATTGCTTAAGTGACTTGTTGGAGCAGAGCCAGTACAACAGTTCCCTGCAAGAGCAAAGCCATAAAGAACAGTCAGCAATATCCTCCTCTACCTTGTGGGGGTCTACTTGCAAGAGAAGGTTTGTTACAACAAACTCCCTCTGTCTTTGAGGGCCCTCTACAGACCTAAGATAGTACACAAACAGAGCTTGCTAAAAACTTTTAGGGATTGTGATTTAACAAAAAAAAAAAGACAGACATCTGGTACACCCACAAGACATTTGTTAAATTACAGCATATATTAAAAATTCTACAGATACAAATGTGGTATCAGTTATCTACTGCTGAAAGAACAAATACTCAGTTGTGCTCTTGCACAACACTTAAGCATGGCTGTTGGTAGACTGGTTCAGAATGAACCTTCTCTTCATTAAAAAAAGGTAATCTCATCTCCCTTGCAACTCTAGCCATGGAGAAGAGATAAGAAAATATGTTTAAGGAAAGCAGGCAAAATCAAAAGAAATGATAGAGAGATCGCAGTTACATGCATTTAAAGAAAATAACTGCAAAATTGTGACTGCACATTAAATTTAAGAAGAGGACACTAGTAACAGCACACGGTGTGGATATTTGCCCTCTGAACCACATATTCTTATTTTCCTTTAGGAAGCCAGGACTTTAGCACTTGAAAAATAACCTACTATAATCAAAACACAGTAAGTTTTCCCCCTTTTAAAAACTGATACACACTAAAACAATAGTGACTCCACGCTTCAAGTAGACAATACAGTTTTTACAAGGTGTTTTGTCAAAAGGTCTGTTTACTAATATTTCCATGCTGTGAATTGATGTGTTAATACTGTAACAACTCTCAACAAAATTAATACAGATTTACATGAGACAGTAACAGCTCCAAAAGGAGCTGTTGAAGACCATTGAATAAAAGAACACTTAATGAAAAGATTCAGTGGGCTGCAGAAACTGATACCTAACAAATACTGTAAATGCACGTAATTGCAATTACTAATACTAAATTGTACCAAACTATCAGTCCACTTTTATGACAAATAAATAGATAAATCATTGAGTGTCCTTACCAGAACTACTCTCTGAAACCCCACAAAATTGTGATGTGGCAGCAGTACAGCCCTTGGTATTACACCACCTGTAACACAAACCATATTATGATAGTTTCTATCAATATTTATTTTAAAGGATGAAAAAAGGATAAAAGCTGTTTTTCTACCAGTCTTTTTACTAAAGCAGTAAAACAACATTGTTTCCTACTGATTGCAATATATGCTTAGATGAGAAAATAATCGAACAAAAATTAAAAACCATCTTTCGATTACTTACATGGAATATATTTCAAAAAAGTACAGGCACAGTTTCAAGTCTATGCTTTTCTCACTTTTTTTGTTGAAAGCAAAACCCTACCACAGAACCGAGCATTAGCTTTAAAGGAATTTCTGTTCTTTTTGGCTGCCCATATTGACAAAGAGAAACTTTATGAGAATCCAGATTAAAGTTTATAAATGTCGAAGTATTGATGCAGTAGCTTACTTTAGTGTTAGCTAAAGTACATAACTAAAATGATTCAGTAGCAAGGTAAAAAAAATAGGAAGCACAAGGCCATGATCAAACCACCCAGTGTTTTCAAAATTGATCATTCTGGATCTGAATTTAACACCAACAACTTAAAATGAACATGATACATGAAAGGATCCTGAAAATACCCTCATATTGTTAATTTCTGCAAGCAACTTCAAAACTTACAACACTCCCTAGGAGTTAAGTACCTTATGCACCTGTGATCAGAACAGTTACTGAATCTGTATTTGTATAACAGAGTGATGCCTACCACCAATATTCATCACAGATTATATATCATTAAGAGTGATTTTACATAAACTAAGGGATTAAGGAGAAAGGTTTAAAGGTAGGAGCACAGGCAGACTGTCTGGGCACCACAAAAAAAAAGAATCCACATATCAAAAAAAAACCTGTTTGAAGCAGAACATACTTAATAGTAAAACAGATAATCTTGCCCCAAATGGAAGAAGGTCAGGAAAACAGCAAGCTATTTTCTAAATACCAAACTCCAGTCACAAAGGCTCACAAAATACATTACAAGTAACACTGACGCTTTCCAAATACCCCCTCAAAACAAGAACTAAACCCAAGGAAGGCAACACACGCCTTAAACAGCATGTAGCATTCAAGACTTTGCATCATCTTTAAAATAATCATTGACCTCTAAGAAACCCTCAGCTATTTAGTCTGTTACTAAGTTGAAAAAGACTTGGAAATGTTTTTTCCTTGTTTTGATTGAGGAATTACAGAATATTTTGGTCAGTGATCATTTTCCATGTTTAAATTCCCAAGAGATTCAAACAAACTTCTCCTCCCTCCTTCCTGCAGCATCCCCGACAGCTGAGTGGCCATTTGTCTCTCAAACTATGGGAAGAGCCCTGGGCAAGAGAAAGGAGAATGTCACCAACACTGATGACACTACACGCCTCCACATATAGAGAAACTGCAGCATTTCTTTAATTAATATTTACATATTAATGGTTCTACTTTTCAGAATGAGAAGATACAAATGCTATGACCTAGATGTGTGAGAAGCAAATGCTACAAAGCATTGGAGACCACCAGCTCCCTCACAATAAAAGTCAGTTTATTCATTAATACATTTCTATGAAAAACACTCCAGTACCACCACCCTGGACTTGGAAAGCGTCCTGGTCCTTCCCTGTAACAACACTTACTGAGAGTAGCTCACAGATAAGTGAAAAGGTCCTGACCCTATATAAATGTAATTTTAATTCTCTGCTAGGCTATTATGTACTGCCTTGATCGTTCTAAGAACCTAACTGTATGTATCAACTGTATTGCTAAAATTTAAATAAAAAACATTTAAATAAAAAACCAAAAAATCAGAAGCAAAGATTAGAACACTTATAAAAGTTTAATTCTAAGACGAATGATAGTGCAAAAGGTCATCAAAAGGGCATGCTGATCCTGCTGGCTGAACAAACAAGAGGGAGAAATAAGTTTCAACACTTACATGCTTTGATCTTTGTAAATTTTACTTTTACATTGAGTATTTTTCATTCATTTCAAGTAAACTGTTTCAAGTAAATAATTGGTATTACCCCCAAAACGATGCCAAACGGGAAGCAGACCCAGGAGGCCGTACAGCAGAGCAGTGTACCACCACAGCCTCAACAGAAGCTACTTTAAGAGGAATTCCTTTCCTCTCCGCAATTCCCCACAGAGCATACACAAAAACACAACATACACAGAACACCAGAAATTCATCATTGCATTAGCCTCCCTACAACAACAACAGGAAACCTATTTACAGTTAACTAATTTGCCATGGGATGGAGAGGGCCGAGAGGTACACAGCAAGAACTGAATGCACGGCCCAACTTCGCAGATCCTTTACGAATGGCTAAGCGACTAAAGTAATTTTTCAGATGGATCCTAACAGCCAGCTACTTCTGCAGTCACTTGCACCACATAACGTAACCTTCAGAGAATCCCCTAACTTATATTTATCCTGGAAACACTTTTATTGTTTAATAAATAACAGTAAAATTTACTGCCTGTGCTGCAAAGACACATTACGTAGAGAAAATATATTCCCCCCCCCCTTTTTTTAATATAAATTAGTGATATGAATAGAATTTCTAGCATGTAGGATAAAAACGTCACGTTTAATTATATTCCTACCAAGTGATGTGATGAAATGAAGCACATCACAGGGCGCTCACCTATAATCATAGGGTAGAATTTCCTTTACTACATCCACTCTTCAGACTTAGACTCTGCAGTAAAGCTGTAGATGGCTTCGTAGTTACATGATTAAGTCTTTTTTCTTTCTTACAAGATGCCTATCTACATGCATTTCAGAGAACCCGAAAAGAATCAAACTCAAAACCTACAGTCTCATTAAAGAAAAAAATCAGAGTTGAGCAGGAAGTGAAGGGCTAAAGAGATTCACCAGCCTCAGGGAGAGGACAGGAACAGAACACTGCAAAAATGTGGATGATTTTGAGAACCCAACATGTTACATGACGCTCACTGGCAAGCTTAACGACTGTATCTGTTACTAAAATGCTCACGCTCTGTAAGAATTTGTGCATCGTGAGCATGAAATCTTCCCCTCTGCAGCTTAAAATAGCTATGCATTTTAAAACTGTATACAAACATATACATTACTTCCCCATTTCAAGATTAATTACAGAGCAGGAATTTTATCACACTACCACCAATACACGTGATGATGCCACATGTAAACATATTGCACTTGTTTTGGCACAGGACAGCAACAGAAATGGTAAATTTAAAAGGATGCTGTGAAAATGTCACACTCTCTCTTGAAGTAGTTGATTAGTATCGGTGAAGTTGGAAGACTGGGTACCCGAGGCCGTGCTGGATTAACCTGCCACTAGGGCGTGCTCCTTGATCAGCACGGAGTCCTATTTACCCATTTCATGGGTGGGGTTTTTTCCACAAACTTTTCCATTTTGCTAACTGAAAGAAATAAAGGGAAAAGTGTGTCTTGTACTGCTCTAAATTGCAGGAATATAGCTATCTAAACTAGATTGACTTAATCTTTTAAAGTGATAGCTTTGTTTGCAACCCTCTCAAGCTTTTGGACAGCAAATTCCATCATAGATTCTTTTCTTCCATGACTTGTAGCTGAAATCCTTACTACTATTACATTGGGACTTCTTAAGTCAACGCCATTTTTTAAAAAATAATCAAAAATTGATTTTCAACAAACAAGTAACATTTCTTTTTTGAATGACTGTCTAGGGGTTTTGCTTGTTTTGTTATTAAATCATGTATAGTTAGGGAAAAAAAGACAGAAAAGTTAATTATGTACTCATAAAAAGTACTGATGTGCATTTTATAAATTGCATGTGGCCCGTCAGGGAGAGAGGGAAGATCTACTTTTAGGAAGTATTGTTTACTGCTGTCTTCCCCACTAGACCACCTGTTAATAGTATTTGACGTTGTTTTCCTTCTGTTTGATGAACACGACTATAGCAAAGACTGCTACTAAGCCAATGAAAAGCACGCGTACAGAAAAAGAATTCAGTATAAACTGACATTAAATGAAAATGTAAGTCTCTCTCTTGAACTTAAAGCAATGCATGCATTTGGATCTTCAGAGAGCTCAATGCATTAATAAGGCCTTATTTTTAGTCTGTCCTATGAGTGCAGCATAATTTCTGGTCCGCTTCTCCCTCCGTTTGCATAAACCCAAATGTTACCACTGAGATACTTGATCTGCTCGCTACAATTTATTCCCTCTAATCCCTCTATTTCAAAGACTATCCAACCAACAAATGTCACCAGCAGAGAAACTGAAATCCAAGTAATACATTAACAAAATAAGGGTTGGTTCATCTGCAAAACCAAGATTTGCTTTTCCATTTTGACTCTGCAAACAGCACCACTTTTTGGCACAGCTGAGAAAAAACACAACTAACAGCAGAAGTGACTTAGAATAAACCAAAGTCTTGCATTGAAAAATTCATGTTGTCTCTTAGAATCACTCTAGAAACGTAAGCAAATCTGACTGCATTGATTGCTAAACATTTTGTTATAATTCAGAAGCTTACACACAGCACAACCAAACACAGCATCAGAAGTTAAACTGAAAATAAATCATTTATCGCATGCAAAGTTTAAGAACACAATTCACTGAATAATATTTATGATCACAAAGTAAACATGATAAAAGTGCTATTTCCTTGATAACAGCAGACATAGTAATTTCAGAACAAAATACAAACACTCATCGCAGAGTTAAGACTTCAAAATCACTAACAGCCCTAATCCCACCGAAAGGGACTCTGAGCAAGATTGCTCTGATACTGTAAAAATGTACGCAGAGAAGTTTGAGTACTATGGAAGTTTAGAAGTCTTTGGGTCATAACCATACTCGAGCTGGGAAAAAAAAACAAAAAAACGCAAAAAAACAAAAAAAACAAAAAAAAAAAAAAAACAAACCACCCCAAAAATAACCAAACAAAAAACCAGGAAAATTTTACCCTGTAAGCTTACAGCCCAACTAACATTCTCCATAAAGCTCCTCAGGTAGATGACAACCAGACATGGATTAAAATGCTACAGATAAGCAAAGCTTCAACAATATTGCATCTTCAAGTGTAACTGTACTAGTAAACATTACTTGTTAGCAAAACAGTTAATCCAGGTTCTGAAAAAGAAACTATGAAGTTTAAGATCTTTATCTGTAAAACATTCATGTTCTGCTTTGACTGCCTCAAGGCAATGTCCCAAGTGAACCTGCATCTCTTCTCTTCCTCATCCACTGTAATTTCCGTAATTCATCCTTTTAACGACTTAAGAAGTCGTGTATTACCAGTCCAGAGGATATTTTCACAGTGCATTGATGATGCTCAAAAAGTCTTATATTTGACTAGCTGCTGACAGGCACGTCAAGGAAGCAGCAGTGTGTACATCTGTATGAGCTTTGGTGCATATACTGAGGAGACAGGTTTCTGAGCTTTATTGTGTTGTGCATTCTTCAGATGAGATATGTCTTTCAAACACTAAATGAAAATGACGCAAGAATTAAAGAACTGGAGCTAAGTGACTTGCATTTGCTATTGTCCCATTATTCTTCATGCATGGAAGACAGGCTTTCTTCCATCCCTTTTTTTCTTTAGTTTTTGTGGCACACCTCCAAAAAGCTGATACGTATTGCTGTTTTTTCATAGACTGCTTATATACCGTCTATCACAGGACATTACTTGTATACATTTCTATAAAGTTAACTTGGTCAGACTATTTTGGAAACCACACACTGCAATTCTCATTCTTTCTATTTGAGAGAGACTCCAATTCTTTGGCCTGATCATAATTCAAACCAGTTGGTCTAAAGCCTTCAAGTTTTATTTTTCTCAGTGAAAAAAAAATCAAACACAGGAATGATTTTTACCAAACTGGAGGGCAGAAGCATTTCATTTTTTAAAGGCTGCCTCCAATAAGTATTGTTTCATGACTGGTGTTGCAAATGCTACAGGCACTACTTCGCATACTCATTAAAAATTATCTCTGGAGCTTGCATCTCTCTTTCCTGAAAAAGCAGCCTTCAAAATGTAAGCCACTCAAAAGCACTCTAAAGCTGGTCTTCTTTCTCATCCCTGAAAATCCTCAATTTTACCATTTTAAAATTTAGTAAATATCTTTTTTTAAAATTTAGTAAATATCTTTTCCAACCCCCTTGCCATTCTATACACAACCTCTAGCAGCTTATTTTATGGTATCAACCATCATCACTGCCACCATTCCCAGAGCAGAAGGCTGCTACATACTTCGTGCCTGCCTTTGAATTCACAACCAGAGATTCAACCACACCACAAATACAGAAAACGAGCAGCTTTCATCTTTCCATTCACACCCATTAAGTCAGTGTCACCATGTTCTCCTAGGAGAAAAGTGTGAGAACTGAAACACTGCAAGTGACGGCAGTCAAGGACACTCAGAAATAAGGTCTGCCCTCACTACTCTTGGACTGTGAGAAGAAAGAGCCAAACTGCCGGGCAGTGACCGTGTCTTGCCGGAGCCTCTGTTCCTTTCAAGTAAGTATCAAGTGGCACTTCTGGGATGGAGCGCACACCTCCAACCGGGCTTTAATTTGCTTTGGTATGCAAGTAAAAATAGTGGGATTTGGTCCTAAATTGGGCAGAAAGCGGGTTGTATCACAATGATGTCATATCTAATTAAAGTTTGCATCACTGCAATAGAGACTCACCAACGTAGATACAAACATCATTCGGCAGCCACAGTGGTTTTCAAACCTGCAGCTGGAACATAGCTCACGACATGAAAGCATAACAAACCTACTGACTGAATAGCCTGATTTCTAGGATTTAGGTATATTTTCTGTTATTTTATAGCACTGTACTAACACTTTACTAGAGGGAAAGACAGGTTTCTTGGATTTCAGAGATGCAACTCAATGGGTATATGGAGTTACAACATAGATAGCTCTTGTATTCTCTTAGGAGACTTGATTTAAAGTCTTGGCTTGGGTTTGTAGTGAAAATAAGGAGGCAGCATTAATCTAGTCACCATTTATTCATAAATTACATTAAAAAAACCCCAAACCTTCATTTACCTAATGGCAGCCCAAAAGATTGTGAATGCATCTGTCAGAACTAACAGCAAAAAGAAGGTGCCTGACAAAGCCTTTCAAGTAGCAGTTATAATGTGCGTGTCACCTACTTATGGAGACAAAAATCATCTTGGGACAGACAGATTCACAAAGCCAACCAAACAACTCAAACCAGGCTTACCGACACCCGCAGTTCTGCTCTATGGAAAAGATTTTCACAAGGAAATATGAGTCTATTTTTCTCCAATTTTGGAAGCACTGCAGCTGTGCATTGCTTAATAATTTAGTTTATTAAAGGCAAAAGGACTGTCAAAATCTATACAAACTAATTTGTCGTGCAGCAATTTTACATTATTGGAATCTCGTTATAATCTGACAAATGCACGCTATCGCTTTCTAACCATGCTTATAATTGGTTTCTTGGCTGTACAGGCCTAAAGACAGTAATCCAAAACATCTTCCCATTACACTGAAAAATATGCATGTTTGCGGAAAGTTACATTACTTAATTTTCAGACTCAATGGGCCTTTAATAATATGAGATTAAAAAAATGTTTGCAAAAGGACACTAATTTCTGGTGCTATTCAGAAAGGTACATGTTTGTGTACGAAAATACCATCTTGAGACCTGTAAATGCCGAAGACGTATGTATTGAGATACTGAATGGAACACGAGACAAACTCAAGAAGAAAAGGTCAAAAATCTATTCAGATGGAAAAATATGTTTCAAGTCTATATATCCCAAACCAAACATAGAACCCAGCAATTAAAAGGTTCCGTACCTCAACACTTATGTAGGTGTGACAGTTACTGAGGAACTTAACTCTTTTACTTCCAACACATGTACTGCCCATTGCCCTCGCCTGCAGTTCTTACTGGGGCATCTGAAGTTCCTTGAATTTATTGGTAGATCAGCAGCAGTTCAAAACACAAGAACTTTGTACAGGAATCATTGCTTAATATTCCCAGAGCACAGAGTTTGACAGATGCTTTCACTGCAGTACCAGGATTAGCATACAGGTAATTTTTAAGATGCTTGAAGAGTTGCAGCCTGCTATATTAGTACTTTGACAAATACAGTTTACTATTTTGGATAGAAAAGATTAGGAAGTAAACATTACAAGGACAAGCAGCATTGCCCAGGGGCAGATACGCTTCTTAGCAGAGGAGAAAACATTGAAGTTGCCACTTGAAATGCAAGAGAATTTTTGTCAATTTTTAATATTAGAGGTTGGGTTTTTTTAAACTACTATAGAATGCTAAAATTTGTCTATAAATCTTGGAAGATTAAGTGTGCATCTTGTGATGGATTCTCATGATTACAGTAAAATCAACAGGACTACACTACATACAGGACAACATGCAATAAGCACATGCGTAGATACGATATTCCCCAAGTCACATGGAACTGAAAATAAGAACAAGTACTATCACGCAAAAAGAGTCAGAAAAATATACGGGAACAAAAACTGCAAAACAAACCCCTGACAGTCACTTCCAACATGCCTCAAACTGACTGTGAAATGAGAAAAATCATGCTTCAAGTGTCCCGCAGTTTAAACATGGGCCTCATTATCTGCCTACAAACACAACTCTCACCACCAGAACAGGCAAGTGCTTTAGCGGTGTCTGTTCTTCCTCAGACCACTGTGATTTGGACAAACACTACCAACTGCATTTCATCAATGGAGAATAACCGAACCTTAAGCACTTCTTGAAATGGCCTGGATCCCAAGCAATGGATGCTGGAGACACCAACGTCTCCAGTTAAGCTCGCTGCATCAGTAACACAAGTTGTTTTGTGTTGGTTCTCTGCCCAGAGCTGTACTGTGCATGGCAAAGTACATAAAAGCTAGGAAAAAAAGTAACACCTTAAAATTGAAATCTTTCGATATCTGCAAGGAAATGGAAGCAAGAAGCTTGCTACAGAGAGTCTGTCTATCCTTAACTGCTTCTTTCACAACTATGATGCTATGAACTACACTGGAATACACGCAGACACACAGCTTTGGGGAGACCAGCAGCAGAGAGAAAATACAAACAGCTCCTCACCTGTGGAAGACCAGGAGGGCTATGAAAGCTCAAAGCCCTGCACTATGCCTCCTCTATCATTGACAACCGTGCCCTCCAACAAGCAAATAGCTGTAGTGCCCTACCCTCCAAAGTACAGGATATTAAAAGGCAGAAAAGTACATCTGCTTGCTGTTAGACAGTTGGCACTAATACTGGTTTCTCCTCATACTTGCAACAAATGTTGAGAAGACCTTAATGCAGAAGATACAGCATGTGGTCAAAGGTACTGCCGCTGCTTCTGCTAACAGGTGAGTTTCACATGTAACAGCCAGAAGGGTTTTAATCCAACAATAGCTAGTGCCTTCTAGGGCACAGCTTAAACCTCTTAGGATGGCTAGCTCAATGAATGACGTAAACACTACAGATAGTGGGAAAACAATTTTGCTCCCCGTGAGTCGAGCACTCACAGCAAAGATACTTGCACAAGAGGGATGAGATGCAAAGACGATACACACAAATTTCGCAGCCAGCAGTCACAGCCTGGGGTATCGCAGCATTGCTCTATCAAGTTTAGTGGAATGCATTTTAAAATGTTTGGGTATGTCACAAACCAGACGTAAAAATATCAAACACATTCAAAGTATAATGCACCTATCACATAGTCTTCCCACCTTATTACAAATTCATTTAAGAATTCATTAAAAGAACAAGTATCACACACGCTTACCAATTTACAAATGAGTCTAAGTGTGAGAGAGATGGCAGGAGGCAAGATGAATAGGTAGAACAGATATAAACCTATGTTGAAATTTGTCCCATCAGAGCAAACCAGAACATAACATCTCTTTGGTACAGTAACCCATGTGCTGTGAGAAGCAGCGTGCACTTGAATGCATGTTTTACTGTGATCCCAAAGGATTAAGCTTCTTGTGAGATGCTCCTTCTTATTTTATTCCTCTTCAGTTTATCTATGAGCTACTCACTTCCAATGGAGGCCTAAAAACTGCCCTGTGTTTTACTTTATATACAGGAAAACATACAGTACTGATGCTGACTTAAAACTCACAAATTAAGGTGAGATTTAGGCAATGCATCGCTGGCTTTCCTCTTAGACCTTGCTTCAAGAGGGAGGCTCTTCTTGGAATAGTTTAACTGCCATTACTTTGAAATCATCATCCTCAGAAAGTGGTTTTGAGAAATATGACCAACTTTGCTTTCAAGCTTTTGATTGCAAAAGCATATAAGCATGAATGTTACTGCAGCAAAAGTTTCAGAATTAAATATATATGCAAAGAAGGATACACAGCATAGATGAATAATATATGCCTATAAATAAGCAGAAAAATAGACTTAAAATATCCACATAACTATTAATTAGTTATTAATATTAGATCTCTGGTCTATTTCCCTTCAAATTAGCCACCCACTAGCAAAATGTCAATTGCAAAACAAGAGACTGTATTTATAGTACAACCTACTTTGAGTTTTGAGAGACATGTCAGCCACTGCTAAATTACAATACCCCCATTGTGTGCCTTCCCAAATTAACACCTAACTTTCATTATAGGCAACTATATGTATAAAAGTCCGATTAAATTTTAATAGTAGCTTACAACACATGGGTTGGTACAAACATTTTTCCATATAGAAGTCTACATGAAGAGAAAGAAAGAAAGAAAAAAAAATATGGTAGTGTTAAATAATTCATCGGTATGAAGCTGGGTCAGACACTGGCACAGCCATACCTTAAAAAGGTCCTGTGCAACAGTGATGCTAGGAAGAGTGAGCATATAGGAGACAGTAATAAGAAATTCTTGGATCTGATTTTATTATTTCCCATCCAGAGACAAGCTTTGATTGCTAGTACTACAAGCAATGCACCGTGAAATACAATACAACATGCTACTCCATCTTTAGACTGTATTCATACGGAAGAATCGCCAACCAAGGGGAAACAACCTCTCTAACAACATATCTTATCAATCAGTGGGGGAAGGTGTATGCACCTGCATGAGATACCCTGCACAAAACCACGCTGGGTCCAGACCAAGTCCCCTGGTGACTGCCAGCTCACCAAGACAGAAGACACGTTTTATACATGGCTACCTGCTGAAACGCAGAGGTCCCTCTATGGCCTCTCCAACTTCTCTTCTCTCATGAAAAAAACACGTAGAGTACAATCAGCATGGCACACATCTTCTCTGCAGCTTCTGCAAATGATGCAATTCAGGAATTCTCTGGCAAAACTAGACCACGTTGGGGACTTCAGAGGAGGTCAAAAGTCACTGCAGTGAGTTAATTTTGTTAAAGAATATGGCCTATTTCACTGAGTTTTCTTCTGGTTTGTATTTTGTGATTTCCTTGAAAACAGTTCTCCCTTCCTCTCTCCAGATGCCTGACACTATCTGCAGAAAAAGTGGAGAAAAAAGCATCCTGCAGAGGTTCACTGAAGATGCAGAGCTGGCAGGAGAAACCCTGGCCATACACACTAAATTGTATCAAGCCTTCTGCTGAGAGAGAAGCGGGACTCTGTTTCAGGTATGTCTGCCATGGAGAGGAAACAGAAATAAGAGAAAGAATTACATAGTAACAGTTCTGTAAACAAACTTAAGACTAAGGAACACCATCTTCTTCTCAACAAGAGGTGACCTGTGCTCACATTCCAGTGGACAATAGTCTCTTTTACAGTTTTATAGCAGATTAATTTGTAATACTCAGAAACGCCTAAAAGATAGACATGAAGAGAAACACAGTAATCATTGCTGCTCATCTTTCCTCTTGGTATAAAATCACATCACTTTCCATCAGTTTGCAGGAACATACTTCTCTTAATAATGCCTTTTACAGAACTTACTCCTACAACTAGCTCTTTTACTCTTGTAAAAAAATAAAATTAAAAAAAAAATCACCCTCCTAGCCTTAAGATCTGCACAAAACCAGGGGCCCTGTGCCAGCTGTTTAATTTCTCATGTATTTATGCATACCAAAGTATTTGTACAAAGAAATGAATTGTAGCTGCAACTAATTTTGCACGCTGCCGATTCACCTTTAAATCCATGGGGAGCGAAGAGAATCCTGAATTATTAAGACCATCATTTGCTATCTGGAAACAGGATTGTCTATGCTTTTCCATTTCCTAAATCTTCCTTTTATCTTAAAATTCACTTTAACACTGTAACTATTAAAAACTAGAGGAATCAAAATTGAGAAAAGGGAACAAGAGCTTCAAGAAGAAACAAAATATGAAGCCAGCTGGGCTCCAAAGCCACTTTCATCACATGGGATATTTTTATATCCATTGTACATTTTATTTTTCCTAGTAACTGTCACACATGTAAGCACAAAAGCTGTGAGGTACTTAAAAGGAGGTAAGAAAGAGATGAATGTGGTCCCATCCATCCCTTGCTGGGCTTTTCCTTTACATATGCTGAAAATATTTAAACCTCAAGGAGATAATTTAAAAATTTTCAGGATTAGGGTGGGCTTGACCAGCTAAGTGAGAGTCTCCACTATCAGCAAATTTCATTCAAGCAACGGTTGTGGGGCTCCGCATGACTTATAGTTATGAATAAATACTGGAGCCCAGATTTCTATAAGCAAATTTGCCTCTGTAGCTGTAACACTGCAATTGATCTCACATCACCTGCTTTATACCAAGCCAAGACCTAGTTCGTATCTTCTGATTCTTCTCCTCTTCCAAATCAGATTACTGCAACAGCTTATCTTAAAACATGCAAACACTATCAGCAGAAGGGTATTTTAATTTTAAAATAATTTTTTAGTTACACTTATCCTAGGCAAAGCTGGTATTACAGAGGGAAGGACATTTGACATGATTTTGATGGTTTAATTAATCTTAATAGAACTAGGGATAGAATTTAGAGGGTTGGGTATGTTATGGAGATGAAGGCAAGTGGTTTTCTGGGAAGTCCTGGCTCATACAGACCGCTCAAAAAATCCACAACAAAAACTTCTTTCAAACCACAGAAAAAGAACAAGCCAATAACAGACACTTAACCCTGACTGCTGATAGATGAACACCCATTTCTAAGTACTATGTCTTCAGGCGATTATGGCATATCCCACAGGTTCCCTGCCACTGCTTAAGGCTGCTTTCCACTAGACAAACCACAGACTTTACGGTCAGTCTGGGTGCATCTCCTGGTAAGAGTATTCCTCCTCAAAAGACACCAGGGAAGCTGCCTTTCCACTGACTTTAACTGAATTAATTCAGTTAATAAAATAACTGAATTTAAATTATTATAACTGAATATTGTTATCTAACCACAGAAACAATAAATTCTTTACCTGAATTACAGTTAAGAAGGGAGTTAAATCTAATGACCCTGTGCAGTACAGCAAGAAAAGCAAACACGGTTACTCACTTATACAACCTCTGTGGATAAAGATGAGGGCGAAACCATGATTCAGGCTACGGAAGGTGGTCAGAGGCAGAAGAATGAGTTAGCACTGTCAATGATCATGAGCTTGAACTTTGGCTCCTAAATCTGCTAGACTCTTATAAATGTTATTAAAAATATATAAAAAATGTTATTTTCTGTCCAAGGTGAAGCAAACTCATCTGTCTATTCAGAAAAGCAACACCCAAGATATACCACATCATGTATTGGGGGGGGGGCACGCGCGGAGGAGCTAATTTTGTCAGAAGAAAACTGAGCACACTTGCAAGTAGTTAAAGGTTTGTAAGGCTTTTTAGACCTATTGTACATTTACATGTATGTACATACTATATTTGTATAAGTGCTAGAAAAAGATAATAGCAGATCAATTTTTGTTCCCTTTTATATTGAAAAGCAAACTATTTAAGCACCAACTACCCCCGACAATGCAATTAAAACCTGGCCCAATTTCTAGACGCAAATGAGCTGCGTTCTTCACAGCATAGCCATACGTTTCCAAGTTCATCCCTACTTACCCTGCCCCTCGATTCCTTTCATAACACTGAAACCTGAGGAAGAAAACCAAGGCTACTACGAATCAGTGCCTCAGAAGAAAATGAGCAGGTATGCATGCAGGAGGAGTGGGTGGCAACCCACACAGTGGGCTTCGATGACTTGTACAGAAGAAAAAGCCAAACAAGTCTATGTGCAGAGTTTACATCACTTCTCTGCGCTGCAAAACAGACAGCAAGTGAATTACAAGGCTGCAAGGCCAGGATTATATAACCCCAAAAAGCTCTGGTAGTCATCATCTTTACTATCCAAGTATAAATCACAATGTGCGTTGATACAAACCCTTGTAAAAACTCTGATGTGGTTATACACACTTGGATAAAATGGAGCTGTACAAAAAGATCTACAAAACACACAGTTAAAAAGCAACACATGCAACAGATCATTTGGGTTTTACTCTTTTCATTTAACATTTTTCTGTTCTATTTCAGGCACCTCTCTTTTTGCTCAGGGAACCTTCACAACAATTAAAACCAGACATTATGAACATCGTTATTACCACTATTTATTTGAGTAACAGGAGCATTCAAAAGACCCCTTCTCAAGATGGGGGCCCCATCGTGCTAACATTGCATAAACACATAAGACTTATTCCTGTGCTGAAGAGATTGTAATCTAACCAGACAAGGTTGATAAAAGCAAAATGTCAACAACAACAACAACAATCTCCTGTGCAGGACTGTTGTTTGTTTGTTTCAGTATATTTTTCTTAGACCATCTTCTACTCTTTCTTACCTATGAAGGTCCTCCAGATAAGTCTGTACTACTGCTGCTGATGATGATTCCGTGTTCCTAGCACATCCCATTAAAAAAAAAAAAGAATTAAAAAATTTCCTCTTCTGTGGGAGGCAAAAAACACTGAAGAGTCTTCAAAGATAATGAAAGTGCCGAGATATAACTTAGCTCTTCTAGTCATTCCTGAAAGTGCTAGTTGTTTCCGAGTTAGGATAAATACAATGCTGAATATTGCCATCTTTACCTAAATTCATTAACTATGTCTCTGGTCAGTGAAATGGCATATTTGTAGTACTGAATGAGGATTAAATGCTAGCTCTTGGTTTATTAGCAAAAAAAAGAAATCTAGATAAAGAGCTATAAACGTGTCTATTCGGTTTAGAAAAAACAATTTATATACAGATAGTAGTGAGAAAATGCAATTTCTCTTATTTTCTAACCATACAGCAAACAGCTTCCTACAGACAGGCCCTTGCTCAGCCCCAGTGAATGCAGCAGAAATATGGGCACTGAGCTAGATTAGAGCCTAGCGAGCAGGGAAGTGTTTTGAGGGAACAGGCTGAGAGAGGAAAGGAAAAAGTAGCAGCACGGGAATAGGCACTTTTTCTGTTCTTGGCTCTGGCTGTTAGGCTGAGTTAAGGAATGCCTTATTAAACAGCTGAAGCTCTAGAAATTTGCAGCCATTATCCTAGTGTGAGGCAAAACGTTACACATGCACTTCTGCCTGTCTAGGAATCTTTCTTCATTCAACAAATATTTAGTAGATTTAAGATGCCCAAAACAAATGATTTTTCTAGGTGTTAGTAAAAAATCCATACAGCTCCCCTAGATTTGGTTAGAAGTGGTAAATAAATGCATTTCCTACAGTGAAGTCCACGCTTTACAGATCCTACAGCCACCTCTCTCGTTGCAGCTTATTATAGGAGAAAGGAAGCAAAAACCCTTCTTCAAAATGCTCCTTTTTGGAGGAGTTTTTGGCATTTACCTATTACTACAGAAACAATCGTCCCCCTCCCCCTTTCAGTATATTCCTGCTTTTCGACAGCATTGTACTTTTTATTTAACCCAAGATGTCACCCATTAAATTCTCCTAGGAATACACAGCAAGTCAGGGAATGCTTTACCTTTTGACAATTCCACTATACTTAAGGAACATAAGTGATTCCCCCACCCAATTCTTCAATTAACTTCCTAATTATAGCACTCTTATCACAGGATGTCAACATATGATAGCAGAGGCGCTGTATAGCACCACTGAACTGAAAATAAAGATAGCCACAAAATTGCTCTTCAAACACACTAAAACCAAACACAGGGCATACTATTGTTTCTCGACCCTGACACAGTGTGAAGCAGGTTGCTTGTGTAAACAAGCCACAGCATTATCTTCCAAATTGCCCTAAGTGATACTTAGCTCCTACAAACCATCCAAGGGCTACAAACACCTCTCACTGGGCAGTCACATTTCGCCCACTTCTGCTCCCAAACAGGCCCTTTTATTTGACCTCTAGGCAATTTTCATGGGTGTAGCCGGAAGAGATACGTGAGGCAGGGCTTATTGTTTTTTTTTTAAATATATAACTACTCTGACAAGCATTAATTTTCCAATGGAAGATTCCCAGGGAGGTAGCGCTCTTCAAAACACAAATGACATGCTGCCAGGCAAGAGAATAAGAAAGCAAGTGTGTTACTCTGTGACCTAGATCTCCTCCTGGGATCTCCAAGCTCCTTTCCTTACCCGGAGCACTGTGCCTACAAACCACTGTGGATTTTCCACTGGATGAGTTATAAGTCACAAAAATATGTGGAAAAATTAACTCCACTTAAGCTGCAATGCTTTTTCTTCAAAAGCAAGCACTGGTGTGCTTCCTAACTTGCATAGTTGGCATCTTTTTAAGTATATGTCACTTGCCATAACTATAATTTGGCACTTCCAGTAACACTCTGCTCAAGCTTTGCCTTTGCCGATATTTCTTGCACAATGCATGAGTGGAGAAGTCCCAGATCACTCTTGGGGTAACAACAGAACCTTATGAACTCCAAAAATGTGTATTTTTTCCATATGTTTGCTATGTATAGATGCCACAAATTCTCTTTGGTAGGTTTTAGGATTTACATATGTAACACTCCTTTTCAAAACATTACATTTGAAGACATCTACATAACAGATTAAACTGTTTTCCAGATTAGACAAAAAAATTACTCCAAAACCTGTTAGATGCTTCTGAATTTGCTGAACTGTAATGTTTGTATTCATTATATTGTTTTCTCCCAGGTGACAGTTTCTGTCCCATGTTCCTAACATAAGGACATGATTTACTTCTATATGTGTCAAACTTCCTAATCTGGCAAAACAACACGGCTGAAAGATGGCTGATGTTCTCTCCAGGTTACACAAAATTAAGCACTATCTTTCAAAGACAAAGTCTGTTATTCCACAAACAAACTGTGCTTGTTAGGAAGACCATGGGGCTGCCTGCTTGAGCCCAATTTGTGTTAACAAGTGTCCATCTTAAAACTAGCAAGGCTATTTTGCCTCCTGTTATATTATGGGAAGATTATCCCAAAATCTTACTTCCCTGGTGAATGAGATCTGTTTTCTTATTTCCAGCCTGAACATACTCCTTGCAAGATACACGCATTTCTTCTTGTCCCAGTGCTGTCTTCAATCTAACATAGAAAGCAGTTGCACTTGCTCAAATCTTTATCAACCCTTCATGTGTTTAGAGAAAGCAATTATATCCACTCTCAGACTTCACTTTCACTGGATAAACCAACCAGCCTTGCAGTGTCCTCTTATGAGATGGACTCAGCTCTTCCTTCGCCATTTCTATAGTCCTACACCTGCTCCACTTTATAGTCATCTTTCTTGAATGTGGTCTACCAGAGTAGTTCAGTGTTACACATGAGGACTTAGTGGTGCTGCCTTGCACATGAGCAGCATTAACACTTTTCTATTCCTACTACAAGTACCTCTCCACCTCACAGATTTTATGGCTACTTTTTTCAGAGCTTCAGGGTACTAGAGAAGAGATATCCTTTGATTTTACTGGCTAATATACTCAAGTCTTCCTGTTCCTCCATCATTTTCAAGAGATGAGCACCCACGTTAGGGCAAAATTCACATCTACCCAGAAGTGCACAACCACGCATCTTGTGCTATGAAATCTCAGTCCACTTTTTCCACTCAAGTCTTACAAGATCATCCAACCCTTCCTGTAGGATACTCTGTTCCTTGTCTATACTGACAACATGTCCCAACTTTAGGTCACTGGCAAATTTTATTGCCTACTCCCTCTTTCAGTGCCAAGTTCATTAGTGAATATATTAAAGTCAGCTGAAGACCTATTCTTAAGACAACAAACTTCTTTCAGGCCCAGCACATCCCATGTGAGCACAAAACCATGCGACCTCCCTTTAACATGCTCCTTATTCACCTCATAATTCTTGTACAATATCTCATCAGTATTTTAACAATTTCCTATGAATTACTGGAGCAAGCACCATACCACAGTCCAGCCAGATTAGCCCTAGCATATTCTTTTGTCTAAAACCAAAAATGAACAACTTTATGAAAGAAAGACAACACAGATCCCACCATAAGTGTCCATGAAGACCAGGTACTTAAGTCTTGTCTACTGTGATTCTAAATATAAATATATATATATATGTAACTATACACATACACACTACAGAGTAGCAACCCTTCCTCAGTTCCCTCCCAATGCAAAGGCAGAGGTCCTGTGAACTCCAGACACAGGGACAATAGGACTAAGATACTTCAGAGGATCGCAGTTATGTTATGCCATAACATTAATTCTTCTTCCAAATCCACATCTGACTGAGTATGACGGACAAGTGGTCCAATGAAAATGAGAAGCATTTACAGCAGCAGTCCAAGGGATACTGTCAACCTCAACAAGGTAATCCCTGCAACTGCCATGACACAGCCATATTACAATACAAAGATCGGTAGTTTATTTAGTTGGTGTTACAAAAAAAAGGAAATTCAATTCAAATACATGGACCACCACAGAGTCAACCACAGCACATGTGAATAGGAAAGAAAAAACACAGGCATGCTTGTTGCTGTAGGCTACGAGGAGGTAGGTATGCTGAGAAACTTCAGTCAGCTTCAGCAAAGAGAACAGTGGAATAAAACTGGACTGATCAATGAATGCAACTTCGCTCCACAACAGCCTATTCACCACGACTTCCAGCGTGAGCCAAAAACTAGGACACACAAGAGTCTGCCTGCTGACTGGGATGGAGTTTCAACCAGGAAACTACAACAGCATAGGAAATATCTTAGTAATAACCAAAATCGAACTATTAACCACAAAAGGATTTTGGTTTTAGAAAAAGTTAAATATAATAGAAAGTAGGAATTAGGTTAGTGGAAAGGTATGCCAACAATCTGTTCCAAGCGGCATTCACAAATTCAAACAATACTAGTTATTTGTATATTATAAAAAGCATGAAATCTGTAGGAGAAACGGCAGTGATGATCTTGTCTATAGAGCAGCACGTCACCTCAGGGGTGCCAATGGTAGGAAATAATAACTTATATATTGTGTCTTCTACTTACAGCAAAACCCCAGCATCTCTAATGCTGTTTCCTTTTGCAATTTAAGAGGTTAACAGTCACCTCTTCACAGTGTTTCCTTGGGTTCAAATACCTACTCCTCAGATTACTTCCCATTTCCCAGATGGTCAGTCGCCAGAAAACATCTTCTGTGCCTCAGCCACTTCTTGGTTAAATCCATTCTGACGGCTCATTAGTAGAATAATTTATCAACTGTTGCAAGAAAAGCTGTTACGAATTTGTTTTCTATGTAAATCAGGTTCCGTGCAACTAGGATGGAATTCCAGCCTTTTCAAATGCATTTTAATGTGAAATGCTGACATCAAGTCTTAAATTCATTTGATTATTTTTTCTGTTTATGTTATTAGTAATCAGTTTTTCTGGCACTCTTTTCTGTTCCAGTTTAATCACTCAGTTGAATTACTTGAACTCCTGCTGAACTGCACCAAAAAAAGGAAAATTAACTAATGCCTCATTTGATCTTGTGACCATAAAACTTGTGTTTTCATTCCCTCTTTAACCTCTGACCATCTATTTTTCCCCTTAATTTGTGTGTTATGTACCTGATAGTTTTAAATTTGTTTTATTCATGAAAAAAGAATCTGCTCTGACGGTTGATCTGCCCTCTATTCACTTCAACCACTGCTGACTTTATCCTAGATTGTCATTAATAAGCATGCAATTAAAATCACTTCTTCGTAGTCCATCATACATGCACGTTATTTGACTCACTGTATTCTCTCAACCAAAAGCACTGGCTGTTTTCACAAAAAGTGTTGACTATGCTGATAGAGAAAACAAGCTTACAAAAGAGTGAAATAGCTGATTTTGTAAAAGCTCATTTGCCAGTTTATTACTTTATTATAAAGTCCTCTCCTTTTCGTATTGTTATGATGGACTTGAACTTAATTTATGCTGCTTGGTTTATCTTTTCTTTTGAAACAGATGTCAAATACCTGAACACATGATGAAACATTTTTAAATCACATGTAGACCATAATAAAATACGGTCCACCTACAGCCAAAAGAAATTGAAGGGGGAGATTTTATGACTATCATTAATGAGGACATAGGCTCACATTTGACATCAACACTCCCTATTTGTGTGAATATTAAATTCATGGCTGTCAATCCTACATACATATGCCCAATACCAACCCCGGGAGGATTCAGATCCCTGTCTTGAACATTTTTTTATATTTGTTCATTAAATAACAGTAAGAACACCACACATGACCTTCATTTTCAAATATGGGCGCACTAAACGCAGTAACTACGATCTTTATTTCTATTCATATGGTGAACTAGAGACTTGGCATGTAAGCACAGGCTTCTACATATGGCATCCATGCTGACGGCCATGCAGACGCAGGGTCCCTGGTCCTTGGTAGCCAGCAGGTCTCCATTCCTCCCAAGTAAATATGTCAGTATACTCAGTATCATTCCTCCCAGCCTACAGACTTCCTGTTGTTCTGCAGAAATATTCATTTTCTCCCAGCATCAACACCACTGGAACTAAAGGCAGCTTTTACTTTTGTTGACATGAACTAATACCAACTTTCTGTTGGCAAGAAGGAAACCAGGATCAAGACCTGATGATACAAGTGACACATTAACATGGTCTTCTGTGAAATAAGCCCTGCTCCTCTCCACTTGGTAACACTCGTGCTCAGACACAACAGAGCCTGTCCTTGGGTTTTCTCTAAAACATCCTACTTCACATATGCCTAATACCCAGTTTAATTTTTCAAATATGCAACAAACTTAGTCAACGTTGAGAACATTTAACACTGTATTTGTAATTCATTCATATAACGAAGCAGGAAAAGGATCATTGCAGTTTATGTAACTTCACCACGGGCATAAGGCTGTGAACCCACAGCAGAAACTTAAAATCTCCCTCTCCTCTAAAGCAGATGGCGTGCTGATCAAGTAAGATATAATCTAATGCTAGCTGCACTACTACTGCTGCTATTAACTATTGAACCAAAATCAGCACAAAGCAGTAAAGACAGAAAAAACCCAAGGCAGGGGAGGTGAAGGAGGAGGAAGACAACAAGGAAAAAACCCCCACAGAGTAAAAAAGCTGTAACATAAGACAACCTATTGCAGCAGAAACAGCCTCTTTTCAGGTACATTTAAGATTTAAAACCTAGGAATTGCAATAGGCAAGGAACAGCAATGGCCCTCATCCTGTTTTAGAGGACATCACCCTAGTTTGAGATATTGGCCCAGTTCCCTTTGTTCTTGTGATTGCACTGCACTGGGCACCTGCCAGGGGCTAAACATCCCGGCTGCTTAGATAATTACATATTTATGATTCTGCCGAGAATTCTTAGTCAAAGCTCATTTCTGAACTGTAAAATGCTTAGAGAATCAGCAGAGAAAGTTCTCTGACAAATGCTACTTCAAAATAACGCCACCACTTCTTAAAAATTTTAAGAACACTAGTTTCCCTTTCAGTTGATTCATTCAGTAGTGAACTTTAAATAATGGTAGAAAAAGGAGGCAAGGGGTGCTTTCCCTCTGAATCAGAAAGGGATCTTACTACTGTGTTTCTTTCTGTAAAGAAATAGAAAATTAAAAAACCCTTCAAAAAACAGATCAGAATGCAGTAGTACATACATTTTTTAATGCTTATCACAGTATGCACCCTACCACACCACACAATTTTTCTTCTATATCACATTATTAGCACTTCCTCTTCAACACATATACCACTAGGTCAGCTAATTCATGCTGATCCAGTAAATAGAGCTTATGTATGAACACTCTGAAATATAATTGTTCAGTCATAACCAATTCTCAGACAAAATACTTTGCACTTCACCCTCCTTCACTGAAAAGAGCATCCACTGATTTCAGAAGGAGCAGAACAGTCCAAAATTTCACGTAACTGAGAATAGACTATTTCAGAAACTGCTAGAAATGGGGTGTTTTTTCCCTTTTAAAGCTATAGTCCATAAACTGTACAACCAACAGCCTCAACAATAAATTTCATAAGCACTTTCAAGCCCTACTACTGAAAGTGCTTTCAAGCCTGGTTAGCTTTATGCACGCGGATACTCCTTATTTATATCTGAACAGAACTATTCCTGCGCTTGAAGCTACATGTACGCACATGCATATGTATTTGAAGAATAAGGGCCCCAGTCTTGCAGGGTTATTTACTTTGAAGCAATTATTCGTGTCTCATGTGGCCAACATCTTAACTACTGTCAAGTTTCATAAACTCTTGAAAGCAGGGTCACTGTTCTCAGTACAACGAAAACCAACCTTCAGCTTTACCATCTTTTCAAAGGTCTGCCCACCCGCAGATATTCTTTCCTATATACTTATAGTTCTGAGAGGACATTCAGCTCCTGTTGAAACAAAGTCAGTTTTGTAATTCCAGGGCAAATCCTGGAGCTAGCAGCATGGACTTCCTGCTGCCTTTGGCAGGTACCAGCAGAGGCAGAGCTTCCATGCCAAACCTGACTCCTCCAGTTCCAGGTGCAGGCTCCTGCCCTCTCCCCTGCTTCCCTTTCACTGCATGAAATCATTTTAACATACTGGACTGGCAGAAGATTAACCCGGCAGACAGATCAGCATTTAGATGGGTTTAGCTGTTTTGGAACCACAGGCTAATAGTTACATTCATTTATTTCTTCAGCTGTCTTCTAAGGAGTGGTAAGGTCACAGGATGACACTATGGAAAGCACCACAAAGGGGGTTGAAGAAAAAGTCTTGCTGCAGTCTTGGGGAAGTTTTTACAGGCACCTTCCAATCTCTTCACTGAATACCTTTTTCTTTGGAGTGACTTAATCATCCTCCCCAGCGTCTTCAGCCACTCCTGCCATTTCTGGACTAAATCTCCTGGGCAGATAATCACGTTGAGTTGAGCATTGCAGCCATGAAGTTTCCTGGCCTAAGAGACTTGGTGCCTGCAGACTTGTTCGCCTATAACAAGTCTCTTTTACATGTAAGAACAGTTGACATAACACATAATGGGTGTGTTACACCTTCAAAACACAATATTCACCTAGAAGTAGACAGCATTGAAAAGAATGGACTTTGAAATGGACATTGAAAAGAACGGACACACCAACTTTGTATTCCCTTCAAGACTATGAGGACCTGACTTAGCTGTCGACAGCCCTGCTTTCCTGTAGACTAACTTGTGCTCACCGCCTATCCTCAGACTTTGCCTGTGTTAGCTTGTAAAAAATGATAACATCCTCTGTTCCCTTCTGCAAGAGATCTTTTTAACTGATCAGTGTGTTGAGCTTTGTCAAACTAACCACATAGTAAAAGATGGAGCCAAGAACGCGGACACAGCGTTTTTCAGGACGCCTCTCAGAAGGCCACCACACCGCTGTTCTTGCTTGATTCTTGCACAGCCCTTTTTGGTTACTTCCTGTGAGATCACATCCATCACAGCAAGCTGTCGGCATGGGAGTCACAAACTGGCACTTCCCAACTTTCTGTAAGTTCCTGGGTTTTGCACACTCCTTTTTATATATGTAGATACACGCACATACAAGCACACTCGTGCATCGCCACACGTATTTCTGCATATACAGACACACAAAAAGGCAGGCCTGCTTCAATGACTTGTAGAAGACAGAAAGGCAAACTGCTTTGCTTCTAAAACTTATAAGAGAAGCCTTGCAAGGTACGATGGAAAACCTCTCTCAGGTAAACTACCAATTTCACCACATAACAAGAAAATTAATTTGCTAAAGCCTTTGCGGAAACCTTGACACAATCTTTTGCTTAGGCCAGAGGTCCAGGACTTTCAATTTTTATTTCCAACACATTCATTAATCCTTGTGACTGTGGATTAAGTACCCAGTTATCAGCCTCTAAATGAGCCTTCGAAATCCTAGAAAATTAGGATTATATATTAATTTTCCTTCACTTAACAGGCCTTTTTTGCTAAGCCTTTGTATCTTTCCTTTGAGACTCTGAGGAACATTACAGTTGACTGGAAGAATGAGAAGGAGAACTTTCACCAACTGAACATAGCCATACTCTCTCTTAGCAGGCTACATCACAATACAAATGTTTTATTTTTAAAAAAAAATTGCCAACAATTACAACGTTTTTAAGGAGTAACGGATATTTTACCCCATGTAGTTATCACTTAACATATCATATATGATGCAAAAAATAAGCATCTTTTAATAACCTTTAAAACAGAAAAGCAAAGAAAAAACAAGAGGATGTATAAATTCTGTGTTTTACTTTTTTTTCTGTGCTAAGAAATTGAACTGACACTCATGATTAAAAACCTGATCAAAAATGCTAGCATCATTTCTCAAGGGAATCAGAAATTCCTTTCTGATTCAAAGGTATGTATTGAACACAGGTAGCCAAGTTAAACCAAGTCCTGTTTAAGAGAAGAACACAATCTGATTTTTCAGGTCAACCTCTGGCCTATACTTTGTTATACACATCAGAGAGAAAAACAACATAATAAAAACCTACAAAAGTCTTTTTTACTATAAACCAGATTAAGTTATGATTGCTTTTGGGATGATGAAGAATGTGTCTAGCTTGTCTCTTAAATCGACATTCAAACTGTTTCAAAGTTAATTAAGAGGTGAGTAATTGTTTAGAAATCTCTAGAATAATAAAATCTAACAACTTATAGCACAAAAAGCAGCCCTTAAAGAAAAGTGTGGGGAGTATTTCACTTCACTCCAAGTAACACTTGAGAATGTTTTATGATCACTGTAACAACTAGCATGCCCCTGAGACTGTGCAATTCTGAATTTCTAATATAATTTGTAGGGGGAAAATTAGGACAAAATGCAGTAACATTTCAAGTACAGTCTCTCAGTATTTTAAAATTTTATGAAGTATAAGGACTAGGTTAATATGGAATGAGTCATGTTTTTAAGAGAAGCAGTAATACAGACCTGTATTTTAAATCACAACTAGAAACATGTTTAATACAAAATAAAAAGAAATCAGAGTAGCTTTTTGTTGAAAAAAAGTCAACAACAACAATGAAAATTTAGTAACAATAGAAAAGGCTGAGAGCACTGCTAGTTTCAGTTTTGGAAAGTTACAATACCAGGCTAAGCGACCACGTGAAAACGATGCCTTCTCACTCAACAAATCCGTTCCCACCAGCTGAAATTCATCTCTAATCAACGCAAACTTTACACATATCAACTCTTGAGTCTAAACAACAGGCTATTAAATCACATACACACTTGGTGCAGTTCTTCTGATTTTAGAGTTATATTTACTTTACTTAGTGCCAAATATGTGCTGCATTACATTTCATTCCACGATGTCTTTGAAAGTCAACAGAATTACATACTACATTTCAAAGTAAAGCAGTTACATCCAAGCAAACTCTCCTGGAGTGTCATTTTGCTCATAGGGCAAAGACAGTGGAGTTGCAAAGGTATTAAGTGAGGCTATAATTTATTTACATATTCTTTAGATGCCCACATGCAAACCAAAGGAACCCAGCTCCGCTCTCAGATCCCAAACTGAGTTTTCAAAGCTAGAAGTTAGAAATACTATCCCTTTAACTTCTGTACTGGGCACAACCATCTAGAGATGCTTGAAATACATAACTCAGGCTGGCACTTTATGCATTTATTTCTTAAGGCTAATTCTGCAGTCACCATTCTCGTATATCTCAACTGTGACAAAACAAGATACCAAGACGGCTGAAAAAAAAAAAAAAGATTATTTGATCAAATCTGAAGCACTAAGTTCCAATCCTTCTCTTCAGACCTCACCTCTGCTTTCTATCTGCATAACTATCAGGAAGCATAAGTAAACCATAAAGACAGTAAACCATAAAAACAGTCTGCAAATACAAACTTCCAACAGCCTGCAATACTGAGTAATATTCCAGAGATGGAGCGAGAAGACTGCATCAAGCAAGCCCCTTTCTATAGGAGCTCAGATTTTAACTTCGCTAGTATTATACTGTCAAATGTGCTGAATCAAAATACACCTGACACTGCACAGATTTATTATTTTTATTTTTTTAAATAGGAGAAGCTGTTAGTATTGAAACACACCACCGAGAACATCCAAATGGGGGCAACAGAGCACTCAGCTGGGCTACAGCTTGCCCCAGACAGGCTTTTGGCCAAAAGAGGAAGCAAAACCAGTTACCAACAGGATGAGCTATGCTATTGTCAAGTCACACTTTTTGATTCAAGATTAACATGCTGCCCTACTTTCCATCAGATAAAATCCAGGTGCAATTGTAATATTTTTGTCAAACAGAATAATAGCCTAGATGTTTCTTAAAAAATTAAAACAATCCACTTGTGTAATAAAAAGTAGTTATTCTAAAAATACTATTTGCAACGCAAGTCAGCTTACGGTATATCTGCAGGAAGGAACTACATAACCTTGAGTCAGTTAAAAAGGTACTTACCATTGGCAGTGCATTGATATGCAGAAGTTTTCCTTTCAGATGCCTCTTGCCACTGAAGGGTGATGCTGACAAGGAAATGAGACAAAACAGGAAACATTAATATTTAGTATTTTGAAAATGGTGGTGTTAACACAATAAAACATTATCAAGTATGGGCCTTCGAAGCTCTTGCAGCCTACTCTGTTCAAGGAGCCAAGTGATTACCACTGAATTTGTATACAGCCCAGAGCAGCAGTGATCAGGCACAGAAGAGCACGCAGACATGAGGTTTTGCATATATCCTGCCCTACCCACATCACACAAACTGTTCCTATGGGGAGCCTGAAACACAGACCTTTGAACAAATAAGCCTGTTGAATGAATACTTACACCATCAGACCTCTAGACAGTTGCACCCATTCAGCAGGAGCACACACAAACGAAACAATGCGTGTATAAAAAATCCTGATGTCTGGATTTTGCATTAGCTCTCCAGAAAAAGCTTCAGGAAGTTAACTAGGCAAAGTAGGCAGCTTACAGTATCTTCTGCCCATGCCAAATTTCTTCTGGAAATAAACCTCAGCTACCAACTTCTAAACACTCTGGAAAAGCCCAAACAAAAATCAACATTCCAGTAGTTTTACTTCCAAAATGGTTACATCCACTGTGAAGCAGTTAAAAAAACAAACAGCAAAATCAGAAATCTGTTTTCCTAACACATATTGCACTAAATAACTTCATTTATGTACGCAGGTGTGCCTATGCACCCAACGAGTTACCAACTCCCGCAGTGATCTCAGAAATTTAAAAAAAACCCAGCTCATACTAGCTGCTGGCAACATTTGACAACATATACGTTACAGAAATCTTCCTAGTGCAATATTAAAGAGAAATCTTTCCCATCAAAAACTGCATAAAAACATAATCCAAAAAAATCCATTCTCTTCTACATTTTAGTAATTTTCTTTACATATCAATAATAATTTTACACATCTAACAATAAAATAGTTAAGTATAAGCAAACACATTGTTGTCCAAATAGATGTTAACTCCATCCACTGTAACATCCATTTTTATTCAGTAATGACAAACGATTTGTATTCACACTAATATTTCTGAGTGGTTGCTCTCCATACAAATACTTGCCAGACTACTTTTCTTTAGGAAATAATCTAATCGCCCACTGAAAGAGCAGAAAGGGTGACAGATGGACATGGGTGACCAACGAAGTATTATCAGACTATTTTTAGATTAAACTATTTACAAAGCATCTGTAAACTGTTTAAAAAACTTTTACTATGAGTAAAGAGTAACTATGGTTTTCAGGGCTCATGATCAACACAAAGTTCTCGTGTGCAATTTTCAAGCTCAACCAGTAGTTAATGGTTTATTATAAAGCCATTTTTGGACACAGGAAAAAAAGAAAAAAAAAAAAGCTACAGCAGTCAGGCTTGTTTTATTCTTAGAAGACCCCACTGCACCACCAAGGTGGGCAGAAATGTAACCTTCACAGTGCAAGTGAGAGATGCAGCAGAGGATGCTGAAGAATGCAGGAGGAATGCTGGGAACTGAAAGAATTTGCAAACATACTCCTGTTTCCTTACTTAGTTGTACTGGTGCTGCAGAATTATGTAAATAGGTTGAAGAAAACTCCACTCCTCAAGTGGCAAGGTTTCCTACACAGAGCTACTCAGAAAGTTTCTTTTTTCCACAGCCAGAGCTGCAGACCAGCAGAGAACAGAAAGCTTTATCAACTTGCTTGGCAGACCCCATTAAAAAAAAAGAAAAATATTACTTGCTAATAACAAGTTTTCCTTAAAAACAGGACAAAACACCAACCAACCAACAGTCCTTTGAGAACAGTCTAAATCATTATAAAAACTGCGTACAGAGAAAAGCAGAGGAGGGCTACGCTGTCCCAGTCTGAGTGTGACGCTTGGTTTGAGTTATTTCGTTTGGGAAGGAACACAGCAAATATAAATAAAAGGATGATTGCACAAACATAAACCATTTTCTTCAATGAAAAAAGGCTTTCTTCAGTACACACTGCCCAAACTGTCTTCTTCCAACACCTCTCTGCCCTTGTGCAATCTTCTGAGTGCAGTACTTCTCGTCAAAGCCAGAGAGGGAAACCTTTCCGTCTGATCCGTGGAAGAGGCTTCTTGTCCTTCGCTTTATATCTAAACAGGGCAGTGACACGGAAAGAAGCTGGAAGCAAAGACTCAAGAGAGCAGAGAATGAGAAAAGAAAGGGTTCACTGACTCTGCTTCATTCCTCACTCATGTTAATTGGTTGTAGGCTCCAGTTTTAAATAAGGGCGCTTGAAATGACACGTAAACATTTAGAAAACTCTGTGATGTCCTTCTTCAGAATCAAGTACTGAGTACAAATGCCTCATCAGCAGCTTTTTTCTTTCCAAATTTATCCTATTGGATTTTGTCATTTTGGCATGTACCTTGAAACAATGCAGGTGACAGCTATAATTTATTGATTTTAGACTATCTCTTGCCTTTATATACTGACCCTTTACGGTGATTTAAACAGCTGCCCAGGTGTAGTAACAGCTACACTACGTGACACTTAAAAATAACCCACCAGATGCCCTTGAAGTTGATAAAGCACACCTGGGGAATGCACAGCAGCTTGTGAGTTTGGATCCTTCATCTCGGAGGGGCTGAGGGTTCACTGCTGACTGATGACTAATGCTCTCAGAACTGACTGAATACTGCTTCCCTCAACTTAAAAAGAAGTAAGATTTTGCTGCGTGTGTACCAACCTGCTCCGAGCCAGCACTCAAAAGCTTTGCCCACACTGGGTTTTTCTGCAGAAGAATGACACACCTGATTGCCTGTGTCCCCCTATTACACTACAACCAAACGCTCGGTACAACACCCAACATCATCTCCTTGGAAAGAGCACCCCGCTGCAGTGCACGGAGTGGCAGCACTGCCTCAAGCTATAAACTTTTGAGACCTGCATGTACACAGAGGTGGCAAAAAGGTCCAGGCAAACAGGTTGCACAAGACAGGCAGTTCCCATCTGCAGGGCCAAAACTAACATGCCAAACCAGCTACCAAAAAAGAAAATACCAATCCATGCCACTAACACAGACGGGGATGCTGTTATCAACCAAGTAATAGTCGTGTGGTACAAAGACAAAACCACAGATAAAAACAACTGTGGCTCCGCACAGTGACAAATCTGGTTATAAACACAGAGCACAGATGTACACTAATGTTATTTCCTTACCTGTCTCCAAACATAATCAGTTCAAAGCAAGGATTTGTCTGAAAGTTATTTGCAAAAACGTTTAATCATTTTCTTCCAGAAATGCCATTGTTTATGCTATTTTGTCCTACCCATCCATTACACTGGGTTTGTGCTACAGGTATAACAATGTTTTCTGCGTGAGCTTTGAATTGCTTCTGTTCCTCATGTGGACTTGTGCACTCATGTTTTCCTTCTAAATCCTCTTAGGATCGCACTGTTTATACTACTGTCTGAGATTTTGGTGCTATTTGAGCTCTAACAATAAATTTAGTCATTAGATGTTGTGCTTTGTGAATTACAAAAGCCTTCTAAGGACACAGTATCTTTTAGTCTAAATTATCCTTGAGTAGCCTGCTTTTATCTGGATTCCGTATCTGGAAAAAGCGTCCCAATCGAAATAGAATTAAAAATAACTAAACCCTGGATATTCCCCTCAGTAACTAGGCTGCAAAAAGCATCAGACAATAGTTTTAAAAGCCTAAATTGAGAACTAATCACTCCATTGAATCCTTCCTTTCATTTGGTTAATAAGCATACACAAAACTAGCGGTGATTTTACCACTGCCGTGCTTGGAACATAAACAGAGAAAATCAAAGTTATTTCTTTTAATCACAGTTCCACAGCAATGTATGGTATTTTTTTTAAAACAATTCAGCACTTCTACAATAACATCTGCTTTTCAGTTTTAACAGAGAAGCTGAACTGAGACAAATGCCAACTCAAAAAATTCAAGAGAAACAAATACATATGGGGGGTGGGAATCTGTATCGCACACAAGACAGCATTAAAAACTGTCATTACCTGCAAACAGTTGGTAGCAATAGGGTTCCTAGTGACAAAATAACACACAGAGACTGCTCCAGTGCTCCACTCTGGGAGCACGCAGTGGCACAGCACTGGGAGCATGCTTGGATGGAGGGGGAATCACCGAGGGCATTTTACAGGAAGCCTCAACAGGGAACACTCAGAAGTATCCAAGACCTGCAGAGATATATCCACCTATAACTCTAAACTCCACCTGAAATGGCTTTTCTCTCTCAATCGAGAAATCTTTATTTCCTGATCTTTTTCCTGTTCTGTCTTTAGGCCTTTATTACATCAGAAATACGGAAAAACCTGACACAAGCTAACTTTCTGGATGTTTCAAAGAAGAAAGGCTTAACTTACAGATTGATATCACATAAAAGTTGCACAACTTTCCACACTTCAGAAATACCCTTTCATATAGCAAGCATCTGTATGTCTACGGACATATGTGAACCAACTATTAAAACAAACCAGGATATCTGAGGGGATAAAGAATAAGTACTGGGTAAGCAGACAACAGCATTCTTGACAAAAGATCATCTGGATGTAGAAACCATTCTTCACAAGTGCACAGAAACAAGATCCACTGTGCAATGAGAAACACAGGAAAAGTTAGACCAGAGCAAAAGAATATTGTAGCAGCTATATACAAATTTAAATACCTGTTTCTCTAAAAGTAAAAAATAGAAGCAATCACAGAAAATAGCTTATAGTCCACTGAAAGGAAAGGAATTGCTGGAGAGGAAACCATCTTAGCCAGCTCTATTAAAAACAGGTAACACACAAGAGTAATCTTGTATCCATCAGTTGGTACCATGGGGGAAGGAGGGCGAGCGAGCCATGCTGCAGCATGATTTCACTTGCAAGGCATTTACATGAAATTCATTAGTAAGTAACCCAATTCACATAAACTGAAAGATCCTTGAGGATGAAGTTAAATCCAGTCTAGACCGGGGAACAGTATAAACAGTTATTACTCAAAGCATTGAGTGTTACATGAAGGGACTATGGCCTCTAGAGTATTCACAAAATCCCACCTTCACAGAAAGGGGGCCCATCTATGGAAATCCAAGGTAGTTTCTAATTTGTGGTGCTTGTTTGCTTTCTGAAAATAGTGGACATGATGACTAGTGACATACTGATAATGACAGTAGCACACTGATAAATATTTTTTTGTGATTTTATTCTGGAACTGAGTTTTAAATTTAAATTCATCACTGCAAGATTAATCAGAGAAAACACTGAGAATAACAAACAGCCTGTCAAACTGGGTTGTCTCAGCAGACTCACCTCAAATTGGAAAAAAATATTTTTTTTCCTTGTGCAAAGAAAATAGATCTGATGTGTAGCATTTAGGCGCCACTCTTATTCTCAGTAAGCTTATTACAGATTTCAAATACATACCTAAAAACTAAACCAAGACAGAAACAAAAACATCACCTTTTTTTTTTTTTTTTTTTTTTTAAAAAACATAATAAATCAGAATTACTTTTTTTTTTGCATTCCCTTTCCTTCAGGTAGAAAGAGCCACATTTCCCATGATACTAATTCAGGCTGATCCAGCTTGCTAAATCGACTCAGCCACGCTGCTTGGTGACAACCCTTCCCTTCACCGTGCAGAGCCCGTTAACTCAGATGAACCTTCACAGCTGAACGGAGGCAGGCACCTGCTTTTGTCAACATGGCAAAGCGTTTGTAGGGAATTGATAGTTGCAAGGTTACCAGGACTTTTAAACTGGTTTCTAATTTGGGGATATGGAACAAAGCTCAAACTGCTTCCCTGGGAAAAATACCTTCTTCCCTTTCCCTGCTTCTGCTAATGGTGCCTGCCTTGTCAGTGTTTTTAGATATTCAGAACAAGGTATTCCTCTGCTTTGGGATTAATGGTGGCCTTGCAAAAGAACCAATCTAGATTATGGCAAGCATCAGAAATCATTAGAGTGGAGCAAAAGCACAACTGTACATGTTTCTTAAAAAGCTTAAATTACCGAATTAATTAGACTTCGGTCTCAAACGTGCCATCCTTTGGGAGGGGCGATACATGTTTTAAGTAGACTTCACATTTGGAACTGGGCTCAAAATGTTTAAATAAGGTAGTCTCCAAAAATAACAAGCGGACATGACAATATTGTATTATTTTAACCCTGATGAATGTAACCACCTTGCAAGCCCTGTCTGTGTTTCCCTCAATATCAGTCCCACTATCACCTTTATTTTTTTGGGCAACCAGAAGTCAAATGGGGCATTCTTTCAGAGTAAAAGCTTGATCTACATTTTTGTCGAGCCAAGCTAATGAGGTGCAGAGGACATTTAGACAATGCAGCAGGACTTGGGTTCTGCTGCAAGACACGGTGCTTTGCAGACAGTTTGACGTCAACAGGCTCAAGAAGTCCCGCTGTGGCCACTGACCCTGAACATTGTGTACACCCAGTGTTGCTGAAGCTATGGCTCTCTTCCTATCGGAGAACACGTTAGGAAGGCTGGTTGCCTTCCATCTCCCTTCTGCAGGAGTGCCTTGCAGGTATTTGCCCTTGCAGCAAAGTATCAGGTTTAAAAACAGATGTGCACCAAAACGCTCTAAAAATCCACCTTGCTTGTGATATTGGGAACGTGTAAAAGTAATAGCACAGTCTGAAGAATTAAGATCCAAGAATTTTTTTAATATATCCCTCAAAATTGTAAGTTGCTTTTAATACTCAAAAGCACTTAAAAATCCATAGGTATGAAAACATTTTTCTGGAAACTTAAAGTAATACCAGAGGTCAAAAAGTCAAGTCTGTGATGGAGCTTGGGCTCATATACCCCAGATGTTCCTGGGATGCAGCTCCCCTAAAATAAGGTGTTTATAATGCAATCCAGAATCTTCCTAGAATTATTGTTACTATTATTATTATTTTGTGCAAAGCCAGAGAAAAATGTATGCCTCTCACACTGCCAAAAAAAGGTAACACTACCCTGAAATCATCCATTAAACACATCAAGGAATAATAAATTTTTTTTCCAAAACTACTGCTCATCAAAAGTTGCTGCACTTCTGCTTACAGTCCCCTCTCATTTACTCACGAATTTTTCAAAACTGAGTGACATTTGGTGTATAATGTACTTGCGCAGCAGCACCATCCTTCTATAAAAATTCTGTGTCTTGGTCATATTTTCAGACAAATAACCTACAAATTAAGTTCGTTCTCTGCAGGTAAACCTGTGATTAAGCAGCCGTTCAAGTTGTCCAAGTTCACGTAATAAAGAAGGAATTTTTCCCTTTTCAAATCTCCACATCCTGCCACCAGCAAACAATATCATCTTTCCTACAAACCCTCTAGCCTCTCCCATGCTCCCATTACTTCTCTAACAGGATAAATTTGCAGCATTGTATGAAGGCACTGACTCACAAAGAGTTAAAAATCCACCCGGAGAGGGCTGCCCTTGTTCATGCACTGGTTGTCTAGCCATCCCTGCTAAGAGGACAACTTATTCTAACACAGCAGCTACTGAACTGTGACAAATTGCAGACTAGGGTATAGGAAAAAAAGACTGTGCCCTGCCATGACAAGCTTTCCTGCTTCACAAGCAGGTAAGGCATCCCCTGCGGCAGGGGCTACAAACTTTGGTGAGGGCAGAGGGACAGCACACTCATTCCCAAACAAGCTGCCTCTTGTTTGTAAGAGCTCAGAGGGTGTAGCTCACCTGAAGACTTTGGTTCAGTTTTATTCTCAAGTCATCCCCTAGCCAAAACCTACCTGCCATTGTGTGGGGAGTCCTTGGTACCCTGCATCTACCCACTCCCAGCTGGGTGCTCTCACCACTTCCCTTTCCCTAAATCATGGAAATTAATAGCTTTCTACCACTTAGCTCCTGAAGCATCTTGCTGCCGGGTCAGAAGAGAGGGACAGAGAACACAGCCCTGAAAGGGAAGAAATACAGAACAGCACTGCCCTGTAGCCCTGTCGTCAAAATACACCTTTGTTTCCAAGGGATGGCTGGTGCCTTGGACAACAACTGGGATCCCAGCACAAAAATCTCATAGCAAACACGGAATGATGTATTAGGTAATGTGAATCATACCAGATATAACACAAGGCACTAACTGTATAAAATATATATATATAATTCTGTTGCCTTTTCAAACCACTCAGATACCAGAGCTGAGAAACTATGTTTGTCTGTCATACTGATCGAACAGGAAAATAGTTGCATTGATAGTAGCCTTATACATGAAGTAAGAGACACCAAAACCTGTTCCAAAGAATAAGCAGCCTACAGTGCAAATAAACACAGCAAAATATTTACTTTAGCTACATGGTCAAGGAGAATAGCACTTATTAAATAAATCAAAGTCATTAATCAATAGCACCATTAGACATCTAATCATGCCACTTGGTTCTTCACCTGTTGGTTTTTTGGGATTTTTTGTTTGTATTTTTAACAACAGGACCTAAGCATGATCAAGGAAAACAAATTTGATTCAACAATGACAGCATATTCAAAGGATTTGATGAGCATCAGGAAATGAAGCCACAGCAGAGAAGTCTCACATAAAGACTGTCACTAGGCTATGATTAATTGGTAACAACCTACCAGTGCCTTTATTCAAGTCTTTCATAAGTAGTAAAGCAAGGCTTATCTACATGTATTAAGCTATGTACCTCCTGTCAGAGGTGGTCTAATCTGGAAAAAAAAAAAATCCCCAACACTTTTCCTAAAAATGCTGCTCATTATACTGATTAACATTTCAATCATGTTGAGCTTTCCTACTGTAGGAAAATGTTTTTCCTTATTGCAAATGGATGCAAAAAAACCTAAGCAAACTTAATTTGTTGCCAAAACGAGCGAAGTCAGTATTTTTGTTTCACTGGAAATACTTTCCGTTGACTTTCCTACGGTCACTGCAGCTGTATAGCTCAATTTATAGCCCCTTTGAACTGATGTATTACATGTACAGAGCAACACACAGCAGGTGTTGAACTGACAAACAAGTGGAAGTGTGATTAGATAACCTATTATGCCACTTTGCAAACAGTTAAAAAAGTAAAAAACTTGCTAATGTTAGTTCCCCAGCACCTTGTATTTTCCTTTACAGAAGATAAATTTTATCCAAACAAAATTGGAAGAGGCCTGAATGAGACCCGAAGAGTGGCCATACCAGCTCAGGCCAAAGGGCTCCCCAGCCCATTACCCTCTCTCCAGCAGTGACTCAAAGGCAGATGCCCAAAGGAAGAGCGAAAACAGCACCAACATGATCTAGTCCTCTAAATAATCTCCTAGCCTCCAGCTATTTTCATCTCAGATGACTTTTCAGAGCACAATTTGTTTGGCTTCTATGTATTTAGTAAGCTGAAAGGAATTATCTCCCATTAACATTTTCAGTCCCATAAACATTTAGCATCTACCTCTTCTGGCAAGCAGTTTTACAGGTCTGCTCCCAGCAACAAAAGAATAGCTTGTGTCCTTCTCTACAATTGTATATATCTGCCTCTTACTAGCTTAACCTGACATTCCTGTAAAAGAAAGGGAATCTCTGACCCCTATTCACCCTCTCCATGGTTCTCCACAGCTCTCAGTACACCTGACTCCCACGCTGTAGCTTTTCCTTCATCACTTGCTGCATGGAACAGCTACCTGATCTCAATACTTCATTTTGATATGATAACTGCACACTTCACATGGGATTAACTGAAGTCTCCCATGGCATTTCCAACCCTCCTACCCTTCTGATCTTTCCAGTGTTACCTTTTTGACAGGGTGGTCAGTAATACAGATCTAATATGGATCACATGTATATACACACACACACAAAAAAAAAGGCACTTAATACATTGTTATTGAAGGTGTTCATCTATAAAAGTATTCAGCTAGGAGTGTGAAATGGGGATTGAGCATCCAACATGTTAAATGTTAAAATAATGCCATTAAATTTCAAGACTATTCTTGAAAGAGCATCCACTATGTGCTCATCAGCATAAATTCACACCTACAAAAGAACTCAGTTTCTTATGTATTAGTTTTTAATTCAGGGAGCTATTAACTTCTAAATCTTATCTCCACAGTAATCTGACTAATACTCTTCTCAGTGTCTCGCCCTTCCACTCTTACTTTCTTTTCTGTTCCTCAGTACAGCTCCCTGTGAACAGAGTTAATAGCATCTTGTTTTCTCTGTAATCGGTATGTCCTAATAGTAACTGTAAAGGATGTGTCAGTGTTATCACGAATTACTTGAATTTAAGCTTTCTTAAGCTCTTCCGAAGAAGTGACACTAAATTCACTGTCTTCAAAAGTATCCCAGAAAAAAACGATTTTGTCAAGCATGTTATTTATCATTTTCAAAATCAATAAAAAAACAGAACTAGTTACTACCCTCTGCATTAAATGTCTTTTTACACTCAGTGAAAGTCTACTTGATAACTCGGAAAGCTGTTAACGGATCAGGTCTCAGATACAGGTAAGTAACATCTCTGACCAGGAGAAGAGTCACAGCAATTTAACAGGAGCAAAAGTCAAGGGCAAGAAAAGATTTAGGTTTTAGATAAATCTACTGAAGATGGTGTAGCTGGAAACACATTTTAAATAACCAGGAAAAACTTCCCCAAAGCAAAATCATGCAGTTGAGGAACAGTTAAGAGAAACAGCCTATGCTATGGGGCTCCTGTTATTTTAAGCAAGAGTAGTAAGGACTCTGGAAGGAGCAATTTTGCCTAAGGAGACATCTAGTGCATAACGTTTGATTTAACAGGGCTTTCCCCCTTCTTTACTTTTTGATTCTTATCTTGATTTTTTCACACCAGGAATCTGAAATTGGCTGGCTGTGCATCCTGCAAATCTCGCTGTTCAAACTAGCATAGGCTGAAGATAGGATTTCACCATTTGGGAATTTCATTTACAGAATTCTGCCTCTGCAGTTGCCTGCAGAATTCTCCACAACTGCTGTCATGACTTCATGAAAAGGATGCATTTGGGGCCTTTTTTTTTTTTTTTTTTTTTTTTTTTTTTTTT